>OY978460.1:17534819-18174043 GCA_963854805.1 Plagodis dolabraria | reverse complement strand
AACAGTAATATTTCGTATTAAATGGCACGTCAGATTGCGAAAAGAGTGAACTATTTGTTGTGACGCCATCAAAGCGCCGAGCGATTCCTTTACCGCTTGTAAACCTGCTTAATTGACGTGGTGGTTTAAAATTTAGCAGTAAGATCAAGTTATTATTACTATAAGAGGTGAGAGTTGGCCCCGTGCTCGCCTACAAAACGCTTTTGGGAGGTGTGCACCTCATTTGAGTACCGTAAGACGTTGGTAGGCAGAATTTGATCAGGACTGTATTTCTCTCCATGATGAAATTTGTCAAGGTAGACCCTCAATCACTGAGAAAAATGTGACTACTGTCAGGCAACTAATTGAAGAAAACCGGCGTATCACCTATGAGGAGATTCGAGGACATTTGAGGATTGCTATGAGTCAAATAAACAAATCTTACATCAATATTATAAGCTAGAAAAATTTGATGACCCTGGATTCGTCATGTACTAAGTCTATCATCATATATATTATATCTCAATCAGACAACCAATTGAAAATAAACTGTTATTTAAATATAAACTTCGCTTAACTATTGGACTAATCGTATTTATGAAGCTCAACAAACATGTAGATATAATAATACAATACATAGAAACAAGAAACGGTGTAACTAGTTTAAGAAAATAAATCGACCTTAGGTCCATTTTTTATTCTATTTTTTGCCGGTTTAATTTATAATATTATATAATATATTCATATTTTAGAATATGAATCAGTTTTGGAACATTGAAAAATAATTATGACTTTCTGAGGGATTTGACCCATGTAGATAATTAAAACGACGATATCGTGCACTGTGGATGCTCAGAGGTTCATATATGTAACTTGAAGACACCAAACCGTTAAAATTGTCCGCGCAAGAGGCTGTGTTCAGCAGTGGACGATTTGGCTGATACAGTATAGACTGTCCTATACTCAGGACCTGCTTAACCCTTAGGCTAATTAGGCTGCAGCCTAGGGCGCGAGGATCGGAGGGGCGCGCTGAAATCGTGTCTTCGCATGCACTATTAATCTAGCATCATTGCATCTACCCTACATATTTCAACTAGACCGAGACGAAACACTAAAAGCAATTGTTAGTGCACAGCTAAAAGCAAGTTCTGTTCATTTATCTAACGTTGTTATACACTCTTTATGAGACATTACATGCTTCATCATCATTTAAAGTTTAAAACCAATTGCAAAATTGGTCTTGTTTGTAGTACAAGTACAAGTTGAACTATAGGTGTCGCTCCATCCCGATACGATGGTTGAAGAAAGAGAGCAAGAATTAAAGTTATGAGTCATTGTGCCATGTTAACTCAATTGGTTAGAGCATACCCTGGCTAAAGGGATGGATGGACGCGGGTTCGAATCCCGCACATGATTATAATATTTTCTCTCTTAAATTTGTAATTTTGTTATGTAATTCGCCTAGCAAGCGTTATTGCAAACTTCTTCTAAAAAAATTAGCTTATTTTGATGGTTTGAAAATTTTGAATCAGAGGCAAGAAAGAGATGCGAGGTAACCACATACAAATGAGATGTAAGAAGAAAGAAAATTTTGGTTTCTTTCTTTCTTTTTTTTGATGAAGTTAAAACGGGGCACATTGAATTAGAAGGGAGACGATCTTTTATCGTGGATAATTATTGTGCAGCTATTGATTGTCTTCAAGTGCACTTAAAAAACAGCAAATTATTTATAATACAGAAAACACAAAGTTTAGTAATCTTAGCAGAAGAATGCGTCCGGTTGGCGTAGCTTTTAAAATCTGACCCCGTGGCCGAGCATTCTATTTCAACCAGAACACCAAAGAGATTGTTGCAGTTCATATTTTTTTAATATTTCATGCATGTTCCTGAATTTGGATTTTTTTGACACTAAGCGTTACAGCGGCCTCAGGTCTTTTTCAGCACTTCAAAGAGTATAAATAACTTGCGCTCCACACTCCGGCGCCAAAAACTTGCAGCGCTCTCTCTAATGAACATAGAAAGTGTTTTTTTACAAAATATTTGAAAAAAAGTGGAAAGATTTGCAAACGCTAAAGCACGGAAAAGGACTTTTGTTTATGATTTTTGTTAATCGGTTTCAAAGCGGGGCATGCACTTTCGACAACGACCTTGATGCTCCGATCTCCCAAAAAACTGGAGATCCATTCGCACAATTTCTCGGGGAGCCCATAGGAAAGAAGCTTCGAAAGAAGCGCTTTATGCCACACCCGATAAAGGCCTTCGCTATGTCCAAACTACCCGCCAACGTCTCACCCTTGGAATCCACTACCTCCGCCCATCGATGCGTAAGTTATACCTACCAAAACATCACCGCCTGAGCGACCGCGACGAAAACCGTGCTGGCGATCGCAAGTCAGCTGGTGCTCTTCAAGATACTGCAAGAGCTGGTTGTTGATAATGAATTCCATTATCTTGGAGAACAGAGACGTTATGGCTATATGGTGGTAATTTGACGGATATGAGCAGTCACCTTATTTAGGGATCAGGTGCACCAAAGCCTTCTTCCACGTTTTTGGGACAACGCCTGATGTGTAGCAGAGCCGGAAAAGCCGTTAGAACCGGTGTCAACTCTGAAGCACAAGTCCGCAGCACTATACTACTACACTATACTATCGGAAGTATGCCATCATGGCCAACTTGACTTATGAATGACCAAGGAAAACAGTGCTTTCCGTACTGCATATTGCCGGAAAATTATATCCGGCATCGAGGTATCACACCGTGGTATAGTCGGTGGTACTCTCCCTTGGTCATCCAAAGTCAAGTTAGACGCAAAGAGAAAGCCCAGAAGATCGGCCTTCTCCTTTGCGGTGTGGGCCAATATGTCATTCTCTCTGTGCAGGAGCGGTAGAGATGACTGGCAAAAATTCCCCTGGTCAGCCCTGGCAAGAGACAAGAATGCATGTATTCCCGAAGGAAGGTGGGCTAATCTCTTGCTAAATCTGCCGAAACGCTCCGACTTCGCTCTTGCGATTACTCTTTTATTTATTTATTTGATTAAAGGCGAGCAGCGCAATGTTGATGGGCCTATATCACACTGTGTCGAATCATTAGGCTTTTTTGTAGTGTCCACACACTTGTGAGTCAGCATTGGTTACAAGTTGGTAAGTGATTTTTTGCTTTTACACAACCAGCTATCTAGCCTCTTCTTAAATGCATTCACAGATGAAGCAGAGACAACCTCCTCAGGCAACCTGTTCCAGTTGTGAACAATTCTGTTGCTGAGGATATGGTGCGCAGGTACACGCTGAATTTGCTGGTTGTGCCCTCTGACTTCTCTGTCACGGATGATTTTCACAAACAGATTGTGTATTTCGGGGAGGTTGTATAATCCGTTGAGTATTTTGAAAGTTTCTATGAGGTCCCCACGTAACCTCCTTTCTTCAAGAGTAGTGAGACGCAGGATTTCCAATCTCTGTTCGTAAGATTTGCGGCGTAAGGCTTGCGGTATCTTTGAGGCTTTTCTTTGCGCGCTTTCAAGCAGATCTATGTCTTTTCGAAAGTGTGGGCTCCAGACTTGAAATCCATACTCCAGCAATGGTCTTATGTATATGAAGGACCTGGAGGCAAAGTTATATTGCTTTTTGAGATCGCTGGTATTTAAATCCTTAGATGCCACTGAATCGCCTCAAGCTTGGTAATGGTCTCGTTTTTGATCAGAGGCCATTTTACAAGAGCCACCAAACCAGGGCTGGGATCTGCCACCGATGGGCACTGCAGAATATGGAATAAAGGGTTCCGTACCTTGAAGCACTACATCAACAAAATAGTCGACAGTGACATCTGGATCATCCGGCAAGAAGCAAACTTGCCGCCATGGGTAGGATGCAAAAAAGGACCGCGTCCCATCCCTCATGAGGTGCTTTGCCTTTAAGTATGTAGGTACGGTCACGGGTCAGCTAAAATATGGTTTGCCACCCTTAGGTTGAATGTCGTGCAGATTAAAGTAACGTTACTTTCGCTTGCAGATCGATCTGAAAACTTTTATCGGTAGTATGAACCATGTTAAAATTTGAACACTATTAACAAAGTCGAAACTAATATACTACTTTTTAGCTGACCGTAACACATCTGGCGGGGGCGCGTCCTCATAATTAGCCTAGAGCGGTCAGAACTCTTGATCAGTCCCTGCCTATACTCTAACTCACTCTCAAAAAAAAGATTTTGCAGGCAAGTATTAAATATATTTTTCATTCTCTTCTTTGAGAAAAAAAAAAGAAACAACTCCACAATATCGTATAATCACGTTAGTTGTTATTTTTGTTATAATGCTATCAGGAGTTATACAATAATTTGTTAATGTATTATTTATTGATTTTATATTTTTTTTATAATCCACAAAGTATATTTAACATATTGCAATGTACTTGATGAACTCATTTTATAATATAAATGGCAATGTGAATGGTCAGTGCACAGAGTATGTTCAGATTATGATTACCCTCTAAACACTGAGCTTGGGAGCTAGATATTAGATGCATGTGAATCAGGTGTGTGAATTCGCACAGTCGTTTAATAGAAATGCGCGTATTTGTGTTTTTTTTAGTAATTATAGGTGGCGCGCCATGCCATTTTAACCAGATGGAGCATGATCAAAGACAGAGTGGGACTTGGCCAAAAGGAGAACAGAGATTATTAATTTTAAATGGCTATCCGTCTCTGCCATCTGAAAAATGTCAGACTCAGCTATGAGCTGTCTTATCGTCATGTTATTTTGTTGAGCTAATTTCCGTGTTATATATTGAGACGTTAGAAAAAAATGGCGAAATCTGAGAGAACTTTACACAGTTCACAAGACAAATAATATATAATTTTCTAAATAAGAGAAAGCAGCGAAATTATCGATCGACCCATTATCGATCTGCGAAAGGAGACAGGGCGTGTGGCAATTATGACTGGTATTTACAGGCCCTTCTTCTCCATTGACCCCAAGATTCATGGGGCCCTCTAGTTCCTGAGAGAGCACTAACCGATAACCGGTTATCATGGATGGTATAATAATAGAACATTCAGAAAAAGGATCTGGTGAAGGACCTGATTGTCCCCACTCTGCACACTGACACCTGATTGTCCCCGTGTCACTTGGTCAACTATAGAGGAAAAGATCGATAATGAACAAAATATCGACAGTGACTATCGCATCACTGGTGATTGAGAAGCAAGTGGGATAAAACTATGTAAACTTACATGCTAGAACGAAATGCTTCGCATAGAAATAAACGCGTCGAAAATTATTTCGGGGCTACGTGGCGTTTAAGACGTCAAATCGTTATAAAAGAAAATCGTCACTAGATATATCTGTATAGTTTTATGTGGTTTTATAAAATATTAATTTAATGTTTTCCTAAAACATTATTATGATATTTGCTATTATTCTGAACATATTAATCAAAAATATACAAACAATTTTTGGCTCCTGAAAAGGTAATGTAATGAATAATACTTTAAAAATCAGTAAATAATATAATTTAATACATGTAAATCTTTAATTTATGAGATACACCAAACTGTCAGTGTACTAATATCATAAAAAGCGTTAGTTAGCATATTGTAATTTGTGTCATTTAACATCATAATTCTTGAAGAATTTCGTTAAGACTAAAACTTATGTAGTCATAAATCACAGTAGTTCACCTAATCAAAAATAAAGACAATTAAAAAAATTAAAATAACCAGTCATTCTTACCTTGCTATCGAAGTCATTGTCTCTGTAGCAGGCCTGACACAGCGGGCAGTAGTTGCCTTTCTGCCGCAGCTTGAAACACGGGCCGCAAAACGGCAAGCTTCCTACGAACTTGCTAACCCGGCTGCTATCACAGCTTTTGCATTTTAGACATGAGCTGCAAATCTGAAAATGGAAAGATTTTTTTTTGTGCAATAGCCATGAAAATCTGTATTATAATATCTAAAAGCGGCAACGAAAAAAGTTATCATTACTTTTTTTAATTCCTGATAGAATTAGCCTTTGGCCACTATCTCACGATGGTAAGTGATGATGTGATCGAAGATGCTGTTCAGGCTAACTTAGAATTACTGGCTCTCAAGGACGGCTGCCGGAACACACCGTTAGGTGCTTGGCGACAGATTTTCTACTGGAGGGTGGAAGCTAGCAAGGCGTGCATTTTCAAAATGGACTACCACCATGCTATAACGACTGCCATCATAAGACAACAACTGGGACCGAAGGCTTAACGTGACCACTGGTCTAGCGGAACTAGCGGTCACCCATCTAACTCATGACCGCGGCGGACGTTGCTTAACTTTGCTGACCCGATTAAGAACAGCTAAGCAAGCCTTACGATATGCTTTGCAGACAGGGAAGAGTGAAAAGATATTTTGATAATATGAGAATGAAAACTAGACATTTTGAAATTATTAATTCTAGAAATAATTATGGATTTCATTCTAACAAAATATAGTTCCAATTGTCAGTATCAATTGCATTTTGGACATACAAGGAAAACACATCTAAAGATAAAAGATGAATAATTTTCAACTCGTGCTAAAATAGCAGAAACACTATCTGGCTGGAAATTTTACAGTTTGAGGATTGATATTGGTATGATGTTTGATGAGTAGAATCTTAACCTCTGTTACATTTGAGAACAGGCAATACTGGGTTAAATAAAAAAAAACTATTCTAAAATAGCTCCAATCATTATACCTCTCACTGGCACACTATAGGCCTCGTTTTGTAATGAAATTAATATCAAAAATATATATAATTTGTAATATCGATGAAGCAGTTGGTGGTTCCAACTCTAGTGCGGTGGGTGGACGGGGAAACTTGAATTCCTCGTCCACCCACCAGTGGGAAAGTCCAGTGGGTGGACGGGGCATCGCCCAATATAAGATGGCGCCGATAATCATTCACACAACATAAGTGAGAGGTTATAAGTACTCAATTTCAACTTCATTTTTGAGTGGCTTCTGTGGTGTTGTCACAATTTCACCAACGACGAGTCACACGGATAGTAATAATAGTCGTAAACAAACGAAAGAGACTGATCGGTATTAATAAAAAGCGATTAGTATGCCTATGAAGGGAAATTCACGATTTTAACAGTGTTATCGCGCTCGCAGCTAGGTTTGGTTTATTCTGTATTTTGGTATTAGCGATTATACTTTCAAAATTGTCTCCGAATCTAGCATATAGTACAATAGTGAGACGACATAACAACCGCCAAAAGAAAATAATTAGAATTTTCCGCCATATACGTCACCGTACGGCGAGTTATAAGTAAGTATTGTACTGTACCTGTGGCCAGTCACTGCGGTGGTCGGGCGGCGGCTTGGGCAGACAGGCGGCGTGGTAGGGGCGGGCGCAGGCGCGGCACCGCAGCCGGGCGGCGGCGCGGGCGCAGTGCGCGCACGCCACGCAGCGGGCACACGTCCACGGCGCGCCGCCCGCGCCCTCCGCCTCCGTCGCCTCCGCGCACCACCGGTGGTACCACTCGCAGCACGCGCCGCACGACAACATCTGACACACACAACAATACCCTCACATCACTCGAAACAATTGTCTGGAAGAGATCGCTTTCATTGTTGTATTGTTTTAAATTGTGTCTCTGTTTAAATTAAATTATTTAAGGTGTATCAATAAACAACAATGGTGGCTCAGTGGCACTGACTATGGACTGCTGCGCAGCAGGTCCATGGTTCGAATACCGCCGCGGGCTTGAGGTTCTCCGTATGTTGGAAGAGGGCATTATATAGCCGTGTTCTCCGTATGGTGGAAGAGAGCATTATATAGCGACCACCCTCAAGTAGAAAATCTGTCACCAAGGATGTCACGGTGTGTTCCCGCAGCAGTCCTTGAGAGCCAGTGAAATTACAGGCACATGAGACTCAACAACTATGTCTCAAGGTGACGGGTGCAGTGCACTCCGTGACTTGTGATGAAATGCATCTATCATAGGCAAAGGTTTGTCCGCTTAACATCAGGTGGGCCTATAGCTTGTTCCTTCACAATAATATAAAAAAACAAGAGAGGAAGAAGATAATTTGGCTAGGTTAGTGGCGTTTCTAACGTCGCACTGCTGTACAAACATATCCGCTTACGTAACATCTGTCCATATTTTTTTTACATAGCAATCATTGCAAATACAAGCTTGTTTTTATGGTATATAACATGGCATACTACCAGGCTCTTGTCTTCGTGTGGGTGCAAAAGCTAATTGTATATTAAAACAATAAAAATGTAAATATTTTCTTTAGTAATTCAGTAGTAATTGCAACTATATTCAAAAATTGGAGGGGCATGCTGTGAGTGGAAAGGTATAACCAACCAAGTATGTGTTACTTTTATGTGTTGTTTGATATTTACCTGCTCCCTCCCAGCACTTCCGCAGAGGAAACAAAGCATTGCAACAGTGAATGGACCAGCTCCTATGAGACCAAATCCTGAGCTGCATACTTCATCAGGATCATAACTCTCCCAAAAGTCTATGCAGATTAACTCTGGACGATTTTGACCACACTTCTGTGAACGGCCACGAACCTGAAACCACCAAAAGTTCAATTGTTAATTAATTTAATCAATTGATATAATATATTACAATTGTTTGAATGTAGTGATAGGCCCAAAGGCAGTGAGATTAAAAGAGAGAGTAAGAGAGAGCTAATGGGTTTGAATCCTACATTTCTGAAGGTGGCATCACCTTCAGAAAATCTGTCATCATATACTTCTGTTCTGGCAGCTATCCTTGAAACCCAGTTGCAATGGTTCATATTCTGCCATGAGTTTTATTTAATAACATCACCATTTACCAAAAGAGAGATATATTGACTAAACTGGGCTAGCCTATAGATTACATAAAAATATATGAAACAATTCTTACATTAGTTATGTTTGTGAATGGTTTAAAAACTGCCTTCTTTGGAACAAGATCCATAATTGTTTCATCTTCGCTTGATTCTGCCTTGTTTTGCACTTTACCAGCCAACATAGGATCAATCTTCCTTTTCTTGATTTCCAATGGAGTTTCTGGCTCTTGTTCTTTTGTGACAGGAAGTTCTGGCACTACCTTCTGCAGCTTATTCTCATCAACTTCAGGTTCGCAAGGTATCTCAGAAGCTTCTTTGTCCTTAACAATGGCCACAATAGTTTCCTCATCCAAAGTATTAGGTTTCTCTTGTTTCTCTTTCTCTTCTTGAGTAGGGAATGTAGCAATTGGTTGCCCCAAGACAATAGATGCACTTCTGCAAACATGTTTGACTCTAGGACCTTTGAGTTCCACCTTCTGTCTCTTGGAATCTTCAACTTGTTTAGCCTCAGTCTTTTCAATCTTATCAACCTTTTCACTCTTGTCTTTTTTGCGCACTTTGATTCGTGTTAACTGGCGTTTTCTATTGGCACTGAAGTCTTCTTTGGGTTCTTCTGTTGCAACAGGAGGAGCTTTAGGTGGTTTCTCCTGGAAGTATCGTAAATATATATTATCAGGTAATGAAGACAAAAAATCTAAAAGTTTAGACATCAAGTAAAGGTATACAAAAATTTGAGGGATATTGTATAATACCACAAGGTAATATAGCTAGACAGGCTCTTATGATGAAAATTCATGTAATTGGCAACAACTTCCAAAAAATACAGGTTTCTCTGTTTATTTAGGTTGATTGGAAATTATTGTAGATCATAAAATTCTCGACAGAAGAATATTGTTCATATTATCATGAAATGTCTTTAGTGGATGTCGAGCCACGAAAAGTGTTTTGAATCAGCTTGGAACCAGTTCAACAAGTTATAGATTAATCCAACAGTAATGTAAATGTTTTCATAAACTTAAGTTACCCTTAAGTAAAATGTAAAAATTTAAGTTTACTTGTAGAAAATGTATTCAGATGTAAAATTTTCATAGGATAATGTAATGAACATCTTGCATATCACATAATCATGTTCAACAGTTACCCAGCCTAGGTATTGAATCAAAGATATAAAAAAATCTTGTATTTCTCAGCAAAGCTGTGAGCATTCATCTTAACAGAAAGTTTCCTACCTCTACTTTTTCAATCTCCTCAGTTTTCTCAGTCTTTTTGGCTGGTTTCAATGCTCCAAAGATTTTGTTTTCATTATCATTAGCAGCAGGAACAAAAACTGGTTGTGGTGTTGTTGGCTGATTTGTTACCCTCAGTGGGTTGGCTGGCGTCAATTGAGATGTCTTCAATCCTGACCACATATAAGGCGGCAACATAGCTGTCAGTCCAGCTTTTATATTTGGTGGGACTTGGAATGCCTTGAGGCACATCTTTAGCCAACAAGCTGGACATCGAGCTTGGTTTGTACATCTTAGCAATTTCCACTGCTGTGATCGCACTATTGGTGGTACATTGCAGTTTCCTGTAATAAATGTACATGTTATATATTAAGTTAATTGTCATACATACTTTGAAGCTTCTTTCGACTTTGAATAAATATTTGAATATATGTTTTACCTTCTCCCTTCAAGCATTCCATCTGGACAATTCCAGATTTGTGTGATAATTTCTCTTTCTTCAACATTTTGGAAATAAACTTGCGACAAGACTCACAGGAGTAAATTCCAAATTTGCGAGCTTGCTTTACGAATCTGTAGAATCTTACAGCACCGCAGACTCCACAAGTCACTGTTGTTGGTGGTGTATTTGTTGCTGAAACAGATTAAATTTATATATTTAGTGAATTATAAGTCACTCGGTAGCTTAACATAGAGGCAAGTCAATCATAACAGATATTAGAAAATCCATCATCATTCATTTTGTATCAATGGCTAATTGGCTCTTAAATAATTTTCACCCAATGGGAGGCCTCTTCCATGGCCCTGTAAAATGCATACTTGAGGTCATCTTGTGTGCAGGTGTTTTGGCACTGGGGACATGACAGTGTGCCATATTTTGCTCAGGAGAACCACACTCATATTAGACAATCAAAATGTAGAATAATGCCTAATATCACAATAATTATGTCAA
The DNA here is from genome assembly GCA_963854805.1 of Plagodis dolabraria. Taxonomy (NCBI): domain Eukaryota; kingdom Metazoa; phylum Arthropoda; class Insecta; order Lepidoptera; family Geometridae; genus Plagodis; species Plagodis dolabraria. Next base: position 18,163,081 of record OY978460.1, on the reverse strand, counting down.
AAGAGTGGCCTTAATTAAGGAGATATACATGAAAAGTTTATTTGTTTTACATTTAGTAGGTCAACATTTTGTTTCTTTTAATTTTTTTTTGGTAGATTGAAAAACCGTGTCTAGGTAAGATTTTTAATGTAGATTCCGTAAAATGTAAATTCATGATATGAATAAATATTGATGCATGAAAAGCAAGTAAGTACATATTGTTCATAAGTTTATTATGTCTTTCTTGCATAAACTTAATACAAATGGGGCACATTAGCCTTGACATATTCCCTGCAAACAGGTCTCTTGGATATCCTCTTGCATACCCTCAAGCAGTGCAGGATTTCATCTTGGCTTTTCTAACTGGTTTGGAACTCATATTTCAGTGTGAATTAAAGCTGAAGCTACTTAGCGTGACTTAACAAAGAAATCTTAAGGCCTTGCACTGCACTAATTTATATATTTTTGATTGCAACTAATTTGTATTGCAATAAAATACATCAATAGCTAGATCGTTAATATTAGAAGAAACTGGTGTAAAAAGAGATCTCAAGACCATTACAGTACTAGTGAAAAAGTACTCTTCAGGCATATTAGCCTCTTATTGCAGTCTCAGAAAATGTATTAAATATTTTATGCAGTAAATGTGTTAATCAGCCTCAGTATGCTCAAAACAGTTCCTATATAAACTGACAACTATGCACAATTTCCATGTGAAGTCATGTATGCCATCAACCAGTGTTAACAATGCTGAAAACTTCGAAGTAGCTCACTGTCAAACATTTGTCATTACAATTATAAGAAACAGGGGATGGCCTGTTATGACAACAAGTATGCCAACTTATAAAACATTAAGAAAGCAGTTATCAACAATGGGTGCATGTTTTGTTCATAACTTGTTTTAAGTAAAGATTAATGCAAGAATTTAATAGCTCTATATTCTTACATACTAATGGATAAAAGTCAGAATATGCTCATAAAATAGAATGTAACTTACGAGAAGAAGCAGTAGCTGTAAATGGACCATCTAATCCAGTTGGAGCAATTGGGGTAGCCAGCTGCAGCCTTGCTTCCCTGATGATCACTTTGCCACGAAGCAGCTGTGATGCAGTTGACTTCTCTTTCTCTGGACTAGGAGTTGGGGGTTTCTCCTCTTCATCTGCACTGCCTTCAGGGCTATCACTCTCCCAACTCTCTTCAGATTCAGAATTACTGCTTGTACTACTGGAGCTGCTAGCATCTGATATATCCATAAGTTTACGCATAGCATGCCCGGCCCTATCCTCTTTACTAGTTTCTGTTTTACTATTTTCTGAACTCTCCATGTTGGAATTCTCATCCTGGGGATGCTCAGACTCATTTCCAAATGAAAACAAATCAAGAACAGGCTTTCGAGGCCCAGTACCAAGTCCTGTAAATGTATTTGTGATAGTCTTGTCCTTGAATAAGTTTGATGATTTTATTGATTGTTTCTCCTTATCTTTTTCAATTATGTATTTATCAAGATCTTCCTCATCAGGTGTCTCATCATCGTCATGTAAGTTGTTAAATACTAATCTTTTTAGTTTTGGTTTCTTTAGAACCTTTCCTGATGTAATACTACTAGCTGTGGTATGTTCTTCACCATCTATAAATTTCTTGTTAGGTTTAATAACTCGAGAGGAATGAGCACTTCTCATGGGTAAAACAAACTTTGCAGAACCACCTGTCTCTTTTTCTATTGGTGAAACATTTCTTGGGGGAGGTGAAATACATCGGCTTTCACTAAATTGAGAAAATTTGTTCATAGGTTTGGACAGGGGATTCAAATTCTTTCTTTGGTATCCCTCTTGATATTCAGTTGATGATTTTGAACTTAGATCTGTTAGCTTTGCTGGTTTGAGAATACTGTTAAATGTGGAGTATTCAGTTTGCTTGAGTGCTGACTTCTTTTTAATGATGGGTACAAGAGGAGCATGATGTTTAGTTGGAATCTTTTTGAGAGGGAAAAATATATCTTCACAGCTTTCAACTGTACCAAATGTTACAGTTTTCTTCACTGGTTTAGGTTTATCTTTGTTTGGTTCCATTTTGTTCTGTGATCTAGTTCTCACAGGAGACTTTGATTTATCACTGGTGTTCTTGTCAGAATTGTCTTGTATATTGTTTAATACATCTGAGACTTTGTTTGCACAATTCTTGTTTGTCTCATTTTCATTATTATTTTCTTTCTTCTCTTCCCCCTGAAAATGATAATAAGATATGTACATTAATTATTTATTTACATGATTAAGCTTTCAAACATCAAAGAACTCTCAAATCATGAAGGATACAGCTCTCACATTTAAATTTCAAGTTTAATAGTGGATTTTAAACAAGATAGGTGAGACTGTGGTCAAAAGCTAGACTATTAGTAGAAAAAAAAGCTTGCTTAAAGTTCATGTGTGTTATTGATAGTGTACATAGTGCATAGTGTACATAGTGCATAGTGTACATAAAATCACTTTTATAAATATAGATCCTTTTTATTTATTTGGCCATAAGATGGAACATGCAAAAAAACATCTCATGTTGGACTCCACAACAGTCACAACGGGTCACACGGGGCAGACTGAGAAAGATTTGGATTAACAGTGTGGAGGAAAACCTGAGTAGAATGGACAAACTCATCTCGACAACTCACCCTGGAAGAGGACAGCTAAACAAAGGAAAAGGAAAGACAGAGTAAAGTGGAAGTGGGTAGGAGAATACCCACATTGGGTTTTAGCGCCGAAGAAGAAGGAACATGCACAAGGCCCACCTGATGTTAAGCTGGAACCTCTGCCTATAACAGATGTATTTAGTCACAAGTGATGAACTGCACTGAGCCCAGCACCCTGAGACATAGCTGTTAAGCCTCATGTGCCTGTAACATCATAATTACTGGCTCTCAAGGACTGATACCGGAACAAACTTGGTGACAGATTTTCTAGAAGCTCTAGCCTGCGGTGGGGGTCTAAACATGGACGTGCGGCATGGCAGGATATTGCTGCTAGGCTTATGACTGCTTCTCACTGTATGTTTGTGTATTTGACATAACATAACACACTAATACTTTATCAAGTTATTGCATTAAAGTATGCTGAGTCAAATTTATATATTTAAGTCTCAGTATGTCTATGGCATGTTTTGTAAAGTAGTGAATTCAAATAGATATTAAACCTTCACAAAAACGTTGGGAGAGAAAATTTATTTTACAATATATTGTTGTTATTTTCTACTATGTTATTTCACTTGTGCATATTTCCGAAAACAATTGTTATTAATCCATCATAATTACATGTGGGTCTTAAACAAATCCAATTTTGAAAAAACATTTGCTCTTTTCAAAATACTGTCAAAGGATTGGTAGTGTATTATCAATGCAAAGATAAGAGCCGCAATCAGAAGAAGATGGGAAATCAACTTTACCTGTTGGATTACTTAATTCTAGGTTAGCCTGCACAATATCTTCGACCACATCATCACTTACCACCAGGTGAGAAAATGGTCAAAGGCACAGCAAGAAAAAAAAAATTATAAGTAAAATATGACAGTGTAAGTGGTGAAAAAGTATTTAGTAAAACCAAAAGTAACAAAATTTTGTTGAACATACTCATGAAACTTTCAATTTGTTGCTAATTTCAATATACTTGACCCTTGGTAATAACTTGTGTGTGTGTGTGTGTGAGAATTACAATTAATTGTTTATAGAATCTGCAAACTTGTTTATCTGTAGGTACAAATAAAAAAAAATTGCTTTTAACTTGACCTAAATATCTTGAAATATTATTTTTTTGCTATAACTAGATATAAAAAAGTATGTGTATGGCCTAAACAATCTATATACCTATGAAATTTCTATGAGCCATTGCAGAGGTCTGAAAAACATTCTGATATACCCAATCTATAGATATACCCTATCTATATACAATATCTATAGAAATAGACATCAGCTTGACCTCTGTCAAGCACATCACAGTATGGTTCCGCAACTGTCTTTGAGAGCCAGAACCTTCTAGCTAAGTCTGTTTACCAACTCAACCACATCATCACTTACCAAAATGTGAGATGGTGGTCAAATACTAATCTATCAGCTACATAACACTGAAATGGCCATGAAATGATTTGATTGAAATGCGAATTGTCGGTCACGGTCTATTGTTTTGTTATGTATCTATGTGTCTAGCATGTTATCCTCAAAGATGAAGATCCTCTTGCACCAATCCAAAGTGGTGCACTATACTGGTTCCCGTTCCATAACATTCAATGTGTTCAAATTGAATCTGTATTTTCAAGCTTTATATACAAAGTTGAAGTAGAAAGTAGAAAGAAGCCTGTGACTTAACCATGCCCAAGCCACATCTTATGTGGCTTAAGCATCCGATAAATTGTGTTATGACTGTTGTTTATTTATGAATGTAGCGACTTATGTTTTGGAGTATCAGCCAGGTTCATGATTTTTATACACATAACTCTTAACCAATCTATATTTCATCAATTTCAAGCCACAGTTAACAATGTGCATGTGTTCAAAAGCAGTTAAAAGCTCAACTTTCTATAATAAAAGCTGGTTTAGTATTCTAAGTATAATAAAAAATTAAGTGCCAAACATAATATTGTATTAATTTACTATTAATTATGCTATGTATGACAAAAAGTTTGCAATGTCATACATAATAATATAGTATACTTAGTAATTAAAGTTTATTTTTATCACTCAGATTTACACCTAAACTTAACATCACCAAGAGTAACAGATTGATAAGACTTTCATTTTATCTTTATCTGGATCAAATTGTAACCTTGAAATTTTTCATTGATGACCAAAGAACTGATAAATATGAGGTTATGTTGGCACATCAGAATTAAGTGTCTACTAGTTCAACACTGCTGACAGATCCAAAATGTAGACATTAATTAATGCCCTGGACAGGTGTTCAACAAACTCCAGAAACATTGCCCTGATAAGTACCTATCACAAAGAAAATTTTTGTTGACATCAAAATGGAACACAGAAATGTCAAACTATGTAGGCAGAGGCACGTAGATACGACACACAAGATGCTACCGACGATTGGCGCCTCGTAATGCTTGTAGTTATTACGTAAACAAAACATTTCCGTATGTTGGTCATTATTTTCGCTTAATTGATTCACTAAAAGGCGTTAATAGCAAAAACAAGATTTACCTCTTGCTCCCCAGCAAAATCATTAGGAGCAGTGCCGCGGGCGGGCGGATGAGCCTCTGGAGCAGTCTCATGGTAAACGGTGCCCGATAGAACACTAATTCGCTTTCTGTTTTGAAACTTGAGTGGTTTCCCAGGGAATCTCGACCTTCCCATTTTGATATGCACGTAAACGTAGGACACTCAGTGCGTTCCGGCCGATCTTGGGGAAACTGGCGCGCATGCTCGGGCCCGCGCGCTCCGCATCGCCATTTCACTCATTTGTGCAATGTATTTTGACGATTACAACGCAGTTTTCATCGCATTTACAACCAAACACCAACACACCACACTAAAAGTGCCCTTAACATGTTTTACCAAAACTAACACACTGCACTGTTTTTGCAAAAGACAACATCATCCATCATTTTAATGGTCGACTGGTTGTTACCGCCGCCGTAATCACGTTACGCTTCCATTCAACGGTCGAACTCTAGCATCGTCCGTCAGTTAACGTGAAACAAAAGACAAGGATGCGATGCAATCCACTACACTACACGTCATTCTATCGAAATTTTTGTTTTGTTTAGTTACATTTATCTAATTCACACAAACACTAAAATGAATTGAGTTGCCGTAATTTGACAAAGATGGCTGTTCGGCGCGTTTTAACAATAGCGAACACAAGTGATTAACGAGACGAGGCGCGACGCGAGGCCGCGGTGTGAACGACACCTGGCTGGGGCTCGGGGGCCAGTTATGGATTTTGAACCAATCGCAACGAATTTTAATTCGGACCGGTTAACACTAAAACACTTCTTGCTTGCTCTTGTAAATACTTTATTTCTTTCATATTTTATGGATTTCGTCGATGTTGCTATAACATTAACGAAAAAAACTTAATCGATGTTAGTACAGGCGCGCAGATTTACGCGCTACGCGGGGAATTTGATTTTGTTACGACGTTAATTTGATGATATTTGGAAACAAAGAATCGCATAGATAAATAAGTACGTTAAGTTGAATGCAGTAGGTAGCTGGTGTATGTATGTATTTAATACGTCACTGATGACTGTTTGGAAGTTTAATTTTTAAGGGGATATCACGTGTGTGCTAGGACTCTTCTACCTAATGTTGTTTTGATAATATTTACACTAACTGTATCTATGCAGGTACTAAAAATACTCCATTCCTCATATTACGAATTCCCATACGTATCGTTTATCTTCATCCCAAGAGTAGATAAATATAATATTTTTTTGTGTTCAATATTAACAATATGCAGATATTACAATATGCATAGATACCTATTAAGTATATTTTTTTGATAGATACATAATTTTATCATAACATCTGTTATTATTTTATCCTCGTAGGGGAAGCAGAGCTGTCTTAAACAACGACTATCTGTGAACAATCGCCAACGTTTTCAGTTTCTCCAGATTGTTGGGCCCACGTAGTGTGTGGCGAGCATATTTCCATCTACCAGAAGCAGTTCCAGACAAAAGTATATGTTTCTTCTGAAAATTTGTATGTATAAAAACAATAAATATTTGATCCGGAGATTAAGACAAGGAATTCGAGATATTAGAGTGACGCTTTATGTAATTCGAACAACATGGTTAATAAAAAAATACATCTTGAGTTACAATATAGTTCTAACGTCCTTATTAAATTATCTGAGAATTGCAGAATGCGGACTTTACCACTTGGTAGTAGTAGTATTCAAACATTAGCAAATACCCTAAGTACTACCTTTAAAAAAAAAGTCTCTCGCTTGCGCTTACTGTAAGCAGGTATACCTATTTTTGACTTGGAGATTACTTCTCTAAATCCCTCAGGAAAAAATAAGTCATTGGAATGGGTTCACCACAGAGTACTTTTTTATATACGGAAAGGGTTTACTACGCTACTTCTAAACACCATTCGCCGAAACGATGATTGGTACGTAGAGTAATTATATAAGTTTGCTATAAACGATCGGTTAAACCTTTGACATCCAAGATAATGTAATAGACGTGAACAATAGAATTTCATTCTTAAATGGACAATATCGACCACGTGGAAGTCAATGGATTATAGTATTTTTTGGGTAATATTGAACTCGTATTATGTAAGGTGATAACTACGTATTTTTATTGGTAAATTAATTAAATGTATGAACATAAATAGCACTTATCTGTTCTTTCTACGAAAATATCACGTATGTGAGACAGTTGGTTCTACACAAGAGGGTTTCATCAAAAACAATGAATAAATGATAAATGAATAAAACCTGTGCTTCGTTAGGTTTTTATTAGAAAAAAAAAACATTTTAGTGATATGAAAACTAATTAATCATTTACCCATTTGAATGATTGTAAATATCTGCGCTAAATGAGCAGTATACCTTTTCTCAGGTCAACGAGTTATGGAGGTAGGGGTAAATGGAGGGAAGGGGTAAGGAGGTAGGGGTAAAATTAAGAAGTGAGGTAAGGGTAGGTGTGAAGATATGGGTAGGAGTAGGTAAGGCTATGACAGGTGTAAGGTAAATATGTTTTTAAAAAACATGTTTGTAATATTTCAAAATGTATGGCTCCTTAACATAAAAAGGTGAAGTTTACTTAGTTAAAAGAAGGTTCGTTGGAAAAGGACATATAATACGTATAGAGACAGATAGGTATGTGATTTGATGTGCATCTGATCAGTAGTAAGTACCTACCTACCTAAGTACTTACCATAATATTTAAATGACCTAATTTTAACTGAGCTAAAACAAATCAAGGCAAATAAAAACAGTGTGGCATGTATTTTCATTTATAATTTCACTAGCATCATATATTCAATAACATATGATAATGAACGAACATAATATTGTACGTCTGACCGTGCTTCTGATGTCCTAAATCTACTCAAACACAGGTCGTGTAACGCTCACAACGAAAGTAGGCTTGGTATCTACCTATCTATACATATACGGTACTTTATCGCACCCTACCCTACAAAGGGAACCCCAAAACTCCGGTCGATCATGCGTAAAGGGCGGAGAAGGGATGATAGAGGGAAGCTTGACGGTGATTGAACTTTATATATGCATACAATTACAAGGCAAGCACACATTTAATTTCGTTTAGTGTATTTAACATTTAAAAACTTTTTAAAGTCCATACTGACCTCTAGTGTAAGTTAAGAGAACAAAAAGTTCCTGGCTGAAACGCTTCCTGAAATAGGCACATTGAGAACGGGCGGCATTTCCTCAGTCTTGGATCGAAGCGAAACAACTCAGACACATTTCTCACAAATTCTCACTTAAACTTTGGTATTTTTTACACATATTCTGTTTCGAAACACTCATACCGCATGTTGGAGGTTTAAAAATAACAATTCGCGCGTAAATATATCGTAGTAGTAATATTTACATGAGTTTCATTTGCGTGGTGTACGTGCGTGAAACTGTAGTAGCGAGACTGGCGGCAGCGGCGGAGAGACGCCGCGCATGTCGCGATCGCGAGGGACTCGATGTAAATATAAAAATGGACAAACTCCCCTTCTTGGGGGCTCACCCGAATGAATCACAGTAATGCACGAAACGCTTCGCATTTGGAGTAGCTTTTTATTGGACAAGGATCGTTGCCACATAATATTTGGTGTAGCGGTCAGCAATGTAGCGAAGCAAACACTTTTTCCGTTTTGAAAATTAGCGTATTTTAATATTAGTGATTTCAATTTAGAAGGTATAAATTTAAATAAAATATTGATCGATAGGTGACTATCGCTTTTCGAATGGAAGTTAATGTACTTTTGAACCAGATAATCGCTATAGATCAACCGTTCGCAATCCATATTGTGTAGAGATTGTTAAGACCTTTTTGTGGCAGGTAGATGTTTTTTGTGCTTTGGGACGGAATTCGGAAACCACAGCTCTAAGTATAGGCAATATAATAATGAAATGACGCATTTTTATTTCAAATCATACCCACACAAATATAATTTTATTCGTTTAGCGTAGGTCATCGTACTACCAAAATAAAACTATTTTGGTTTTATGCGTTCAAGCTTGATGTCTACCTTTAAAAAAGAAAAAATTTGGTAGGTACCTAGGTATGTATTTAATTAAAAAGTTACTAAGTAAAAAAAACACTGAGTCATAACTTATAATGTAGATCAGTCCTTTTGACTGGACTGACTAATTTGTGGACTGGCTTTAGTTTGGAGTTTTTTGGACATGAATAATAATGCCGTTATTTTTATTACCAGATCGTAGTCTAGATCACTGCTCAGTCGTTGACAATAGAATCGCCCCTTATAATATCTACTAAAAATGTTTGACATAAGCGGATATATATATATATATGTTTATTTATATTTGGTCTCAATCCCACTTTGGGTAAAAAGCGAAGATATATTACGTGATGAAATGTATCAATATATGTATAATATACTTACATTATATTATACGCTTAAAGCCGAAACCGCACTACGGACGTACTGCGCGGCACTACAGCAGAGCGGCGCGACTCTTTCATTCACAATGCCAGCGCGGCGTAGCATTATGATTCTTCCAACTTATGGCAAAAATCGAAATGGACGAAATTATCCAAGAAGGAATAATCGTGGTGTCTTGCGAAGATGCAGATAGAGCTGATATAAATAATAAGCGTCTAAATTCCAAATTCTTGATAAAAAAAAGACCACATGTGTCTATAAATTTACATATTATTGGAATACAAAATGTTTTGCCCCGGGCAATAATTTGTAAATTCCAATAATTTGTAAATTTATGATTTTCGCTTAGTACGCGGTAGTGCTTGTAATCATAATATATAGACACATGTGTCTATTCTTACATACAAATTGATTTCACACATATTTTAGAATCGATGAATTGTTGAAATGTGGGTGGTACATGAACTAACAAGAAAATATGCCGCGCAGTGCCGCGCCTCTCCGCTACCGCAACATAGAACGCACTAGCGGCAGTGGCGCGCCAGAGTTGCCTTCTAAGAAAATTCTGTGACACCGCACCGCAGCGCACCCTGCCTCTCCGAAGTCCTCTGTTTAGTGCAGTTTACGCCATCCATACAAATTATATTTGTCGAGCCGCGCCGCGCCCGCTCCGCTGTTACACCGCCACTGCGCCGCGCCCTTAGCGTGCGGTTTTTCCTTATGCAGCAAGGTGCAGTACTGGAGTTAGATACATCTGCTCAACAGCGCGGTGGCGCATGGTGTGCGGCGTTGTCAATCTGTCGAGAGTCGAGACTGACAAGTCCAACTGTTACACTACCTACTATATTGTACATATTTTGGTATGGTAGAGGTATGCATAGCACAGCTTTGTCGATAACTTAGCTATCAAGCTGCAGTATTTGCAGTGAGTGTATCCGTTTGGGATATAGGCACTAATCGTACAGTGACTTGTTAAGGGCAGAGACAGTTTCTTAATATCAAGCTTTGCTCGTTTCGCAACTCCATAACACAATAAAACTGTCGCATATTGGTAGGGCCACTTCATTGCGTTTATTTGCCGTATTAAACTTTCCGTCAGAAAGTTCCATTGAATCTAATTGAAATAAGTTTGAATTAATTTCCACCCCCATTACTTTGGTGTTTTTCATAGCACGTTCATCGATCTTGCTTGGCGTGATTAGCCCTCATAAAAAGACACTATTTTAAAAAAACAGCTAAAAATTTATACATTTTTAATCATAAAAAGAAGAAAGTTGTCAAGTCGACATATATTTTTTGTATGCCTTTGCATAACATTAATTCTGTAAGTTAATTAAAAATGGTTGTTTGAACAGCACGTGAAAAATCTGTATGTGAACAAAGAAAAACCAAATCTGCAAAGTAAAAATTGGCGCATTTTATGAATTAGGAACAAAAATACGCCTGCAATCTTTAAGAAAACTCATTGTAGGCGTACTGGGGTGTTATTAGAATTTAGATCACTTTTATCGATCATGCATTTTCCTTTCGACACAGACGGTGAAGCAAAGAGTTCGTCTCGATTCTGTTATTGTTACCAAACAAATAAGTATTCAAGTTCCGATGTTTCCGAAAGTGGAATGAATGTTGTTTGCATTTCATCTAAGATCGGAAGCCAAATGAGCGATAGAAAAGCTGCTTACAACATTTTCATCTAAATATACACAAATATAATTTAATGAAAATGTTGACTGGTGAAAATATCAAGCAGATTTCGAAGCAGTGATAGCTCAGTGGCTTTGGTTATGGACTGCCGCGCAGCAGGTCCATGGTTCGAATCCCGCCGCGGGCTTGAGCTTCACCGCATGGTGGAAGGGCATTTTTGCGAATACCCGCCTGGCTAGCGACCACCCTCAAGTAGAAAATCTGTCGCCAAGCACCTAACGGTGTGTTCCGGCAGCTGTCCTTGAGAACCAGTATTTCTAGGTCAAGCCTGTTAACACCTTCGACCACATCATCACTTACCATCAGGTGAGATTGTGGTTAAAGGCTTACCTAACAGCAATAAAAAAATAGAAAAAAAAAAAAAGATTTTATTTGCAGCCCAAATGATATATATTTTTAGCGACAAAGGTAATTCTATTTTTATATCCTTGCATTTTTTGAGAAAAGCACATAAATACCTCGACGGAAATGACGGTAGGTACCTGTCTCGCATCATTGAAGTCCTCACCGGGGGCTTGGCCTTATAACAAACTCATAATTGACCTTTAGCAGATGTATATGTGTAGTGATGTAATCTGTGCTGTACATAATTTTGCCTATTTCGCGGCATTTCCAATAAAGCACATTCTGCATTCCATTTTCAATCAAATAATCAGAGAACACAGAGTCAAGAAACCTTCAATGAGCGATTAAAATAGATACAATTTGCAAACATTTGTTGAGAAGAAGAGTGTATCTATACAAAAATACATTTGTAAACTGTATTGGACCGTCAATTACAAAATTTTATTTTTGGTATATTCTACTGCTCGTTCTGCACCAATGCTATAGAGCCACTTAAAGAAGAACGGGCAAGAAACTCTTTTTATATGTTTTTAAAATTTTTTTTTACCTGCAGCATGTATTTTCCTTCTGTGAGGCTGTAATATCTTCAGGAATTATATTATAAAATTGCACGCAACATTAAATCTTGTCTCAGCCATGTTTCGGTATAACATTATGTCAGCGGGGTATATACTAAAAAAATATCAATTTCTGGTATTTTTCAAGGGAAGTGATTGATATTTGATAATACATAAATATTATAGATAAGTCTGAGCACTTCCCCGTTGTCATATTTACAAGTTTAAACAGTTAACCAAAAAAAGGATATAATTCTACCTCGTGTAATAAGCATAGTTTGCTTATTCATAATCATCTTCATAAGAAGGTAGTTAACAGACACAAAGTACGTCTTAGGTTTCACAGAAATGTATGTTCAGCGAATTTCAGGAGGCGGGCGCTCCATTGAGCGAAATAGAAAAGTTTAACTTTTCAATTATTGTCGATGCCACCTAATTTTTGAAGCATTTCTGAAGCGTTATCTTGCTATGGCAGTCGTTACAGCATGGTGATAGGGCATTTTGCGAATGTCTGCCTAGCTATTGTAAGGACACTTCTCTTTTATTACTATAAATTAGATATAAACCTTTGTTACTATTGATTTTGTTATTAAACTATAAAAATATTGTGTCATTAATATAATAATTTATTTAAGTTGTCACCTTGAAACCTTTTATGATTAATCTGTGAACAACCTTTTTACATTATATAAAGTCTTATATTTTTGGTAACATGTTTAAAAAAACCTATGTTAGAGTATAAAAATATTAATATTAATTTTACATCATTCGATTTCTTTATTTATGGCTTACTATTGAAACTTGCTAATTTTGGTTTATGTTGTTGGCAACATTGAAAGATGTGTGGCGCGAAAACGCCAGCCGCAAAAAAAGAGATATAACAAAGATTAAGCGCGGGACTGGTTCACGATTTTTGAAGTAGTAGGACGGGTACATCAGATTGTATCTCAGTTATTATAACACATATTATAGATTTATGGAATGATGTGTTGTAGAGTATGAGAATATAGTAAGATCTATCCGTAAAGTTGGCGTTTTAAATTCCACCTGACCTTATCCCAAAAGGTCAGAAGTGGGATTCCAAGAAAATATAACGTTTTCTTACCACGCTCGCAGCTCGGAAAAATGTAAGTACAGTGCATTTAGCTAACTTAAATGAGTAGAATTCCACATAATGCACTCTGATTTGTTCGATTGATTGGATGGTCTATTTTAAAACCGTGATGTTATAATGATCACCTAAGAACGGACAGTGTTATTTTATTTTCTCATGTTTTGTGTCCCTCATTTCATCGCTTAATTTTGTTTTCCGTTTTATGAAATCGTTTATCGCAAGACTGACTGAGAATAGTACATTATGCTACAGGTGCGCTAAGTCAGTACTAATAATATTATAAATGTGAAAGTAACTCTGTCTGTCTGTCTGTTACGCTTTCACGCCAAAACTACTGGACCGATATGAATGAAATTTGGTATGGAAATAGTTTGGACCCGGTAAAAAAACATAGGATAGTTTTTATCCGCCTGCGCAAAAAGAGGTTGATTTTTTTGCGCGATAACCGATATACGCGCGGGCGGAGCCGCGCCCGGAAAGCTAGTTGTTTATAAGGTACAATCGAGAAGGGTTTTGGACGGCCTAAATGGAGTAGAGATTGTAATAAACAACGCGCATGAGTTTCGTACTACGTTTTTCAACACACTTGCGAGGATCGAATACGAAAATTTCGATATGAAATTATTTTCTCGATCTTTTTGATACCTATAATAATCTGATTAAGAAGGTTTATATTTAATCTTCTAAAGTTCTACTTCTATAAGTAAAAAAAATAAATAAAAACTCTGGTTTGCTTTTTATATGAAAAAAAAACGAACGAAACAAACTACAACCTCCTTGGTGAGAACAGTGGAAACGTTGTTTTTCTATTTCAATTACTAGTGCGGAAAGTAAACAGAAAGCATGAGTGGGTAATCTAACATGACACTAAAATTTAAAAGCCCGTTACGAGCGAGTGTGTTGAAAAAAAAATTTTGTTATACGTAGTGCCCCTTATTGACTGGAATAACGAAGTAGATGGTATAAATTAAGTGTGGATCTAAGTTTGAACAATAATATCTGAATCTTTATACAAGGTGTTTATAAAGATACTTAGTAACTTCTGTGGCAGTAAGGTACATGGTGTAATCAATCATTTTTTTTATGATAAGGCAAACAAAATATTATTATAAACGAAATCCTGGACTGTTCGTTGAATTGTAAGAGTGGTGTTAGTTGAAGTCATGTGCCTTCAGTCGCATACATTATCATAGTATGACATCGTCAGCTGTAAAATTGTTTGAAGTGTCGAGTATCGGGCCAACAATGGTAACGATATTATTATTCTATTCGGTGTAAATCTTGCAATACAGAGATAAAGCAGCTCACTTCAATCGATTGAGCTGAACCTCTTAGTTAAAGTTATGTGCCTCCAGTCGCATACATTATCATAGTATGACATCGTCAGCTGTAAAATTGTTTGAAGTGTCGAGTACCGGGCCAACAATGGAAACGATATATTATTATTCTATTCGGTGTAAATCTTGCAATACAGAGAAAAGCAGTTCACTTCAATGGATTGAGCTGAATCTCTCCTTACACGTATTATTTGAATGACGATGCAAGGTGTGTTACGTCATTCTAAATCTAGTCACCAATTTTTATTTAATGCACTTCCACATACGAGGATATCGGTATATGAGTTTGTTTTTAGCGAAAGTCTTGATTACTTACTGGATTTGGACAGATAAAATCAAGCTGGTTGCCTGATTGGACTGAAATACATAATTTGGAAGGAATTATATATATATTTTGTTAAGACTACCATTGAAAGTTTCAGATCTGAACTTGGATAATGGAGGACGCTGGTGAATGTGCCCGAGGTAAAGGGCTTGAAGGAAGGGAGGAAACCCGAGGTGAAGGGTCAAATGATTATGGAGATGTGCTAAGTCCAAGGTTAGGACTAGCACATGGAACGTATACTGGAGAACCCGTGGTATTGGGTTTAGGACGGACAAATGATTTGGAAGGAAATGGACATTGCTCGAGGCAAGAGCATGGCTGCCAAGGCAGGGAAGGTATGCGCGGAACCAAGCGCAGGCGATACTATTCTTCCTCGTCGGAATCGAGGGAACATTCATCACCAATAAGGAAATCAAAAAGGTTGCGGTCGAAGAAAGAAGATTATAGCAGTAAGTTAATGGATAAGTTTTTGGGTGTGTTAGAAAAAATTAAAAGCTCGGATAAACCTAAGATGACCTTCAACACGTGTGTGGTACCGGAGTTCGACCCTTTGGTAAAGGAACAAAGTATTTTAAACTGGATAAATAAGGTAGAAGAATGTGCGGAAATTTATGGGTGGGAGGAGAGAGAAATTATCCACTACTCTTTACCTAAATTAGTAGGCGTCGCGAAAACATGGTACCAGGGTCTAACTTCGATATTGCACACGTGGGCAGAATGGAAGAGAAAACTTATCGAATCCTTTCCTTCTAGGGAAGATTACGCCGAACTTTTAACCGAAATGTTGGCTAAAAAAGTAAAATACGGAGAATCTCTAGAAATGTATTACTATGTAAAGATGAATTTGCTAAATAGGTGTAAAATCACAGGTAGGCAGGCGGTAGATTGTTTACTGTACGGTATAGAGGATCGGGCGGTAAAAATCGGTGCTCAAGCAGCACAGTTCAGCCAGCCAGAACAGGTGCTAAAGTATTTCCGAACAGTCAAGACCGGACAGGCTAGAGAGACTCTGGACACAGTGCGGAGACTGAACGAACGCAGGTTTGGAACAAACTCAAGTCGTACAGGCCCTTTGAAACAAGGTACAAGCGCAGTGAATTCTAACATAAAATGTTACAACTGCAGCGAGGTAGGTCACCCAAGCTTTAAATGTGGTAAACCTCTGGTTAAATGCACAACTTGTGACCGTATTGGCCATCAAGCCTCCAACTGTTATAGGAACAGAGCAAGTAACGACACCGAAAAGAACGCACCTTCAGGTAATGACACGAAACTTAAACAGGTTTCGGAAGTAACTACGGATGAAAAAGGTATTAACAAATACGTGTTTGATATTAAGGTAAACGGGTCGTCAATTTCCTGCCACGTTGACTTGGGGAGTCAATGTTCCCTTATCAGGGTAAGTGAATTAAAACCTCTGAACCTTGAGGTCACTACGCGTCCAGGCCTACCTGTACTTAGGGGTATAGGGGGCAACTTGACACGTCCCTTAGGAGTCGCACATGCTTCTGTAGAAGTTCAAGGCCTGACGGAAATGGTCGAATTATACGTGGTTGAGGACTATGTATTGTCACATCCCGTTTTATTGGGTCATTCATTCACAGAAAAGCCCGACATTGTGATCATCAAGACTCCTACTGAGATCAAATTCCAGCGATTACCTCCAAAGAAATTTAACCTTATGATCTCTGCGGACGTTGAAGTCCCCAACGAGACGGTGCGAGTAGTAAAGGTTTCGGCAAACGTACAAACGGATTGTGACTTCTATATAGATGGCGAATTACGAGGTGCTGAAGGTAAAGAATATTATCTCTTTCCCGGGCAGTACGAGATCAGGAATGGACATGGAGCAGTCCTGCTCTATAATGCTTCACCAAGTCCTTTGTGTTTCTCAAAAGGTACCCTTTTAACTCGCTCCTTACAGCGGAACACAGTCAGTGCGGAAAATGTCCTGAACACATTTAGTGTTACGTTTAATGACGCTGAGATGGAGTCCTCTGTGAATTGTAACTCAAACCTAAATGAGGATCAACGCCAGCAACTTCAAAATTTGCTATCCAGGTACAACCGTTGCTTTTCCAGCGGACTGCATGACTTGGGATATACGTCCGCTACGGAAATGCAGATTGAATTGACTGATGCGGACCCAGTAGTGTACCGCCCATACAGAATGTCATACTCAGAAAGATCGATCGTGAGAAATATGATTCAGGAAATGCTGGACGGTGATATTATCAGAGAATCATCATCACCCTATGCGAGCCCGATCGTTATGGTTCAAAAAAAGACAGGCGATAAGCGTTTGTGCGTCGACTACAGGGCCCTAAACAGAAAAACCATAAAGGATCATTACCCGATACCACGAGTGGAAGACCAGCTAGATTTGCTCGCAGGTAATACTCTGTTTACATCCTTGGACCTAGCCTCAGGCTACTATCAGATTCCCATAACGGAGGAGTCTCGACACAAGACTTCTTTCGTGACGCCAGACGGGCAATACGAATATAACCGCATGCCTTTTGGCCTGGTCAATGCACCATCGGTTTTTCAGCGAACGATTAATAAAATACTTATGGCGGCCAAGATAAAATACGCTATAGTATACATGGATGACGTTCTCATCCCGTCGAAAGACTTCAACGAAGGCATGCGGAGACTAGAAGAGGTACTGCAATTGTTAAGGGAAGGAGGGCTCACTTTGAAACTGAGTAAGTGTCGCTTTTTCCTCGAATCTATAGACTTTTTCGGTTTCGATGTTAGCGCTGACGGCATTCGTCCAGGTAACAGAAAAGTCGAAGCAGTCTCTAAGTTCCCTGAACCAAAGGATCAGCATGAAGTACGTCAATTTCTTGGTCTTTCGGGATTCTTCAGGCGATTCATTAAAGGTTACGCTGTAATCACCGCTCCATTAACGGATCTGCTAAAGAAAAATGTAGATTGGTGTTGGGGCAGCGAGCACACGCGCGCATTTGTAAAGGTAAAAGAGTTATTGACAAATAGGCCTATACTTGCTCTATATGACCCAATCGCCGAGACAGAACTTCATACGGACGCCTGTAAAGAAGGCTTGGCAGGAATACTTCTCCAAAGAAACTCAAATGGAGCGCTGCAACCCGTGTCTTATTTCAGTCGTAAGACTACAGTCGATGAACGTAAGTTGCACTCTTATGAGCTAGAGACCTTGGCAGTGATTGCTTCATTGAACCGTTTCCGGGTCTACCTAGTAGGTATACCCTTTAAAATTATGACCGACTGCAACGCTCTCCGGTCAACCCTGGTAAAGCGAGATCTCATACCCCGAATTGCACGCTGGTGGGTTCAACTCCAGGAGTACGACTGCGTGATAGAATATCGCCCTGGAACTAAGATGTCGCATGCAGATGCACTTAGCAGAAACCCCGTGGACGGTCCCACTAGCGAACATCGCATATTGGACGTGTTGCCCGTACACCAGATTGATCAGGACTGGATCTCAACCGTACAATCTGCTGATGAAGAGGTAAAGAAAATAAAAGACATTTTATCTGATCCCTCTACAATAGAAATAATCGACGTGCATCAAAACTACAAACTTAAAAACGGGAAGGTCTATCGTATAGTAGGTGAAGAAATGAAATGGCTTGTACCTCGAGGTGTGAGATGGCAAATTCTCAAAATGAATCATGATGACGTTGGACATCACGGGTTTGAAAAGACATTACACCGCATTAAAGAACACTACTGGTTCAGTAAGATGCGCCGGTTTGTGAAGAAATACGTTTCGTCTTGTTTGGAGTGTGCTCACCACAAAGTCCCCGGTGGTAAACGTGAAGGCGAACTACACCCCGTTGAGAAAGGCAGCACTCCTGTACACACTATTCATGCAGACCACCTGGGGCCGTTCGTAAAAAGCAAGAAAGGCAACTGTTACCTGCTAGTGTTGGTGGATGGCTTCACAAAGTACGTGAGTATACACCCTGTGAAAAATACAAAATCAGTGACTTCAATTCGGGTGATGAAAAACTACATTAGTTACTTCGGAGTCACCTCACGCCTAATCACTGATAAAGGTACTAGTTTTACTAGTAAAACTTTTCAAGACTTTGTGAAATCATATGGCATTAAGCATGTTCAAAATGCTGTTGCTACCCCTAGGGCAAATGGTCAGGTAGAAAGATTCAACAGGACAATATTGGATGCGTTGTCAGCTTCTAGCCATGGAGATGACGAGAAGAATTGGGACGAGCACATTTCAGACATACAATTAGGTATCAATACGACAAAACATAAAACTACCCAAAAAAGTCCGTCCGAACTGCTGTTTGGATTTAATATCATGAGCAGAACGGAAGGAAAGTTAAGTGAAATTAGGAACGAGACACTAAACAGAACTCCCATAGAGCAATTGGAAGACCTAAGAAAAGATGCAGGAGAAAAGATCAAGGAACAACAGGTAAAAGACGTGGCCACTTACAATAAGCACAGAAAAACCGCAACCCATTACAACGAAGGAGATTTGGTGCGTGTACAGAGACAGGTCCCACATGATGGTAAGTCGCAAAAGTTAGTCGTAAAATATCAAGGCCCCTACCGCATTGCCAAAATCCTTCCTAACGATAGATTTCTTGTTGAAGACACACCTCTTACTCGAAAACAAGGCAGGAAGTATGAAACTATCGTTGCAATTGACAAAATTCAACCTTGGACGATTTTCAATAGAGATTTGGAATCAGAGTCATCAGAAAACAATAACTCAAGTGATAATGAGTAGATGTGTGTCTCAAATAAAATCACTAAAATTTAGCTAAATTCATTATTTACGTGCTAGTATTTTTAAGTGACATGTGAAATAACTTGAGATGAGCGAAGTAAGACTTTAAATTTAAGTGCTAGCATCATTACATGTAATTACAACAAGTTCTGATAAAATGAGTATTACATCATAATAGAAATGATCTCATCACATAAAACGTTTGTTATGTTATTATATTGTATTATGTATTTGTTGATGTTTCTAGTCTTGTTTGAAAAGCGATGGGACTCGCTTTGTAACAGGACGGCCGAGCTGTAAGGACACTTCTCTTTTATTACTATAAATTAGATATAAACCTTTGTTACTATTGATTTTGTTATTAAACTATAAAAATATTGTGTCATTAATATAATAATTTATTTAAGTTGTCACCTTGAAACCTTTTATGATTAATCTGTGAACAACCTTTTTACATTATATAAAGTCTTATATTTTTGGTAACATGTTTAAAAAAACCTATGTTAGAGTATAAAAATATTAATATTAATTTTACATCATTCGATTTCTTTATTTATGGCTTACTATTGAAACTTGCTAATTTTGGTTTATGTTGTTGGCAACATTGAAAGATGTGTGGCGCGAAAACGCCAGCCGCAAAAAAAGAGATATAACAAAGATTAAGCGCGGGACTGGTTCACGATTTTTGAAGTAGTAGGACGGGTACATCAGATTGTATCTCAGTTATTATAACACATATTATAGATTTATGGAATGATGTGTTGTAGAGTATGAGAATATAGTAAGATCTATCCGTAAAGTTGGCGTTTTAAATTCCACCTGACCTTATCCCAAAACTATCTACCATCCTCAAGTAGAAAATCTAACTTAACCTTCACTTAACCATGTGTTCTGGCAGCTGTCCTTGTCTACAACATCACTTACCATCAGTTGAGAAGGTCATCAAGTGAAAGGCTAGCTAAACAGCTATATAAAAAACTAGATATAAGCCAATCATTATGGCGTTTAAACTGCAACTGATTTACCATTAAACTACTAAGAAGAAATTGCTACTACAAAAAAAGATACAATGTTTTTTATTTATTTATTACATATAGAAGACTATCGACTAAATACTTAACCTAGATAACATAAGTATATTTATAAAAAGAGTCATTTACAACTCTACACTGGTAGAACCAAAATAATTAACATAAGGACGTCCTAGTAATAGAATTTAAGGAGATAACTGATATACCTATATGTGTATGAAGTACTTTAAAGGTAATTAATATAATTATATAAAATGTATGAAAAATATGTAAAGCAAATACTTCACTTACAGCAGCTATGAGTTGACCAATATCGATAAATCTTTTGTGTAAAAAGTTTTGCTATGCTGCTTATTTATTGACGCCAGATTAGGCACGAAAAGATCGATGTTAAGATTATCCTGATAATTAATTTTATTGATAATTACTCTGGTTCCGTGGAAGTTAGGACGGCCCTTAGTGTGGGACGCTACGTGCGTGGACACTTTAGCGCCGTCACATCTTTCTGTAACCAACGTGAGGGCTGGCGCTGCGGCTACTTCGGCGGAGCAACTCAAGCGGCGCAAATATGCTAACCTCGGTATGGGTTACATATTTGAGCCGTTTGGTGTAGAGACGTTGGGTCCGTGGGGAACGGGAGCTCATCGTATTTTCCAAAACCTATCTGAGCGCTTGGTCGATGCGACGCGTGATCAAAATGCTGGCACATATTTGGCTCAACGAATAAGCATTGCAATTCAACGGGGCAATGCTGCCAGCATGCTGGGCACGCTGCCAACTGGGAGTGGGCTGGAGCATTTGGACTGCCTATGAGTCTGCTATGACTTATAGGTGTCTAAATGCTTTTATTGTAGTAGCTGTAGTGTTGTATATAGTTCATAGTATTTTGTTTAATAAAGGCATACCGCCAGTAAAAAAAAATTTTATTGAATAATTTGCACGCTCTGAACAGGTAATTCTAGCGGTAGTTTGTGTTTTCTAGGGGAACATAAAGTAAGGGACTTGCGATAGGATCTGGACGGTATACAGCTATTAATTTTACTTTAGGTATTTTAGAGCAGTCA
Source organism: Plagodis dolabraria (assembly GCA_963854805.1). Classification (NCBI taxonomy): domain Eukaryota; kingdom Metazoa; phylum Arthropoda; class Insecta; order Lepidoptera; family Geometridae; genus Plagodis; species Plagodis dolabraria. The sequence continues at coordinate 18,141,286 of OY978460.1, read as the reverse complement.
ATGGTTGAGGTGACAATTTTATTAAGAAATAATACGAGTATATCTCTAAAATAACGGCGCTCTGTAAAAGGGAGAAAGTGGTGTTTTACACACTGATTTAAATAATCTTTTTCTTTAGAATAACCTCCAAAATTAAAGTATATAAGTAATTAACGTTGAACACGAGACTCTCAATGTAACTTACGTGTGGGATTCCAGGTGTGAGATGCATATTCGAAATGACAACGTACGGTAACTACTACAGAGAAATTGAAAGGTCTTTAGACGTTACAGGCCATTGGATATTCAATTTAAATTGTTTGATGGTTAGACAGAAACTATTTGTGTTATTAAAACATATATTATGTTCTAAATAGAGCATCGAGAGCGGTTTTCGTTAATATGGAATAAATTGAATATCGGCGCATAAATCCAATATTCGAAAACTAATTATAATATCGTGTTATGCCGATTTTTCGATATTGTTATGCCCACTCATAATATATCAGACCTAATTAGATTCCTTAATTTTTCATTTAAATTTTTGATTGTATATCTTAGTTGAAAGTGCAATTGAATTAAAAATACGACCAAGTGCGATTCGTTTGATATATGTACTTCAGAATGTGCACTACAATCACACCAAGCGTCACGCGTATATTTATTATGATATTCGATAGGGCAAAAATAAAATATGTTTTAAAAGACGTTTCATAATAAGTATACCTACCTCTTGAATTTGAAAATAAAATTCAGTTTGCATTATTTTGTTTATTTGATAAGTAATAAGCAATTATCTTCTGTACTTATAATTAAGGAGTAAGAGCAAAATAGTGCGAACATGGAATATAAATCTAAAAATATGACTTAGGAGTCGGAAAATAACACTGAAAACAAACAGCAAATTTGGAAAAAAACTGATTGCCTGTATGCACACCGGATCACGTGAAAACTACCGAACTGATTTTTATAGAATTTGGTATAGGTACACTTAAAATGTAGTTCAAAGATCATATGCTGCCGGAACACACCGTTAGGTGCTTGGCGACAGATTTTCTACTTGTGGGTTGTTTCTAGCCCGGCGGGCATTCGCATAATGCCATTCCAAGATGTAAAACGTTAAAAAAAAGTGCGCTTTAGGCTTAAGGCCTATTCTATCAAGTCTTCAAATGGCTGTTATCCACTTTTTCCTCATTTTTGGGTCCTCAGGCACATATAAAAAGAGTTTGTCGGGTGTTTTAACTTTTGAGTTGAAGCACTCAGGCACTATAAAGTAGGTTTTTGTCCATTTTTACCGCAGATAACTTTATAATTTTGATTTTAACTGCGCAGCGGCGTGCGAACGAGAGCGCGACTGTTGAATGACCCGGGCTGTGACGTCATCGGCTAGTTAGTGCCCTCCCGCGTTTTTAAAAACCTTCGGCCGGAAATACCCACTTTGATCGTTAATATCTCAGACATTTTTTTATATATGAAAATAGTAAAAACACAGTTTTTCTCGTAATTTTTTGTAGATTTATTTGGTATGTAAAGTAAAAAACGTTTGTCAGACCCATTTGCAGTTAGGTACTAACTTAACTTTGTAGGGATAAATTACCCGGCTAAATTGAAAATGCTCTGTTTACTCGCATTTAATTTGCAGTAAGGTACTAACTTAACTTTGTAGGGATAATTCTATTACGCACTAGTGTATAATATTATTAAGTACGAGGGACTTCTAGTTCGGTTTATGACCCTAAGAACGATATAATAAAGCTCACTTTACGAGCACGGGTGTAGAAAAATCTATAACAATTTTCACCCACTCTTATGGACATTAACTTTATGAATGAGTTTTAGTACAAACTGAAATGTTATTGGCTAGATAAGGTACGCTATACAATCACTGAATTTATAAATGAAAAAAAAGAAACTACTTTTCTTCTCAAACGTTACTTAAATACACAATAATTATTTTAAGTTCTTTTTTTTTCAAGTTAAAGTCAAATTAATTTATTCAATTTAGGCGTCTACGACGCTCTTATGAAGGTCAATTACAAATTTGAATATTGAAATATACTTACTACATTGTACTGCCACGTTCAGCAAAAAAAAAATATATAGCCACTGCGAGAAGAACGGGCACGAAACTCGGGGCCATTCTTTTAAAAGTTTTTTAACAATGTGTTACATAGTATATAGTAGAATTATTACAATATTTAATTACATTACGTAATTCATCATGATTCATCGCAGTCTAAGCGCAGCCAGAAGTTAGATAGGTCCCATCTTTTAAAACTGTTAAGGTGGCATGCTCTTAAATCCCTCTGCCGCAAAGACACACATCCACCAGCGGCAAATAGGAATGCTCCTGTTTGTACCCCCGATAGGTAAGGAAGGAGTTGTCACACAGAGAGCATATCTGTTTTTCCAAAATAAGCAAGGCTGACTTATCAGTCTTCATGGATATACCTAAAGAATAGAGACCTCGTATGTCAAAAATCCATCAAGTCCCAGCAAGTGTGTTCGGGGGTGACTTTTTAAAGTTAAATGATTACTTAAATATAAAGTATGTTAAATAAGTATATAATATTAGTAAAGATATATGAATGTTATAGATCATCATATACTATGTAACACATTGTTAAAAAACTTTTAAAAGAATGGCCCCGAGTTACGTGCCCGTTCTTCTCGCAGTGGCTATATATTTTTTTTTTGCTGAACGTGGCAGTACAATGTATTAAGTATATTTCAATATTCAAATTTGTAATTGACCTTCATAAAAGCGTCGTAGACGCCTAAATTGAATAAATGAATTTGACTTTAACTTGAAAAAAAAAGAACTTAAAATAATTATTGTGTATTTAAGTAACGTTTGAGAAGAAAAGTAGTTTCTTTTTTTTTATTTATAAATTCAGTGATTGTATAGCGTACCTTATCTAGCCAATAACATTTCAGTTTGTACTAAAACTCATTCATAAAGTTAATGTCCATAAGAGTGGGTGAAAATTGTTATAGATTTTTCTACACCCGTGCTCGTAAAGTGAGCTTTATTATATCGTTCTTAGGGTCATAAACCGAACTAGAAGTCCCTCGTACTTAATAATATTATACACTAGTGCGTAATAGAATTATCCCTACAAAGTTAAGTTAGTACCTTACTGCAAATTAAATGCGAGTAAACAGAGCATTTTCAATTTAGCCGGGTAATTTATCCCTACAAAGTTAAGTTAGTACCTAACTGCAAATGGGTCTGACAAACGTTTTTTACTTTACATACCAAATAAATCTACAAAAAATTACGAGAAAAACTGTGTTTTTACTATTTTCATATATAAAAAAATGTCTGAGATATTAACGATCAAAGTGGGTATTTCCGGCCGAAGGTTTTTAAAAACGCGGGAGGGCACTAACTAGCCGATGACGTCACAGCCCGGGTCATTCAACAGTCGCGCTCTCGTTCGCACGCCGCTACGCAGTTAAAATCAAAATTATAGAGTTATCTGCGGTAAAAATGGACAAAAACCTACTTTATAGTGCCTGAGTGCTTCAACTCAAAAGTTAAAACACCCGACAAACTCTTTTTATATGTGCCTGAGGACCCATTTTGAATGCTCTAAATGGGAAACTGATTATTTTCCTTTATTGCGGTAAACACTAGCAGCCTATATATTTTAGTTATTTAGCTTTGTGTGAGTTTGTCCGGGGAAGTACTGTCACTACTACCTATTTCTACCGTCAATCAGTAGAATGTAATGCTTGCATACGGAGTTCCGGTTGAACGGGTATGTGTGCTGGTAAAAGTACAGGCATATGTCACTTAAGTAATAACTTTATAGTCTCAGGGTGATGGGCGCAGTGCAGTTACCCACTAGTGATGAACCACATATATTACAGGCTGAGATTACCGCTTAAAACCAGGTGGAACTCACGCTAGTTTTATCACAATAGCATAAAACATTAATTTGTCCTTAATCGTTTCAGAATCTGATACTTAAACCTCTTGCCTCGTTTGCCCCGAACAGCTGATAGAGAATTGATTTCACGGGTTTTCCTCCTCCAGGATTCGCAGGGCAGCATGCGCACACACCTTCAGATAAATATCGAGGGCTGGACGCCCGAAAATGAATTATCCAACGCGTACGCACCTGGTACCCCTCAAGGAATCTCATAAAACTGTGCTGTGATGGCATCTGCATTTTGCTAGTGCTAGTTTGCTCGAACGTATGTAACAATCTAAGTTCAGTTTTTGAGACTATTACCCACGCAAGTGAAGCCGCGGTTACCAGATATTAACACAATAAATGTTCTGAAAACTACGTGTTAAGATTAAAAAGATACAGCATTTTAAAGGTCGGGTAGGCGGACATTGTCGTAGGCTTATTTATAGGGCACTTTTTTCTTGTAAGGAACCCTGAAAATACTTATAATTTTCAGTGATACAGTGTTTAATTCAAAGCTTACGAAACTATTTCAATTTCATACTGCGTTGAGAATCGCAAAATAAATGCATAGGTACATTACAATCAATCGTAGCGCACACCCAGTTTGAAATAGAGGGGCCTGAGGGTGCCAAAATTAGCTCCGGAATGGTGGCAGTTTATGCTCTCTGTCATCGTTGTCATATCCAATCTTCTGTACAGAATTTCGATTTGGTTAATATTACACTAGCATCAGTATCAGTGATGATGAGGAGTCACTGAGAAGGAGCTAAATAAATTGAGGAGTCTTTCAAGGACAAACTTGAATAACCTAACAGCACGATAGGCTCATAAGCTTCAGGGTTTAATTTCAGTAGATATATACCAGGAAAAGCCAACGTAGATGCAGACATGCTAAATCACCAGATCAGTGTGGCGTTTGTTAGGTTATCAGTGCCTTGCCTGCGTGGGGTCCTGAAGCCCTTCATCAGGAGCAGCTAAATGATACAGAACTGAAAATAATGTAATGGACTTAGGAGCGGACGTCATTTCTGTTTGTTAAGCGTATTCTGAGCGAGGTTATTTTATGCCACGATTCCCTGTTCACCATGGCTTCTATTGCATAACACAGAGTCTCACAGAAGTTTTTATTTCAAGGCATGCTCGTTTTATAATACTTGTTCCACACGTGAGCGCTAAAAATACTCCAGTTAAAAGCCTTTAGGTATTTTATAAGCTCATTTTAAGCCAACGAGGCGAAGTTTTAGCTCATGTCCTATAATACCACTTCCACCTGTAGATAAGGGGGAGAAGTAGATGGGTTAGTTGAGGACACATTGACTCATTACATTGTGTTGAGACTTGAGATTTATGCATTTCATGGAGCTACTCCTAAGGATTGCACTGGCATCCTTACAGTGAAGGACTTCCACTAGTTTCGTCAGTTTCCTCCATGTCGAATAATGTCTGATGCCAGTGTACAGTTCACAGCAGCAATTATGCGGCAGTGCACGATCATATTTGGGATTAAGCAGATCCCACCGCTACTGCTCTATCATGCAGGCCAATCTAGCGTAGCGCAAAAATATAGATCTTAACTGTCACTTAAAATCTATATATTTGCGCTATACTAGATTGGCCTGCGGATGATAGAGTAATGGCTTAGTCAATCAACTCAAATAACATACTTGTAAATGAATTCTTTACTTCGTCAAACTACTGGAGTACCTGCCTATCTCACGTTTCCAAGAGTACTTACTTGAAATCCAGTATGTCATTCAATAGTTTTTGCGGAAAAAAAACTTTGTTTCCTTGACTCGTTGGTTTCGATAAGAGACAGGGTAGAGTCAACCAGCTCGACGTATAGAATACACTAAAGCTTCTCGCAAGCCTGGAGAATGGTTTTGAAGTTGGTGTTTAGTTTTATTGCTAGTCTGAGTTTTCCTGAAGATGTGTTGCTTAACTATCATACGTTGCAACACAGTTTTTTTAAATACACATTATACCTATAGTGTTAATTAACATAAAATAAGAACTTCTTAAAAAAAGTGTTAGAGATCCGCATATAAATAAAGCACATAAGTAGGTATGCATTACAATCACAACGAAAACGTTTTATTCTCATTTTTGTCTTTTGTTACGTCCCTGACTTATAGGTAACAGCGAGTTAAAAGTCCAGTGCTAACATTAGTAGGCATCTAGTGGGCATCTCCATACATGAGATTTTTAAAACATTGAAGTAATAACGTAACCCAATAACAATATTAAAGTTATATCTAAAAATCAGAATATTAATCAGATAATAGCTAAATTAGAATTAGACGTATTACAAGTTAAAAATAAATTATGTAAAACTCGTTCAAAAAGTAATGTAATCTTTATTATCGTATAACTCTAATTTATTTATTATGATGAAACAAAATACAGTCACATGTAGGGGTGACCGGGATGAGATGGGATACTTAAGAGAATAAAACGGCATGTATGAAAATCAAGCTGCTTATTCAAAATCTTTACAACAAAAGCAATACTTACCTTACTATGCTTACTTTTTATGAATATAATTGCGAGCCTTTACGGCGCTAACCACCAATTTTTATGGCAAATATTAATTAAATGGCACATGTCAAATATGCCGCCTTGTCCCGCAGTTGTGACTGGTGCAAAATGTGAAAAGCTGTGATGTGGGGCATAATGAGAACATGCTTAACTCTGGTTGGCAAACTTCACATTTTTACGTGCCTCCTCATCGTCATCGTCTACACCTGCGCAGGAATTGAGGGCCAAGCCATGGCACAGGTTACAAATAACCTATTCCTCAGTTAATTAAATGGCACATGTCAAATATGCCGCCTTGTCCCATGACTGGTGCAAAATGAGAAACGCTGTGCTGTGGGGCATAATGAGAACATGCTTAACTCTGGTTGGCAAACTTCACATTTTTACGTGCCTCCTCATCGTCATCGTCTACACCCGCGCAGGAATTGAGGGCTAAGCCATGGCACAGGCTACAAATAACCTATTCCTCAATTGACTGTGAATAATAAGTGCCAACAAAAAGGCAATTAATTTCATCGTCTTCACATGAACTAATAGCTAAAAATCTTTTTGTGCTTCAATGGCTCGTTCATCTTTTTACTTCCGATGTAGCTGGCATTGAAAGTGAATTATTAATAGCAATTGAAATAAACCCGTTGATTAGCTTTGCCACTTGGTAGGTTGAAACAAACATACACAAACACACACACTTATACATACGCATACAAACTTTCACTTATTAGTGGGATAGGTATAAAACATTTTTCTCCAACACATATGGGGCAAAACGGGATACTAATCCATTACGCCCTAACCTTTTTGCCCCAACACTCATTTTGCAAAAGTAACAACAGTACTAACATACAAAATTATTGTGTGAAAAAGCAATCTAAATTTGCTAGTTTTACACTACTGCAAGTACTACAACATGTATGTGGTATTTTGTTACAATAGCACTGATACCTACCTTAGTGCCCATTTATTCAAAACAGAAAATGTCGTTAAAATACTACAAAACCTTGTTGTTTTTATCAACGCTTAGAAAAACACGCAGTGAAACGGACACGCCCCTATAATTCTGACGCGACTGACAATTGACAATCGCATGAAAGGCGCTGTGTTAGGCTTGGTTGTGTTGACCAGTTACGCACACAAGCACACTTCCTGTTCTGCCCCGAGCTTCATTTTGCCCCGGTCTGAAAATTAAATAAATAAAGGAATTTTATAGGTTCTGGGCTGAACAATATTCCAAAGTATGTGTACGTACAGCATGATTTGATATAAACTCAAATTCTTTATTTGCTTAAACATGGGTAAAATTAAATTACAGATGTTACTGTTAACAATGTTTCGTTCACCATGTTCCAACCTGTTTGAGGTATGCAACATTATTTTATAAAAATACATGCACTTACATATTTAACTACGCAACAAATACAAATTATCAGCCATGAATAGACTATTTGCTTAATTTTGATTAATATTTAAGATGTTTTCATTCCAAAATAAGTACAATTTATGTGATTAAATTATATAAACAAATATACACAAAACATTTATACTATAAATACATTTCTATGCACATCGTCAGTATTACAGTCAAGGTAATTATATTATAATATATTACAAATTATAAATATAAATTCAAATTTTGTCGTAAAAAATTCATTAATGTTATAATAAGCTATATAATTTAAACTTGGTTTTAAAGACACTGAAACTATTTATTTCTTTAATATTTCGTAGAACTTTGTTGTATATTAGTTAGGTGCCATATACAACAAGCTTTTTCCAAACATAGCAGTGTTATGATGGGCTGATCTTATTATGTGCTTATGTCTCTGGCTGTTCAAAGTTTCATAGTTTTTAATATTTTTCCTTGTTAGTAGTGCCATTTCCAATATGTATAGCGAAGGAAGGGTTAGAAGCTTAAGGCTTTGAAAGTATGGTTTACAAGAAACTGTCTCTTTTAAATAGCATATGGCACGGATACACTTTTTTGTGCTTTAAAGACCGATTCTTTTTCGGTGGAGTTACCCCAGAACAATATACCATATTTGAGAGTGGACCCTACATATGCATGATATGCGCTAAGAAGTGCACTTTCATTTGCCACTTTTCTTAACATGTGCAGTGCATAGGAGAATTTATTTAATTTTGTGCATTCAATTTCATTTTTTATTGAGATAATTAAAATTCAGAATGTCAAAGTTAGATTTTTTATTTTTAAATGTCAGAATGTTAGTTTTGTCCAGGTTTATTTTTAGATTGTTAGAATGTAACCAGTCAATAATAGATATCAAAGATTTATTTATATCATTTTCATGTCCACCGTTCTTGTTATCTGTAAAAATCGCTGTACTATCATCAGCAAACAGGACCATGGGCTGGCTTAGTACTTTAGGGAGATCGTTAATAAATATCAAAAAAAGAAGAGGCCCTAATATGCTGCCCTGTGGGATGCCGAGCTTAACTGTCCTACAATTTGACCAGTGCTTATCTTCAATTTTAGTGGCCACATTTATCCTTGTTATCACTGTACATTGTTTACGTTTTGATAAGTAGGATTGTATTAAATCCAGAGCAATTCCTCTTACACCATAGGACTCAAGATTTTTGAATAGTATGTTATAGTCCACGTGGTCAAATGCTTTTGTCATGTCCATGAACAAAGCAGTGACTCGTTTTTTATTGTCTAAACCGGTATGTATATTTTCAAGGAAACTTGAAATTGCCAAATCGATTGATTTGTTTTTCCGAAACTCCGCTTGCTCTGCTGCAAACAGATTATTTTTTCAAAGAAGCTGTTGATACTGTTGTGAATAACTTTTTCAAAGATTTTGGAAAAATATATACTAGAAAAACATATAGGTATATAAGCAGTATATAATGCATACTCCACAAATATACGTTTTAATAATGGACGTAGATACACGCAATCGAATTTAAATTATAGATTTGAGAATTTACAAATTATTGGAATACAAAATGTTTTGCCCCGGCGCGAAATCGGAAGGACGCGGGTTCAATTCCCGCCCGGGGCAAAACATTTTGTATTCCAATAATTTGTAAATTTATGATTTTCGCTTAGTACGCGGTAGTGCTTGTAATCATAATATATAGAAATACAGAAGGGTAGCGACATCATTCCGAGAGTTAAGTGTTTGAAAAAACACTTCTTTCGGTCAGATGAAGTCTAGTAATCTGGTTGATGGCCGCGCACCGTCCCCTATGACGGTTTAAGAAATACGATTGGAGTACGAAATTTCGGCGACACAGCCGTACCCCCGGTAGCTTAATAGATAAAGCATCCGGCGCGAAATCGGAAGGACGCGGGTTCAATTCCCGCCCGGGGCAAAACATTTTGTATTCCAATAATTTGTAAATTTATGATTTTCGCTTAGTACGCGGTAGTGCTTGTAATCATAATATAGAAATTATAGATTTGAGTCTTAAATGCACATATTACGACAAAATAATTTTTAAAAGATCTTTTCTAAACTACATATTTTAATTGTTGATTAAAAATTTCAATAAAGTTGTGATGTTTTTTCAGGATTCTACTGACTTCATCAGTAGCTTTAACTAACGTTTAGGACATCTTTCAGTATATTCAATTAAGCTCCAGAACTACTCAGAAATGATTTGTTGAATAACTTTATATTTGAGTTTCACAGTGTTATATTACCTACAGAACCGGTCCACCACCGGTTTAAACTTCAAATTTCAAATTTATTTATTTCTTTGTTACAAAAAATTTTGGCCTTAATTTTCTTAAAAACTATTCTAAAACTAACAATGTTTGCAATTTGTAAGTTTCGGCAAGATAACAATTTATAACTCTAGCTCTCACGGTAGGATTCCCTGTGTTTGTGAGAGCTAGTTCACTCCATTAGGGTATAACTTAATACAACTATTATGGCAAGTTTTTTTTATTTTTTTATTAAATTTAGTATTATATATTTGCGAGTTTGTGTGCGCGCGCGCGTGTTTGAATGTGTGTGTGAATGTTTATATGTAGCACAAATTTTCGGTACCTTTAAGGCCTAATATAAGTAGGTAATCTGTGATTTTTCGTGTACATAATCTCCTAGTATCGTGTATTAAATTAAGTGTTTTGTTCAATTGTTTATATATATAGTGGCCATGATAGTTATAGCATCGTTTTCTTATTGTTTTCTTTGTTAATGTTGTTTGCCAAGAGCATTTGCGCCTGGAATAAATTTTGTTTTGATCTCTACTGATGAGGGCTGTTTTATGGAATCTTAATGCACTTGCCAATAAAAAGAGTTGTCTTACTCTAAGTTCCTTTGTGTCAGCATATGGTGCATCGGTGGAATATCTGTATGGCTTCTTATATGCAACTATGAGTATGGCACGTTACACCCGCTCTACTTTCATCAAGTGAGTAATACAGGCTGCGCCCCAAGATATAATGCAATATGTAAGGACAGATCGGCAGAGTGCGGTGTTAACAACTCTGATAGTATCAGCATCAATTTCAATCTTTTGAATATATATATACAGTAGCTTCCTCAGCTTGTTACTCAAAATTTTTGTGTGTTTAGTCTATGATAATAGTTCATCAATATATATACCCAGGTACTTTACATCTTCAACCTGCTGGAGCTTTGAGCATATACACTGATGCTCTTTATGTGGTTCACATGAGTGGAGTTTAATGCCGAGAGGCTGAGTGGGTGCTGTACGGTTTGAGACTCGGAGCGCGATGATTTTATTCTTCTCTGCATTCAGTTTTAACAAATTTGTCTGCAACCAGTACATTATTTTACGAAGACCATTATTCGCTACCTTTGAAAGTTCGTTCCAGTTTTTTTCATAGAAAATGACCGCGATGTCATCGGCGAAGGCAAACAGCTTGCCCTGATTCACTTGCAGTTAGAAAAGGTCATTAATATAGGCAATAAACAGAGAAGGACCGATGCCCTGTGGTACCCCAAATAGAGCTTCTTGAAAGTCACTGTAAGTGTTCGTCAAGCTTGAATCACTGCTCTCGACCACACAGATAAGTTTGAAACCAGTTTAGTGTCAATCCACGTATGCCGATACGTTCTAAATTTTTGAGTAGTATTGGCCTTGAGACGGTGTCGAAGGCTTTGGCCAGATCAAGGAAGACGCCTATACATCACTGTCTTTCGTCTAGCTTACCAGCAACAAACTCTAAACAAAGATTAGTGTTAACTTAATGATGTAACAGCGTCCGCTATTGATCTGCCCTGTCCAAACCCAAACTGATTAGGCGAGAGAATGCCTTCTTTTTCAAGAAATGACACTAGATGTTTATTTACTACCCTTTCCAATATTTTAGCAAAAGAGCTCAGTAGCGATATAGGCCTGTAATTGGTGGCCAGTTCTGTGTCTCCTGATTTATATATAGGGCAAATATTCGCAACTTTTAACGAAGCTGGAAAGATTCCACTTTCAAAACTAAGGTTGCATACATAAGAAATTGGAGAAGCAAGGACATGCTTTGCACATTTCAAAATCTTGTTGTTTATGTTATCTATTCCTGGAGCCGAGAAAGAGTTGAGTGTTGATATTATTTTTAAAATTTTGTGCTGAATCTGTTGGAGCAAAAAACAATGAGGTGGATGGTGAACTCTTTAATACTAAGCTGTCTGCAAGATATTGTTCTGTTACATTGAGTTAGGCTAAAGTATCATTTGCCAGTGTTTGTCCCATTGAAATAAAGTGATTGTTCACTTTATTTAGCTTGTTTTGGTGAAATAGCTATGCGAAGTAAATCTTCGTTTTTATATTTTGTCGGCTTAATATTACACACATCTTTGACAGCACACCTTACTTTTTACTATTTCCACTACTTTTTTTTTATTTTATTGCAGTCGTATTCATTTTTTAAATTCTGTAATATATTATTGCAGTAGTTGCGATATGTTTTATATTTGTTACTCAAGTGTTCATAATTTGGTCTTTGTTTACTTCTGAGTTGTAAATAATCTCTTTTCCGAATGCAGTCAGCATAAATAAGCCCTGGTGTTATACATTCTTTACGTATTTTGAATTACGCACTATTTGTGTGGCAGTGTAAGTTTCCAGTGCCTGGCTTATAATTTGTACAAGATTATTAACTGCAGCGTCTGGGTCTTTATGATTATAAAAATTGGACCAGCTAACTGTTTCAAGATATTTTACAACTTCAGGGTAATCGACTTTTACAATCTGTTTATTCCTATTATAAATTTTATTGTGTTGGCTATCTATACTTATCATCACTGCTTCATGGCCAGTTACATTATTCGTACATATTCAACTTGTTTGTAGTTTTAGAAAAATACTACTATTTTATTATTGAATTATATATATAATAAAATATCATTTAAATATTCATGAGAAAACCATAAAAAACATGTTTAATAGTATATATACATGTTTAGTTGTTATTATGTCTGCTGAGGATTAAAATTGTATCAATTGTTTATGAATGAGTAATCAGGCTTCCTCGATACAGGCATGCCTGGTGAGGAAACCAAAGAATAAAGCTACTTATTGAGATATATGTTTCTTCTACATTATACAGCTGTTACAATCGTACGCTTTATAACTCATGTACTGTTATATCTCTATGTATTTAGCAATAATAAAATAATTTTCATTTTCATTTTTCATAAGCGAACCTTTGGCTAAGCAATCGTTACATGATTTAAAAATTTCAAACTTTCATGTTTGATCTTCATTATAGAACATTGTTTTCAGTACTCTAACGTCTTTTGATACAATGATCTTATTATTCGATGATATGTAGATTCTAAATGTCTTACAAACATTCCCAGGTATAATAATAACAAATATTTTTTAAATATTTTAAGAAAACATCAAATTAATATTTTAATAAAACACTTAAAAAATACAAAAATATATCTAGTGACAATTCCGCCTAATTTTCCTGGTAACCCGACGTGACGTCACAACGTCACGCAGCCAAACCGTATTATGTAACGGAAAAGATCGTTTAGAAAACTATAAAAAATCCGGAGTTTACAAACTTACCTGTGACGAATGTAACAGTGTTTATATTGGTCAAACTGGCCGTAATTTTGATATTAGATATAAAGAACACAAATCCGCGTATACGAACGACCATCCCGAACAGTCTCACTTTGCAAAACATTTAATTGAAAGCAGTCATCAACTCCTTGATGGTAATACTTTTAAGATTTTACATTGTTGTGATAAGGGATTTCGATTGTGTGTATTGGAACAGTTAGAAATATTAAAACATAGTACAGGTGTTGCACTGTTGAATGAACAGACGCAATTGGTTTCATCACCACTGTTACGTATTTTTAGTGATAATTTGCCACTACAAAATAGTTAAACATGTATTGTTTTTAGGAAGTAATTTTGTAATATTTTTTACGATAGCAACATTGCATAATATATATCATTTAAAAATAAATAAATAAAATATTATTTGTAATCAATTTATGGCCATTATGATGTCATTGTCACTTTAAAAACGTATTACTCACCATTTGTCAGCTACAACAAAGCGCAGTGACTCACGCTCGAGTCTAGATAAAGGCGTGATGACTCATCTCGTCTATATAAAGGCGTGTTGAGCCGCCGGCCGCTCATTCTCGATCGTGCGCTCGAAGAGTCAAGACCTCCTGAGGATGCTTCGTGTAGTAGCGAAACGCGTCGAAAAAATTCTTCCTGTTTGGCTGCGTGGCGTTAGTGACGTCACGTCGGTTTACCAGGAAGAAAAAATTCTTCCGGTTTGGCTGCGTGGCGTTGTGACGTCACGTCGGGTTACCAGGAAAATTAGGCGTAATTGTCACTAGATATATTTTGTATTTTTTAAGTGTTTTATTAAAATATTAATTTGATGTTTTCTTAAAATATTTGTTATTATTAAATATGGATTTCCGCAAAGTAACGCCTGAATCTATTCATTATTCCCAGGTATCGCTTATGTTGCAAATTTGTTAGGTACTTTGGAAGTGTGTCTTGCGTTTCAATCACTATAGGTAAGGTTATTTATTACGCTAAGGCAGGACTGTAACGTACAACAAACGGACGTGTCCATAACACGCACACCCACAAACTTTAGAAAAAGGCAGACAGTCGCGTCCAACACGAATGTGACTGCAAGTTCAGTAATACTAAGGCCCTCCGCACATGGAGCTACTCAAATATGACGGAATTAATCAGTAATTAGAATTACAAACTAGTTATAAACTGTATTTCGCACACGACGCTACTCACATTGCAAGGTTTCAGTCACTCCTGTTATTTCTACTACCAAATAAACACGTGCGAAAAACCTAGCAAGGGGAAATATTGGAAGCAATAAAAATGTCGAGTGGATCGAGCGAAGATGACGATGTCATTATACTATATTATCATCATAACAGACGCCGAAGGAATCGACGCAGATTTTGGGTTCACCCATATATCCAAAATAATGTGAACTGCAGATTGTCAGTTGCAGCACGAGAGCTGCGTGAAACAGATAATAAATTTGTGGGATTCTATAGAATGTCCAAAGATAGATACGTACATTTGGAACAGTTAATAGCTCCTGCTATTTGTAAAAAAAATACTAACATGCGGGAGTGCGTGGGCGCAGAAGAAAGAATGTTAATAACGCTAAGGTAAGATTTCTATTTATTTATTAGTGATTCCAAGGCTCTGTCCACCCCCTTCTGGGGATCACGGACGAGAGTATTGCATGTACCTCTGTATTTAATTAGTAGCAAGGTTAACTGGCCTTGCTTCCACCCAACTTAGAATTTACCCCCTGGGAGCCCTGGTCTGGTACTTCAAATTAACATTCAATACAAAAAAACTTGCTATGTCAACAATTCATTAGATCAGCGGTTCCCTACATATTTAAATTAAACACTGATCTAATGAGTTGCTCACTATGCGATTTTGACATAACAAGTTTTGATCTACTGAATGTTGATTGAAGCACCAGACCAGACCCGTTAAGCCCTTCTTTCATTGGAAAGAGACTTATACCCCTGTAGTGGGAACGTGGTAGTATGTTACAGTAATTACAAGTAAGTACCTACTATTAAAATAAGGAAACACCCTGATATACCACAAAGCATACTTTATTATTAAAACCATATTTTAATCATCATTTGTATTAATAAGACTCGGTACTGATTCATAATATGTCAGGATTTGATTATATGCTGGTGTGACTCGCTGTCCATTTGGTACAGGCTGCTCTTGCGTGGAAAGAGAAACGTGTTGTGTTTCAAAATTATATGCTGCCGTGGATTGCTGCTCATTTAATGTGGGCAGTTCTTGTGTAGAAACAAATACGCTTTGTGTTTCGCGACGACGACGCGACGAGTAAAGCGGCTGCCAGTACTGGAAGCAGGTGGTCTGGATAAAGGGCATGACAAGGGCGACAGTGGTTGATTGGTTATAGGAGAAGATGCAGGCAAAGGGCATGACATGGGTGATGGATTGTTTTGGTATGGTGATGGCGTGCTTTGAGATGGTGATGTCATGTTTTGAGATGATAATGGGATGTTCTGATGTAATATGGATTGCGACTCATTTACTTCTTCGTTATCTTCTTGTTCCAACACTTCTTCTACTGCTTGCTGCGGGAGATTACCTGATACAGTATTACTCAGAGTTTTTATGAATGGAATGGTAAATTGCATCGCATCGGCCAAATAATAAGGTTTCTTGTTTTTTGATGATGATCCACTTGAAGCTGGTTTTTTCTATTTTTCTTTACATTGGCCCTCTGAAACAAAATTAACAACTTATTTTTTTGTTTCCAGGTACTTGGCAAGTGGCGATTCATTTGTGAACATCGGATACTATTTTGCTAGAGGAGATAATACAGTTGCACAGATAATCGCTGAAACTACAGTCATTATTTGGAATGTTCTAAAATATATTTATATGCCAATCCCTAATGTAAGAAAATGGAAGAGTATATCAGAGCGTTATAGTTTGTTGTGGAATTTGCATAATTGTATCGGTTCCTTAGATGGAAAACATATCCGAATAGAGAAATTCCCTAATTTAGGATCAAGTAATTTTAACTACAAGTCATTTCATTCTGTTGTCTTGATGGCATGTAGTGATGCGGACGGGTTATTTACATTAATTGAATGTGGCTACGCTGGGAGAAATAGTGATGGTGGAATATTTCATGCTTCAGCTATCAAACAATGGCTAGAAAACACTGCTAATATTCCCGCGCCTTCAAGATTACCAAACGACGAACAAGAATTTCCCTACTATTTCGTAGGTGATGAGGCGTTTCCATTATTACGCTATCTGATGAGACCATATCCAAAACGAACTTTGAACAATATTAAAAGAGTGTTTAATTATAGACTGAGTTGAGGTAGAAAGACAATTGAATGTACATTTGGAATGATGGCTGAGAAATTTGCCGTTCTAGACAGGCCTATACGTTGTCGAGATCCGCAAAAAGTTACAAATATTAAAAAATCTGTGTGTATTTTGCATAATTTCGTACGAAGCAGAGAAGGTATTCAGTATAAACCACAACATTTCGAAACAACTGACTTCACTCCTGAATCAATACCTGCTCCACAAAATCTTCAAGTGACTCCAACATCATCAGCTTATAATCTCAGAGATTATTTGGCAAATTATTTTATTAAACACCATGCAGCATTACCGTGGCAATGGAATCATATTTTGTAATAAAATAATTAAATATAGGTACTTACCAGTCAAATTAAATACTTTTCCAACTTCACTCCAAGCTCTTTCTGTTACATCCTTTCGTGAGTAATCTGTCAGTTTATAATTATATAAACATGGATACTCTTCCACTTTCTGCACAAATTTAATATTTAAGGCTTGATCATTCATTTTTCACATCAAAACACAGTCAAATCGGGTAACCTAGTAGCTCGGCGACCGGCACGACGCGTCGCGCGCGATCAGTTGCCAACGCGCTACTAACTGGTTAGTGACTAGTCGCGTCGGTATGTATGGGCGGTGACGCTCAAAAAACTCGTTAGTAATTTGAGTTTGTGATTAGTTCCTTTTGAGTAGCTCCATGTGCTGAGGGCCTAAATGCTCGAGTAATACGTGTATGGGCGGTGACGCTCAAAAAACTCGTTAGTAATTTGAGTTTGTGATTAGTTCCTTTTGAGTAGCTCCATGTGCTGAGGGCCTAAATGCTCGAGTAATACGTTTTTGCGCTCAGTTCGCTCGCTACCAAGCAACAGCCGGGTCGTACGCTTCCGTGGTATTACTTCGTAGTGTAAAAGTGCTTTCAAACCTAATTATGCCGTATTGCGTTTTTCGGAATTGCAAAAACAGCTCACAAAAACAAAAGAGTCACGATGGAATATCTTTTCACAGGTGAGTATGTTGTTTTCCATAATAATCTTTAAATTACTTTTGTTGAACGACTTGGAACGCAAAACCTAAACAAACTCGGCCAAAATTAGTCAGTGTGACAAGTATGCATTAAATGATTTTATCGTAACTTTGGGTTAATTTTCCCTATCATGAAAGGTTTTGCGAATTGTTTGCAATATAATATAGTGATTAAGTGCTGCGTCACTGTATGTCTGTCAGTAAGAAAGATTGGTCGTTCCTACTTGTTTGATGACAATGACTGTTTTTTTTATATAGCTATTATATTTCGATTAAATATAATATTACAGGAAAATGTATCTAATACCGTATTAGGCTCGTCTTTAGAATCGGCATACCTCGCAAGGCATCTTAATTTTTTTATGCAGCTAGTTATCGTGAGTGATCTAATCACAAGAAATTTCATAATGCGGAAATTAATAACTTTTGAGAAATAAATGACCTATTATAACTTCATTATAATAGGTATGCATTTTGTTACACAGAATCTGTGACCACACACACACACATATACATACTTGTTCACCCACACACATCGGTATAATTAAAAAGTGATCGGTTGCTTAATTTTTGTTTCAGGATAACTTTTAATAGAACTTAGGACAACATATGACTTGTACGATCAAACAAATATAAATAATATCTAACTACATAACAATATATACATAAACATACATCTAGAATATACGCCATCAGGTTATTCATAGCTTAATTTTATTAATTGAAATACATTTACCAATTACATATACATATGGAGTAAACACAAGTGACAATAGACTATTGAAGTTAACAGGGAGAGGGATATCTGGGGGAAGTTTGTTATACAAAGAGTAACTCAGCTTTGGACAGTCGAAAAATATATGATCCGTATTGCCATCGTCCAGGCCACACTCACATAATGAGTGATCTCGTATTCGGATTTTAGCTAAAAATACCGGGGTACACGAGTGACCCAACCGCAGGCGACAAATGGTAGAGGTAGTCCTCTTGTCCATCTTTTTAAATTTGAAAAACCATGGTCTTGTTGGTATACAGTTTTGTATTTCACTATAAAATTTACCTTTGATGGTTTTGGATTGTTGCCATATTTTATCCCACGCCTGACGCATCTGGATTTCACAAATGATAGTAAGGTCGTGAGCGTAAATTTTATAGTGATCCTCGTTCCCAAGAGTGGAAGCCTGCTTAGCATATGAATCGACAGTCTCGTTTCCTGGGATGCCTATGTGGCCTGGTATCCATGCCAGAATTACACTTAACCCGCTTTGGTAACAGTAATATAGCGCTTCTTTTATCTTTAATATTATGGGAAATCTTGATTTAGATTTAAATTGATTAGCCATAATTGCCTGAAGGCAACTCTTTGAATCGGTAAAAATTAGGGCTTTGTTTATATTATGAGACTTAATATACAGTATAGATTCTACGATAGCTACAGCTTCACCAGTAAATACTGATGACATAGACGGGCATTTGTTACTAATAATTATCCCATATCTAGGTATCCACACAGCAGTACCTACATCTTTATCTTTAGATAATTTTGAAGCATCAGTATAAACTTTTAGCCAATTCTTCCATTTGCTGTCAATTATCTCACTGAACTTATGGGAGGGATTAATGGTATCTTTATCTATGCCAAAATTGAGAATTACTGTAGGTTGAAAAATCAATGATTCATAACTTATTGAAAATAGTGGTATGATAGCATATTGGACAACAGGGCTGGTAAGTTGGGAATATTTCAAAAAACTGCGAACTATGCATGGAAGTTTGTTATCAGAAATATAGCCTTGTGATCTATATAAATCATAAAGGCTTTTAATTCTGTGAAGAAGGATATGTTCACTGTTTTGAACGAGTTTGAAGAAAAACCTATCTGACAGGTATTGTCTCCGTAGATGCAGGGGAGGCTCCACGCATTCCACCTGCATAGCATTTGTTGGTGACGACTTCATGGCACCCAGTATTATACGAAGACATTTAGACTGTATTTTCGATAATCTGTCGGTAGATGTTTTATTTCCTGGATCTAATAAGAATGTGCCGTAGTCTAAATGGCTACGAACGATTGCATTGTACAGGAACTTTTGGCAGAAAGGATGAGAACCCCACCATACTCCTGACAGAGAGCGTAGGATGTTTATGTTTTTCTCGCATTTTGAAACAACGTAATTGGAATGGGGTGTGCCTGTCAGTCGACTATCTAGCCAAACTCCAAGGAATTTTACTGTATCGCTCTGAGGAATGTTTACATTTTCAACTGTTATGTTTAGACCTGGGATATACCGCTTCTTGGTAAACACTACAATGCTACTTTTGTTAGCTGAAATGGAAAGACCATGATTGAACAGCCACTCTCCCAGGTATTGCATAGCGGATTTTAATTTATGCTCAGCATCTAGTATGTTCTTAGTAGGTAGGTATAGTGCTAGGTCATCAGCGTATTGAAGGACATGACAGAACGAGCTAACAGACAGTTCTAAGTCATAGGTGTATAGGCTATAAAGAATAGGGCTTAGTACAGATCCCTGTGGTAAACCTTTCCATACTGTTCGTGGGCCAGATAAAAAGTTTTGTGTTCTAACTATGACAGTTCTTTGCATTATAAGACAACATATGAAACGAACCATCCTCACAGGAATACTCAGCTGTAAGAGTTTGTTTCTGAGTTCTGGAAGCAGCACGTTGTCATATGCAGAGGTAATATCTAAAAATACACCTACAAGGTATTCCTGCTTTTTAAAAGCTATTAATATTTCAGTCGTTAAAATGCTAAGCCCATCATATGTGCTCATACCGTTACGAAAACCAAATTGAGATTTTGCAAGAAGTCCTCTACTTTCGACCAACCATTCCAGACTATTTTTGATCAAGATTTCTGAGATCTTGGCTAGGACACTTGATAGGGCAATGGGTCGACGAGCATTAGGATCTGAGGGATCTTTACCTGGTTTCAGGAGAGGGATAATAATCTGTGTAGTCCACGACTCCGGCACAATGCCATGTTCATAAAAAGAATTGATGAGATCTAATAAAACTCTTTTAGACTGTTCTGATGATCTGATTAGGAAAGAGTAAGGGATTCCATCTAGGCCAGGGGAGGAATCAGACAAACCATTCAGAGCAAGCTGCAATTCAGAAAAAAGAGACTGTTTTTTTTTTTTTTTTTTTTCTAAAAAAGAAAACAGAGACTCCATATTTCCTGAGGATGTGGGAATGGTATTTGGCATGTTAAAAGACAGTGCTAAATGAACAAATGGTGGAGCAAGTCTGCTTAAAAAGGCCTCTAACCAAGACGATGAATCATTAGAAGAAATATTTAATGAGTTACAGAAACCTCTATAACGTCGAATCTGCTTCCAAACTAAAGAAGGAGGAGTTGTAGGTGTCAAGGTTTGACAGTAACTGATCCAACCCTTTTTTTTATTGGAAGATAGTAGTCTCCTAGCTTTTGCAGCTGCTTGCTGATATATAAGAAAATTATGCAAAGTCTAGCAAGCTGTGTATGTTATTTCAGCTTCATTACGGGTCTGTACTGCATATGTGCACTCACAATCCCACCAAGGTGGCGAAGAGAGGTTATGTCTAGGCTTTTTCAGAGGGATGTGTTCATCTGCAGAAGCAATTATACATTCTAGGAATTTTGCATAGTATGATAGTGGGTCTTCATGATTATATATTATGGAAATTGAATTTAACCTCTGATCAAGGGAAGAAGAATAAGAACCCCAATTAGCTCTTGAGAGTCTGTATTTAAGAAGCGGGTTTAGGGACAGTTCTGGGCAGACTCTATGATAATTTTTTAATAAAATGGGGTAGTGGTCACTACCGTAAGATATGGGAAGCACTTTCCAGGAAATAGAGGAAGAGAGGGATGGGGTACAAGCAGTGAGATCTACAGCACTTCGAGGGTTTTGTGATGGAAGAACTCTACGTGTTGGTGAACCATCATTAACAACACATAGGTTAACTTTATCAAAAGCGTCCAAGAGGGAATA
The DNA here is from genome assembly GCA_963854805.1 of Plagodis dolabraria. Classification (NCBI taxonomy): domain Eukaryota; kingdom Metazoa; phylum Arthropoda; class Insecta; order Lepidoptera; family Geometridae; genus Plagodis; species Plagodis dolabraria. Next base: position 18,119,490 of record OY978460.1, on the reverse strand, counting down.
CCCAAATAGTTAGCCGAGCCCCAAGAGGTGTGATGTGCATTGAAGTCACCCATCAAAATAACTGGGGACGGAAGCGATGAGATAATCAATAAAATATCTGGGATTAATGAGGAGTGGGGTTTAGGGATATATATAGATAGAAAAGATTTATCAAAAGTTCGAACAGCAACGGCGTTAATATCCGGGCTGTGAGCAGGTAGAGCTATTTGGGAGAAGGTTAAGCTGCGCTTAATTAGTAATGCGCACCTAGCATACCCATTCTGGCGGTCATCCCTGAGACAGGAGTAACCCGAAACTCTATAATGAGATCCGGGAACCAACCAGGTCTCCGAGATGGCCACCAGGACGGGAGCATACTTTTTAATTAAATAATATATTTCATGCGTCTTCGGACGAAGACTTTTGGAATTCCACTGGAGAATTTTGGACAGATCCATTATTTTCTATTAAAGTTGCGAGTTGGGACACCATTTGGGCAACGTGGGACGGTAAGTTGATGGAGTTTTGAGATATGATAGTTATCATTATTGTTAGCAGTTGAGTTAACAATTGATTTTGTGACTGATCGCTTGATTGGGAGGATGGTTGCGACATTTGGAGAGCATACCCATTAGGTATTGAAGATCGCTCAGTAGCAATTAAGGCTTGATGAGCTGATCTGTCATAAGACTTATCTAGAGGGGCCCGGGGGCGAGGGTTACGAATCTCCACTTTTCTATAAGAATGATGCTGTGTGTTTGAGTTGACTCCTGGTGTGAGAAGCTGAGAGGCCCTAAAGGCATCTGTTGGGACAGTTTCCTTTACTACATGATTAAAAGATTTTCCTAGCTTAGGGGTTCGGACACTGGCTTCTTGATATGAGATACCTTCATTTGACATTGTCATTTTTATACATTTTTGTCTTTCTTGTTCTGGACAGCTTCTATTAGTTGAGAAGTGTCGGGCAGAACAATACAGGCATGAAGAATTAGATTCTTGTATATTACATTCATCCCCATTGTGAGGTGGAGCGCAGCGGTAACATCTCGGGCTGAGCGGCACTGTGCTTTAATATGCCCGAAGCGGCAGCAGTTCATACATTGTATGGTAGGGTATTGGTAAGTTTCAACTAATAACGAGAAATAGTACGAGAACACACGTTGAGGTAATTCTTGACCTCGAAAAGTCAAGACCACCGTTTGCGTAGGTTCCCAAACCACATTACCGTCAACTTTATTCTTCCTGTTTAACCGCCTAGCTTTAAGTATTTGAGTGCAGTGTCCAGGAATTGTCAAAGATTCAACAAATTCGTCCATGGACCAATCCACCGGAACTCCGCGGACTACGCCCATCCTGGTAACATTATACGTTGGTATAAATGCCTCATATTTGTATAGCTTAAGCATTGGATTTTCTAAGAATTTGTTAGCACCAACTGCAGTTTTAAATTCGATTGCAATTTTGCTGCGTCCAACCCTCTTAACTCCGTCGCGACATATATTTTCTATCTTATTGGAATATAAAAATTGGCCGAATTTGATTGGTTTTAAAGTCGTACCTGCGGCCAGGTCCGGCTCAGTGCGAGACACATGTACAATGAAAGGGCCTGAATCCGTTTGTTCATATGCCCGGATACCTAAAATGGTCATTGTTGGATGAGTGTAGACAGACTGTACAGAAGCTGTTGCTAACTCTTTCTTCACGATGGTTTTCTTGGCAGGAGCTTTTATATCGTCTTCTAATCTACGCTTGGTAACGCTAGGAAGATGCGTCACCTGCATCGGTGATGGTGAACGACTTGGTAGGTCAGGGGGGTCCGGCGGAACCGGCACCAGCACCGGTGCCGGTCCCATAATAATAGGTTATTTACTCGTACCACAACCAAATAAATAATATAATAGTTATCCTGGGGCTATAATTAATGTTAAAACACGAAAAAAATATTTTATCAAATCTCAGTACGTGTGTCACCTTTCACACCGAAAATCGACCATCAACATTTACCAATCCAATTATATTTTATCGTTTAACCAGTCACAGTCACTCGCAAAGCTCGACGCGACTATATCTGCCTTTTTCTAAAGTCTGCGGCCACCACAGAAAAGAGAAAGCAATAGAAAGGTGAAGGGGACGTGGCACGCGAGCTCACCATACTCCTAAACAGGAGTATTTACGTCAACGGACTATAATGCTACTGACAGTCGACCCGCGGTTAACGCGCCGCATGCATCTCCGTCAATTTATATGAAAATGCCGCGTTGTGCTATTATAAGTTGCAGATTTAATAGCAATGTCACAAAAGTAAAGAAAGTAGGAATATCCTATCACCGGAAAACTTAATAAATTATCCCTAAATGTTTTATATTTCGCTGATGAACAAAGTCGGTGCAATCTGACATATAAGTGATTCATGATTTTTTTATCGACAAATTTATCGATAAATTGTTAGTCACTAAATGTCACCTCATTCCAATATCTAATTTGGAGCTTTCCTGTTAGACCTACGAAAGCGAGCACCATCTGTCCCACTGCTTTTAGTGCATATAAAACTTTTACCTGGACGTAAAAATACACGTGTAGGTCAGAAGGTAAACATCAATTAAATTAACAAATTATTCAAATATTTTAGAGAACACGCAATCTTTCAAGGTTGTGATTTCAACTTCAACTCTTGTTTTGTGGCTTCTGTGGGCACCACCACAATTTCAACAATGTCACGTAGTTAGATGGACTATCAAACAAAGGAGATTGTTTAGTTTTAATGAGTCATGTCCGGTGAGAACTGCCCAAGCCAAAATTGGTGCTGAAACCTTAGATGTTAGTTCATCTAACTACTGGAAGAACACAAATGTATATACACACACACAAATTCATTATATATAGGGGAAATATAGAACACCTGGGAACAACTTTTGGTTAAGTTATATAATATACTAGCTTACCGGGCGCGGCTCCGCCCGCGCGTATGTCGGTTATCGCGCGTAAACATTAACCTCTTTTTGCGCAGTCGGATAAAAACTATCCTATGTTTTTTCCCGGGTCTTAAACTATCTCCATACCAAATTTCATTCAAATCGGTCCAGTAGTTTTGGCGTGAAAGCGTAACAGACAGACAGACAGACAGACAGACAGAGTTACTTTCGCATTTATAATATTAGTACTGATGAACAGTTAATTTACAGCTTTATTTGAATATGGATAAATACTAAGGAGAGGATACGTTTGAGGGAGAAAGGACGAGGGATATCTCTAGGGATAATATTGTAGAGAGAAGAGTTTATTTTGGGACAACAGAAGAATATGCGTTTCACATTTCCTTCGTCCAAACCACATTCACAGAGGGAGTTATAAGTTTGGCCAGGAAGACTGGGTTACAGGAATAGTTTCGACTCGGACGGCATATTGTAGAGGTGGTCACTTTATCAGCGTTTTGGAATATTGAGAACCAGAGTTTATTGGGCATCTCAGGTTGAACGTTACCATAGAATTTAGCTTTTAATATTCTAGAAATTTGCCATTTCTGGTTTCAAGGTTTTTTTAAAGATGGTTTTAAAGTCGAACAGATATCTTGATCTTGAGATTCGTTGCGTACTGTACCGGCGTGACCAGGAATCCAGGCAAGGATCACATTTTTGCCGTGAGAGCTACATTCGAAAAGGGCATTTCCTATTTTTAAAACAATTGGGAACCTAGATTTGGACCGAAATGGGTTAGCAAAAATAGATTGGAGGCAGCTTTTGGTTTCTGAAAATATAGTTTTATTCAGATTTTGTGATATTACAAAAAGGATGGCTTCCAGAATTGCAATGGCTTCTCCTGAAAAGACGGAAGTGGTAGAAGGACATTTATAATTAAAAATTATTCTCGTAGATGGGATCCAAACTACAACACCAATTGGACTATCTAGGTTTTTAGAAGCATCTGCATGGCAGTCCAGACCTTGTATTCTGTGAAGAATTTATTTATTAAAACCTTATTAGCTTCTATTGTGTTTTTATCAATAACGAAATCCAAAATAATGTTAGGTTTGAAAACGAATGATTCGTAGGATGATGAGTACAAAGGCATAATAGGATTCTGAAGGAGGGATTAAGGAAGAAGGGTGAATTGTAAATAGCTGCGGAGGAGACAAAGGAGGTTCTCAGATGAGGCTTTATTGCATGTGTTATATAATGTCAGTAAACAATCTAGTTTTTTTCAAGAACAGTTTGAGTTTTAAGCTAATTTAAAAAGGAATTTATCGGAGAGACAGTGTCTGCGAAGGCTAAGAGGAGGTTCTACACACTCAACTTGAATGGCATTGATTGGGATTTCAAGCAGTGTTCTTTCACCATGACAGACCAAAGCTACTTTGACAACATCACATGATTTTTTTTCTTTTTTTTCCGTTTGGATTAGTTCATATGTACAGCAGGCTGCGTTGCAGCATCGCGGGGTGTATTGCAGCAACGTAGACGTGAACGGAACCGAACACGCGAACTTTTAGGTTATGACTTAGTCTACTTTGGAGATTTTCGTTATCATCAATAAGGAGAATATCTCATTGGCTGCCATTCAATTCATTTGTTAAAATGTGTAATAGAGAAATACACAAATATACTGTTTTCAGTTTTTGCTAAATAATAATATCTAGAAATAGCAATCGCCGATTATGCAATAAGTACAATTCGTTGCAATGGAAATAAAATGATTACCAATTTAATTAGCTGGTAGTTACTATTGTGTCGGTCTCCCTGATTTTCCTGAATCCCTATCTGTGCCTATCTCTAATACCACCCTCTACGCGAATTTCATGTGTTTGTTATAATTTTACTACAAATAAACGAGCCTATAACATATTATATCGAAATTAAGCTGTTCTTCGCAGTAATAGCTTTATTTAATTTTTATCGTCTTTTTCTTATTCAGCATCTTCACTGCTGAAGGTCGTGTCTAGTCTGAAGCAATGATAGCTCAGTGGCTTTGGGTATAGACTGCCGCGCAGCACGTCCATGGTTCGAATCCCGCCGCGGGCTTGAGCTTCACCGCATGGTGGAAGGGCATTTTTGCGAATGCCCGCCTGGCTAGCGACCACCCTCAAGTAGAAAATCTGTTGCCAAGCACCTAACGGTGTGTTCCGGCAGCTGTCCTTGAGAGCCAGTCATTCTAGGTTAAGCCTGTTAACACCATCGACCACATCATCACTTACCATCAGGTGAGATTGTGGTCAAAGGCTTACCTATCAGCAATACAAAAAAAAAATACAAAAAAAAGTAGTGTTAATTGCTCGATGTACTATGCTCTTCCACGTGCTTCTGCTTTCAGCGGTCTTTAAAGCTTTTGGTATAGACATACTAGTAAGCTATAGGGTGCATTCAAGACGCTTACTGGCCTGTCATTACTACATATTCAAATGATTATATAAAACCGCATAAAAACTTTTTATAGCTCAAACGCACAGTACATCAACGCATTACCTAAAAATTAAATCGTTAAATCGTTTTAAGCCTATGGAAAAGTTTATCGATAAAAATGTACTGCATCACTGGCTACTTTGACAATGGGATACCACTTTTTGTTCCGAATAAATAAATAAAAAAAGGTAAAATTTTACTAGCTATCCTAATAATTATTTTCTCGTAATCATTTTGCGTGCAGTAACTTGTGAACTATTTTTCAATTGTCTATGCTCAGATTTTACCAAGGAACGATTTTAAAATTGAATTTTACTTGACTGAGAGACTGCACAATTACTGTACAGATATTGTCGACTGGCATATTTCACCAGATATTAGGGGAATTACCATATATCTGTCTCTCACTGAAAGAGATAGCTTGACAATGTTCACAAGAAATTAAATCTTACCACTCCTTAGATAAGGTGTAATTTCAACTGTTATAAATTGGTTTATTAAACGTTTCAATTGGGTAAAAATGGGACTAATCAGGGAATCGGATTGTTTGTAGTGAACAATAAAGATGTAATGTCAAGTATCATTTACATGTGTTAAACTGGCTACGCTCGTTTTCTAAGAAAACTGACATGGCTGCCACTCTAAATAGTATTTTATATCTTTATGGTTATCGACAACCTCGAGATGTTGATTGCAAGTACCATACCTAGTATTTTCTTATCGCCGCCCATAATAGATACTAATAGAAACACACACACTTTCACTTAGGTTTAAGTTTGACCAAATACTTACCCGAGAGTAGGTAGTGCTTACTTAGAACATACATACCTACCTTTTCATTTTTAATCCACGAATTTCGGCAGCCGTAAAATCTGATATTGTGCATCAAACTACGAGTATCCACTCTTGGCAGTTTGTCCGATTGAACTTTGTGCATCAAACTACGAGTATCCACTCTTGGCAGTTTGTCCGATTGAACTTTTAGAAATCCTTCTTTTAATCTACATACTACAGTTTAACTTTAGTGTAATCGGATCGAAGACAATCGAAAAAATCGGCCAAGTGCGAGTCGGACTCGCGCACGATGGGTACCATACCATTAGCTATACAACATAAGACTTCATATTTTAACCTTTTTTTGTTTAAACGTGCGTGAGTCCGACTTGCACTTGGTCTACTTTTTGTATTTGTTGTTATAGCAGCAACAGAAATACATCATCTGTGAAAATTTCCACTGTCTAGCTATCACCGTTCTTGAGATACAGCCTGGTGACAGACGGACGGACGGACAGCGAAGTCTCAGTAATGGGGTCCCGTTTTTACCCTTTGAGTACGGAACCCTAAAAAATTAAATGAGACGCGCGTAATCACCGGCAACGGACCGAGCGCGCACGCCGCGCCATGTCGCGGTCGCGGGCCAAACGGGTAGAGATCCCTAGTGCATTTCTCTATGCTTCAGAGGTTTGACCAGTCGAGTTGTTTGCAACCGAACGCTTACCTTATGGTTATGAAATACGTTGTAGTATGAAAAGTTGCACTCGAGAGTGCGATCTCACGTAGCAGCGCCAAATTCAAAATAAGTAGGTATCAGGAGTATAAAACTCTGCAATACAATTATTGGGTGACGACTTGGAGGTAGTCTCAATCAAGTGGCTACCACCGCAGTGACAGATATTCTGGCCAAAAGCAGTATTGTGCAAACACTACTGTGTTTAGGATTAAAGAGCCAAGGAGACATAACAAATTGTCCGGAGTGACGAGGTAAGTGCAGTGTCATGGAAGTAGATAGGCACTGTTACTGTAGTAGACATTATCCGGCTCTTCTACTCATCAGGCGTTGTTCCAAAATCAGGGAAGATGGCTTTGGTGCACCCTATCCCTAAAAAAAGGAGACCGCTCAGATCCCATTAAATCATTATTTTCGATATATTAATTTTTTTTAATAGAATAATTGTAGCAAGACAATTCGAGAGATCAATTCTTCAAAGAGAAAGTTTATCGACTGAAAACAATATGGCAAAAGTAAAGGAAAATTATAAAATTTAAGTATAATTTACAATTTAATCAACAGTTAAGAAATCAAATAATAATTTAAAAATAAATAAAAGTCAATTATATATAGAAAATTTACTTAAAACATAAAAAAAATTACTGATAATAATAGTGATACAAATAAAATAATAAATGATTTACAACCAAATATGGAAAAAAGTATAAATAATCTTCAATTGAAAATTTTATAATCATTTAACATAATATGTTTATAAAATTTGCATAGCAAAAACAAATTGGCATATGTAAAGAAAATAAAGCTGTCTTGATTGTGTGATTGTGAATTTTAAATCATATTTTTCCTTGTGCTTACCTAGTTTTCATTAAAAAACCTAGTTTTTTTATGGCATTGCGAAAACAGTCGATGTTTTAGAAACATCGATGTTTGTATTTATACATCTTATTAACATCGATGCAACTGATCAATGCATTACATAATATATCGGAAAAAACATCGATGCATATTTTAAATGTCCATCTCTAGTTCTACTCAACAACCAGAAACTAAGATGGCGGAAAAGGCGGGAAACGTTCAAACTTGGCGGGCGCGCTTAAATTTTTTAAAATATTTAAATTTAATAATTTTGTGTATATAGTGGTCAGAAGAGTCCAAATTGTAAATAATTTTAGTTTAATTTGTATATAGTATATATTATTGTGTATATATAACTCGGTAAGTTACATTTGTTGATTTTTCTTGGCATGGAGGAGCCCCCTGACCCAGGGGGCTCAGTCCCACCTGCTGCGTGTTTTATAACAGTTATGTCAAACGAATCAGGCATGGAGACAGATGGTTCTTTCATGGATGGGTCCATGTCTTCTCGCTCCTTGAAACGTAGCCGTCCAAGCAAGATGTGTAAGCATTGTAACAAAAGAAAACGCAAACGCAACTCTGCTTTAGAACTTAAAGAAACGGACTGCGCATGTATTTCTGTTGTTGAACCAATATCAGAAAAAGCACCGTTTTCATTAGAAAAGAAAAATCTTATTAACAGTGACGCATCCCAAGCAAACAAAGTCCTGACCATGAAAGATACAACAGACATACATCAGACCCGTCCTCAACCCCAGCCTTTTAGTCGCATATTGTATGAGTCCCATGATGTAGCACCATACATTATTCATATTCAGAGAGAGCAGCAGAATCCTGATGATGGCACCATACTGCACCCTATTGCCTTTGGAAAGTTCCTCCAAAGACAGAATTTTAAAAACATAGTTAATGGCAGTCTAAAACGCATAGGCCGAAATAGGATATCCCTCGCATTTGCGCACTTTAATGATGCTAATGATTTCCTTAACCACGATAGCCTTAACAAAAATAATTTTAAAGCGTTTATACCAACATTTAATGTCACCCGCATGGGGCTTGTTCGTGGAGTTCCAGCTGATTGGTCTCCTGAAGAAGTAACAGATAACATCAATGTTCCTATTGGATGTGGAAAGATATTAAAAGTCAGACGTTTAAACTACAAAACTATCATAGATGGAAAATCACAATGGAAACCTTCTCAAACTGTAGTCATAACTTTTGATGGACAGGTTCTACCCAAAAGAATTTTTGTATGCTTTAATGCATTACCTGTAGAGCTTTATGTATACCCGACTATACAATGTTACAGCTGTTGCCGCTTTGGTCACACAAAAGTCCAATGTAGGTCCAAACCACGTTGTTACAAGTGTGGCCAAGCCCATACAGCTGACAGCTGTAATGTTGAGGAGCATAATAGCTCTTGCTGTCTTTGCTCTGGATCACATTATGCCACAAGCAAATGTTGCCCTGAACACGAAAGACAAAAACGTATTAAACAATCTATGGCTGAGAGCTGTGTATCGTATTCAGAAGCTTCCAAACTCCACCCTCCTGTGTCCAGATCATATGCAGAAATAACATCAACAGCTCATCCCACTCCCAATAAAAATGCAATGCCTCCTCCACTCTCATCAACTAAGTCTTACAGAAAAACTGTGACCCTAAAACCTCGTTCACCACATCAGTTTGCGAAAGGTTATGACCATGCAGCACATCAAGCCCTAGTAAAAGAATATGATATGCCATCTCCGTGTAACGGATGTGCATACAAATCTAATTCATCTGATAATGAAGAACATTCACTGACTAATATTATTATCACTTTAATAAATATTTTATCACAATCAAATATAATAAAACCGAACAACGCTGCCCCTATTATTGACATGTTAAATAAAATTATCCATGCCCAACATGGATTTACACCGACAAATGATAATTAACTGTAATCACACAACAACAGTTCCACTGCACTACCCACATGTGGTGGTGCAGTGGAACTGTCGAAGTGTGAATAATAAAAAATCTGAAATTATGTACCTGACTCATAAATATGACCCCTCAATCATCGCTTTAGCAGAAACATGGCTGCGGCCAGATTCTGTTTTTAAAATCAAAGGTTTCACCTGTCTCCGAGAAGATAGAATAGATGGATATGATGGAGTAGCCTTATGTATAAAAAATAATTTATCTTATAAAATAATTTCCCTCCCTCAACATGAGGGCTTGTATATTGTAGCAGCAGTTGTTACTAATATAACTTTTGCATCTATATATATCCCACACCCATCTTCTGTAACATTCCAAACTCTAGATAATATATTATACTCTCTACCTAAACCATATATATTATTAGGAGACTTTAATTCCCATCATAGGTTATGGGGTAGCTCTTTATCTAATACCAATGGAGAAATATTAATTGATATATTAGACCGACACAATCTCTGTGTTTTAAACACAGGGGTACCTACACGTAGAACCCGCCCTAATGAAAATGTTAGTGCTGTTGATCTCTCAATTGTTACAGAGTCTTTAGCATCAAAATTATCTTGGTACACACATAAATCTTCTTGTGGCAGTGATCACTACCCAATTATTACATCTTTCCCAAATAAACAAGTGCAAAATACAGTTCCCACACCTAGAATGAAGTATAGGTTAATAGAGAGCAACTGGAATAAATATAATGAATACATAGATAAAAAATTACATACTCTACCTGACGTAACATGTAAGGCAGAACTTTGTTCTGCAGCATTTACTGCATTATTAATAGAAGCAGCTAATGCTTATTTTCCTATCAAAAATGCTTCAGATGGTAAATTACCTTCCCCACCATGGTGGGATAGTGACTGCACAGATGCTGTTAAAAGACGGAAAGAAGCTGAGGTGGAGTACAATATAAACATGACAGATGAAAATTTCCAAAATTTATTATTAATTATGGCTGACACTAAAAAACTTATAAAAGAAAAAAGATTTTCAGGCTGGAGATGTGTATGCACAACAATTTCTCCCAATACCCCCTGCTCGGTTATGTGGTCCCTTATCAGACGTTTTAGATTAGGTATTTCCGATTCCACTTTTAGAACAATTCCATCGAGTATGACTGATGAGTTTTTGGATTATTTAGCTCCTCCATTCGTTCCTGAACTTGAATTGGTTTGTCCTTTTCAAAATTCACACAATCATGATGAATCTTTCTTAAATTCGCCTTTTACTTTAAACGAACTCAAAGGCATCCTCTCTGGCATTCAGGACTCTGCACCAGGAGAAGATGGTATCCCATATTCCTTCTTCACGAATCTTGGAGAGAATAGTCTAAAGTATTATTTAGAGGTTATAAACAATGTGATCTTGACAGGTGACGTTCCGTCGCAATGGAAGTCCCAACTAGTGTTGCCCGTTTTAAAGCCTAATAAAGATCCATCAGAAGTTTCTTCCTATCGACCCATAGCTTTGTCGCCTGTCATAACCAAAATTGCGGAACATCTGGTAAAAAATAGACTAGAGTGGTTTATGGAAAGTAAAGGTTTGTTTCCAGAATCACAGTACGGATTTCGTAAAGGAAAAAGTACCCTAGACAGTGTAGCAATCCTGTTAGCCGACATCCGATTGGCCTTCTCCCAAAATGCATCGGTTACAGCTGTGTTTCTGGATATCAAATCTGCCTACGATAACGTCTGCTTGACAATCTTAAAAAACAAACTACAATGTCTCCAAGTTCCGCTAAACTTAACTAACTTTATTATAAATTTGATGTCTGGTCGTTCAATAACATTAGAATCGTCAAGGAGAATCATTTGGAGAGGAGTCCCTCAGGGATCAGTGCTTAGCCCAATCCTCTATAATATATACACCAGTGATTTAGATAAATATATCAGCAACACCTCAATATTACAATATGCTGATGATTTATTATTATACAACGTGAATAGTAGTGTTAATAGTGCCTGTCTTTTACTTTCAACCTCTCTAACTAATCTTAAAGTATGGCTTGATAACAATGGATTAGATCTGTCTGTATCCAAAAGCTGTGCTCTTCTGTTCACAAGACAACGTGTACCGCCACCCATAACCTTACAATATGATGGAAGTCTTATCCCTGTAAAAACAGAAACAAAATTTTTAGGTTTAATTTTAGATGCCAAACTAAGTGGACTGCCCCACTGTGAGTATATTGCAGAAAAATGTGAACGGTCTCTTAATATTCTTAGGTGCTTATCAGGCGTTTGGTGGGGTGCCCATCCATTTTCTCTAAAGCTGGTCTATAATGCTCTTATAAGAAGTATTCTAGATTATGGGACATTCTTGTTGGAGCCATGTAGCTCAGCTGGGATGAAGAGATTGGATGGCATCCAGGCGAAAGCTCTTAGAATCATAACTGGTGCCATGAAAAGTTCTCCAATAAACGCTTTGCAAGTAGAATGCGTTGAACCACCCCTGCCATTACGACGGCAATTTCTCGCAGATAGATTTTTCTGTCGCATTACACAATTCGCCAAACACCCACTGATTTCAAAACTTAAAAACCTTTTAGAAATGATTAATACATCTAAATATTGGTCTCATAAACGCCTACCATGTTTGATAAATAGCCTAATAAAATTCAATAAGATCGAAGCTTTAACTCACCGCACCCATAAACTCCCCATATTTGAAACTAGTTATGAATCTCTTTTAGTCCAACCAGATATACATCTTAAATTAGATATTTCCAAAGGAGATCCATTCGCCAATGAATGTTTAAATAACATAATTGATGAATTATGGCCAGATTGGAATCAAATATATTGCGATGCCTCAAAACATTCAAATAATGACTGTGTTGGTGTAGGCCTATTCCATCGACAGTTCAACATTGTAGAAAAGATAAAATTCCCTCCTCAAACATCAATTTTCACTGCAGAATGCTATGGAATCTATAAGGCTCTTGAATACATCCTTGTTATGAAACTCTCTAATAGCGTCATTTTCTCAGATTCTATGAGTGCGTTACAAGCCTTTATGAAATTTCCCTTCAAAAGAAATGCATATTTTCCGATTATAATCGAAGCCCGAGAAATGCTTATTAAGTGCGTGGATAGAGGGTGGTCAGTTTCGTTTGCCTGGATTCCCAGTCACAGTGGAATAAAGGGAAACGAGAAAGCTGATCAACTTGCAAACCAAGCAACACAGTGTGGAGACATGTTCCCATATAAGAATTATCCTCAGGATCTAGCTGCTCTCTCTAAATTAGACCTTCAACGTGCATGGAGCGAAGCTTGGACAAATAGTGCCAGATTAAAGGGCAAATACTTCTTTAAGGTACAACCAATGATCCCGGTTAAGTCTTGGTTTACTAAAGTGAAACTAAGTAAACGTGCTACGTCTGTTTTGATTCGAATGCGTTTGGGCCACATGTCCACTCCGGCACATCTTGCTCGGATACGTATTCTAGACTCGGAATTGTGTGAGTGTGGAGAAGACGTGGGTGACATCGATCATATTATTTTAAAGTGTCCCCGTTATGATCACGCTCCACTCTTCAAAGACCTTGAACATCTTCAAGTCCCTTTCCCTACTAATATATTTTCCTTACTTTATAGCAATTGTCTCCCTATCTATCAAGTGTTAGCTTCATTTATTGAAGCTAACGACATCAAATTATGATAAGGTATGCTACATTATAGATACTTATTTACTTATACAATACTATGTACCTATTTATTATCCTCCTATCCTTCCTAACTCCTCTGACCCTATTTTTTCCTCGAATCCCGATCCATAATTTATTGTATAATCTTATCGTTTCCTCATTTTTGCAATAATGTTAATCTTAATACTAACAAACAATAAAACCAAGATAGTCTAAATATAATCAAGAAGTCTGAAGCTGAGAAGTCTTCCCAGCTTAACCAGAACAGAAGTCGTCAAGAAGCACTTTATGAAGATAACAGGACACTGGCAAATGCACAAGAAGTGCGAGACCATTTCCCGAGATAGGGAGAAAAAAAAAAAAAAAAAAAAAAAAAAACTAAGATGGCGGGTTGGCCGATGGGTATGTCATATATTTTGTAAAAATGAGAATTTTGTACAAAACAAGAGACACTCTTCTTTCTTTTGTCATTGGTGGACACATCTTTACTTGGTCTGCACAGATTAAGTATATGTAGCTAGCTATTGGTCTGTGATCTTTACTTCACAGCCACTAACCATAGTGCAAAACAGGCCTTACCTTACCACAGATTAATATATGTATCTGCGATTTTCATTGGATTGTGTTGTGTGTACATGCCAATGCTAATTGTTGAATAAATTTAACCTGAGCTATAGAAATTTCGTAATATTTTGAAGGTAATGGCTTATACTTTGAACAAGCGAAACCACATTGCAGGCGACATATCATAGCTATGGAGTTATTTGTGAAACTTTTGCGTGTGTGTCCTAGATCTTTCAGAGACTTTACAAAAGTTGTTTTTGACTATTTCGATAGATTGATTTGTGTATTTCAATATTTGTATCCAGATTTTGGGGCGGAATAACTGGGAAAATGTTGGAGCAAGTAGTAGAAGATTATGCTGCGTATTTTAAACTGGATGTGCTGAGTGGATTCCAAACGGTTCAAGATGTGGTTGATAACATGTTAACAAGGCTTGAAGAGCTAACTAGTGTGTTGCAGATAATAAAACTTAAAAACAGTGACTGTGCTGTGGCAGTTTCAGAAGATATAAATCAATACAGAAGCGAAATAAACACACTTTCAAAGAAAATAATTACACTTAGCTATGTCATAACAAAACTGCAGAATAATATTGACCTTCTGGAAAAGCAAGTTGAAAAAGCAGAAATTGATTTTGGTATCAACAATGAGAACAAAATCAAAAGTTTACTAATGCCATTTTTGAAAAGAAATAGTAATCCTCCAGTTACCAACAACATGCACTATCAAAGATTGCCTTTTGAAAGTGTTATGGACAATTTTGAGAATTGAACATATTTAATATAGCTTTGTGAATTGTATCATTATTATAGATTTAAATTATAGACCTGTTCACTTACAAAGGTGCACCCCTCAACAGTAGTAAATTAAAGTTGTGCATTTGTACACTTTTTTGTACACTTAGTAACTTTTCGCAAATTTAGTTATGAAGGGAAGGAGGCCCGAGTGGTGGTGGGGAGCATTGATGACATTGTAAAGGGTACCCTTAGCCTCTTAAAGTTCAAGCTTGCTAATTAGAAGTCAAAATTTGCATGCTTGATTTTAGAGGTTAACCCTACCTCTTGCGTTGCTAAGTCCCAGTCACCTGTGGTTTGAGTTCCTTCCTCTGAAACGCTATTGGCCCGGCAGCTTGGGTTGGCAGCAGTAGTTGCAACTAAACTTAAAAATGTGGAGGGGCCGCACCATTGTGTGTAGAAAGATCCATAGATTCCATCACATCCAAGAATCCATCCTGAGAAGTTTAATCAGCAGTAACCCTGCCTTCCTAACAATTAGGATGCGTAAAGAATAAAATTAATCTAGTTTTAGCCATGATGTTCTTTCAACACACTTTTAGTTTATAGCTTGTCTGGTGTATCAACAATTTGTGCAATATTTAAGGTATGGTATTCATGTAATGCTGAATGTCTATATATGTAATTATAGCTTCAACAATCAATTTGGAATCCATCGATTAATGTTGGTTTTGACCATATTGTGCCTTATATTTAAAATAAAAATATTTTATTCAAAAGATTTTTATTTAAAAATAAACTTAAAACTATTTCCTTACCAAAACCAGATATTCATTATCAAGATGTTAATTATGCGAAGGAATCGAACTCTGATGTTGATTTACATATTATCACAATATTTCTTATAATAAATCCTAAAAACCTGTTTATTGACAGCTTTGTATAATTTTGGTTCAGGTGGTATTGCTGTTACTGGTGATTTTATATTTAAGAATACATAGACATTTTTAATAACATTAGTTCAGTCAATCTATTACAAGGCCCTAAAAATAAAAATATTATTTTTAATACATCCACACCTGCTTTTAGTATACCCGATTGTAGATGATAGATACAATGTAAGACTGTCTGATGTGATATCTCAGGAATATATGTAACTTAAATCTACATACAAAATAAGAATTATTAGTACAAATATTACTTAGTTCCTGTGGAACCAAAGCCTCCTTCAGCTCTCTTAGTTTCAGATAGATTAGTAACTTCTTGCAAAACTGGATAATAGATTCTTTCACATATGAGCTGAGCAATTCTATCACCTTTCTTTACTGGAAAGTCAGTATCAGAATGATTGAATAGAACCACTCCCACATTGCCTCTATAGTCTTCATCAATCACCCCAGCTGCAACAAGGTATCATTTATGTACATACTGATATTTGTGATTAAAATTGTTTAAATGAGAACAATTTACCTATCTTTGAAATGACTGTTTAGCTATCATTATTAAAAAAATATCAAGCTAGTGGCATTCTCTTGCTGATGACTAAAAGGTTGTACTAGTAAAAGGAAAATAGTCTGGTGCAGTGATATCCACCAGTTTCGGGTATGTGATCATGTGAGTTAAATGCGGTATTCGATGTATATGCAACAGGTAGGCAAATTTGCACATCTTATGTGGCAAAATATCTGCTAACTCTCAACAGTACCTTCTGTACTGTATCAGCTGGATCATCCACTGCTGAACACAGCATCCCCCATTAGAAGAGTTTGCCATAATTCCCACACTTGGCAGGTAGGTTGAGGATTGCATTTTAAGATGACAATTCTCTACATCAAAAAAGCCTGGCATCCAACAGGGTAATGGTAAATAAACAACTAAATTAATAATTCATACTGAAATATTCAAAGATAACTGCAACCTTTTATCTAAAATTCATAACACATTGTTAGCACGAAGTTTAAAAAAAAACATTTATATTCTCTTTTTGACATCAGAATAATGCTAAAAGATAATTTAAGAAGGATGGGTTTTAATGATATTGGGGAGGCAAATTACTTATTCCATAGATTCACCATGTGGGTGCTGGGTCCATAGCTTTGCAGAGGAAGAGGCCAGAGGGGCCTGGGACTTGCAACCCAGGGGTAGGGTTAAGAGGCTTTTTTACAATGACATCAATGTTCCCCTTCACCACTCGTGCCTCCCCCTGCCTAGCCAAATTTGGTAAGATCCTACTAGCGCTGCCTTACACACATTCAAGGATGGAACTTATGTTTGTTCTTTTTGATGGATTTCGCTGGTATACCCCCTGCTCCAACCTCTACAGCATACCCCTTAGCATCTGCGTGGACAATAATGTCCATTTAAGAAGGAAATTCTATTATTCTCATTATCTAGGATGAGCATAGATTCATGATAAATTAATACAGCCTGTGAACTCTTCAAAAGTTCTTTCATTTCTTTTTCATCATCCTAAACTGAAAAATCAGTAAGTATACCTAATCGCTCTTATTTATGTTAGGTTAATAAAACGAATGTCATACCACCAACATCAATAAAGTTCTTCACTGCCAAGCCAGAACGTGGCGCAACTCGACCGTAACACCCAGATGGCAATTCCACTTGCAAATCCGTCTTTACCAGCTCTTTACCGCGCGCCGGCACTACGTAATCATATGCACTGGAACATGCAATTTTACTGTTATAGAAGGATCTGTCTGGATTTTAATGATTATTTCCCAAAGACTTTTCATAAACTCACCTCTTCAAATCAAATCCTGCTGCCTTCTCAGAGCCTTTCACAGGAGCGTACGCGTTTTCACTCAGGCGTGTGAATTTTAAAGCTGCTTCTGAAGTCATGGTGAACAGTTTAATACAGTTCTGTATAAATCGATAAATATTGGAAATTATTGTAACACACAAATTTAGCTGAACAAATAAATTTCAGTGGGCTAGTCTTTTTAAAGAATTTGTTTTACAGTACAGTTCCCAGTAATTGGTTTAGTTTGGTAAATTATGTCAATCGATGAAATTTGGCGCGAAATGACTAAGCGAGCGAGCAAAGTGAATGCTACACGTTCACGATATTTTTAACGACGTCTATGAACAATAAAGCCTAGGCCGCGTTCTAAGCCTCAGAGTGTAGTTGTTTGGTTGCTTTAACTTACTCTAAGGTTTAGAACGACTCAGTTGTTTTATAACCTCAAATATCGATTTTTGGCAGGGAATTAGCAAAATGTATAGATGTTTTATGATGTTTGAAAAGCAATGACTACCGTTACAGCTGCAAAATATAAAAGAGTATAGTTCTCTCATGAAGGAATGTCGAGGTCATGTCAGTTAAAGATTCAACCTTTTAACTTTGGGCTTTTGATAGTTAAAAAATTGCGCTGTACTCGAAGGTTCTGAACGACGTTAGAGTCAAAAGTTGGACTCCAAGTGCACTCCTAATTCTTTCTAACCAAAGTTTGGATCGACCTCCTACAATCCACACGCACGCCAACACAGACCAATAACCAATAACCAAATCCGTCGATGAAAGTGACGTATCAGCACGGTGATTCTCGCCCAGTGATAAAATTATCTCTGTACATTATTTTTCTTTGTATCACGATAAATCTTGACCAGACACTAGTAACACATGACAGGTACATCTTTTATTGTACATATTCGATTTACGAAATATCGAATCATAGCTATTGAACACAACAAAAAGGCTGGCAGAGGATAAAGTGCTAAGTAAAATTGCATGGCATATGTCAGAAACTATAAGACTAAGAAATGAGGTCAAAGTTAAATATGATTAAGCTCTTTGTTGTTTATTAAAAAATATCCACCGCCAAGAACAAGGAATCATGTCAACATTTGACCTGTCAAACATTTTGACAGTTCGTGTCGAGTATATTGATAAAGGTTAAGTAAAAATAATGTTCATTTTTTTGTTATTATTTATCACGAACTTAAATCAAAGTCGGTAATTTGGATAAAAAGTTAATAATATTTCAACTTTTTACATAAATCTGGCAGTTATATTACTCAGAACGCAGCCATTACAATACAAGTTACTAACGTTTCGTTATCTGCTGCAATTAATCGGTTTTCCCACACCGAATTCATTAATTGTTTCGTTTTCGTTCATAGTTATTTTACAGACTAAAGAATTAAATATGTTTTAGTTTAACTCAAGTGTTAAATCCGAATTTACACTTACAATTATTTCATCTCTTTAGAAGCTGGGTTCACGAAAAATTAAACGTTTTTTTGTTGTATGTCAATGTCAGCCGCTGTAACTGTCAAACAAATGGCGTCCTATTTATTTTCGTTTACCCTGCCAGAACACACTTTTAGGTGCATTCTTTAAATGCTTATATCTTAGAAACTATAAGTGACAGGTAGGGCATTTGTTTTCCCAGCAGGAGTCGTGGGGCTTTTTAGCAATGTGTAGTAAAAACCTTCACCTGAGTATTGGAAAAATCCGAAACAAAACTTGGCGGCAGCTCTACATATAATTATGATTCTGAAAAAATATCATTTTTTTAACGATTTCAAATTCCATCAATTGCATCAATGCAGATTTTTTTTTAAATCCAGGAACTGAATCCTGCATATAAATAATTTCGACAGTTTATATGACGAAAGGTACAATTTACTTACTAAATTATATTTTTGACATGAATGATGTTTGGTAATTATTTTTACTAACAATAATATCGTTACCAATTCAATGTTTTCAGTTATAATGTGTAAACTAGAATTTATGCCTTACAAATTTACGAGAGGAAAAATTTAAGTCATGTGCGGGATTCGAACCCACGTCTTACCATCCCTTTAGCCGGGGTTGACTCTATCTAATTGATTTAACGTGACAGTGAGTCATAACTAATTTTTTTCTTATCCTTCTTTAACCATCGTATTGCGATAGAGTGACATCTGCAGTTCAACTTACGTTAAAAAGCTAAGCTTTGTGAGAGCTCACGTCTATGTTACAATTTCAAAGTTTTGAAACTATAACCAACGCAGCACTATTATCTCAGTAAGAACGTATAATATACACACACCTTGTTTTGTAGTCTCATTAAAAATGACCTAGATTATATTGATATATTCACGTTATACATCTAGTTTGCATTTTGCATTAACATGCAACATATTGACGCGCAAATTTTATACGCCATATGAGAATATATTTTTTTACGTTTTTTAAGCTACTCCTAAGCCTGAGATTTTATGTAGATAGAAATCATACCTAGGTAGGTATTTAGAATAAAAAAAAATAGACAGGCAGGAAATTGACACCGAAAGAAAAAAAAAAAAAATAGACAGGCTGGAAATTGACACCGAAAGAAAAAATAGGTATTACCTGCTTCGAAATTCGGTTCAAAGTAACAATCTTAAGATCAATAACGACGACGTATCTATATATCGTCCAGTTATCGCGTCAACTACAGAGAACTAGTTGACAGATTCAACATCGACTAGTCTATAACCTAGATGAATGTAATATGTCTCAACACCGGTCTCGTATCGATAATGGAGGGCGCCACAACGACCATCACTACTTTACTTTGACATTTTGATATCTTCAGCAAGGACAGCAATCTTAAGTGGGAGGGAACAACACTAGCTCACTAACTAAGCTATGTAATCTGTGTTCAGTTAATTTCTTTTTTGGTCGCTGAATTTGTTGGAATTGTTGTCGAGTTTTAGTTACATTACATATAACTAGCATTTGCAAAAAATGCTTCCATCGACTGGTTATTTTAAAGGGATAAATTGTCCTTTCTATGAAAACGGGCCGTGTGATAGACCTTATTGTCATTTTCGTCACGCCAAGAAAGAAATACAAAACACGTCTAACGATGGCATTGAAAGTGGGGCGATCTTACAGAAGTTAGTGACCGCTGCAGTCCAAAAAGTACTTCAACACACAGACGTAACAACCACTCAAGTTTCGGCAGTTGATACAGTTGCTGATACACAATGCGTGTCCGTGTCTTCAACGACAAAAGCCACATACAACCCTACACCAATTGCCGAGCTCAACAAAATTAACAATACAGATGCCGAAAGTAATGAAGATACAATTGAACAAAGAAAAAGACATATACCTGTCCCATATACACCTAGAAAACCAACCAGTGTACCTATTAAAAGACCTGTAGAAACAAATGGATCCTCAAAACCATTTGTTTATATTCCGCCCCCTCTGAAATATACCCCTGGCTCTGCCGAAAATGTTCCAAATGATAAATATACACCCCCTGGTGGAGTTGAATCAAAAGAAAAGTATCTGCCTGGTATAGAAAAAAAGTTACAAGAATATACACCAGATCCTACCTCACAAGACAGTTTGAGTAAACGAAACTATGTACCATCAACTGAAAAAAATATAAGCAAAAAGAAAATTTTGGAGTATAGACCCACCAAAGTATCCACTAAAAGTGATAAGTCAATAGTCACTTATCAACCAACCCCAAGGTCATTAGCTCCCTGTTTTTCTAGTGATGAAGATGAACCAGATATCAAAAAAAGAAAACTCTCTAATGATCTGAATGGTCTGGATGACCTCGGTCCAGAGTTTGATATATTGGACCAAATATTAGATGAAGAAAACACTGTAGATGAAATTAAAACAAAGGTGAAAAAAGATGACTTTATTAATTCAACTTCTCAACAATCTGTCACAGACTGCATAGAAAAGAATTGTGATGTTTCAAAGAAAGAAAAAGAAAAACCTCACAAATCTCACCACAAAAGTAAGTCAAACAAAAAAGAAAAATGCTTATCAGAAAACAAAGATAAGAGTGAAAGTAAGCACAAACATAGCGATAAGAAAACCAGTCACAAAAGTTCAAGCAAAGACAAAGATTTAAAAGACAATAAATATAAAGAGAAAAAAGAAAGTAAAGAAAAACATCATAAAGATAACAAGCACAAAGAAAAAGACCAGAAAGGTAAAGAAAAGCATGCAAGTGATAAGAAAAAACATAATTCTAAAAGTTCTGATGATAACCATAAACAGTCTAACCATAGTGTATCTAAGAAATCTGAAAAACATACTGTTTCTAAAAGATCATCAAGTGAGTCTAAAAATAGAGAAAAATATCACAAAAGTTCTAAGCATGTTAAAGATAAACATAAAAGCAAAAAATCATCTAAAAGTAATGCATCAGATAATGACTTTAATACTGAAGAAAATTGCCCCGATGAAGAAGAATTTGACTTGTCAGATGCTGATGAGGAAACAATTGCTATGGAGTGTAAAAAGATATTTGAGGAATATGTGCCTGTTGTAAAGCCAAAGGATCCAGAGGAAGCACCACAAGTAGAAGATATTGCAGAAGATGAATTTATACCAGGCAAAAAAAGAGTTTCAAGAACTATTGATAAAAATATGAAAGTGATACCTAAAGCCCCCATAAAACCTGACTTTAAAGTAAGTGCATCTCAAGCTATGGCAGAGCGATTAGCTAAAGTGAGAGAGTTTCATAATTCAAGGCAACCACCAGCCCCTAACCCTCCGACGATAAATGAAAATCTAAATTTTAAAGCAGAACTACCCAAAAATTTGTTAAGTTCCGCTAGCACTAGTACTAAGATTCGAATTGCACATGTACCTTATGCTTCTACAATGTTGAATGCTAAGAAAACAATATCACCAGCACAACCTAAAACAAGCCAGCCCTCTACAAGTACAACTATTTGTCAAACAGTAAAAAAAGGTGTACAAAGAGTGGCACATATGCCCAATGAAAAGTTTATAGATCGGCCGGGAGTTCTGGAACCTCTTGCATCTAAAATACCAGCAAATATTAGGTCAATATATCTGAATATGATGATAGATGAATGTTTAAAATTATATCTCACCACAACAGATGCATATGCCAGAGCTCAACATGAAGAGCTCACTACTAGTAAGAAATGTTCTACCGTACCAATATATAAGAATTCTGCTGTACTTACAGTAAGTAGACTAAGAAAAGAGTTGGTAGAATGTAATGGAGTTAAGAAATCAAGTTCTTCTTGCTCTGTTTTAAGCAAAGACTGTTCATCCAGTAAACCCACTGGCTCTTGGAGCATAGAAAGTAAAAACAAGAAAGTCAATAATAATTCTCAAGAATTTGTTGGAGCTAAATTTTTTAACAATATTTCTAAATGGGTGCTTACAGAGGAACAATTACAAAGTAATGGATTTCCTAGGCCTCATGCTAGTGGAGAAAAAGGAAGAGCAGTTATTTATGGGCAAAATAAACAGAAACCCCCAAAAGGATATATCAGGACTTGTTGCAGATGTAAAAAGGAATATACAATTGATAAGAGAGGTTTTTCAGCTGTCAAAGAAGAATGCATCTACCATCCAAATAGAATATACAGGGTACGAGGAGAAGCTAGATACCAGTGTTGCAGTCAAGATGCCACCTCTGATGGATGTTGTATAGCTCCAAGTCATGTTAGTGAATATGTCGATTTTGAGAACCTGAAAGGTTTTGTGAGAACATTGCCTCCAGAGAGAGTGATGGATGATTATGGTGTATACTCATTGGATTGTGAAATGTGTTACACAACTCAAGGCCTCGATCTTACCAGAGTAACAGTTATAAATTCCTCTTGTAAAGTTGTTTATGAGACTCTCATACGGCCTTTACATCCCATTGTTGACTATAACACCAGGTACTCTGGTATCACTGAAGAACAAATGGCAAATGTTAGGACTACCCTGTTAGAAGTCCAGGCAACCCTTTTAACTATGTTTAATAGTAAAACAATATTAGTAGGACATAGTTTGGAGTCTGATTTTAAGGCTTTGAAACTTATTCATGACACAGTTGTTGACACAAGTGTCTTATTCCCTCATAAAATGGGTCCTCCATATAAAAGAGCTTTAAGGAATTTGTCTTCTGAACATTTGAAGAAAATAATTCAAAACTCTGTAGATGGCCACGACAGTGCTGAGGATGCAATGGTGTGCATGGAACTCTTACATTACAAATTAAAAGAAGACTTAAAGACCAGATAGGCTGATACAGTGATTTTTACGACAAGTGTATTTAATTATCAGATGATTATTTTACTTGTATCTATGTTTAACTCTATGAATGATACAAGTTAAGAAATATCATAACTTATATCACTGTATAAAATATGTACCTTTTATAATTTTCAGGTAGTGAAGCAATACTATTTTGTGGTAAATGTAAAAATAATTTATAATAAAAACAATATTATATGATAGAAAGATTATTTTCTTTCAAAAATGATTCTCATTTGTGTCCATTATTATTTCCTCAAGCCTTAATGCATTTTGGCTTATAAGTAAAAACTATGTCATTTATTTAAATATTTTGTAAATGAACAAAGAGCCCATTTCACTGAAAATTACAGCCCTCTTATACAATCTTATAATTTAATATCCCATTAATCCCCTTGTCCACAAAACTGAAGCTCTTGGAACTCCCTTCAAATTCCCTTTATATTAAATCAATTCCAGTACTTGATAAACACATTTATAGTTAAAGCCAAGAATTCAGTCCTGTTCATTATTTACCTTATTTAAATAGTTACATAAATAGGATAAAATTAAAACACTTTTAGGAAACCAAAAATAATATTTTACTAGAAGACAAAGTATTACACATACTATTATAAAATGTCTTAAAGCAGGTAAGACATTTTGTAATATAAAAAATGAGAAAACTGCTACACATTTCAAAACATTCATTGGGACGCCACTTCCTTGCCAAAATCTGAACAAACAATATTGTGAGTATAGCAGATTTATTTAGTAAATGAAAATATAGAATACATTATAAATGATAAGAATCAATCAAAAACACTTACTACATTAGGTAAACATTGCTGGACTAATAAAAAAAAGAAAAGTTCCAAGACTTTATCAGTTCACTTAATTATCTTTAAAATATTAAACTAAAGACAGATACATAAAATTACAATATTTATATAAGAAATAGCAAAACCTACCAAACATTATACTATGTAAGATTTTGCTATTACTAATAATTTATCATAAGTTCGCAATTTAGTACAAAAATAACAAGCAAATTATTAAATACAAAGAAAATTACACTATTCAAACACATTTTGTTAGTATCTATTTTCAATTTATAAATATTGCTTGTTTCAGTTACAAAAGATTTAATATTACCTATTTATCAAATAAGGCATTCAACTATATATTTCCTAATATAACTATTGCTCAAAATTGTTACATATTCATAGGTTATTTTAGCTGATATTATCCTAATAATAAATGGGAAATGATACATCTTAGATTTGTCAATGATCATGGGATCTGTGTATTATTACCATATTAAATGAAGCTTACTTATAAGCCAGACGCTCAGAAATGTTGGTGTTGTTAGTAAAATTGTTATCACTTTAAATCTCTCACAAACATAGCTCCAAATTTACGCCCAGTGTAAAGTTAAACGTAAATTTTCATATTTGTCCCAATGAATGGATATGGAGGTATTAGCTGTTGTCAACAGCAGCACGAGTGCTTTCACCACTCTTGTGTGTCCTGGTTGTGCCTTACTAGTCAATAAATGATTGTTCTACACATGCTTTCACCCGTTTTTCATATTCTCGTCGGTTCTCCTTATAAAGTTGCGCTGCCATTGAGTTCGCTGGGGAGTTGGGATTGGGATCACTTAATAAGGACTGAAAATATAAAAAAACATACTAATTAGTGGCATGATATGTGCAGATACATTTTGCAAACAGTAATTCCATAACATAATGGAAATATGGATGTTGTGGGTCATTGATTTCTATGCATAGCAGC
Source organism: Plagodis dolabraria (assembly GCA_963854805.1). Taxonomy (NCBI): domain Eukaryota; kingdom Metazoa; phylum Arthropoda; class Insecta; order Lepidoptera; family Geometridae; genus Plagodis; species Plagodis dolabraria. Next base: position 18,094,016 of record OY978460.1, on the reverse strand, counting down.
TATTCTACAGGATACATGTATTACATTATAAAAGATACAGAGTTATATATTGTAGAGAAATTGGAATACAATATACCTTGAAAGATTATTTAATACAATTTGTATATGTCACAGTAAGATAGACAAAACTGTAACATAATTTTATAACCTACGTACATATAGGAAAGCATTTACTACTTTCTATGGTATATATCACACTGTCACACTGGATGTCTAGTGACATATTTATAACCTTAGACTTGGGCTGAATCAAAATTTCTCAATCAGAAGCGCCCCAATTAAATTCAAATGTTGCCATTATATTATATGACGTGCAAGGATTAATCCATGCACATAGGAGATGCCTATGCATGTTTATGCTAATAGGTCAACCTCAGGATACCATAAATAACAGATATTAGGTAGAGTGAACTTGTTTTCTGAACTAATTATTTTTTACATTTAATTAGTTTACTTTGAAATTTGATGGGCCTGGGGAATATCTTGTATTAAGAGTTATTTATAATGTCACTGACCATTTTCAGTGAAATTACAATTTGATCATAATATTTTCATATCAAATTATGTATCATTTTATACACCACTTTCTAAAACAACCTCTGCCATAATTATTATTACCCTAGACACATATTTGCATACCAAAGATAGATATTACTATCTCACTGTGTCATATCCAATACAAAATTAATAGTAATTAGTTTCAAATTATTTGTTATTATTAAATATGGATTTCCGCCAAGTAATGACTGAATATATTTATTGAAAGTGATACAAAGGTTTCAAAATTGTTTTGGAATATGCTATCCATTTACCAAAAAACTGATTTCAAAATAACAGAATCTTTAAATTACTGTACTTGAAAAGATCCATTTCTCATAACATCTGTATGTGTACTAAAATACTTCTTTCTCATTGCATCCATATGACAAAACATCAGTTTCTCATGAAACCTTATTCGGTCTCTTTGGGAAATGGATATCAAGCCAAACATACTTTTGGGAAAGTACATAGTGGGAACATTTATCAGGAAAATTATTACTAAGGACACTGTACTGATGAGAATGGCTTTTCTGTTAAACTCATATCATATTCTGAATGTTCAAAATTACTTGCCGTATACAATAGCATTGATATTGTCAATGCCTAAACTATTTGTGGATTAGTAGCTCACTAATTTACTTTACCTGTATCGAAGTTAAAATTGCAGAAACATCATATGTAGGACTCCACCGGTTCTGAAGGATGTCTAAACATATTCCACCATCTGCATATACATTCGGGTGGAACATTTTGGAGACAAATCTCACTGTGGGAGGTTTGTTAGGATATTCTTCTGTAAATTCTATCGTAAGTTTGAATGTACCATCTTCAAAAGGAGTGTCATGAGGTCCAAATATCACAGCATTCCAGATCATAATGTTGTTGTCAGTGGGAGCACCTGACACACCAGTGGGTGGATCTTCTTGTAAACTTTAACAAAAATGACACATATTTTTATTCACTTTCAAAATTAGATACCCAAATGAAGAATGACACTTATTAGTCATGATACTCATTACTATGCAAAGGTAAGGTAATTATTTATACAAAAACTATAATTGCAAGGTCATCATCAATAACCATCAGCATTAAACCTATCAGAGTTGATACTGCTAACGCATTTGGTACTGTGCAACAATTTCTTTTGTCGACAGTAAGTCATATTTGATTAACCTACTTATCCAGTTAGGTATATGTGGGTATAAAAACCCATTTTGTATTTTTATTGTCATCAACAACCTACATTAAGTTCTAGATGTCATTGGTTACAAACAAGGCTTGTTATCATATCAAACTAGTAAGGATAAAAAGTTTATTTATGAATTGAATTATAGAACAGAATAGAAATCGATTGTATGGGCAGTGATGTAATTTGGTGAATCAGCACGATCACTCTGATCAAGGTAATACAGCTTCAAACAATCTGATTTCAAAGCATTCATATCACGACACAGGTCATGCGACCTGTGTCGTGATATGTTTTTGGAGGATTTCTAGATTTACGTACCGTTTGAAATCTCTCATCAGGCGTCTTCTGGCAGGAGTTGACATTTTGATTTCACACACCTATTGATACTAAGAGTATTTTCGCACCCCGTATAGCACAGATGAGCTCTTAGTGTACTGAGATTTGCCTGTTGCCTAGAAGACCAGTTTAGCTTGTACACAAAAGATTCTGCCTTTGTAGTTTAGAAAATTCTTTATGTCGTCACGGCCACTGAGATGGATGTCTGGAGAAATTATCACGAAATTAGCAACGGATTCCACGTAAGGCAATTTTCTTATTATGTTGGATAACCTGTCTGTATTTCAGCTAACTTCGCTTCGGATGAACTCACAGGTTAAAGTTTTCCACCCACTGAATGGAGGGCTACGTTCCGAGACTCAGTCTAGTTGTTTGGTTTATTTTTCAACCTACTCGAAAGTACGGATCGACACGGTAGTTTTATAATTAAATTTCGACGTTATTATTAAAATAATAATCTTATTTATGTTGTGCATAAATTAAATGTATAGCATAGGCTTTTAAGTAACAGAACTAAAGAGGAAAAATCACAGTAGTTCTATCAACAGAACAGATGGGAGTAAGTAAACGGTGTTTTCTTCTACGCGGTGAACCAGCAAAATATATACCGTAAAGGATGACTCACGCTAGACCGTGTCGGGCCCGAGCCGAGTGTCGGCCGGAGCACGGTCAACTAATATTACCTATATTACGTATGGACACACTCACGCTATACCGAGCGGCAACCGAGTGACGGCCGAGCAACGGACAACGCTCGGAAACAACTCGGTCCCGCCTCGGCTCAGCCACGGCCCGTTGCATGAATACAGTGCCGCCGAGCTGCGCACCGAGTCGTAGTGGTGCTATGCAAGTGCACTGTCGTTTTTGTTCGACATTGGAAAATGAACAACGAACGTTTGATTGAAGCTGTGAGGAAATATCCAGCATTATATGATATGAGCGATGGGAAATGTATGGACTCCAATTATAAGTCTTCATTATGGGTCAAAATAAGCAAAGTATATGTAATAATAAGCAAAGTATATTTTATACTTCGTATTAAATGTCACGTCAGGGTTCGCGAAAAGAGTGAACTATTTATTGTGACGTTACAAGCGGTAAAGGAAGCGCCGAGCGATTCCTTTACCGCTTGTAAGACTGCTTGATTGACGTGGAGGTTTAAAGTTTAGCAGTAAGATCAAGTTATTATTACTATAAGAGGTGAGACTTCGGCCCTGGTCTGTCGACTGTCCAGCTGTATGTTACAGGTCTTCAGCTCGTTAATGGAATGTAGATGACAAAGCGCTGACATCGCTGACAAAGTCGATCTTAATCGATCAAATAAGTAAAACTACCTCCACTGCGTTCATAACTGGGATGAGTGACAGCTAGTGGCATTATTACTGAGTGTTTCCATGCCTCGGAGGGCACGTTAAGTCGTCGGTCCTGATATATATATTAGAATGGCAGTCATTATAATAGGGCATTTTGTAAATACCTGCCTGGTTAGCTAATCTTATGCCAAGCAGCTAACGTGTGTTCGCTTAGCTATTCTTAAGAGCTAATATATATTTTTTTTACCTAAGTGGATGCACTCTCCATTTCCTTGGAGTTGATTTTTTTTCAGATTCTTCAACGTCCAGTGCGATCGCAATAGCCGCTAATTCCAGATCGTCAAAATTCAACATGATTGTAGTGTAGTTACATCACTATTTTTGCTCGGGCGAGTAGACTGCATCACGGCGCATCGGTCATTGCTCCTCGGTCGAGGCCCGTCTTTGTAATTACAGGTATGGGACCAGCTCGGTGACCGTGCTACGGGCGACACTCGGCTCGGACCCGACACGGTCTAGCGTGAGTCATCCCTTAATCGGCTAGGTATTCAGTTTTTAAGCGTTATTAGGGACAACCGAGGATTTCGAACATAAATAACGAAAACTTCCGTTTCGTTTATGGTACAGAGAGAGGAGATGATGAGGAGATAACCAGGCTCACAAATTACCTCAGTGAGGCGGCCACATCGGGCCCAACAGAGGTATCCTTCGGTCAATTAGTGCTTCTGGGGGATTTCAACGCCCACCATCAAGACTATATCAGGGCTATACCCATACCAGACCACAGATGTGAGTAACCCCATTTTCTATCTCTATTATTTATAACTTAGGATTAATTAATCATATAATTATCGCTAAATTATTATTAAATGATGTGAGAAATTAAATTAATGAATCAGAAATATCGGACTTTATTTATTTTGTATAAAGTATTAGTTCAAGATAAAAGAATCCCAATATTTAATACTACTATTAAGGCTTGTGATCGTATATTACGTTGTTGTTAGATTATTTGAATTAAATACTTTAAAATTATACCTATTTTATTTAATCATCATTATAAAACATAAAATCCGCGGATCGTTAAGAACGTAATACCTAAAAAACTAATTTTCCTAATGTGATCACGAATGTAATATTAATTTAAGTAATGTAAACTTTAACACAATGCTGGTGAAAAACATCAAACAAATATACATGAAACAAAATCCATAAAATATTCACAGTATAGAACTTAGTACCGGCTTAGGCATCTCACATGCGGCTGGCTGAAACATGCATCAAACCTTTCTGTATTTCAGGAAGTTCAGGAATCCCTGCTTTTCCCTACTGGTTGGTGTTGAATTTCAGAGTCCTGTAGAGAGAAAAATAAATTCTAACGTGTTCAAAAGAAGTTCCTAACTACCTGAAGCTTTTGTAATAAAATCAACTAAATATGCTATCCCTCTTTTTCTTTATATTTAAACTATAGTTTCATATAATTAAGCAAATTCGTTTTGTTTTCGTAATGATAAGGTCTCGTCATGTATAGTCAATATGTCATATCTAGAAGTTATGAAAATGGTTCCACCATTACAAAAGTAAGTATGAACATCATATGTGTTTTGTTTCCTAAAACCTTTTGTTATACGCTTCGCTAATACAAATTTACGCAATTGTATTTGGTTAATTAAGGCATTGCGTACATAAAAATGTACGCAATGCCTTAATTAACCAAGTTTTATTAAGCATGTAAATTTGCTACAATTTCGTGCACAAAAGCTTATAAGCATCCAAGACATATTATTTGCTGTGTGTATGTGTTGATATGTAAGCATTAAATTTGTTTCTAATGTTTGGGATTGCTGGTACGCATAGCTTTTCTGCTAAACAAACTACCATTCTAGGTGTAGATCCCACGCAGCGGCATTTCTTGCTATCACGCCGTAGACAGTCAAAATGTGACATCATAAATCTCCATGAAGAGCGAATATCGCTAAAAAATGGCCATAAAGGACTTACATTATTTTCATATAACATAAAAAAATTAAGATTATAGTTGCTTAGGTCTTTGAGCGGCCGATGCTAGCCTTCCAAATGTTCCCTGATATATAATATCAAGTGATAAAATTACAATATAATATTTACCCTTCGGAATTATTTTAAAGAATAACTTTAGGGTACAAGCTCGTTTATTGTTATTGTTATTTGAGCTTAAGCCGACACGTTTACACGTGCGGCTTTGTTCCATAACATCGAGTTGGGCTTATAGTTTAGCTCTGTATTTAATTTATTTTCATTAGAGCTAGATCAAATATAGTAATTTGATCTTTATTTAAAATATATCAACTGATAATGAGGCATAAGAACACTCACTTTGTTCCCTGCCCGACCATCAGTGATATTTTATACTTAAATACAGATAAATTCTCTTTTTGGGGAAGTGGCAACGATGAACGCACCATATGGACTCAAAATTCAGACATCTTAAGTCACCCTAGCTTTCGGTGAGTTCAAAGTGCCTATCCCAAAAAGGAGAGCATACATATTATAGATAGGTGAGTTATTTCTTGCGCAATTAGTCAACTCGATCATATGAATATCTTTGTATGCCTTCAAAAATGGCAAGTGTGTTACTGAAAGTTAAAGTCCGTGCAAAAATATTAAGTTTACGCATTTGCTCGCCAAATCTTTGCAACAAAGTTTTTACGAAACATAACCACATTTTATGTTTGTGAAGAACAAATGTTTATAAACTCAAGTTCGTAATGTCAATCTCATCTGAGTCTGTCGTGTGAAGTATGCTTAAGCAAAGTTTATTGTCTAGGTTATTTTTCTAAACTTTTGCAATGATATTTTCGCTTAAATAAAGATCTTTATTTAATTAATATAAAATTCAATTATACAGATGAAGCCAATGTAAAGTCAATTAAAAAGTCACACAAAAACATATTCCTTTGAAAGCATAAATCAATAAGTTACCAATTTATCTCTGCACTATATTTATGCATCGGACGGGAATCTAACCCGTATCCTCCGATCTCGCTGAATGTCTAATCGCTCAACATTAATTAATCATCATCAGTTTCAGATCAGTTAACCCCTTTCAAAAGAAATAGTAAATAAATGTTATATAAAACTCAGTAAGCGTTCTAAAATTTATGCTTATAAATAAAGTATTTGAATATTTACTGAAATAATAATTTTATTCAAGAATTAACAACTAGATATCTTGTTACCGTCCAAAGTAAATTGATTGTTCTCAAAATGTACATCAATTATCAATAAAATATAATAAGAATATTAAATTAAAATTGTGTATTTAATATAAATAATTAAAAGCGTCTAAACCATCAAATAAGTCAATGAATAAGAGATGAATTTCGTAGATTAGATATTTGAGACATCTCTACGTGTTAAATGAAAAATATATAATAGTTATTAATATTTAAGTAAAATATTGAATTTATTAAATTATGTAAAGGAACCACATTTTAGTACGCTAGTCCAAGCACTTATTCTAGTACTTAGCTTTCAAACAGCAACCCGATGATGGCAGGCACTGAAGTTATTTTAAATAGTAATAAAAAATTACACACGCGCGAGCGACTATGCATATTTAATTTTGTTCTACCGATCTTGGCCAGTCAGACGAACGCGAATAACTGACAAAATTTTAAGAAAACGTTTCATTCCTCTGGAGTAGGGACCACTATCACCTTTCTCTTTCGTAAAATATTACTATCTCACTCCCTCTCAACAAAACCTTCGCTTCCCTCGTCCAGTAAGGATGTTTTTGGCGTGCTATCGTACTTTGAACGATAAAAAAAATTATCCAACTTATGTTCACATGTCGGACTGATTGTGAATTTATTGCCTTTTTTCTTTTTAGAACAAAAGTGCCTATGAATCTAGTCCCTTTCTTATCTATTTAGAACGTCAAGTAATTTGCGATTTACGATTTTAAAACAAAGATAAACCCAAAATTTTTTGTCTTACCAAATGTTTCTAAGTAATTCCCAAGCACTATGAACTCAAGTTTTTCGATTGTCTCATAACTGCAGCGAAAAAAAATACACGTCTCTAATATTATTTCATTTGTAAGATGTAACGTGACAACTTAAGAGAAATTTATTACTTGCATGAGTGTTAATTTTTTTTGTAGATATTAGATGCGTTAAATTTTATGGTAGGTAGGGTTCAAGCGGTCACACAGACGCGCAAGCTTGCCTTGACGCTAGACCTCACTCAGCTGGTCCAAGCAGCTACAAGGATACCGGATGTTGATGGCCACACAGCCAATTGCTTGGTGCTGACAACAGATCCAGACCGCTACTCTGTGTCAGTTTCATCACCTTTAGGTAGTTCGACCACTCTCTGGTGAAGTCTGTATCAGTGTACTCCCCACCCGAGCGAGTGTAGCGATACAGGTTTTTTTTTTATGCCTGATAGGTTAGCCTTTGACCACTATCTCACCTGATGGTAAGTGATGATGTGATCGAAGATGTTGTTCAGGCTAACCTAGAATTACTGGCTCTCAAGGATGGCTGCTGGAACACACCGTTAGGTGCTTGGCGACAGATTTTCAACTTGAGGGTTGAAGTCAGCAAGGCGGGCATTCGCAAAGTGCCCTACCACCATGGTATAACGACTGCCATCCTAAGACAACAACCGGGACCGACGGCTATAACGTGCCCTCTAAAGCACGGAAGCGCTCAGTAGTAACGTCACCAGCGGTCACCCATCCAACTCCTGACCGAGGCGGACGTTGCTTAACTTTGCTGATCGATTCAGAATGGCTAAGCAAACTTCGCTACGAGCGCTTCAATCACATACAAAGGTCAGCAGATTGGGATGAGATGCATTGTTTTTTCGCGTCTTACTCATGTAGCCAGGTTTGTTTTTCATCTAGCGATCCCTCAACTTGCGCGGATGCTGTGACAGAAGTGTTACGTCAAGGTATGGAATACTTCATACCATTTTCTGACGTCCCACTATCCAGCAAAGCTCGCCCAAGTTTTAATGCTAAATGTGAAACCATTTAAACCATTTATTGCTGTCATAATTGCAGGTACATAAGATGTTACACATTAAAGAGTTTCCGAGTACAATTTACTCTTTCGAGTGTTCAGCTTAATTATTTGTAGAGTTAAGTATCAAAATCCACATGCATTAATACAATTCAATGTTATAATTATTTCGAAAATATTCTTGTTTATTTAATTTAATATGACTAAACCTTAAAATAATTGTCACAAAATAATAAATCAATTATATATACTAAAAGTAAGTAAAACAAAATATATTATATATATATATATATATATATATATATGTATATATATATATATATATATAATTATGACATGTCACAGTATGATTAATATTATATTTCATTACATATTCACAAAAAACTCTTTTAAATCGTAAAAACATTTCCCTAAAAGCCATGAAAATAACTGTTTTTTTTAATTTTGGTAGAGGTAGCTGGGTTATCTCTGTAGGAAGGTAATTATACACTCTCACAGACATGCTGAAAATGCTGCCCATGCCCATGTTGCTTAAAAGTCTAAACTTAGGGGTAAAAAGTTTATGCCTGAATCGTTCTCTTAGCCGTTCACTGTGAGTTTCTGGCATTTCTTTAAAGTAGCCTATGTGTTTTTTCACAAATAAACATACTTCGTATATATATAACGAACAAAGTGGTAGTATTTTCAGTTCTTTAAATAGTGGACGACATGACACGGTTTAGTCGTTAATATTGCACAGAGCTCTTATGCACTTTTTTTGAACAATAAATACTGACTCTACCTCACTTGAGTTTCCCCATAAAATAATACCATAGCGAAGATTGGACTGCACATAGCCATGATACGCTGTTTTCCCGGCTTCTAATGATGACATATTTACAATTCTCCGCAAAGCATAAATATATCTATTCAATTTAACTATCAATTTTTAAGATGCAGAAGCGTCAAAGCATGAGGCCTACTTAGCCTGGGCTGATGCTCGAACCCGCAAATCTGTTAGAAAGAAGTTTGCAATAGTTTACCTTCAGACTGGCTGGTATGATAGAATGAAGGATAAATATAAATGGAACGTGTACGGTTCTCTATCAATAAAAAAAACTATTGTTACATGTGTGTCAAATATTTTCTAATAAGAGATGTTTACTTGACAAATAAATAACTTTATTTATGTAATCTAATTGTATTATTACATGTTATTCAAAGTGTTGATATTTGAATATTCTATGAGTCATCTACTAGCAGAGCTGCTTACTTTGAATTGCCTTTACTTGGCAATACATTTCTGGAACGCTAAATAGAATTGCACGTACTGCCAGTGCGAGTGTCAACGAAATCTCTGCTGAACATCGGTTAAGGAGGGGTATATAAACGAGCTGGGGGGAGGCAGAGTATCACCCGTTACTTTGGTCCTTCTTCTCGCTCGCTCGTATGTGCTTTCTCTTTCTTTTTCATAACCTTTATTGTTGAATACTATTTTTTATATTTAATTCTAAAGCCTAATTAGAGTATACAATTGCAATGAGGAATATGCAAATGATAATCTATCAAATTTTCGTATACACAGGACTTGTAGTTATTACAAAAATAGAAAATGTGGCCGACCGAACTTCATCATGCGAATTATAAATAAATGAGGATTATTTCTAAATTAATTTCTATCTTTACCTGACCAGGAACAGGTGTTAAATAGAATTTCATAATGAGCCTGGCCAGTAAAATGGGAATATCGTGAAAACCAGAGGGGCTGGTTCCAATTTAATTGACAAACTTTTTATTGTTCTTAAATGGTTAATAATCTGTTATACGCGAAATAATTTTATAATAGGGAAAACCACAATATTTCTAAATATTATGATTACAAGCACTACCGCGTACTAAGCGAAAATCATAAATTTACAAATACGCGAGATCGGAAGGTCGCGGGTTCAATTCCCGCCCGGGGCAATGTATTTGTTTTTACTTAGCAAATTTACATCCTGGCAACAATCGCATTTCTATCAGGCGTTTGTGGGCTTTCAGACCTTTACTTAATACGTTAGAATGTTTTTGCCGTGGCACTCTCTCAATATTTATAACTAATTAAAACATGCCAAGCTTGATCTTTCTTATAAATAGGAGCGAATAAAACATTAAGGAAGCTTCCCTTTACATATATTTCACACATCCCTTAAATTAACATAGTTTTTTTGATGCTATTTTGCAAGATTACTGTATAGCTTTGCCTGTTGGTTTTTTTAGGCGCCGCCGGCTATACGATGTTCTTGTTCTTACTACCGTTTACATATTTCTTATTGGAAATGTATGCATCAGTACTAATATTATAAATGCGAAAGTAACTCTGTCTGTCTGTCTGTTACGCTTTCTCGCCAAAACTACTGGACCGATTTTAATGAAATTTGGTATGGGAATAGTTTGAGACCCGGTAAAAAATATAGGATAGTTTTTATCCAACTGCGCAAAAAGAGGTTAATGTTTTGCGCGATAACCGACATACTCGCGGGCGGAGCCGCGCCCGGAAAGCTAGTAAGATAATAATACTACAAGACTAGGGCGTTCGGATAGCCTATCAGTACCAAAAATAACACTCACATACGCTAAAAATGATCACGTAGGGCGTTCGTATTGGGACTTCGTGAGCATTTATATCTTTTACGCTACAAATGACAGAGAAAAGTGCTATTTTTGACCCACGTCTTACCGTGGGATCGTTGTGATCGTTTTTTGACAACTTGGAAATTCACATGTATCTTAACATTTTATGAGAAATATTGTGGTTCCTGTCATAAAGAATAGAACTGGTGATGCCTCCGACAAAGACCTATATCTTTGGCTTCAGTTATTGCACCTATATCTTTAGCTGCAGTTCCAGAAAACGTTATTTTGGTTTTCAGCGGTTGTCAAAATAAGTATAAGACGTTCGGATAGCATACAGTCATTGGTGGTCAAATAGAAGAAGCTTCTTTCCGAACGTTAAGATACAAATGCCAGTTTTGAAACTGCTACAAACGCAACCGAGCCAAAACGAACGCACCTGACATTGGCCGGAGCGCGTTCTGAACCTCGGTTAGAGCGCACTCGGAGTGCACACGGAGTGCAACTTTTCACTCTAACGTCGTTCACAACCTTCGGGTAGAGCACAACTTTTCAACTATCAAAAGAGGTCGTTAAAAAGTTGAATCTTTTACTGACATGACCTTGACATTTCTTGATGAAAGAATTATAGGCACTCTTTTATATTTTATAGGTAACAGTAGTTATTGCTTTTCAAACATTATAAAATGTCCATAAATTTTTCAAAATTCCCCGCCATAACTATATTTGAGGTTATAAAACAACCGAGTCTTTCGGAACCTTCGAGTAAGATAAAGCAACGAAACAACGTACTCTGACCCTCGGAACGCGCTCCTGTATATCGTCACAGATTACCTAGTCCTCTAACGGAGCCATTTATTAAGAAGAAGAAGAAGAGAAGAAAATAAATACATGTCGAAGTTGTGGGTCCCTATAATGTACGACCAATAATACGCGACCAAATAATGCACAGCCAATAATACACGGCCAATATTACGTGGACTGGCTTCGTATTATCGGGGTGTACAATACGGGTCGTACAATATTTGGCTGTGCATTATCTACACGGGCTGATATTACACGGCCAATAATACGCGACCATAAAATGGAAGCTATTTGATGTACATGAATTATTGGGTGTGCATTATTGGCCGTGAAATACGGGCCGGACACTTTTTGCACAGGGCGATAATGTACAGCCGATAATACGTGTACATCATAGACTATATAGAAATGTCAAAGAAAGAGCCTCGTTTGCACGTTCCAGTACCCTTTGATCGCAGATAATAATGTCAATATTTCCATTCAACGTTCAATCTTTATTTTTTCTCAGTGTTCTGTGCCCATTTTTCGTTACATTTATGGTTTGGAAAATTCAAAAAATTTAGGTCTGCCTAGTTAAATTTTAGTATAAAATAAATATGTGAACGATTGATAAACACGAGTATTATGATCTTATACTACTCAACTACTCCACCACACATGTGCAAAACAAAAGATGTGATTCCAGGGTTAAAAACCGCACAAACTGAAATTGTTTTGCTCGTAAGCATTCGTCTGAAGTTTTATAATTTTGCCGATTGCATTCTAGCCACATCGGGGTGTTTCATGTGAAATTTATCTGTTTCAGGTTCCAGTCACATCAGGCTGCTTGTTAATCCCATGATTTCATGTCGGAACGGAACCTGCAACTTACTAGTAACAAGGCTATGATAAGTAGATATAGCTGAGCTTAGTTGCTACTAACTAGGTAAAGGAATGCTGATATATGAATTTAAAACGCTCCTTGAGGTAGCCCGGTATCAAAGGATAGTGGAACAGATTAATGTATAGGACAAAATGTGGTACCACCAGCTTAAAAGGAATTTGGTAGTATAAAAGTATATCATGTTTAAATTAAAAGATATTTTGAACTGTTCTAAATATCTTTTTATTAAAAGATATTTAGAACAGTTCAAAATATCTTCACTCACAGCTCACTTCTACAATACTATCAGTGTTGGCACATCCATTGAGACCATAATTTCATCAATAAGTGACCTTACAATAATGAATGTTTGGCAAACTGGGGACTATGAAACACAGGAAAGTTGTGCAAATTTTTACATTATCATCTACTGCATGCTGATCTGTTTGTACCCAGCAATTGGAAATGTACATTTCAGTCCACTGAAGTCGCAGGCGTCAAAATGTTACATACTTTTTAATTTAATAACTGGTTTTTCATTATTGTAGTTGTAATATTAAGGAATAAAAGTCAAAGTAGAAATCATTGTACTTTTTATTCAAGCACTCACTTGAGTCAATCACAAAATGACTGCCACATTCAGCAAGCAAGGATTATATAGGTGAGAAAAATAGGCAAAAAAGTCAGGGCCACTGTTTTAATTAAACAATGTGTGAAATAAATATAAGTTTTTATAAAAAGTCTTATATACACCTATACAGATACTCAAATTTTCATATCATCATTTAAATGAATCAATCAGTTTACTGTTACAAAAAATATAAGCTTTATATCAAAATTAAGTTTTTGGGATGTTTACTTTGTTCTAAAGCTTATTTATTTATATTATGACACATTTTCTGTACCTACACAGTATGGGAACTGACAATGCTATATTCATATGGCAATTCAACTACTTAATTGCAGGAAATATATGAATGACAGCTAAAATATTCATGTATGAATAATGTATGGGGTGTGTCAATACTTACAATATTATAGGTTTAAGAACCTCTCTAAAATATTATGGGTTCCCACATTAATGTACTTGAATAAACTAGGTACATATTTAATTTATGGAAGGGGTTGATATGAGAAAATGTTCTGGAAACAAATTACACAGTAATACAGCAATAGAAAGTATTATTTACACTCTTTTGGTAATGAAGCCACGCTTGTCCTGAAGCAGGGTATTGAACGAGATTAGAAAGTGCTAGGAAGAAACAGACACTGGTACCTAGGTGCTCACTGTAATAAGTCATGTTTAATTTAATGAATGTGTTATATGTGTGTTCAGGTACACTAGTACCTGCTACTTGACATGCTATGCTATATACTTCTCAGAACTGGACATGCTCTCTAAATGTACCTAAGTATCTAAGTCCATCCTTGCTGATGTATGTATACTTTTAAACAGTGGGTACCTAACAAAAGTGTAAGCATTTTGGAGTAGGGTGTAATCTCTACTCCAAGATGCTTACGCTTTTGTTGTCAGAATGAAATTGTAAGAGAATTATCACATGCTTGTGTGCATATAATTCACATAATTGTTCCCTAACTATATTTAGATTCCAAGTTATTTACCATCACCCAATGGAAGGAAATCAGAATTAATGGTTTTGAACATAACATTTACAATTCACCAGTGTTTGGAATGCATTGATTGCACTGGTACATGGTTTTTGTGACTCTATATAATAATAGCTCTTTGTTCCTCCCCACATCTTCTTGGGTGAGTAAGAGGCGATGAAAGAGGAAAATAGGATAGGGCTTTATTCAATGGTAGACATAATGGCTGTTGATGATGAATTGATTTAAATAATCTTGTTTAATTATAATTTACAGTTGTGTGACTACATTCTTGTAGGCACCTGTATGTAAAAGCCTATTTCCCTGTATTCTATAATGACTAACACATCTATATTAAATATGATGATTAACATTAAAATACTACATAATATTTAAAATAAAAACAAATTTTATAATCTTTTATTTTATTTCAAACTGCCTTTTCCTGGTATTTCTGAGATAATGTTACGTTGAGTGGCAGGGTACCGCTGAAGTATCCTGAAAAATTAGAATTGTCATGTGATTTACTACAATATATTATAGTCTTTCTTTTATAGCTGATAGGCTAGCCTTTGACCACTATCTCACCTGATGGTAAGTGATGATGTGGTCGAAGATGTTGTTCAGGCTAGCCTAGAATTACTGCTAGACAGCTGCCGGAACACACCGTTAAGTGCTTGGCGACAGATTTTCTACTTGAGGGTGGTAGCCAGGTGGGCATTCGCAAAATACCCACCCTACCACCATGCTCTAACAACTGCCATTGTAAGACAACAACCGGGACCAACGGCTTAACATGCCCTTCAAAGCATAGTTATGTTCAGTATGCAGTCACCCATCCAACTCCTGGCAGTGGCGGATGTTGCTTAGCTGATTGATTAAGAACGGCTAAGCAAACTGCGCTACGAGCACTTTGCTTTGTTTTAATTTTGTTGATGATTTAGAATGAACATAATTGATCACTATCAACCAAAGGCTGCAGCAGAAAAAAGTTATCTTACTGCAACATTTACAATATGATGGTTCTGATGAAAATGAATAGTACAATAAATAATATTAAATATATGTATACGTAACATATCTTAATACTTTGAAAATAATCTGTATTTTATTTAAAGCTACCTACTAGTTATTAAAACAAGTTTGTTTTTATCAATATTATAAATAACAATTTATTGAACATGCAGCATTCAAATCAGTAATAAAAATATTAAAGTTACTGTAAATGTGAGTAAAAATAATTATTTGATTATAGAATTATTATAATTTTCTTTTAGGGTCAACTACTATAAAGGTTTTCCCCCATGAGGTGCTAGGTTAGAATTGCACCTCCCCATATCATCCCATGTGTGTTGTATGAGGCAACTAAGGAAAAAATACTGGAAGGTGCCCACCTTGCTGCAGCAGCGCCTTCTAAAGAACTGCCATCTAACACTGCAATCCCCAAGCTGCCTGCCAAGCGTGGGGATATGCAAATACCCCTTTACTAGAGGAGGCTGTGTTCAGCAGTGGATGATACAGTTGATACAGTACTATTGAGTTTATTTATTTATTTAAAGATAATTAAATACTTTTCTCTTTGGATCCACTACTAGGTTTTTTATGTATTTACAGATTTTATTTCACACAGCAGTATATTTTAAATGATCTTAACAACACTAAATTTACTATTGCACTCTTCATTATCTGTTTCCCTTTTGGCAAAGCGGCTCCTCCAACCTCTTCCACTATTTTCTCTCTCTAGAGGCCTCTTTGCCAAGAGGCAAACAGGTAGTGATGAAGTATTAAGGTTATCATCTTATAATTGAGGCATGTTTTATTGCTATGGAACATAGGCATGTGAATCTATGTCTCAAAATATACATGTTTACTTACAACATTTTTACTAAGTACACTGTTAGGGACAGCTATGGTAGATCATTGATAATTTATTTCTATATGTCATAACCTATTTTTATGTAATGGATGGAATATGAGGCAGTCAACTAGCTGAATCAGCCATTTAATAAACAGCCTAGTTTTCTTATTAAATGGTGCCATTAACACTAGTTTACCTTATAGATTTAGATTAGGCCATAATGAAATTCATCATTTATGTTGCATAAAGCATTTAGGTGGCTGATGCTTACACCATTCTTAAAATGACTAGTCTCACAGTGCCATTTAGTATTAAATTGAGGCTGCTAATAGAACATCTAATTATGATAGTTCTCTGCGACATTTCCATCACATCATGCACACTGTACTTGGCATTTACAACTAATAAAATATATTATGCTACTAATTGACCATCACACTTATCACATAATTTCTTATTTGAGAATTACTCAGTGCCTAATACTCTATACTCTTTGGCATCTCACAAATGCTGTTGCAGTCATTTGATATGGATATATAGTTTGCTCCTTCTTTAGTCATCAGTCGCAATCCCTGTATGTTGTTGTGCATTAAAAAAAGAAGCATAGACATTGCCTTCGGCATTAGGGTCCTGCTATGTCTGTAAGAGAAAATTATAATGAATAGTAGGCTCCATCAAGAGTTATTTGGTAAGTGAAGGTTACAAATTTCTCAGAAACTACGTAATTAAAGTAGAGGATTAGAAAAAGCCGAGCATTGGATATAATATTACGTATTTAGCAGTCTCTATGTCCTCAGCCACACTGGGTGGCCCATCGCACAAATTAGTGCGAACGTGCTGAGAGCCAACTGGTTTTTCACGGCACCAGCATATACTTGTACAGCTGGGTGCAGTAGCCAATCAATTAGAGTGCAAACTTATAATGTTTACATCGCAACTTTGTAGGTTATGTAATTTTACAACACGTCAACAATAATAACATAATAGACGCTCCGACCTTTCTTTATTACAATAGAGAGATAATAAATTAATTATACAAGAGGTTTTAACGCTCTACGGCTGCACTTTTCAAAAAACCTGCATATTTTTTAATGTTGTCTCCATCCATAATATCAATTATCATAGACAATAGACATAATTCTCTCACTCGCCACTTTTTTTTATTTTAGTCATTAAACTTATACGGTTTCTACATTATGAATAAAAAGAAATAAATCTTTTGTATTGCTATTCTATAATCCATCGCATCGGGGCAGCCTGCGCCAAAGCCTCATAAAATAGGAATAAATATGTATAGAAATGTTTTTTAATCTTATTGTAACGTAATAAGCTTCAGGTTCACCTGATGTTAAGCAGATTAACCTCTGCTTATAACATATGCATTTCGTCACAAGTCACGAATTGCACTGCGCCCGTCACCTTGAGACATAGTTGTTAAGTCTCATGTTTCTGCAATTCCACTGGCTCTCAAGGAATGCTGCCGGAACACACTGTTTGGTGCTTGGCGACAGATTTTCTACTTGATTTGGTCATGCATCCATCATTGGTGATGTCCTTTCTTCGTTTAGAGGCAGATAATGATCTTTCTTCTAGAGTAGATTGTTTTTGTTTCAATATAGAAAGGTTTAGGATAAATAGCTGGCGAACTCTTACACTTGACAATTTTGATACAAATCTGCGCTAGGTAACTTTCGTGGCTTTAACATAGCTACCATAAGAGCCTTTACGCTTTGCGAGATCGGTCGAATATAGGCATTTATCGAAGCGCGGCACACACGGGCACACCGTTAGCAAGGATCGAGCTGTCAACGACGATGTCGCATGGAATAAAACATTTTGATCCTTTTTGCAGTGTTACTTATTTTTGATAAATAATGTGGGATGTTATGTAACCTTGTAAATTCATATCAAACAAATTATTGGAGTACAAAATTTTATGCCCAAGGCTGGAATCTTTGGAAATATAGAAGGGTAGCGACATCATACCGAGAGTTAAGTGTTTAAAAAACACTTCTTTCGATCAGATGAAATCTAGTAGTTTGGTTGACGGCCGAGCACCGTCCCCTATGACGGTTAAAGTAATACAATTCAATCGCAAAATTTCGGCAGAAATGCCAAGTCCCAGGTGGCCGAGATGGTATTAGGCATTCGGCGCGATATCGGAGGACGCGGGTTCGATTCCCACCTTGAGCATAAAATTTTATACTCAAATAATTTGTTTGATATGATTTATTAATATTATACAGCCAGTATAATGAATATTATACTGGCTGTTTTTTTATAATTTGACATAAGAAAAAGAACTTATTTTGAGTAGTATGTAATAGTGTTTTATTTTGAGTGATGTTGTAAAAAAAGTATTTTTCCGTAAAATAAAATGTATATTGTGCTTTTTCCTTTAGTTATCATTTTATAGATCAGTTTTCCGCAACGGTTTCAATTGTATATAGGCAAATAACTTAGTTTTGTAGTTTGTACATCTGCTTTGTGCATAAAAATCTTGGTTCGTTATATATGTAGACTGCCCCGTTGGCGGAGTGGTTTCAATGGACGCTTCGCAATCTCAAGATCTTGTTTCGCTTTCTGGGACGGAAAGGTGATTTTGTGACTAAATTAATAAATCTATCTAGTTCAAAAGCAGGCCCTGTGCCCAGTACATGGCAATAGACTCACCCCCTATTAGATGGGATTTAAAAATATCTGGTGATGTGTGGGTGTTTAACACCTCTGCTAACTCTTCGGGGAAAGGCGTGACAATATTTTTGTTATATATGTTGTTAATGTACCTAGGTTAATATACCTTGAAAAGGTATATTCAAGATATATTTGACAGTTTTATAAACCTTCCTTAAATTTCTACGAATGCAAGTACAATCTTGTACATAAGATTTGTGGGAATAAAATTTGAAACTAAGAATGAAATTGTTTGGTAAGCAACTCAATACAACATGTGTACTACGGAAAGAAAATTTTGTTAATTAATATTAATTTTATAAAATTACAAAGGATAAAATTTCATTACAGATAAATTTATAATAGTACCTATTACAGTGCTATCTGATTTGTACCTACGATGTCAGAATGGAAAGGAACCTGAAATGCGAATAGGATAAATGTCAGCAAAAGAGGATAAAATATTTTATTATTTATGGTCGGAATCTAAATGTCAAAATGAATTGTGAATTGATTAAAATTTATCAGTCAAAAAATCCTTAACACTATAATAACATTTATCTGTCAACAAAGATTTCAGCTTGCTTTTAAATACATTACTACTACTGTTTTTCATTGATTTTGGGATTTTGTTATAAATGGTTGGCGCCATACACATTAAACTTTTCTTCATTAAAGCTGTATTATGAAGCTGTGATGAAAGTTGGCTATTATCACGCCTATCCCGCTTTACGCTGTCTGCTAATCGTTGAAAAAGTTGAGGATTGTTATAAACAAATAGTGCAACCAGTAAAATGTACAAAGATGGAAGTGTCAAGATTTTGAACTTTAAAAAGAAAGGTTTACAACTATCAGTAGTTTGTAGTCCAAACATAGACCGGATGCATCTCTTCTGTGCTTTGAAGATTTTTTCAATATCAGTTGAGTTTCCCCAAAAGATAATGCCATACCTTAAAAGGGATGCTGCCAGCCCATGATAGGACGTAAGCAAACCATCCGTATTAACTTACCCGAGCAATTTTGTGTAGAGCATAAGCAGTGCTACTCAATTTTTTGCTTAACTCCTCTATATGAGCCTTCCAATTTAATTTATGATCAATGATCAAGCCTAGAAACTTAACACAATCAACGTTTTTTATTAAATTATTGTGATAATGAACATCAATATTATCTACATGAAGTCTTTGGCTGAAATGCATGATCTGAGTTTTGCTTAAATTAATTTTTAAATTATTTTGACAATAATATACAAGCCATTGTACAATTGAAACTAAAGATTCATTTATTTCATTTGGATAAAACTCTTTTATTTTACATGCTATAGTGACTGTACTGTCATCCGCAAAAAGAGTCATTGGATGAGAAGTAACACTTGGGAGATCGTTTATATATAGTATGAACAAAAGTGGTCCTAATATGCTGCCCTGTGGTACGCCATATACGACCTTTCGTGTTTCAGATCGTGAAGTTTCTTCACTCTTGGTATTAATGTTAATTCGATTAATTTCAGTTAACTGCTGCCTACCACTTAAATATGATTTTATTAAATCATTAATATTACCCCTAATGCCATATAATTCCAGTTTATTTAGTAATATAGGATGATCAACATAATCAAACGCTTGCGTCATATCACAATATATAGCACAGACTGGATTTTTTTTATCGACATTTGTAAGCACATTGCGATAAAAGTTGAAAATAGCTAAATTGATATTTTTGTTCTGTCTAAAACCATTTTGTTCATTACATAGAATTTTATTACGCTCTAAATAGGTGTTAATTTCTTTATAAATGTATTTTTCAAGTATTTTTGAAAATATAGGAACAAGTGCAATTATTGGTCTATAATATTGCATCTGTTCCTTATCCTCTTTTTTGAAAAGTGGTTTTATCAAAGAGGTTTTAGGGCATCTGGATATACGCCCTTGCTAATGCACAAATTAATTATATAGTTAATGTGTCCACATATTAAATGACCAACAGATTTTATTATATTCGTAGATATGTCATCGTATCCTACACTATTAGTGTTCTTAAGTCCCTTTATAATTTTAAAAATGTTTTGTACTCTCCAGTTAAAAGACAACATTTGTACTCTCCAGTTAAAACATAACATTAGCACACCTATAACTATGTAGGTATCCATATTCGATTATATACTTCTAACCATAATTGTATATAGGCAAATAACTCAGTTTTGTAGTTTGTACACCTGCTTTATGCATAAAAATCTTGGTTCGTTATATATGTAGTTGTGACAACACTTTTTCAAAATAGCTCCAATATTATTTTGTGATTAAAAATATAAATAGTGCTATTTAGTGGCTATTTTATGCAATATATTGTAATCTAGTGAGCATACTTCACCTGCCAAGTAAATAAATCCTTTACAAGCACAACAACAGCAACTTTGAAACTTCACTTCATTATCACAGAGGAACATAACCTACAACTATGGAATCAACACAGCAACAGACATTCATGGAGATGATCGATGCTCTCAATAGGCGTATGGATCAATTTGAAGGTGAGCTTCAGAAGACCCCTTCTTCTGGTAACACTACAAGCAGCCTGGCTGCCGAATTTGGAGCCTTTAAAGTATTTACTGCTGAAATCTTCCGTGGTTTCCAACAACAACAACAACAACACCTATAACTATGTAGGTATCCATATTCGATTATGTACTTCTAACCATAATTGTATATAGGCAACTAACTTAGTTTTGTAGTTTGTACACCTGCTTTGTGCATAAAAATCTTGGTTCGTTATATATGTAGACTACCCCGTTGGCGGAGTGGTTTTAATGGTCGCTTAGCAATCTCAAGGTCTTGGTTCGCTTTCTGGGACGGAAAGGTGATTTTGTGACTAAATTAATAAATCTATATAGGTGACGTGTGGGTGTTTAACACCTCTGCTAAATTTTCGGGGATAGGCTTGATTATATTTTTGTTATATATTATGTTGTCAAGTACCTAGGTATAATATACCTTGAAAAGGTATATTCAAGATATATTTGACAGTGTTATAAACCTTCCTTAAATTTCTACGAATGTAAGTATGTACAAGATTTGTGGGAATAAAATTTGAAACTAAGAATGAAATTGTTTGGTAAACAATTCAATACAACATGTGTAGTACGGAAAGAAAATAAGTTGCGTTTAATATAGACAGTCTTATTGAAGTCTAAATCCTAACTCAGGGTTCGGTACTAACTGTTTAATAAAATACATAACATTTATATTATTATCAAGATCTTTTATGTTTAACCAAATCAGTGCACGGTCCAGACCGTTAGATAGTAGTTAAATATTGGGAATTCTGCTCCACTCCATTCGTGTTCGGTCCATCGCCAGCCCTGCTGGCGATAGTCCTCCACTCACTTCGTAGGCAGAATACCCAATATTTGTATAATATGATAATAGTGTGCGATGTTAAGATCATTTCAATGATTCTATAGTAACCGAATTTCAATAATAACGAAGTCTGTAGTAAAAATGTCAGTTCTGTTTTAACCATTTTACGGTTTAAACACGTTATTCGTAAAACAATCTGATGATTTACAATTCGATTATAATTTTCGATCATGTACGAGTACCCTGTGAAAAACAAAATAATATACGTGATTATTTTGCTATGGGTTGACATAAAAATATAGATTGTTTTTATTTAAACCAAGCTTACAGCAAGATTACAAAGTAACTGATCAGGGACAATGCAAACCTTTTAGTTTTATTTAAACAATATGATATTAATCTGAGACATGTTTAAGATGAACCCATCAAAACTGATATGCCTTGGAATTAGTTTCGTTATTTGTGAGCAAACATTTGGAGTGTTCCATATAATTTCTTAGTTATAAACAAGGATTCTGAAAGAAATAAAAGATACATTAGAAAAAAACTGTGATACGTTCGTTATGCTTGAATAAAATTTGCATAAAATGAGAACAAATAAAAATATTTCTTCACTAATGGTTTACTCTTCAAAACGCAAACTACTTTTTTGGTAGCCTATAAAAATGGATGAGAAAAGATTATTAAAAAAACAAATTATAAAACCTTTAGATGCTGTTAAGAAGAAAGTGAATATGATTAAAAATTATAAACTTGCTACCAACAACGCACTGGAATCTGTTATAAATCTACTTAACAAGATAGCAGCAAACCACTTAATGATAATAATAATAACGGTAATGATGTTCAACCAATAATTGCACGAGACAAGGAAATAAGTGTAGATAATCATTTTGATGATGACTCTCTGGATGAGTCTCTAGAATCTTTGCAAAATAAGACTCTTTTCGATACAGCTAAAGAGTTAAGCGACGAGTTAGCTGATAGTGAAAATGACGATAAAAATGCAAGTGCCTCATCATCGAAGTCATTCAGCTCAAAGGATTGTTCATGGCGTGAACTTTCTGAAGCCTTTATATAAGTTCATTTTTCCGTTAGATGGGAACGTGGCAAAATGAAGCTATCTCTAGCATGCACCTATGTGCATCTCGGATTAATCTTTTGCCAAAAGAAATCTCAATAGGTGGTAAAGTGTATATTAAGACACCAGGAATTATTGAATTGCTGTTTAAAAAAACGCCTACAATGACAATGGTGACCGAAGATGATTTAAGTTATTATAAACAAATATTATTAGATACAAGTGCACATAAGCGTAATTTTTATTTCAAAAAACCAATCAAAAGTAACAAAGGTTTTAAATATATGAATGTTATAAAATCACTTTTTAAATTAACAAAACATTGTTCAAGTGCTGAAAGCCTACCACATGGCTCAAGGTTACCACTTATGAAAAAAGTAAAACGAAATATCGATTGTGTATATTGGGATGATCCTAACGAATCAATTGAAAGATTGAAGTTATTACTAGCTTCACGGAATGCTGGCAATACTGGTCTAGATAATGAGATAATATCTATTCTAAAAGAATTACGTGAAAGTGGCATATTATATTGTGTGTTAAATATAAAATAGCTTAAGGGCGCATCGAGCTATTTAGACGCACCACGTATGTGTGCGTAAGTAAGGCACGCCAACAGTATCCGTCCCCGTCCGACGACCGAAGAATTACTAAAGCGGATAGGGACAAAGCATCGTGGGTCTGACTAAAAGGGGCGAAACATGCGTGAATTTGAGTATTGCCTTCGTATAGTAAAAACAAATACCTATTTGAAAAATGTTTTATGTATACGTTATAGAAAACATGTTGTTATTATTATTTTTCAAAAACGGATGACTCTCCGTTAAGGCCCTGTTTTAGTCAATAAGTAGGCAAATTAAGCGTGCGAGTTGCGGGCTATTGACACTACGCAGTGCTGCGCTCTAGTCGCACAGCGCGCGTCAGGTCGCTCGCTCGATGTCCCCAGCCGCACGCTATTAGCGTCACAGTGTAACTAAAATAGTTGATCAACTTTAGGTATCTGCTACTAAATCCAGAACTGCGTCTAAATAATTATTTTGTTCATGTGATCATTTTTATTCGCTTATGGAATAAAATTATGCGTTTCACAATAAGTACCTATTTTTATTAGATTTTATTCGGATACATTGTTTTAGGGTTCTCAACCCAAAACGCAAATCGGAGACGTATTTATGAGTGCCCGATGTCTGTCTGTATGTCCGTCCGTAAGTCATCTCCGGTCTTTAGCACGTAAAAGAAATAAGTAACAAACCTGAAATTTTGATATATTGTGTAGAACGTTTACCGAAACAAAAGACGAATAATGGGCTAGACTTTATTTATTTCATTATTTTTACTACCAATACGTAGTAGGGTAGCTGAGAAATTGCATACTGGCATGTGGTCACCTGTAGAGTAAATTAGTATTAGTTAGTATGAAATAACTTGCGGAAGATGAAAATAGAATATTTTAGATGAGCATGGTACCGACTTTAACAAGTTATTGCATACTTTTCAATGATTTGTAACTTTAGTTCGGCATAGATATTCTGAATTACAACAAACTAATCGATGCTAATATTATAAAAAGGAATTATTTTATTTTGTTATTGTATATAATTGATAAATGGGTTAAAAAAAATCAACACTGTGCCCGTAGAAATACGATTCTGAAATGTAGGGTGAGCACATGTAAGCAGCCATGTAGACCTCTCAGCGCTGTCAAAGTCAAAGTTTTATAAAGGACTAGCTTTCCGGGCGCGGCTCCGCCCGCGCGTATGTCGGTTATAGAGCAAAAACATTAACCTCTTTTTGCGCAGTTCGATAAAAACTATCCTATTCTTTTCTCGGGTCTCAAACTATTTCATACCAAATTTCATTCTAATCAGTCCAGTAGTTTTGGCGTGAAAGCGTAACAGACAGACAGACAGAGTTACTTTCGCATTTATAATATTAATTTAGTACTGATTTCGAGTTTTTATCTCGTACTTGCTGTAGCTAATAAATGACTTATGTCAAAGAAAATCAATGACACGTGGGCCCCAGCCAAGGCTAGTTGTATCAGAAATTTGTAGGTAAGTAGTATATATACATTAATTTTACATACTTGCTAATGTATTTATCTCGAATTAATATACTGGCTACAAAAACATGGAAGGTAAATAATTGATTATACGAGAGAGAAAGCCTATCACTTTTAGGCTGTCGTGCGTATCAAGACATTGCCATTAAATTAAGGCGTATTGAGTCGCCAATGGCCTTGAGCATCTGGGCCTAATCAAGCTTACTTTACCAGCGCATCGCCGCCGGAAATCAACAAACGTTCTGCGCTCGCTGAACAAATATAACGGTCAAAGAATATGCAGATGCGCGATACGCTCCGGTAAAATGTCACTTTATATGCCTACCGTACGATTCTTGAAGCGCTCGTAGCGAAGTTTGCTTAGCCATTCTGAATCGATCAGCAAAGTTAAGCAACGTCCGCCGCGGTCAGGAGTTGGATGGGTGACCGCTGGTGACATTACTACTGAGCGCTTCCGTGCTTCGGAGGGCACGTTAAGCCGTCGGTCCCGGTTGTTGTCTTAGGATGGCAGTCGTTATAGCATGGTGGTAGGGCACTTTGCAAATGCCCGCCTGGCTAGCTACCACCCTCAAGTTGAAAATCTGTCGCCAAGCACCTAACGGTGTGTTCCGGCAGCTGTCCTTGAGAGCCAGTAATTCTAGGTTAGCCTGTACAACATCTTCGACCACATCATCACTTAACATCAGGTGAGATAGTGGTCAAAGGCTAACCTATCATGCATAAAAAAAATAAAAAAAAAAAAAAATCTAGTGAGTATCCGCAGTTGCAATTGCGACTGAGATCAGTACGAAAATTCAAACCTACCTAGGTTTTTTTGGACTTTTTTTTTTCCAAATTTGTAATACAGACGTCCAGAAAAACCTAGCTGTCGATTTTCAGCCAAATCGGAGTAACAAGCCAGACGTCATCGAAAAATAAATTCCAAATTCGAAATAAAGACGTCAAGAACAACTTTGATTATGAATTTCAGCCAAATCGGAGTAACTTTCTTCACTTGGCAGGCGTCATCGAAAAATTAATTCCAAATTTGGAATAAAGTCGTCCAGAAAAACCTAGACATCGATTACAAGCAATAAAAAAAAACTTTCTCGATGGCATTGTTTTCACGCGCCATAGTAAAAAAGTATAAGTATGGTTTTGGAAACAGATTATAGCTGTCTGAATCGGGAGATCACGAGAGTATTAGAAGGCCGCTTGATAAAGGTTACCGCTTGGTTACCCGTATGATAAAATTAACGGATGCAACTACCGATAAGTTTGAGTATTTTCGTAATTTGAAATATTATTTCAATCAAAATATCCTTTTCTAATATATATTATAAAACTTGGCCTGGTTAGATATCACCCTCGAGAAGAAAATCTGTCCCCAAGCACTTATCGGTGTGTACCACTATGTATCCTTGAGAACCATTAATTTTGCATGGTGGCAGGGCATCTGGTGAATGAGCGCCTGGCTATCTACCACGCTCAAGTTGAAAATCTGTCGCCAAGCACTTATCAGTGTGTACCGCTATGTGTCCTTGAGAACCAGAAATTTTGTGAAGAAAGTTACTCTGATTTGATTGAAAATTGATATCAAGGTTGTGCTTGGCGTTATTATTCCCAATATGGACTTATTTTTACACGACTGCCCAAAAAGAAGAGTTCTGTTTTCAGGGTTCATGTATGTATGTTTGTGAGTTTCTTTATTCCACCATAACTTCTAAACGGCTTGACCGATTTTTATGTAAGAGATATCGTTAGATTCCTCTTGATAACCCAAGTGTTACTAGGTACATAAATAAAAATGAAAAACAAACTGGCGGATTTTAGATCCAATATTGTGAGGAAAAAAAATTTTCTTCCAATCTCATCCATAAAACAACTTCATAAATATATATATTGCAGTTTTAATTTCAATGTAACGATAAATCGCTTAACGAAAATAAATAACTTGCAGTCGGGTTTTTTTACTTTTTAAATTAATCAATACTCTACTTGTTTCGATATCATCTGCCAACTGAATAAAGTAACTCCGATTTGGCTGAAAAATGATACCTAGGTTTTTCAGGAAGTCCTTATGCCAAATTTTGAATTTATTTCTCGATGACGTCCGCCAAGTGAAGCAAGTTACTTCGTCTGGCTGAAAATCGATGTCTAGGTTTTTCTGGATGACTTTATTCCAAATTTGGAATTAATTTTCCGATGACGCCTGCCAAGTGAAGAAAGTTACTCCGATTTGGCTGAAATTGATAATCAAAGTTGTTCTTGACGTCTTTACTCCGAATTCGGAATTCATTTTTCGATGTCATCTGCCAAGTAAAGAAAGTAACTCTAATTTGGCTGAAAATTGATACTTAGGTTTTTCTGGAAGTCCTTATGCCAAATTTGGAATTCATTTTTCGATGACGTCTACCAAGTGAATAAAGTTACTCCGATTTGGCTGAAAATCGATATCTAAGTTTTTATGGACGTCTGTATTCTAAATTTGGAATTAATATTTCGATGACGCCTGCCAAGTGAAGAAATTTACTCTGATTTGGCTGAAAATTGATAATTAGGTTTTTATGGAATTTATTTATCGATGTCGTCTGCCAAGTGAAGAAAATTACTCTGACTTGGCTGAAATTCATAATACAGTTTCGGCATCAGTTTCAGCTACAGAGTACTGTACATTTTTTACCTACCTACCTATCTTGAAAGTTTTAAATAAGAACTTGTGTTAATTTAATATGGGTCAAGTTTTAGACCTCGTCGACCCCGTAGGGCTGCCATTACCTAAACCACCGATGCTGGACAAAATCTTAAAAAACTCAATTTCTCCCAAATGTCCGGATTTGGGTGAAATTGAGTTTTTTCCTACAGTGCTAACTACAGTGCTACACCCATAATTATTCATTCTTCTCTTTCTGAGGCAATCTAGTGATAAAAATAATAGGATCAGTGTTTCTTCACTTTGAAAATTATGGCGAGTTTTATCCATATTAACTGTTTTTTTTTGCCGTTTCCTAATAAGTTAATAAATAGTCAATAAATTAGTACCTAGTCAGAAACTACAAACTACATGCTATCAAATTTTTTTAAAGCCGTCTTGTTGTGTTACGTAGATTAAGTACCCCAAACAGTATTTTTTTTTGTGTATATTAAAAGTAAGTAACAAGTTTAAATTTTGACGAGCTCAAGATCTTTTTGCTTTACAAAATTACAAATGTAAGGGAGGAAACCTTATAATCATGTGCGGTTTAATTACATTTGCCTACTTTGTGTTTTCATTTAGTTTTGTGATTGTAAATATCCTTATTTTTATATAAACAAATAAAATACTTTGTGAATTGAACAGGAAGTATTCACTAAAAATGCGTGTTGTTGTTTTGACTAGTAGGTACATTTAATCAAAAAACCATGTTTGTGTTTGAATAAAAAATCGTTCTTAAAAATTTGCGACCGAAAAATATTTGTGAGACGTACGAAATGCTTTATTATAAAATTTTAAAGTATTAAAAATCCGTATTCTAATAACTAGCTATAATATTATTATAACTTGATTATCTACCTATTTCACGCGTGTCAATCACTTTCCTTTACTCTATTTTTTTTATTAATAATTGAGACCAACAAACACAATTAGGATGGCTACTATGCGGAAACATCAACACGGGTTATCAATGTAACGTAATCATCAACAACATAGAGGAGACACAAAAATTTTGGGAAGTGGAGGAGATCCATGACCCTGTAAACTTATCGGTGGAAGATAAACAATGTGGGGAGTTTTATTTAAAAACAACAAAACGGAAGGAAGATGGTCGTTACGAAGTGAGAATACCTCTGAAAGACGACTTAAAACATAAATTAGGTTCCTCAAAGTCCATGGCCAATGCACAATTTAAAAATTTAGAAAGGAAATCTGAAAAACAGGAAGCGTTTGCGCAGAAATACAAAGCTTTTATGAAAGAGTACATTGAGTTGGAACATATGGAACCTGAAAACAAGGAAAACAACATAACATTAGAATAGGAGGAATAATTAGTGGTGAGGTAATTAACCTCACCACGGGGTTCACCGACAGTAACTTAAAAAGTAAACCAACGGAAAAAAACGGGGTCCATTAATGAGACTTCAATGTGTGTCTGTCCGTCCGTATGTTATGGTAAGAGTATCTAACTCGTAAGCGAAATGAGTTAGAAAACTAAAAATTTCATATTGTATGTAGAACGTTGAGCCAAAGATGATTTTTCAGTGAGCACTTTAGATAATTTCGAAGTTCAGCACTTGTGATGTGTTTCGTTCTCATTGAGTAGCGAACATAATATATATTTTTCTAAAAAACTTAAGAGATGGCTACGTTTGTTTGGTAAATTTAAGACCACTTCTTATTATACACGGTTATTGGTAAAATGCTAACAACCTCTTAGGGTTGACTTTTGCTAGTCCTAACAAACATTTTGAGACAGAATAAGCACGAGGACCACCTGATATTAGAAGTCTCTTGTGCTTGTAATGTATAATTTCATATTTTTTATTAATTTGCTCGATGTTAATATTCAAAGCCAGCGCGGTGCGGTCCAGTATTACCGTGGCGGGCGCTCTTGGTTCGGAGGAGGTGTTGTCGAGACTCAAAATTAAAAAGTTTCAGACAGTACTAGAAAAACTTGTTGTTTTATAACATAATTCGTCAAAAAATATTTAGAGAAAATAATTATTCATACTTACTTACATAAAGTTTTTAGGTTTTATTGACGACGGAATAAATGGTCCCTGAAATGAAATGCGTTTCTTTCATCTGTATATTGTTCAAGTTTTAATAGTTGTTGGGGATACAAATGAAACTTCGTGGATTCTTTAGTAACACTGAGTTGGAGAGTGCAAATAGTTCTCAAATTTGGTGACACTGCTTTGAAAACGATATATTTTAAAGAAATCTATTTAATTAATTCTAACACTGCGCGTGCGGGCTATCGGCGGTCGATACTGCTGCTTATTTTAATCTACCTACGTAAAACTGACTTGAACCTAAAAGCACCCTCCAATTTCAATTTTATTTATTAGTACAAAGTATTGTCGACAGATGGCTCCATAGGTTACAGAACTAGGCAATTAAAAATTATTTAACTTAAATTCGTAAGAAAGTTAGCAAACAAATTAAACAAAAAATATAGAAACACAAAATTTAAGTTTTCTATACAACGGTGACGTGCGTCGTCCACAATAGTAATATGATTTATTTGTAGTATCTTTATAATTGCCTACATTGCAGTTTACAATTTTAGTTATTTAGTTGATTATATATAATATAGGTCATTAATATATACGATAATAAGGTTTGTATAATGTAAGATTTATACTTCTAGTATCGATATATTTTATCAATTTTTAAAAGGATTCCAATTAGTATGTGATGGCCTTTATGTTGCCCAAATGCTTTCGTTGAAGTGGCTGTTGTGTTGTTTGTTAATGTGTAGTACTTTGTTGATAGCGCCATACCTCCGGTAAAAAAGTATGTATAATTTGTAGTGTTGTAATTTTGAAAAAAGTATGATTGCCGAATAAAATTAAATAATTATTTCTCAAACATATATATATTTAACGTAGAACGCATTACCTATAGTCATCAATTAGTTATGTTTGTGGAAACAGAATCAATATATATCGTGGTGGTAAATGTACAAATCATACGAATCCGAACCTAAGAATTTTAATGCGTTCATTCTTTCGCTCGCACTCGCCTACTTTAAACGAGGCATGAAAGAGATTTTATTTGTCTATGGTTGGTCTCGTATTATTGGCCGTGTAATATTCGGTCGTACATTATTGGCACGGCCTGATAAAGCACACCCGATATTTGGAGCATGTACATGAATTATTGGCTGTACAATATCGGCCGTGCATTATCAGTACGGACCGATTTTGTACGGGCAATAATACGCGACCAATAAAAGCCGACCAAATATTACGAATCCATGTACACGTAATATCAGGCCGTGCATTATCGTCCGTACAATATTGGTTGTACATTATCATGGTCGTGTATTATTGGCTCCCGAAGTTGTGATTATCAAAAGTATTCGGGTATCATAATCATAGATCAGAAAAAGCGCGGGAAACTCTCTTTTGAACGGTTGTGATTTTTCTGTTGAAAATTTCAATTTTATTGTTTTGTGGTTTTGGTGATCAGTTGAGTAGTAATTTGTAGTTAGTTTAGTTATTTACTGTACATATTTTGTTTATTTGTGTATATAATTTACTGGTAAGTCTTTTAATTTATTTTCGTCAACGATGAATGATCCCCCAGACCCTGGGGGTACAATTCCCCCTGTTGGATGTAATGTAACCATAGCATCCGAATCTGGTATGGAAACGGATGGATCGTATAGTACACGAGCCATTAAGCGTAGTCGCTTACATAAAGTTTGCAAGCATTGTAACAAACGCCGGAGAAAACATAATTCTGAATTAAAATCTACCGATTGTCATTGCACTGAAAATGAGCCTCTTATAGAGAAATTGAATTCGGAACCAATTGTGCCCATTGATACCAACCCTCCACGTCCGACCCCGGTTGCTAGGACTTTGTATGAACCTTCTGATAGTGCCCCTTATGTTGTACACATTCAAAAAGAACAATCTGCCCCCAACGATGGAACAGTACTCCACCCCATAGCTTTTGGAAAGTTTTTGAAACAATATAATATTCAAAACATTATGAATGGGACTCTCAAACGTATTGGACGGAATAGAATCACCATCTCATTTTCAAACTATTTAAATGCAAACTTATTCCTTACACACAATAGTCTTTCTTCACACAACCTGAAAGCTTTCATACCATCATTTACTGTAACTCGCATAGGTTTAGTTCGCGGAGTGCCTAATGAGTGGACCCCTGAAGAAGTAATTGAAAACATTAATGTTCCCATAGGATGTGGAAAGATTTTAAAAGCTCGACGACTTAACTATAAAGTTACAATCAACGGTGAGACAACATGGAAACCATCACAAACAATGGTTCTTACTTTTGATGGTCAGATTTTACCTAAGCGTATTTTTATGTGCTACAATGCTCTACAAGTAGAACTGTACACCTACCCCACAATACAGTGCTACCTCTGCTGCCGCTTCGGTCATACCAAGAGTCAGTGCAGGTCCAAGCCCCGTTGCTTCAAATGTGGTCAAGACCATCCTGGTAGTACTTGCAATGCTGAAGAAGATTGTGCAACATGCTGTTTATGTGAAGGCTCACATTTTGCAAATAGTAAATCGTGTCCAGAATTTGTCCGTCAGAAACAGATTAAGCTCACAATGGCTGAAAGTTGCTTATCATATTTTGAGGCTTGTAAACTGCATCCTCCTATTTCAAAATCTTTTGCAAATATTACGACTAAGCAACAGCCACAAAAGTACTCTATCCCTATCAGTTCACAAACCACTAATAATACTAGTACCTCACAATCATACAAAAAAACTACATTTAAGAAACCCCACTCACTTCCTCAATTTTCTAAGGGTTATGACCAACATGCTCATAATGAGCTCACCAAAGAGTATGATGCACCGGCACCCTCTAATGGGTGTGCACTGAAAAATAATAGTTTCTCTAGTGCAACAGAAAAACAATCTGTTGCTGATATTATAATTGCTTTAATTAATTTACTTTCTCAGTCCCAAATCATAGAACCGTCCAACGTTGCCCCATTAATTGCAGCTATAACAAATTTATCGGTCCAATATGGATCAAGTCCAGGTAGTTCAGTGGAACTGCCGCAGCGTAAACAGTAAGAAAAATGATCTTATATATCTTATAAATAAATTCAAACCAAATGTCTTCGTCCTCTCTGAGACATGGTTAAAACACAGTTTTATTTTTAAAATTGGGGGATACTCATGTCTCAGAGAGGACAGACAAGATGGGTATGGCGGTGTAGCCATACTTATTAAACATTCTCTATCTTACACACAAATTTGTCTTCCCCAACATAGTAATGAGTATTCAGTTGTCGCCGCCGTAGTGAATGGTACCTGTTATGTTTCTATTTATATTCCTGAACCGTCTACTGCTATATTTGATGAACTAAATTCTATAATGCATTCACTTCCCAAACCCTATATAATTTTAGGAGATTTTAATTCCCAACACCAATCTTGGGGTAGTTCCATATCCAGTAGCCATGGTAAAGATTTGTTAGAAATAATTGATATACATAACTTATGTCTATTAAACAATGGTTCCCCGACTCGACGCACTAGCCCTCATGAAAATATTAGTGCTGTTGATTTATCTATATGCACCCCTAATTTAGCCTCTCAGTTAACCTGGTATACTCTCGCATCCACATATGGCAGTGATCATTTTCCTATCATTATCTCTTCTTTAGAAAAATCCCTAGATCCAATTCCGATTCGGCAACCTCGCCTTAAATATAGAATTCAGGAAAACGATTGGGACATATTCAAGTCCTGTGTGGAATGTTACTATAAAGACCTTCCGAAAATATCTGAAGGTAACAGTGATGAATGTTCTGAAGCACTTGCAAAAGCAATTTTATCAGCTGCGGACCAAGTTTTCCCCCATAAAAATTCTGCTTCTGGTGTTATACCCTCACCACCCTGGTGGGATAATGAATGTACACTAGAGGTTCAAAAACGTAAACAGGCAGAAATAAACTATAATAACTGTATGAGCCAAGAAAACTTTGATATCCTTACGCAAATCATTTCAGATTCTAAAAAGTTTTTAAGAGAAAAAAAGTTTTCTGGTTTTAAAAGATTTTGTCACTCAATATCGCCTAGGTCACACCCTTCTACTGTATGGATTTATATCAGAAGATTCAAAGCAGGTATGTCCAATACTAATCAACCTCCACTTCCAACTTCTATGGCTAGCTCATATTTAGATTATCTTGCTCCACCATCAGTTGCTCCATCACCACATACAATACTTATTCCAATTCCTCAACAACTTCCTTTGATTCAATCAAATATTAGTTACCCCTTTTCATTGACGGAGATTAAAGGAGTATTTTCTAAGCTTCGTGATTCTGCGCCTGGTGAAGACGGTATTCCATATTCATTTTTATGTAATTTAAGTGACAACATTCTCACGTATTACCTTAATATGATCAATAGCATAATGACGTCTGGTAAAGTTCCCCAATCTTGGAAGTCTCAAATAGTTATACCAATATTAAAGCCAAATAAATCACCAACATCTGTAACATCATTCCGTCCTATTGCACTTTCTTCAGTCATTGCCAAAATCGCGGAACATCTTGTGAAAAATCGTCTTGATTGGTTTATAGAAAGTCATGGTTTGCTTGCCGACTCTCAGTATGGTTTCCGTAGAGGCAGAAGTACTTTGGATAGTTTGAGCATTTTTGTAACGGATATTCGTCTGGCTTTTACAAATAATGAATCCATTGTTGCACTATTCTTAGATATTAATTCCGCATATGACAGTGTACTTTTGCCAATACTAAAAGAAAAACTGCAACTGTTAAATATTCCTCCTATTATTTGTAACTTTATACTTAATATGCTTTACGGGAGATCTGTGAAATTGGATAATTCAAATGAAATCAGATATTTATGGAAAGGCTTACCACAAGGATCAATCATTAGTCCGATACTTTACAACATTTACACTTTTGACCTTGAATCATCAGTTAAAAGCCCAGTAAAAATTCTACAATATGCAGATGATCTCCTTCTCTATTGTTCCGATCGCAATATAAATCATTCTAGTTCCAACGTGTCATCAGCTTTAAACAATCTAAACACATGGATGAATAATAATGGTATGGAGCTTTCTGTTTCTAAAAGTAATGTGGTAGTATTTACTAGGCAACGCACCCCTCCACCAGTTAATATTCTTTGTAATGGAGAACCGATTCCTGTCCAAAATCAAGTTAAATTTTTAGGTTTGGTTTTAGATTCTAAACTTACCTTTCTCCCACATTGTGATTATATAGCAGCCAAATGTGAACGACTTCTTAATATTCTACGATGTCTCTCGGGTGTTTGGTGGGGGGCGCATCCTTCTTCTTTGAGAATTGTCTACATTGCTCTGATAAGAAGTGTCATTGATTATGGCTCATTTTTGTTAGAGCCATGTAGCATTGCTGGAATAAGGAAGTTAGATGCTATTCAAGCCAAAGCTCTGAGAATTATCACCGGAGCAATGAAGTCTAGTCCAATAAATGCTCTCCAAGTGGAATGCATTGATCCTCCATTTCATTTACGGCGCCAGTATCTATCCGATAAATTTGTTTTCCGTTCACTTAGATTCTCTAAACATCCTATATTTTCCAAGTTACAACAATTATCACAACATATCACATCACATTCTAGTTATTGGTCACATAAAACTACACCCTGTCTTATTAATAGCTGGCATACATTCATGGACTTAAAAGCTCCTACTCATAGCATTGAAAAACTACCCATCTATAATGTTAGTTATGAATGCCTATCGCAGGATCCTGTAATTATCTACAACATTGGTATTGATAGAGATGATCCCAGTGCTAATATTCAATTCAATTCAATAGTTCAAGAAAGGTGGAATGGGTGGCACCACCTTTATAGCGATGCATCCAAGCACACATCTGCTGATTGTGTCGGCGTGGGAGTTTATCACCCGCAGTATAATATTGTGCAAAAAATTAAATTCCCCCCAGAAACATCTGCTTTCACTGGCGAATGTTTTGGAATTCTAACAGCATTGGAATATATATTAGTAATGAAACTATTCAAAACTGTAATATTTTCGGACTCGCTTAGTGCTCTTCAAACTTTAGCTAAGTTTCCATTTAAACCTCAATCACACATTCCTATAATAATTGAAGCCAGATCAAAATTATATCAGTGTACTCTCCTAGGTTATTCAGTTATATTTACATGGATCCCAAGTCATTGCGGCATTAGAGGTAATGAAAATGCTGATCGCTTAGCAAATGAAGCTGTTCGTTCCGGAGACATTTTTCCATTTGTAAACTATTTCCATGACTTAACATCTTTACCAAAAGTTTTTCTCAAGGAATCCTGGAACAGAAATTGGGCTAGCAGTGCTCAATGTAAGGGAAAGCATTATTATCAAATACAACCAAATATAATGACTAAACCATGGTTCACCTGTTTGAAGTTACGCAAGAAAGTGACATCAATAATAATAAGAATGCGTCTGGGCCATGTTTGCAGTCCAGCCCATCTTGCAAAGCTTCATATTGTTGATTCTCCTACCTGTGCATGCGGGGAGGATGTGGGGGATTTGAATCACATTATGCTCTCTTGTCCTCAACATGACCAAACTACAATGCTTGAGGCTTTGGCTGCTCTTAAAATTCCGTTTCCAACCAATATTGTTTGTATTCTTCAATGTTCTGACCCAGATGTATATAAGGCAATTTCTGAATATATCGTTACTAATAATATTAAACTGTAAATATGTGAATATACGTTGTATATAATTAGATGTCACTTATCTTTGTATGTATTTTGATGTAAGTAAAATTTAATTATAGTAGATAGTTTTATTATAATTTAAACAGGTATTATTGAATAATCCTTTCCTTTTTCTTTTTTCATGTTATACCTACTTTCCTGATCCGATTCCAAAATTCCCTTGATCCGTCTTTTCTCCTCCCATTTATAGATTTCATAAGCTTTCCCCGTTTTTATATCACCGAGCTTTGCTCGAAGTTAGTTACCTATATTGCATCAAAAACCTAAGTCCTCTCAAAGAAGCATCGAGGAAAAACATGACACTGGCAAATGCACAAGACGTGCGAAGCCAAATCCCGGACGGGAGAAAAAAAAAAAAAAAAAAAAATCATAGATCAAATTGATCATAATCTTGTCTTCTATGTAAAATATTAGCGTCTAAATAATAAGTAGATAGAATATTCCATTATTGGTTTATTTACATCGTTGGTAAGTTATGTAAATTCTGAAAAAACTGTTCATGATTTATTTTGTTTCGTTCAATTGTGTTTCGTCCAATTTGAAGTAATCATACGATGGGGGTGGGGTGGGTAGGCTTACTAGACGTAGGGCCCTTGATATAAGTCGATATTTGTGATTATATATCCCTCAACAGTAGAGTTTGTCTCCATTACACCTGATTCTTCAGATGTTGAAAAAACAATATCAAGATTATCACATTAGGCCAAACATGTACATCATCAAACCTGGTCTCTGATTCACTAATTACTGATTCTCTTGACTCTGACTTGTCTCTGTTCTCTTGTCTGTCCTCCTTCAGCAACCATATCTCCAGGTCCCTCTATTTCATCCTATACCCCCTCTTGGAGGTAGGTATATGTTATCCAATAAGGGATCTTTCACAGTTCACATTTATAAAACTCCCCACCTCAAGTAACTACACGCATCCATTAACTTTAGGCGCTTCCTGAGTGAAACCCAGATCCAAAATATTGTTGATAGAAGTGTTAATACAATAGGATGTAACAAAGTTACATTATCATTCACTGAAACAAACTGCCAACACATTCAAAATTATATTTAAAAAATAACAATGATTACAAGGTAATCGTCCCATCACTTAGCACAATTTGCTTGGGCCTTTTTGAGTGTATTCTTATTCCAATTTGCATTCCCTTATATACAGTGATGTAACAAAAACATCATATACAAATAATGTTTCTCTATAAAAGGAAGCCTCTAAATTGCATTTCTCTATCAGAGGTTAATTATACTGTGATGTAATAAAAATATTGTATAAGTACTAATAATATGTCTCATTATTCTTCTGTAAAAGCTAATATCTCAAAAAAAATAGTATCTTCATAAAACCCAAACCTCCTCCTCCACAGCAAAATGCCAATGA
Source organism: Plagodis dolabraria (assembly GCA_963854805.1). NCBI lineage: Eukaryota > Metazoa > Arthropoda > Insecta > Lepidoptera > Geometridae > Plagodis > Plagodis dolabraria. Next base: position 18,055,913 of record OY978460.1, on the reverse strand, counting down.
TACAGAGGTATAGGTACAGAGAGATCAATACTGTGGCAGTCGCAGCTTGAATAAATCACGCTGCATTGTGTGGCTATATCATATTTTATAATTTTAACAATATTGGGCTCCCACAAGTAATGTTTTAAAATTATTATTATCTTGTTTTTATAGTTATACAAACACTATTATTTGATGGTTTAAAAGTTTACTAACCTTTTAAACAATAACTGGTGGTTTTATTTATCTCATTCTATTCAGCAGCTATCATTCTAAACACTAGGTAAGTCAAAATGAAGTTTTTATGGAACATGGACTGATACTTGAATATAAAATTACTGAATCCTGGTAACGCCTTCACGCCAGTATATATATATATATATATATTATCATAAAATAAGACCCTATTTTATTTGCCATTTCATTCCTTATCTGAGACTTAAGCCAGATTTCTTTTTTAAGGTTCCTTGCTACCTTTGTTTTAGAGATGATAAGGTTGATGGGTGTGGTGGCTCTGCAGTACTTGTCAGAATTTCTGTAAATTCTTATCTTTTATGTTTACCATCATCTACTGCATCCAAGAACTTCTCTGTTTTTGCTGTTAGTTTAAAAAACGTAATATTTATATCAAGTTATAGTCTAAGTATATAACTTAGACCATCTTTTGACACATTAACTAAATTTTTTACACATACCCTTTATTGGGTTGGTAGCCTTTGCCTTGGAATTTTTTCATTATATATTATAGTAGATAGGCTAGCCTTTGCCCACTATCTCACCTGATGGTAAGTGATGATGTGGTCGAAGATGTTGTTCAGTAAGTTAAAATTATATAATTCAGTTAAATCATTTTGCCTTGTTCTGTATTGTTCTGTGTTTTTTTTGTTGTCATTATTTTATGTTTGGTTTCACTGGCTTCTTATACTAACAATTTAGTTATACTGAATGTTGGCAGTTGACGAGTCTCAGGTGAAAAAGTTGTTGGGTCAGATTTAATTTACTGTTAAACCTTGGGCATGACTACTTTGCTCACCCAGAGTATGTCTTAGCCTGAGCTGTGCTTAGGGAGGGATTCTCTGGCTGGGCCAGTACCAGCCTGTAGTAGAAAACTTTTTAGTCTTGCTTCCAATGAGTTTTTATTTTTGTAACTTTTCTATCAGGGCATGTTAAGCTGTCGGTCCCGGTTGTTGTCAGTCGTTATAGCATGGTGGTAGGGCCATTATGCGAATGCCCGCCTGGCTAGCTACCACCCTCAAGTAGAAAATTTGTCGCCATGTACCTAAAGGTGTGTTCCGGCAACTGTCCTTGAGAGCCAGTAATTCTAGGTTAGCCTGAGCAACATCTTCGACCACATCATCACTTCCCATCAGGTGAGATAGTGGTCAAAGGCTAACCTATTAGGCATAGAAAAAAAATGCTCTTAATAATTATTAGTCCTTTGTTCATTCTGTAGATAGTATGTAGGATAAAATATTTTTTGCTTTTGTTTCAGATACAAAATAAAAAATTTAGTTGATTTATATTTAATAATATTAACATGTTTTGACTTGTTGCTGCTAAAACATTCTAACAATTGGCAAAAAATAATATTGATAATAGTACTTTTTCATATCCGTCAAAAATATGAATGTGCAATCAAAGAAAATTTTGTTCAGCAAATCATCTGTGAGTAAAATTTCAGTTATCTTTTTAGATATCCATAGCACTACTCAGCATATATTAATTTAAGTACTATTTTGCAGCTGCTAAGCTTGAAGGCAGAGCTTATGAAAAAGCAGGAAGAAGTACTAGAAAAGAAAAAACTGCCTGAACATCGAATAAAGAATCATAAACCCCCACCAGCAAAATCTAGCGAAAGTGATAAAACAAAAGATAAGGAAAAGAAGAAAAGTTTCAAAGACGGACTAAAATCTATTGATACTGAGGAATTGGAAGCTTGTAGGAAATCTAAGTAAATACACTATTATGCTATGCCTTCATTATAATCCAAACTATTCAGGTATTCATGCACTTAAGCTATACTGCATGTGTTTATCCAATGCTTGCTTGTTTAACGGTAGTTATATGCTTATATGCATATGCTTAGCAATATATGCTTTCATTATCAAAGCAAATCAATTCTATTCAAAACAAGCTCATGTCTTGCCTAATCTGGTAACATGCATAGGACTTAACCCTATACTTGGCAGGAATATGCGATTCTAGTTTTCCTTACTTTCTTCATTCTAATCTATACTTATAATAAAACTGTAACAGGACCAATTCTGTACATGGCAGATATTTTGAAAAAAAAAAATGCACAGTACTCTGTAGCTGATACTGATGCCGAAACTGTATTTTTTTTTATTTTTGTCTGTCTGTCTGTCTGTCTGTCTGTCTGTCTGTCTGTCTGTCTGTCTGTCTGTCTGTCTGTCTGTATCCCGGCCGCGCATCACTCCAAAACTACTGGATGGATTTCAATAAAACTTAGCATGGTTTGAGTTCATACTACAAGGTAGGATAATTTAGCTTTTTATCCCGAAATTCAGCATGGTTCCCTTGGGAGAGGGGATGAAAGTCAAAATATACACTTAGTTGTAATTTATTAACGCGTAGTCCGATTTCTTACGTTCTTTTTAGGGTTCCGTACCCAAAGGGTAAAAATGGTCTGTCCGGCTGTCTGTCCGTCTGTCCGTCCATCAGTCCGTCCGTCTGTCACCAGGCTGTATCTCAAGAACGGTGATAGCTAGACAGTTGAAATTTTCACAGATGATGTATTTCTGTTGCCGCCATAACAACAAATACAAAAAATAGGCCAAGTGCGAGTTGGACTCGCGCACGTTAAAACAAAAAAAAGGTTAAAATACAAAGTCTAATGTTGTATAGCTAATGGTACGAAACCCTTCGTGCGCGAGTCCGACTCGCACTTGGCCGATTTTTTTGTTAAAATAGTGGTACTTTAAAATTTATCGCGTAAATATTTCAAAGTCATCGGGTTTGAAGTTCAGAAATAACAAACATCACAACCTAAATATTACGTTCCAAATAACTTGACATCCAGAATGTACAGGAACCTTTGAACGTACGGCTCATCTTAAGCTGGCGTTTGCACTTTATCGTATAGGTATAATAGATAGGTCTGTAGTCGGACCACTCCAAAAGATTCTGATATTTCAAACAATAAAACACAGTTTTTTTTATTACGATAAGCACAATTTCCCTATGTATATTTTTCATAACATGCAATGCTATTACTGAGATTTCACTCTCCGTCTGTCCATCCGTCCGTCCGTCTGTCACCAGGCTGTACCTCGAGAACGGTGATAGCTAGACAATTGAAATTTTCACAGATGATGTATTTATTTTGCTATAACAACAAATACAAAAATTTTACCAAGTGCGAGTCGGACTCGGGCACGTTAAAACAAAAAATCCGGCCAAATGCGAATGGGACTCGCGCACGAAGGGTTCCGTACCAGATCATCTGAAATTTTATTGTATGGGTGCCCCCTTAATTATTTATTCTAATTTAATTTATTATATTTAAAGAAAACATTAAACTAAATATTCTGTGAATAGTTAAAGCGTCTACCAGTCACTGTCATTAGTATCGAGCAAGAAACGGTAAAAAAATCAATTGTTGTATGGGGGGCCCCTTAAATATTTATTTTATTTTTAGTATTTGTTGTTATAGCGGCTATAGAAATACATCATCTGTGAATATTTCAACTGTCTAGCTATCACCGTTCTTGAGATACAGCCTGGTGACAGGCGGATGGACGGACGGACGGACAGCGAAGTCTTAGTAATAGGGTCCCGTTATTACCCCTTGGGTACGGAACCCTAAAAAGGTTAAAATATGAAGTCTAATGTTGTATAGCTAATGGTACGGAACCCTTCGTGCGCGAGTCCGACTCGCACTTGGCCGTTTTTTTTAATTACAATAGTGGTGCTTTAAAAATTATCACGTAAATATTTAATGAAAAGTCATCGGGTTTGTAGTTCAGAAATTACAGACATCACAACCTAAATATTACGTTCCAAATAACTTGACACCCAAAATGTACAGAAATCTTTGAACGTACGGCTCATCTTAAGCTGGCGGTCGCACTTTATCGTATAGGTATGACTTTGACTTTGCTGATACTGATGCAAAAACTGTTTCTTTTTTCTGGCTGTCTGTCTGTATCCCGGCCGCGCATCACTCCAAAACTACTGAATGGATTTGAATGAAACTTAGCACGATTCGTGTTCATACTACGCAGAAGGACATAGGATACTTTTATCCCGAAATTCAGTACGGTTCTCTTGGGAAAGGGGATGAAAGTTAAAATGTACACTTAGTTGTAATTTATTAACGCGTAGTCCGATTTCAAACATTCTTTTTTTGTTACAATAGTGGTCATTTAATTATTTTCCCTTAAATATTTCAAAGTCCTCAGTTTTGCAGTTAAGAAATTACAGATATCACAAACTAAATATTTCGTTTTAAATAACTTGAACCGCGGAATGTTGAGAAACCCTTGAACGTACGGTTCATCATAAGCCCATAGGAAGCCCGGAACCCCACGGGAAGCCGGACACCCCACGGACAGACCGGCATCACACAATTATTTAGTTTTGCAAGCTTGCTACGATAAAACTCTAAAATGTGGTACATTCACCACAATCAGTTTTTATAACTACATATCTTTCTTTTGCCGGATACATTTCGGAGACTGCGCAATGGAAGTGCACAATGTTGTCTTAGGTTTTCGCGATTGTTACACTTTGTAATTAAACAACTTTAAACGGTTTAAATCGCGTATATTTATCATTATTTTTGTCCCGACATTTCAAACACTTTGTAGTGATCTTGGTCACGGGGTGACTGTCGGGACAAAAATAACGATAAATATACGTGATTTAATCCGTTTAAAGTTGGAAGTGAACAAGTTTAGTAGATTGTAATATAATGGTCGAAAGGAATTGATAAGTTTCACCCGCGTTCAGCTCTCTACTTTTCATTTTGAATTTAAAAAAAGTAAAAAAAGTAGCTTTTCTAAAAATTATTCATTGAAAAAATAACTTACTTACTAAAAAATTATTGAGAGGATAGAACTATTTGTGAAATTTTACGTTAAATTTTGTTTGGAATATTTACGGGCGGCTATTGCCCGAAGAGGAATCTCTCTGCTTTTCACTACTAATATAAGGAATAACGATATAAAAATAGTATGTTTTTTTGTATTATTTATTTTGATTTTAATAACATGAGCAGAACCTATTTAAAATTAATGCAGCTATAGTCCAAGTAGGAATCGATGACTTACATACGTGTTAAGCACTCTACTTTTCATTTAAAATATGAGCACGGTAAAAAAAAATAGTTTTTCTAAATATTTACTAAAAATAATAAACATGAGTAGATGATACAAAGATACACTAGGAGTTAGAACAATGAAATTTAGGGAAATTTTTAGTTTGTTTTTTTTAACCTACACTTTTTACCTTATATTTAGTTACTACACTGCCAAACATAGTTGTTATTATAATTTTTTTTATAACAACAGAGTATTTTACAACGAAAAATCTTAGACATATAACTTTGTTTACACCAATGGTTACAATTGTTACAAGTCATTCCGGTCCAAGAGAAGGAAGCATTTACTATGAGTTTTTCCCGGCCTTATGTGGGAAGGAGCCTCTCTTACCCGCTACTCAGATCAAACAAACACTACTTTCCGAGAATGAGAAATAAAAAAAATATGTTTGATCTACCGTCAAACAAACCACCGCTTTAAAATCGAAATTCTAAAGAAACGCACAATGTACTTTGCTTCAACATTTATTGTGCGAACCGGGAAAGAACTCTCTGAGTTACTTAACTACTGTCTTCTGGAAAATACAACCCGGGAGTTTTGAAATCCAAAGTAGAAAGCTCCATTCTGAGCTATGGTTTACTATAAGAGTGCTTCACCGCAGACCACAGTGTTGCTTAATATGGGATAAACAGTGCACAAATGTGAATAATTAGTCTGCAGGTACGGCAATCGCGAACGAAGTCGCGGGTACAGCTAGTTAGTTATATAATAGTAATAGACCCTGCAAAATATATTATAAAAAAAATATATTCCTTATTATTGGATTTAAAGCATGTATCTTAAAATGCACATTGCCAAGAACGCTAATAATTTCCTGTGAAAAAACATGTATCTGGAAAGATACATTGCCAACTAAGGAGACTTTCAAATATAGTACATAATTACTAGAAACAAAATTTATTTTAAAATATAACAATTAGATCGACGAGAAAATTAGTCGTGTAAGATGGCCCACTTGGTCATAACGGCTATCACACTGATTTGTATGCGTAGAATACTTTGGCGGTCCAGAGGCATTCTCTTTCCACATTTTTTGTTTGGTTACTAGGCTTCGACATATGGCACATCAACTCTTTTAATTTGCAGATAATCAGAGAAATAGGTAAACATTCAGATTTTTTGACACTACTTCAATGTTCAAATATTCTCAACTTTATCGAATCTCAATAATTTCGACCAATTATCGGTATAAGCCGACATTGACGCTACTCCCATCAAGATATTAATTGCTATAAAATGTTTTATATCGTCGATCGTGAGGTTTAATGGTGTTCACCCTTTATCCCTTTTACTTGCATGTGGTAAAAATTAGATTCGTGAACTATCAAGACAAACAAATCATCTGAAAATTACCGCCTGTCTGATGACTTATCAAATTATTTGCCTTGAATGGCTTTGCCTTCAAAAGGTTTTCAGTCCATTTTACTTCCAATTTTTTTAAATTTACTAATAGACAGAAATGAATTTAAAAATAAAAGGAAGATAAATATTTTTACTGTTTATGGTCCTCTTTTTGATCTGGTAGCAGTAGAAGGTGATGATACAGAAGGGAGCGAGGATAAAGGACAAGATATAGCTACAATTGAAAGAAAAAGGTGTCCAAATTGTGTGAGATTGAAGAAGGTGTCAGAACTAGTCTGTAAGAAAAGTTTTTTCCTTGCAGCAAAGAGGGAGAATCAGAGGCATCTAAGACAGAGGGACTCATTGACCGTAGTGACTGAAAAGTACGTGTGATGTTTAGTTGTGAGAGTGCGGTACTCACAGTTTCTTCGAATTCATTTTCATCATCTGATGAATTTTACATCTTCTAATGCTGGTGGCAGGGTTGCTGGAATTGTTGCCGTCTGAATTATAATCATCTTGGGCATGGTAGCAATTTAGTTCAACTCCTGAAGAAGCGCTGTTGTCATTATCAGAACAAGTTCTAGGTTTCGACACTAATGCTAATTTTCGTTGTGCTCACGTGAGAGCATGAAATAAAAAAATACTCATAAAATTACTCATATTGTATGTATAAAAAGTAGGTATTACTTAAAATACTCATCACACGTTATATAAATGTATCATGCTTATGATAGTAAAAGCTGGCAATGTATCCTTCAGTGCACACCATCCAGAAATTGTATAATGTAGATCACCTGGCAATGTGCATTATTAGATACATCATGAAAGGAATAAGATTTTTTGTTACAAATCACTTACATGCACATACAATCTATTGCACATTTGGAAAACTGTATATATAGCTACAAAAATACAGTTTCTATTTGTAGGAATTGATAAATTTTTTAAGATAAAAAAGAATTCATAACTTCGACATCGTGGGCACTTGTGCACATTCCGACATCTTGCAATACACAGATTCCCAGTATAACCAGAGCTCATTCATGATTTTTCGGTATTAAATACATTATACTACTAATTCAAAATTACCACTACTAACGTGTAATCTATCTTTACTTTGCCACATTTTTTTTCTTAAAGACGTGTGCATTTCTAGATACTCCGCCAAGTTAAGGGTTAACAAGTTCTGAAGGCTATTATGATGTAATAGTTAAAACACATTTAGATCACGCTTTCCAAATAATCATAAAACTTGTGTATTGAAATTTGTAATGCTCAGTTTCCTGTTTCGGAGTGGTAATACAAACTAGGGTAGCCTGATGTTAACTGTGCCACTTGTTATATACATGTATGAGTAGTTTGTAGTTATAGTATCATTGTCTGAATTTCTGTGGGTAGTACAATAGTATACTACCCTCACGACATTTATTCACTCAATCTAGATTATATAAGAAATCTCCACTTCTTTACGGCTACCTAGCCAAATACACGTTAAATACATATTTGGGTGTTTTATTGAAGTTATAACAGTGGCGACGTAGATAAAATATGAACAATGGAGCGTAAATCAGTAAAATTCAATGAATTTAATGTGAAGTGTGATAATTGGGACAACTACATAGACAGACTCAAATATTGTTTTGAGGCAAATGGAATCGTCGCGGATTCAGCACAAAGGGCTAATTTCTTTACAATTTGTGGTGCACAAGTGTTCGAGACGCTTCTCGCGTTAATTACGCCCAAGAAATCTTGTGATGTGACTTTTAGTGAAATCGTAACAATCCTAACCAAACATTATAGCCCTAAGCCTAATGAAATATCTGTGTCATACAAATTTTACAAGCGCGATCAAATACCGGGTGAATCTGCTTCCGAGTACATCGCGCAACTTCGGAAAATATGTTCAGGATGTAATTTCATGGACATGGAGCGAATGCTTCGCGATAGACTCGTGTGCGGCATGAGTGATTGTAAACTACAATACGAACTGTTAAAAAAGGATAATCTACTATATACGGATGTTGTGGATGCAATGTTATCGTATGAAAGTGCAGGGCGGGACGCACTCATGATGCAGGGTGCCGCCGCCGTTCATGTTAGCGCTGCGGCCGACTACAACGCCCCGGCAGCGGCAGCGACAGGGACTACCGCGATGACGTCATCGTCGGCCTGTGAACCTATGGACGTAAACGCTGTGCAATCCAAACTTAACGTTCGACTATGTTATCGATGCGGAGATCGTCACGGAGGTGAATGTCGTTTTTTAAATGCTGTATGTCACTTCTGCAAGAAAAAGGGCCATATCGAAAAGATATGCACGGCAAAAAAACGAAGCCGTAAAATCAATTTTGCCGACGACAGGCCTGAAGATCAACTGAATGGTGTCTACAATGTAGAGAGCCCGTGTTCCCGCGTTCCGCCGTACACGGTGCAGTTGACGGTGGAGGGTGTGCCGGTGACGATGGAGGTGGATTCTGGCGCCGCGTTCTCTCTCGTCAACCAGCAGACGTGGGCGCGGATGCGCTCCCGAAGCGCGCTGCGCGCACTACCCAACAGGTTGTGTACGTGGAATAGCTCACCGGTTTTAGTGATGGGACAGGTTAAAGTGCGAGTATTTTATAAAGACATTAACTGTGACTTAAACCTAATTGTAGCTAAAGGTTCTGGACCTAATTTGTTAGGACGTAATTGGTTTGATGCATTAGGCATTTACTTAAATGTTAATGTAATATCAGAGCTTGACATGACCTTAACTAATGAAACGGTAGATAGGCACAGTGAAGTTTTCAAAGACGGACTTGGTACGTACAGGGGAGCTCCCGTTGCTATACACCTAAAATCGGATGCGACCACTAAATTTTTAAAGGCTCGTCCCGTGCCTTTTGCTATTAAAGACAAAGTAGAAAAGGAGATAGACCGTCTGGTCAACGAAGGAGTACTTCGTTCAGTTCCTTATTCTGAGTGGGCGACTCCAGTCGTTCCGATTCCTAAACGGAACGGAGAGATACGATTATGTGGAGACTACCGCAGTACGGTGAATCAGGCTACTGAGTCGGATACCTATCCTATGCCTACTGCTAGTGAGGTCTTCGCTACTATTGCTGGTGGTAAATTTTATACGACCCTTGACCTTGAAAGAGCTTACACTCAAGTTGTAGTCACAGACGCCACAGCGAAGCTTTTAACCTTGAATACTTGTAAAGGGTTATTCTCTCTACACAGATTAGCATTTGGTGTGAAGGCTTGTCCCGGAATTTTTCAGCGTTTGATGACATCGTTGCTTGCTGGAGTGCCGGGCGTTGCGGTACTGATCGATGACGTCATCGTCAGTGGCCGGTCGATGGCAGAGATGACGCAGCGACTAGACACAGTGTTAGAGCGCATCGGAAAATCCGGTTTACGTCTAAACAAAAACAAATGTAAGTTTGCCAAAGAATCTGTTGAATTCTTGGGTTTTATTATAGATTCTGAGGGTATTCATCCTGCACCCAGTAAAGTAGAATCCATTTTCAATACACCGGAACCGAAAAATGTGCAAGAGTTGCAAGCTTTTCTAGGGCTGTATAATTTTTATGAGAGGTTCGTACCAAACAAAGCTACTATTCTTGAGCCATTGCATAGATTGCTCGACAAGTCACAACCATGGCATTGGACAGACAAAGAACAAAGAAGTTTTGATACTGCTAAGCGGTTACTGTCATCTGACCTGACTCTCGTACATTACGATTTGAATAAGCCATTGGTACTCACCTGTGACAGTTCAGAGTATGGCGTCGGGGCTGTGTTGGCCCATGTCATGGAAGACGGACAAGAGCGTCCGGTGGCCATGAGTTCTAGAACTCTGCACAGTCATGAACGCAGATATTCCCAACTTGACAAAGAGGCAACTGCCATTTCTTTTGGCATACTCAAGTTCCACAACTATTTAATGGGAAGGAAATTTACGATTGTGACGGACCACAAACCTTTGTTGGGGATATTTGATCCTAAGCGGCCAATGCCTACAGTTTTGTCACCTCGTTTGACACGGATATCGATTATTTTGACTTCACACAATTACGAAATTGTGTACAGACCAGGACAACAGATTGGTCATGCAGATGGTTTGAGTCGATGGCCACAACCAGTTCCCGAACAACCAGAACAACAGCTGTGTGATGTGCTATTGATGGCAGAAACACCAACAGATTTTCCTGTTGATGCAGACCAAATTGCATTAGCAACAAAAAGGGACAGAATACTATCTCGTGTGTGTCATTATGTGCTGTGCGGTTGGCCTGCTAAAGTGTCAGATGAAGAGCTACGTCCATACTGGCTGCATCGTTCAGAACTTTCCATGCATGAAGATTGTCTGTTACTTGGTTGTCGTGTAGTGGTACCACCGTCATTGAGAGATATAGTACTTCGTGCTTTACATAAAGCACACAGTGGCATTGTGCAAACTAAGGCACTGGCAAGAAGTTATGTGTGGTGGCCACAATTAAATAACGACATTGAGACTTTGGTGGGCAGTTGCAATAAGTGCCTTGAAAATCGGAACATGCCTCCAAAATCAAAACATATATGGGTCACACCAACAAAGCCATGGTCTCGTGTAAATGTGGATTTTGCAGGCCCCTTCCAAGGTAAAACGTTCCTCATTGTTGTTGATGCATACTCAAGATGGCCTGAGGTGATAGTCGTGAACAATATGGCATCATTAACAGTTATTCGGCACCTAAGAAATATATTTGCGATACATGGTTTGTGTGAAACACTGGTATCTGACAATGGAACAGCTTTTGTTGCGGCAGAAATGAAGCAGTTCTTAGATGCTAATAAAATAAAACATGTTACAACAGCACCATATCACCCTGCAACAAACGGTCTAGCAGAACGAATGGTTCAGACAGTTAAGGACAAGCTGCGAAAAATGCAGGATGTTTCCTGGGATGTGAAAATACCTAACATGTTATTGGGTCTACGTACAACACCTTGTTCAACCACTAATAAGAGTCCAGCTGAACTTTTGATGAACAGGCGTTTACGTACATTACTGGATACATTACACCCTGACAACCGTACCCATCACAAAGTAGACCAACAAATAAACAATAATGCTCAGAAAAGTAATCGTGAAACTAATGTTGGTCAAAAGGTAATGTACAGGAACTACAGTAACAATCCACGTTGGTTACCTGGTACAATAGTAAATAAGCAAGGACCATCTAGTTACAGAATAGTTGCAGATGATGGCAGTGTTGTTAATCGACATATAGATCAGTTAATTCAGAAAAAAACGAATGTAGAGATAGGGGATGAAAGGGAGCAGCAAGGAAAAGAAACTGAGGGAGAAGAAAGAGACATTATTGATGAAGATTCCTACCTGGTTAGGAATGACAGAAATGTGGACATCGGAGATAATGATTATAGCCAGGATATCATTGAAATACCTAGTTCAGAGAAATGGGCTGAAATGTTGGGCATACCTGCTAATGATGGGCCTAGTAGTTCAGGAGGCAAGATAAAAAATAAATTAATAGCTCAGAATCGTCACAAATGTCCTTATGATAGGCCTAATGAAATATATATCTTAATGTAATTAATATTGTAAATGAATAAATCTATGATAATAAATATTTAATAGACATGAGTATACAATATGTATAGATTTATATATCTAAGGTTATATACTTACATGACTGTAGTAAGTGTTAGATATATTAAGTTTATTGTATATTATATTGATGATTATGTATGTATTGTAATGTGTTAGCATACTTGGGGGAAAGGTATGTTATATACATGTATGAGTAGTTTGTAGTTATAGTATCATTGTCTGAATTTCTGTGGGTAGTACAATAGTATACTACCCTCACGACATTTATTCACTCAATCTAGATTATATAAGAAATCTCCACTTCTTTACGGCTACCTAGCCAAATACACGTTAAATACATATTTGGGTGTTTTATTGAAGTTATAACACCACTGCCTAAAACTACAAACCTATCAAGGAGGCTGAAATATTCATCATGGAACACAGCAAAACAAACTGTGATGCTTAGCAGCAATACTAATAAACAAGGCTATACCTACTCGTTCAGATATATATGATGTACCTCACCCAGACTAACAATCTCACTAACGTTTAAAATCTATAGTAGACATTTAAATAGTTTCCTTCTATCACAAATTCTTTCTATCACACACTCTAGTAAAGGTTTACTTAAAATTAACTCTGGTCCTGGGTAGATGTGGCAATACGAAATGCGAAAAAAATTGCACCTGGGGTTTCTACCTAGCCTAACCAATGTGATAGCTTAAGACGCTGTCAAATGCTGAAATTTTTTCACTGTCGGACTGCGCAGGAGTGAAAGAGAGGCTGCGATAGTGACATCGCGATCAGTTTAGGTAAAATCTGAAAATAAACTTAATAACACAAAACTAGTAACGTAAACCGAAATTATAATTTTTCTTGCCCCTTTTCCTACTTTTGATATTTTATTCATATATTTCCATACACATTCATATGTAAATAATTAAGATATTTACGTTATAAGCGTAATTTAGAGTCAACTTTACAATTTTACTCTGTCAAGAAAATTTTAAGGAAACGTGTTTTGTACTTTTCTTGGCCTTAGATTATGTGACCAAGATTAACATATAATTTCTTTAACTGCTGCAAACTAAATACATTTTGCTAAAAATCTGTTCAATTAAAACTTGTCAGCGTCTTAAACAAAACCAAGAACCTAACATGGTGTCCTGAGCCAGTTCCCATTCAAGGTTCAGTATCAGTAGAACTCTTTGTGCGAGTTTGTACTGCCACCTTGCCTAATTCTACCGCAAGCATGCTCAAATTACAGTGTTCCGATTTGAAGGGTAATTGGTGTTCAAATTACAGTGTTCCGGTGAAATTACAGGGACATGAGACTCAACTTCTTTATGTCTTAGGGTGAAGGGTTCAGTGCAGTTTGCCACTTGTGACGAACTGCATCTGTTATAGGCAGAGGTTACTGCTTTAAACCAGGTCGGCATTTTGTTTTTTTTGCAAGATTGTAAAAAAATAAGGTTTACTGTTAAATCTTTGATTCGAGCACATCATCATTTACCATCAGGTGACTCCATAAATAAAGGCCACTCTATCAGCAGTCAATAAAATATGTGAATACAAGATGTAGTTGAGAGTTACAATGTTTCGTATGACGAGCAATGAAGTGTGTAGAATGATATAATTACTCTCTATTGACACTAAAAACAGAAAAATAGCAAAGAAATAATATCAATACTAAGGTCGTCAATAAGGTAGTCTTATCACTACAAACAATCTTTTCCTGACAACCTATTAAGTAAATAAAAAATCTTTGATACTGACCCTGTATGTTAATTAACTTTCAGATTAGCTCTGGAGAAGAAAGCTGAATTATATGAACACCTAGCAGACGGTGCGGGTAACTCACAGCTTGCAGGCAGATTTTTAGTAGATTTCAGAACTAAAAAGGGTGAAGAAGACAAAGAGTTAATCAAACATGCACCAGAAATTAAGGAAACTGAAACAAATTCGGAAAGTGTTGATGATGAGAACAATGGAGATCAATGGTAATTGTTTTGATTATAATACTTATTTCTCATGCTGGTAAGGCGTTTTGTGAATGCCTACCTGGCTAGCTACAGCACAGTCATCCTTAAGTAGAAAAATCTGTCATTGAGTGCCTGGCGACAGATTTTTCTATGGTGTGTTCTGGTAGCTGCCCTTGAGAGACAGTAATTCTAGGTTAGCCTGATCAATATCTTAAATTGTATCATCACTTTCCATCATGTGAGATACTGATCAAAGACTAGAAGACTAGCCAATTATTAATAAATAAAACTATATAAGATACATGCCTTGCTGGGTCTAGAATTGCAACCCCCATATCTTCCTGTGGGAGTTGTAAGAAAAGAGAAAGAGAAATAAATAACAGAAAGTAGACATTAGCACCTTCGCAAGAACTGACAAGTGTAGGAACACTGCAATCCCCAAGGCACCTGCCAAAAGTGTGGATTGTGACAAATTCATAGAAAAGTAAAACTTATTTGAACATTAATTCTTGGCATTAATTAATATGTGTGTAATATAGTTTTCATGATTATATTATAAGCCAACAATAGTAATCACAACTTATTATATATAAAACTCAGTGAACACTATTTTGAAGGAAAAAAAAGGTTAAGAAACATAAAAAGGATTCTATATACAACCAAATTTTCTATTATTTAATACAAAAAATTGATTTAATTTATAACTCATGGTGTAAGAACTTTATTTACCAGTAGGAAGCAAGACCGAAGGGCCTGCTTGATCCAGGTGGCATTCATATATTGTGTAGTTTTGTTTGTGTTGCAATTTTTTCACAACACGCATTCTCCTTGGCAAAACAAAGATCCGGCTCGAAGGACTACTTTTTAGATTAATTCATCTATGGCTGGTGTGAGCGGACAAATAATAACTGCATTTCAACTTTTTTACGTCTATATTTAGAAAGACCAAACGGTTTGTCAACTTTTTGAGATGAACTACCGGTGGTAGCTACAGAACTTTTTCACTAATTAATATGGTTACACAATTTATTATCTATCTCCCTAATTTAAAACGGAAATAATGAGCGAGCAACCACGGACACTTGTGCTTTTCTCAGAATGAGGAAAATGTTATTATACATACTAGCTCTTGCAACTTTGTTTGCGTGGTGTTTGGAGGATCTAACTCAATCAGGCTATGCAGCTCATCATTGTTTCAGCTGCAATATCCACAGTAAGACACAGACACAGGCTTCACACAAAGGTTAGGCTCCCAAAACTTTATGTTTGACGTGCATCTTCTGGTTTGCAATATTTGAATTTTCAGTGCTGTCTTAGTTTTTATGGTTTTTTTTTCTTTTTGTGTTGAAGGCTTACCTTGTCTTTGACCTCGATTCTCACCTGTCGGCAAGTGACCACAGGCTTTACCGGACGCACCCGAAATCGGGCTTTTATAAGAAAAAAACAATTGCTATCATTATCTATGATACGCCATACTTAAGGTGAATGCTGATAGGAAATTTGGTGGCTAATTCAAAATGATATTTATTAAAAATCTTTCTATCATCGAAAGCCATAATACCCACCCTTGAACATAGCCTCCGACTTGCCACGCTTCCCCACGCTTGGCATTTCTTCAGAAGGCACGGTTGCCAAACCAAAACTCTCCGTAATTAAACATTAGTTGATTATTAACGCAGTGTCGCATACTAAGCAAACATCAATTTACATATTTTGTGCTCTAAAAATGATATTTGTTAGAGTTCAATAACATTTAGATTTACATTAACATTCAATAACAAGATATAATGTACTAAGATTTTTTTTACCTGTAGATCAGTTGTATGCCGTCCATATTTACTAGACGAATTCAGGGTAATTGCCTGAGTCACTACCAGTCTAGCACTTCCGAGCGTCCGGTGAATACATCGCCGCAAATCGTGTTTTTTCGGAATAATCTGTGGACAATACACCTTCCTTGTGTCTTTAGACTCTGCACCAACTATACAGGCACTGTGAGAGATAAGAAAACTGTTTCATTTCACGCGTAATTATGAGATATGTGTATCGTTTGGTGTGAGAGAGTGAAAGAGATCGCAGCATAATGGTAATCGGAACGTCTCGTGGCGGTTCGGTGGTAACACGAATTGCTTATTTATCTCTTTCTAACAACAGATATGACTCATAATATTTGAACGTTCTTTCCTTATCATTATAAACTGCATATACATGTGCGTAGGTATGTAGATAGGTAAATTCTAGTAAGCTTTTAGAGCAGTGCAGTGGGTTCATAACTACTCTAAGTATTTCAACTCTCTCTTCAACCAAAACAAGCAATAAAAGCAGAGAATCTGTTTAATTTTGAATTTTCTGCCACAGACTATTTATGACTTTTATTGACATATTATGTATTATCAACTTCATTGACTTACTAATTATTTAAACATTATTAATTTAAAATTCATAAATTATTTAGAAATGAGTTTCCACTTTGTACTTTAACTTGAAAAGTTGAAAATTAACTAGAATGGAAACCTGCTCTCAAGGATATCTGCCGGAACATACATGCTTGGAGACAGATTTTCTACTTGATGGTGGACAAACGTTCACATAATGCCCTTCCACCAAACAGTGAAGCTCAAGTCCGCGGTGGAATCAGAACTAAACTTGGAATGCGTGGCAGTCCACGAGGGCCGTCAGTACTTTGATTTAGTATAGAATAGTTACTTCTTTTTTACAGGTTTGAATTCACCGACTGCCTCGGGAGAACGCGGAAATGCCACAAGTCTGATTTGGACATGTTCAAACAGAGAGACAAAGACTTGATGAGAATAATGTTCAATGACCCTAATCAGGGAACTGACACATCCGACGCACAGTCGTCCGAAGATCAGGTAAACTAACTTTTGTAATCACCAACCCTGTAAGCAATGTTCTGTGAATCGTGATTAAAGTCAATTAACTAAAAATGTATTCACTTACATCATTGAATGGTGTTTGCTGTTGTCGGCGATGAAAATTTTAGGCGAATGAATGATCCTATAAGCAGTCGTTGTCACTAAAAAGAGAAAAAAAAAACAAATAAACTGAACACCGTCGGTGATTCAAATCAGCATGGTCTGACTAAAAAAAATTTTACGTAGGGAGGGCATTTTGTGAATGCCCGCCTGCCTAGCTACCACTTACAAGTAGAAAATCTGTCGCCGATGACCTAGCACTGTGTTCCGGCAGTTGGCCTTGAGATCCAATATTTCTAGGTTAGCCTGACCAACATCTTCGACTTCAATTAGGCTCATATCATTCTCTAAAAATTAGTAAATGTGAGTTGAAAATCTCCTTACGGCCTTCAAGCTTACGATGAATTCCAGCAGCTGTCCTTAAGAGTCAGTAATTCAGGTTAGCCTGAACAACATCTTCAACCACATCATCGCTTACCATCAGGTGGATAAGTGGTCAATAGCTAGCCTATCAATATAAATAGCAATAAATAAAAAATGAAAATCATCTCAAGATTTGATTTGAAGCGCTCGTAGCCAAGTTTGCTTAGCCATTCTGATTCGATCAGCAAAGTTAAGCAACGTCCGACGCGGTCATGACTTGGATGGGTGACCGCTGGTGACATTACTACTGAGCGCTTCCGTGCTTCGGAGGGCACGTTAAGCCGTCGGTCCCGGTTGTTGTCTTAGGATAGCAGTCGTTACAGCATGGTGGTAGGGCACTTTGCAAATGCCCGCCTGGCTAGCTACCACCCTCAAGTTGAAAATCTGTCGCCAAGCACTTAACGGTGTGTTCCGGCAGCTGTCCTTGAGAGCCAGTAACTCTAGGTTAGTCTGAACAACATCCTCGACCACATCATCACTTACCATCAGGTGAGATAGTGGTCAAAGGCTAACCTATCAGGCATAAAAAAAAAAAAAAAAAAAAAAAAAGACTGTTCTTGAGGAGAGCCTGAGATTGTTTTATGGTATCAGCTAAGCGAAGTTTCAATTATCGATTTATTTAATATAATTTAATAGTTTAGCATCTTAAGACGTCCCTTGATATAATACTCAAAGCTGAGATCTGATTACTAATCAGGACCTAAGTGAGACTGGAAAATAATGATGTTGTTATCAACAGGAGCCAAAGAAAGAGAAGCCACTCTTGGTGCGGGCGACAACGGACTACTTGCAGTCGCTCCGAGAGAAATGGGAAGAGAAAGAGAGGGAGCTTCTCGCTAAGGACAAAGATATACATTACCAGGACTTGCTGTTTGACGGTTTGTAGTCGATGATACTATTTTAAAAGCCCAGGGGGCCAACTCTCACCTCTTATAGTAATAATACCTTGATCTTACTGCTAAATTTTATACCTCCACGTCAATTCAGCAGGCTTACAAACGGTAAAGGAATCGCTCGGAGCTTTCATGACGTCACAACAAATAGTTCACTCTTTTCGCGAACTCTGACATGACATTTAATACGAAATATTACTGTACCAACGGCAAATTCGTCATGATTATCCATCTTAAAAAAGTTACTCTATAGAAGATATTTAAACTTGACTTTTATTATTCTACGATAAAAATGGGTTTAATTAAAGTGTATATTGCGTACAATGATTTTATTTCTATTATTCTTTAAAATAAATGCAGCAAAATTATTTGATGAGTCACAGAAAGTAACAGGCAGTTTTTGTGAAGCATACAAAAAAAATCGTAAAACTATGGTAAAACCGTAACATAACATCGTAGTTCGAGGCAGTGCGAGCGGGAAGACGTTATATTATAAACATCTTGTTTCTCGCTTGCACATCGTGATACATATTTAATTCGTTCTTTAAGTAGGATCAAACCAATATTGCTTGAGGTGATTGTGGGTCGGTGATAGTTCGAGTCTGCGAATGATTATTTTAAGCATGAAACAAAACGCTACTTTTTTATGATGGTTTCGTAAAAGGTGGGAGTCGACCCCCTGGTAACGGAGCTAGTGTGTTGAACTAGGTTAAGCAATGTCGTCGCGGTCATTACTTGGATGAGTGACTGCTAGTGCCATTTATATGGTTTATTAGTGGTAGGGCATTTTGCGAATGGCCGCCAGTCAAGCTACTAAGTACAAAATCTATTGCCAAACACCTAACGGTGTGTCCCGGTAGCTGTTCTTGTGAACAAGTAATTCTGAGTTAGCTAGACCTACATCTACGACCGAATCATCACCTGAAGACAGTGGTCTATTAGCAATAAAAAAACTATTTGGATCTGTGCTTAGCAGTTGGCAATGGACTCGACCTTTTTTTTCCTATGGGGCCTTAAACATAACTGGTCTTTATATATCTCCCCTCCCCCTATCTCTATAGGCGTATAGAGGCATATTATGTTAATTCTATCTGACCGGCGGCGTCTCTATTAATAACATCAGAAACATTAAGGTTTATCCCAGTGGTCATATATGTCTACTGCCGGTCGAGGACTTGGTAGAATATCTATAGCCAAGTAATTTATTTTTTACTTTTATGGTTTTGTGACGGAAGAATCTTGAGGCCCACATGTATGTTAACCAGTAACCTCTGCATATAACAGACGCATTTCGCACTGCTCCCGTCACCCTGAGATATACTGTTGTTAAGTCTCATATGCCTGTAATTTTATTAGCTCTCAAGGAGCTATGGCGGAATACACTGTTAGGTGCTTGGCCACAGATTTTCTACTCGAGGGTGGTAGCTAGCCAGGCGAGCATTCACAAATTGCCCTTCTACCATGTTGTGAAGCTCAAGCCGGCGGTGGGGATTCAATCTTGGACCTGCAGCACGGGAGCCCATAGCTCGGCTATCATACTGGAACAGATTTTTGCTTTGAAACATGAAACATTTTCTCGAGTGTCTGTTAAATAATGTCTACCCTAGGCGTCGCCTGATACATAGATTAAATCATCACTTAGGTACCATCAGTAGTCTAGCTCATTCTATTAAGTACAAAACGTTATAACTAATTATTTAAAAAACTTACTTTCGTCAAAAAAAGTATGAAATACGCAATTTGTTTATTTATTTTTTGCAGTTTCAAAAAACAAGAGAACCGATTTTGATGGAATTTTTATGGGCCTAATCCGAAAGTACTATATCTTTTTTAATATAAGAATAATTTTCTGCATTGGTATAAAAATAAGGGAGTAAAGAGATAACAAACATGAAAAAAAACGCTTTGAGAACAGCCTTCTATTTATGAAGTGCGTGAAAAAATATTTAAAGCTCAATATACGTGTAATGTCACAATGTACACTCCTATCACTATCACCTAGCAATCTCTTCCAGACGACTAGTCCTAAATATTATGATAAAGAAAAAAATGTCTTGTCTAATATTATAAATCTTGAAAAAATTATACATATTTTACAGAGGCAAGAATGCATGGCGTCGGCTACTATGCATTCAGCACCGATGAAACCGAACGTCGCAAGCAAATGGAAGAGCTTATCAAACAACGCGAAGCTACGCTCCAAGCACAGAAGCAAGCAGAAGAACAACGCACGAAGAGAGAAGAAATCATGGCCGCTAGGGTTAAAGCCGCCCGAGCGAGACAAAGGATGAGAGCTGGCCTGCCGCCTGACGAGCCTGAAGGTATTGTTCTACTTATTTTAGACCCTTGTGTGATGAGGTTGATCGATGCAAGAGAATGGGAAGCCACGTTATAAGCGTAGAAGGTTCTAAGCTTATAGCGTGGCTTCATAATTTGTTCCTCCGCTATCTGGCCGTTGTATTATGACCGCCAGGGTTAAAACTGCCTGAGTGAAACAGGGAGAGAGCTGGCTTGCCGCCTAACTGATGCAAGAGAATGGGAAGCCATGTTATAAGCAAAGACGATTCCACGCTTATACTGTGTTTTCATAATTTTTTTCTCGGCTATCTGGCCGTAGTATTATGGCCGCCAGGGTTAAAACCGCCGCGCCTGAGTGAAACAGGGTGAGAGTTGACTTGCTGTCTGATAGGCTGCGAGGTATCATCAGTACTAATATTATAAATGCGAAAGTAACTCTGTCTGTCTGTCTGTTGCGCTTTCACGCCAAAACTACTGGACCGATTTGAATGAAATTTGGTATGGAAATAGCTTGAGACTAAAAAAGACTAAAAAACATAGGATAGTTTTTATCCAACTGCGCAAAAGGAGGTTAATGTTTTTGCGCGATAACCGACATACGCGCGGGCGGAGCCGCGCCCGGAAAGCTAGTTTTATATATTTTGGATCCTTGTGTGATGAGGTTGTTCCATACAAGTGAATGGGAGGCCATGTTATAACCGTAGAAGATTCTATGTTCATATAGTGGGTTCAATACTTGTTTCTCTGCTATCTGGCCGTAGTAACCATGGCCGCTAGGGTTAAAACTGCCCTAATGGGACAGGTTGATAACTGGCTTGCTGCCTGACGGGCAAGAAGGTTATTGTTCAACTTATTTTAGACCTTTAGGCGATGAGATTAAAAATACAATTGGGACCAACATCTTAGCATGCAGAAATCCTGTGGTTTCTATTTGCCCTTCAAGAAAACAAGTGCAACATAATGTTATGTTTCATAACGCATAGAAACAACCCTCAAATGCGACATTGTATTGTACTATATCAGCCGGATCGTCCACTGCTGAACACAGCCTCCCCTATGTAGGGGGTATTTGCCATAATCCCCACGCTTGGCAGACGGCTTGAGGATCGTAGTGCAAGATGACATAGTTCTTAAGAAGGCGCTGTTGCCCACTTTCCAGTATTTTTCCCTTAGTCGACTTTTACGACACCCACACGGGAAGAAATGGGGAGGTGCAATTCTAACCCGGCACCCCACGGGGGACAGTGCGACATTGGCGCAAGTCTTACTGCTACTAATTAGATTAATATTAATAATCATGTTAAATGATACTGTAATTATTTAATATATTTCGCATATTCGTGGCCTGAGAAGTATAAAGCTCGCCATATTATTATTGCAGAATAATATGGAACCAATTCACTTACATTTGAAGTTCCACAAAACAACGCGAAGTAACTATTAACTAATAATATTAAGAACCAGTGCTCTTAATATTATAATGCAATATTTTTGTGTATGTATCAAAATGAAAAATGAAAATTTGAAATAAATAATAAAATATAAAAGAAGAAGAAGAAGTCAGCAGTTATTTTGAGATCTAGTTGTGACAATAACATTTAGTTAGTCACAGTAGTAAAGCCCCATCCGTGAAAAATGTTTTGGTTTAAATTGCTGGTTGGGTCTGGCGATAAGGATATAGGGAGAATGTTCCCATATTGTTCTAGAATATTGTGGAAAGAATGTGATTGAATCTTTTAAGAGATTCGATAATATTTTAGAGTGTGGAGTCATCCTTCTATATGCTTACTAAATAAAGTATAGAGTGACGTATAGCTCAAATAAATATAACTATTTAAAATATTTTAATACAGAAATTCTTGTTTTCTTTCAGATTCAGCAAAAGACTTCGCCGCTCACCTCTTAGAGTTTTTGACTCAGCAAAGAAACGAAGTAGATGCTGAAACTAGAGAAAAAGAAAAGAAACAAAAAGAAGAAATGGAAAAGGAGAGACAGAAGTTACGTGAGGCCTATGTCAGAGAATGGGATCTTGGGAAGGAAGGTGTTGATGAAAAAATTAAGAAGTTTAGAGAAATGACTCAAGAAGAATATGTTGAACAGCAAAGAGATAAGAGAATTGAAGAGTTTGCGCCACCTAAAGCATCTTCCAGCAGTAAATCGAACTATGAATTCGATGATCATGGCAAAATAAAAGGCGCTGCCGTACCAAAAACTTGGTCTGACGTAAGACCGAAAGCTGCTACGCCTCCACCGCCACAAATAGGAGAATTAGAAGAACAGAAAGGTCTTTACTTCTCTTCGAAAAAACAAACTGATGACTCTAATTCATCGCTTCTAGAAAACAGGCCCAAAACTCCCCCGCCTCCAAATATTAGTAAGAAAGAAGTTAAATATAGGAACTTCATTAAATCACAAGAACCCACACCTATAGTCAATGAATTAAGCGATGATGAGTGTGAGGCAGAAAGAACTGTACCTGATAGAAAGTTTAATCAGTCTAGTGGTGCAGAAGTCGCCCCTCCTCCTACTTACGATTATTATGGTCCAATATCTAAAAAACAAAAGTTTACAAAGCCTTTCGAGTCAGATATCAGAGAAGCGTATGCGCAAGGAGCAAAAAGCTTAGAAGCTAAATCAGAATGCAGAAAAATATCAAAAGATTACGATTTTATGTTTTGATTGACCATGAGATCCATCTTGGGATGAAATGGATCTTGTAACCATTAGATTTCGAAGGAATTGTTGGTTAAGTTATAACCTGTATATTGTATGTAAAGTATGAATTAAAACTAAGTAAATTATTTGTGCTGTTTTTAATTTTGCGTGCCTTTCAAAACCCAAATAACATGAAAAAACTAAACTAAGTATTTACATCTACACACTAATATCACATCTATGTGGACAATAACGCTTCACATTTCAACATTAATAAAATATAGTTAAAGCTTCATTTTTAGAGATCAAATGCCAATTCGGAGCTGAAATATTCTCTACAAAAACATCCTTTTATAGGAAATAGTGTACAAGAAAACCAATGAGAAACACGGTTAGGTGTGCTAATTTGCGCGCTCCCGTATTCTTTTTCATTTCATGATGTATTTCTTTAGGTTTTGTAATAGCTTTCATTGTTGTCATAGTAGTAGTTTCTACCGTATGAGTATTCTCAGTGTTCACAACTGTAGTCGCTATTGTCGTAACTTCCATTGCTTTTGTAGGAGTGACGTTTTGTTGCAGAGCTTCAGCTGGCGGAAGCGTACCAGTTGTTACGCTTTTAACTACTGCTACTTCTATCTCCATGCTCGTTGGCTTTACCGCTGTCGGCACTGTAACGTCTACAAGTGTTTCTTTGACTGCTATATCATGCGCTGTTTCGGGAATAGGTTTAGTTGGTTTGTCCATTTTACCATTTTCAGTATATTTGTTTTCCATATCAGCTGAAGTTGTATCCACATTTTTGGTCATCTCTTTATACTCTTCTGTGTTCTCAATATGTTTTTCTTCTGCCGTTTTGGTTTGTTGATCAAGCATGATATCGTCAGTATCTTCTGCTTTGGTAGAAGCTTTGATGATGTTGTCCAAATTTCCAACAGTCCCGTGTTCAATTATAATATTATCCTCTATATTTTTCTGCATGTTATTCGCAGCGGTTGCATTACTGACAATGATTTGCTCTTCCATTGGTTGGTCGCTTTGCATGCTATTTATTGTATCGTCGTACCCTGTTTTGTTATTTATTATAATGATTGTATTGTTTTCAGCTGGGGATTTAGTTTTAACGCTGATGAAACCGGAGATAAGTGACCGCTTGTTGCGTGGGTTAGATTTACCGAAGGTCCTAGGCAAGACAGCAAAGGCTTTGGTTTCGCGGTCGGTGTGTGGTCCATTACACAGGTCGCCCCGGCACGCGCACACCATTCTCCAGGTCTTCGTAGAATTACAGTATAGGTTATAGCATTCGTCTTGGTAGAACTTCACGCATAGTCTCGACTCGGCATAGGCTGTAAAGAAACAAGATTTGTAAGGATTTTTTAAGGAGACTAGTTATTTAGCAGTATAAATAAAAACACGGAAAATTTAATTCTTGAAATCCAGAAGCTTAAACTTTTGTAAAAAAAAATTATCTCTATCATGGACAAAATCGAAAGTGATTTTGTCCATGATAGAGATAATTTCTAACTATTATTGCAAGAATTACTTATTATTTGAAGTACCTACCAACGTACGTATATCTAATAAAGTCAGCAGAGTAGATTGTGGATAGATTCTTGTCTGGGAACTTATACGTTTGTTACCTTTTCCTCCACCATTGGATGTCACCCCTCTATTTCATCCCGTGGGGGTCGTAAGAGGCCTCTTCTGAAGAACTGAACACTTCTACTGGGATTTCCCAAGACGCCTGCCAAGTGTGGGGTTTATGGCGAACCCCCCCATTAGGTTACGGTGCAAATTCCGGTTGATGTGATTGATGAAGATGACTTGTGCCGAAATAACGAATTATTACTATATCTCTCATCTCCCTTGTTGTTTCCCCTCCGGCCGTGATGGCAACTG
Source organism: Plagodis dolabraria (assembly GCA_963854805.1). Classification (NCBI taxonomy): domain Eukaryota; kingdom Metazoa; phylum Arthropoda; class Insecta; order Lepidoptera; family Geometridae; genus Plagodis; species Plagodis dolabraria. The sequence goes on along the minus strand of OY978460.1, from coordinate 18,030,584 downwards.
AGTTTGGCAACCAGTTGCTTAAAAATATTGGATATTCTTTTTACTCAAGCAGTTGCCAAAGACGAATGTCGATTCTTGATACGCACCTAGTTGCCAACTAAGATTTTCTCAAAAGGTGTGGTTACTTAAGAAGAATTACCACTCTCAGTTCGTAACCAACATCAGTTGTGGAAATCAAAATAAGGACTAAGGTCTGTATTATATTAAATTAGGATGTTTTCAATCAGATGCATAAAAAATTTGGTTTCTATTGAATTTGTTTGATAAAATTTCTTAAGAGTTGCGTCATCGAAAGGGAACAAGGGTAGGTACATTATGTTTCAAATAATAATATCGTGAAAACAACATAATATAGGTGTCTATGCCTTTATTCCATGTAATTACCTAACTACAGCTTAAAGTTACTGAAAATTAACAACTAGGTTCCCCATTTGCAACAAAATTGAAATTATAAGTACACTTCGAATTTAGTAGGTAGTTAATATGTCTTTAGAATGGGATAACAAATGGACTGATAATTTCGAGACAGTGTCCGACACTAATTTTGTTTTCATTTAAAGTTTTTATCGCTAACCCAATTTCCTCATCGATCTCCTCGTACTCCTTCTTTTTTTTAGGTGTAATTTTTTTCAAATCATAGTATGTCGCTTCAGATTCTAAAACATCGAGTAGATGTGCCAACGTTGGATTTTTCTTACCAATAAAACTGTTGATCTTTCTATGCCATCCCTCTATATTGTTATTAGTTCTAAATTTTTCAGTTTCACAACAACAAGATTCAGCAAAAAAATCTTTATTAACCCACTGCTTTTGGAAATATTTATTAAACATATTGATTTCCTCACCAACAGGTCTTTTTGCCATTACATAATCATATCCTTCTCTTAAGTATTTTTTTGGTAACCGTGCAATTCCAATACATCTCGCCACATGCCTTTTTTTTACTCTAGTTTTTATTTGTAAGGCCTTCGCCTTTTTCCATAACGCATGGTTGAAGTGATAGTAACATCCCTTAAAAAGTATACCAGGAAATATGTCTTTAAATGCATTAATTGCTGCAATTTCGAAATCCAATGTAATTTTTTTTGGATTCCAGGTAGGAATTTGAGATTTAATTATACTGAACAAAATTTTATATGTGTTATTTCTTTTATCGGGAAGAAGTGCGAAAAATAATGGAGTTATGATATTGTTAATTTCATCATAGCCATGAATCGTATACAACTGTTTAAAGGCTTTTGGGCAACTTCTGAAAGTGCCATCAGCAAAGAAATGATTGAAATTACTCATTTTTGTTGTCACATCACGAATACAAAATACAATGATTCTAAAATCTCCATCTTCATATTCACAAAGATAAAAATGTTGGTACTTCATGGGTATTTCAACGTCCGTAGCATTTGAGAAACGCATTTTTGTGGTACCAACTACTTTGTTTCGCCCATTGTAAAGGTCACTTTTCACACTGCTGAACTTTGGTATATCGCCGACGAAATTATATCCATCGTTTTTTAAATCACGAACCATATTGTCGTATTGTTTGGGGATTGATTCAAAATTGCAACTACTCACTCTCTTGAGATCATCCAATTTTTTCAAAAATGTGGTTTTCGCAAAATTACGTCTGCAATCGGTTTCGTGTGCTCTTTGCATTATTATCTCATTACGAGTATTTAAAGTAATATTACCTCTGCATCCTTTTGTAAGGCTACATTTCCAAAATGAGTTTTTATTTACATATATTTTTTTACGGCTGTAACGCCTACCATCGTACAACGCAGAAACACCTCCTCTTCTTGAACTAATGAATTCAATGTTAGATGTATTTGGGTATACATTTAAAGTAGACATGTTGATGTCTCCGGAACAGACTATTATACTGGTCTTAAATCGTACACATACTCGTGCAGTAAATACAGTAATCTAATGTGTATTACACATATATTGCAATTAATCGATAACCTCAAGAGGCAAATAAAATGATAGATGTCAACTACGTCAGTAACAAAAGAAAATATATTCTGAACATCTGAAAAAAGTTTGAATTCTTAAGTCTGAAAAAAGTTTGAATTCTTAGCAGATTTGGTTGAGTAACAAGAAAGTTTTTACTCCTTCGGCAACTGGTTGCGAAACTGCAAAGGTAAAATATCAAGAATCGACATTCGTCTTTGGCAACTGCTTGAGTAAAAAGAATATCCAATATTTTTAAGCAACTGGTTGCCAAACTCAGTTGCCATCACGGCCGGAGGGGAATCAAGAATCGACATTCGTCTTTGGCAACTGCTTGAGTAAAAAGAATATCCAATATTTTTAAGCAACTGGTTGCCAAACTCAGTTGCCATCACGGCCGGAGGGGTTGTTTCTTGAGTAATTTTGAGATGTAAGTAGGCGACCTAATATGGGTAATAGATTTCAAGGACAGCTGCCGGAACGTTACTGACGTATTCATTCAGAGAATGACATCTGTTATTTTCTCTAGTGCTAGGTAGGGAAGGATAAGGACACTTACGAGGTGAAGTGGCGACGATGGCGCAGTGGGTGTATCCCTTGTCGCAGACAGTCTGGTGTTGTTCGAGGTTCAAGACATCGCAGGAAGGTGCTCGTTGACTGCGGTGCACTTGCTCAGCCAGAGGGCCGCACCAGTAACAACGTGTAGCTTCAGCAATCTCATCGCCGCTTGTAGAAACTATGGAAGGAAATATATGTTAAATAAATACGAGTAGTGAGCGGTATATAAATTGAGCTCTCGGAATTGCGCTAGAAACCAAAGTGACAAAACAGTAATTGTGACAAAATAAATAATAACTTTGCCTTATAATTACTGTTAGAAATAATCTAGGCTAGCCCTAACAACATGTAAAACATCATCACTTATCATCAGGTGAGATAGCGGTCAAAGGCTAGACTATCAACTAAAAAAAAATGGCACCACTTGGTTATAGCCTTTTCTCCAAATCCTTGAAAGCGCAATAGACTGTTTATTTTCGGCTATGCATCGCGATTCGCAAGCAAAATGTTTACTCCATACTTATTCCACACTCTTTCGAAATCCCGCTTTTGCTTCTTATATTTGTATCGGTTTATTCCTATTTCATAAAATTTGCGCCTGCAGATTTTGCACTTGGCTGATGTACCTACCTAACTAATCCAGCAACGCTGTTATTACCTAGCCCGCTAAATGTTTGACTAATTTGACGAATATAGTATTTCTTATACTTGATTCCTTGAGCAATCAAAATCCTTCAGCTAGTTGTTCAGCAAAACGTGCTCTCTAGAGTGGACGCGGAATCAATTTATATAAGGTGGTTCTCAGTGCGAAAGACGAACAAAAATGTATCTTGGTGAATTTTAAATTGTACAGTTACACGCATGACAAGTACCTACCAAGCAGGTGCAAACCCGGGGTGGTTGCTAGTGTTATTCTATGTGATTGAAGGCTATATACACTACTATAAAATAAAGATCATCATAGTTTTTAAGCAACATTTTCACAGTTGTGTATTACAAAAATACATTTCTTACAAAATGAATCTCGCAAACCCTCAGAGAAATGTTCTTCTATTTTTCAGAGCGTAAACCAAACTAAATGCGTAGTACTGCGTTTCTTTCTCAAAAAAACTGCCTTGCTTTGCTGGCTACTAACAACGCCCCGCGGAGCCATCTTCACCAACCATGCCTCTAGGCATGGCGTCATTATAATTTTGTTTTGAAATCCGTTCCTCTTATCATAGCATGCATTGCAGTGCCCGTTACAAATTTTATTTTCTTTATCCTCTTTGACAGATTTGTTTTCTTCTTCTAATGGCTAGTTTTTGAGACTTCCTTTGTTTTTTCTTTTCTTTATTAGCCGCTGCGAAGCCATAGGTTCGGTTATAAACAAGTGATTGCCGCGTGCAACCACATGAAACGATTGTCGCGTGCAACTGTGGTAGCACGGAGAACGCCAGCGTTCTTAATCGATTTTCGTAAATCGGGTCCTTTTCTGCGAGATGGAACGTAGCCATAATAGACAAAGAGAAGCCATAGAATATAGCTTCTCTTTGTTTTGACAACCATTTGCAGTCAAAATTTAACAATGAAAAAAAAAGTTCAGTTGTTTATTTACGTTTGCGAAGCCAGCCGGCTTTGGCGGAACAAGCTCGAGGTCCACCTGATGTTAAGCGGTTACCTCTGCCTATAACAGATGCAGTTCATCGTTCAAGTGACGAATAGCACTGCGTCCGTCACCTTGAGACATAGTTGTTAAGTCTCATGTGCCTGTAATTTCATGTTTAATATGGACAATAATACCGCATTTTTTTTCAGAAGACACCTGAATATACGTCAGTGTCGTGATAATTGTTTGGTAGAGTGATTGTGGTCTCGAATCAACGGTAATTTGAGGAATTTATTGTGAAATGCCAAGCGGTCGTTCTGCGAATTTGTGAGTGGCGTGATGTAAACAACGTGTCGTGGTGCGGTTTTAGTGAAAGGATAGCGCTTGTGCAATAAGAATTTTCCTAAGGCTACTATCGTAGTTCGAGTTTAACAATTCATATTTTGGTAAGTACTTAGCAATAACCCAGAATTTGAGCCAGTTGAAACGAAGATGAGTACGGCGGCCATCTTGAATGGCCATCTTGCCAAAAACTCAATGGAGTGAAAAATTATTACATGAAAACAATATTTTTCTTGTCAATCATGCCGAATATATGTTTTTGAGCTATATATTATTAAATGAGACGATGAGCTTGATTTCACAGCGGAAAAAACGATTTTTACATATAAACAAACAAAAGGTTTTACCCGCCGAAGTTTCACCTAGAAAATATGCTCATCATATTTTGAAAAAAATGTTGTGGCGTGAACTATGAATATGTATCGTATATTGTTACTATATACCAACGATTGAACACCATTTTACCTTACAAAACCTATATTTTGGTCCCTGATTATCAAAATTTGGATATGAGTGGATTTAAACTTCAGACTCGGTTTTTCACTGAACCGGTATTATTAAATATGTTATTTTTTATGGTTTTCCCATGAATATTGAAATAATATTTTGTAATATGCAAGACGCATATCTTCTTTATATAGTAAAATAATAAAACAGTAGTATGTTTCTTAAAAATCAATAGAATTTTGTAGTTTCGTAATACACCTCCGAATCTTTAGGTATTATCTTAAATGATTATTTTTCGTATTTCTTGTAGGTATATTTAGGTATCTTACACAAAAATATTTGTCCTTAAAAGTTAAATACTTGAGACATACTTGAGAGACAATTGTGTACATTATTACGCTGCGCTTAACGTCCGGCCAGCAAATGCTAATGCAACCGGAAGGTCGTCCTTTAAAAAGTAGTGATTGCCGCGTGCAACCACAGTTGCATTTGGCTTCGCGGTCGTAGTTTTCTTGTCGCTTTCAATGTTTATTTTATTTTTATTACATTTTTAAATTTGGATTTGCCTTTTGTGTTATAATTTGTTATGTGACAAATATTTGTTACTCTTTGATCTTTTTGATTCTTATGTAACCTTGTATGAAATTATAAATACGAGATGTTACCTACGCCTATGTGATGGGTAAAACCCTCCTATGATAACATTTATTGTACGTAATATCACCTAGGCGTAATTACCCAACTTGATAATATTCAACATTAAGGCTAGGATATTCGAAATCAACCTATTTTTGGTTCACCCGTAAACAATGAAATATTCATTATTTTGATCTGAAAAAAATATATGTTGTAGTTCAATATGCTTGCTAAATTATTTTGTGGTTCAAAACACGATAATTACAACTTCACTCGATCATAAAAAATCACGAAAAGAGAGAAATTTTGATCGTTTTTTAAGTCATACGTATAATATATTAATCTTTTACTATAAAAAAATATGTCAAAAAACAGGCAATGATGTTTAAAAGAACATTTTGTGGTTACTTTTTCTCAAAACGGTTTATTTATTTTTAAATACAATATTATATAACAGAGCGCCCCGTCTGGCTTGATTCAGTCGTCTGTGAGACGTGTCTGAGGTAGGACCTGTGTCGCTTTTGCCGACTCCCTGCATTCCGTCACTAATCGATCGCTTTCCTGTTAGAGTTATTCGTTGTTCTTACAGTTTTAAAAATGTAGCTCATTTTTACGTTTTTATTATCACAGTATACACGTAACAGAAGTATAACTAATAAACATGGGTAGATTTTTTTGCTGTTTCTTTTACTTTGGTTTCCGTTTAGAGATACTTAGATCTAAAGGAGTATTTACAACAACAAAAAAACACACATGAAGAATAAGTACTTACATACCTAACTTTAAACTCGGTATTTTTGACCGAGCGAGAACTTAGTTCGAGCGAGTTGCTTCAATTTAGAAGAAAATGCTTTCGTATGTCCGGTTGTTCTCCTCTACAGGTCGCATTTCTTAACCGATTCCGACGAAATTTTGGGAGCAGGTTTGATAGCTCAATATTTTTTTTTAATCAATTGAGTTTTTGGTTTATTTTTCAAAATGACGGAGATATACATTATAAGGTGTTGAAAGTATGGACGCCTGCGCTAACGCCAAGCACTTACCTATAGTTGAGTTCAGCTATGTGTCCTTGAGAACCAGTAATTTTGCGTGGTGGTAGGGGATTATGCGAATGCGCGCCGGGATAGCAGTACCCTGAAGTAGAAAATCTGTCGCCAAGCACTTTCCTATCAATGTGTTCCGCTATGTGATCTTGAAAACCAGTAATTTTGCGTGGTGGTATAGAGGATGCGCGCCTGGCTAGCTACTACCGTCAAGTAGAAAATCTGTCGCCAAGCACTTACCTATCGATGAGTTCAGCTATGTGTCCTTGAGAACCAGTAATTTTGCGTGGTGGTATAGAGGATGCGTGCCTGGCTAGCTACTACCCTCAAGTAGAAAATCTGTCGCCAAGCACTTACCTATCGACGTGTTCAGCTATGTGTCCTTGAGAACCAGTAATTTTGCGTGGTGGTACAGGATTATGCGAATACGCGCCTGGCTAGCTACTACCCCCAAGTAGAAAATCTGTCGCCAAGCACTTACCTATCGATGTGTTCCGCTATGTGATCTTGAAAACCAGTAATTTTGCGTGGTGGTATAGAGGATGCGCGCCTGGCTAGCTACTACCCTCAAGTAGAAAATCTGTCGCCAAGCACTTACCTATCGATGAATTCAGCTATGTGTCCTTGAGAACCAGTAATTTTGCGTGGTGGTAGGGGATTATGCGAATGCGCGCCTGGCTAGCTACTACCATCAAGTAGAAAATCTGTCGCCAAGCACTTACCTATCGATGTGTTCAGCTATGTGTCCTTGAGAACCAGTAATTTTGCATGGTGGTACAGGATTATGCGAATGCGCGCCTGGCTAGCTACTACCCTCAAGTAGAAAATCTGTCGCCAAGCACTTACCTATCGATGTGTTCAGCTATGTGTTCTTGTAAACCAGTTATTTTGCGTGGTGGTAGAGGATAATGCGAATGCGCGCCTGGCTAGCTACTACCCTCAAGTAGAAAATCTGTCGCCAAGCACTTACCTATCGATGTGTTCCGCTATGTGATCTTGAAAACCAGTAATTTTGCGTGGTGGTATAGAGGATTATGCGAATGCGCGCCTGGCTAGCTACTACCCTCAAGTAGAAAATCTGTCGCCAAGCACTTACCTATCGATGAGTACAGCTATGTGTCCTTGAGAACCAGTAATTTTGCGTAGTGGTAGAGGATTATGCGAATGCGCGCCTGGCTAGCTACTACCCTCAAGTAGAAAATCTGTCGCCAAGCACTTACCTATCGATGTGTTCAGCTATGTGTCCTTGAGAACCAGTAATTTTGCGTGGTGGTAGGGGATTATGCGAATGCGCGCCTGGCTAGCTACTACCATCAAGTAGAAAATCTGACGCCAAGCACTTACCTATCGATGTGTTCCGCTATGTGATCTTGAAAACCAGTAGTTTTGCGTGGTGGTATAGAGGATGCGCGCCTGGCTAGCTACTACCCTCAAGTAGAAAATCTGTCGCCAAGCACTTACCTATCAATGAGTTCAGCTATGTGTCCTTGAGAACCAGTAATTTTGCGTGGTGGTAGGGGATTATGCGAATGCACGCCTGGCTAGCTACTACCATCAAGTAGAAAATCTGTCGCCAAGCACTTACCTATCGATGTGTTCAGCTATGTGTCCTTGAGAACCAGTAATTTTGCGTGGTGGTAGAGGATAATGCGAATGCGCGCCTGGCTAGCTACTACCCTCAAGTAGAAAATCTGTCGCCAAGCACTTACCTATCGATGTGTTCCGCTATGTGATCTTGAAAACCAGTAATTTTGCGTGGTGGTATAGAGGATTATGCGAATGCGCGCCTGGCTAGCTACTACCCTCAAGTAGAAAATCTGTCGCCAAGCACTTACCTATCGATGAGTTCAGCTATGTGCCCTTGAGAACCAGTAATTTTGCGTGGTGGTAGGGGATTATGCGAATGCGCGCCTGGCTAGCTACTACCCTCAAGTAGAAAATCTGTTGCCAAGCACTTACCTATCGATGTGTTCAGCTATGTGTCCTTGAGAACCAGTAATTTTGCATGGTGGTACAGGATTATGCGAATGCGCGCCTGGCTAGCTACTACCCTCAAGTAGAAAATCTGTCGCCAAGCCCTTACCTATCGATGTGTTCAGCTATGTGTTCTTGTAAACCAGTAATTTTGCGTGGTGGTAGAGGATGATGCGAATGCGCGCCTGGCTAGCTACTACCCTCAAGTAGAAAATCTGTCGCCAAGCACTTACCTATCGATGTGTTCCGCTATGTGATCTTGAAAACCAGTAATTTTGCGTGGTGGTATAGAGGATTATGCGAATGCGCGCCTGGCTAGCTACTACCCTCAAGTAGAAAATCTGTCGCCAAGCACTTACCTATCGATGAGTTCAGCTATGTGCCCTTGAGAACCAGTAATTTTGCGTGGTGGTAGGGGATTATGCGAATGCGCGCCTGGCTAGCTGCTACCCTCAAGTAGAAAATCTGTTGCCAAGCACTTACCTATCGATGTGTTCAGCTATGTGTCCTTGAGAACCAGTAATTTTGCGTGGTGGTACAGGATTATGCGAATACGCGCCTGGATAGCTACTACCCTCAAGTAGAAAATCTGTCGCCAAGCACTTACCTATCGATGTGTTCAGCTATGTGATCTTGAAAACCAGTAATTTTGCGTGGTGGTACAGGATTATGCGAATGCGCGCCTGGCTTGCTACTACCCTCAAGTAGAAAATCTGTCGCCAAGCACTTACCTATCGATGTGTTCAGCTATGTGTCCTTGTAAACCAGTAATTTTGCGTGGTGGTAGAGGATTATGCGAATGCGCGCCTTGCTAGCTACTACCCTCAAGTAGAAAATCTGTCGCCAAGCACTTACCGGTCTGTTCCGCTATGTGATCTTGAAAACCATTAATTTTGCGTGGTAGTAGAGGATAATGCGAATGCGCGCCTGGCTAGCTACTACCCTCAAGTAGAAATCTGTCGCCAAGCACTTACCTATCGATGAGTACAGCTATGTGTCCTTGAGAACCAGTAATTTTGCGTGGTGGTAGAGGATTTTACGAATGCGTGCCTGGCTAGCTACCACCCTCAAATAGCAAATCTGTCGCCAAGCACTTACCGGTCTGTTCCGCTATGTGATCTTGAAAACCAGTAATTTTGCGTGGTGGTAGAGGAATTTGGTTTTCAAGGACATATAGCGGAACAGACCGGTAAGTGCTTGGCGACAGATTTTCTACTTGGGCGTGGTAAGTTGCTAGGCGGGCATTATGCTTTACCACCATGCTATCCGCCATCAAGCTACCACTCTCAAAGAAAAAATCTGTAGCCAAGCACCTAACAGTGTGTTACGGCAGCAGTTTTTGAATATACCTACACTGAAAATCCTATTTGAAACTAATAATGTTATTGTTCCCACTTCCCGTCATTCATATCAAATAATATAGGCACGTGCTAATAAACCTATAATTATCTAAACAGTGCGAGCGGTGAGTACTGCTCCCCCCACTCCCCCCCGCAGCGTATCGCGCCTCCGCATCACCGCATCCCCGCCCGCCCGCTGCACTATCATTGACTAACATAAAATACATATACCGAAATGGAATTCGGTAATCGTATCGCAATTATGCTAACAGATATATACCTGTTACCCTTATTTCATTACGGTATTTACCGAAATCGTATCGGTAAATACCCATACCGTAATATCCCTGCTACGTGGCTGCTTACATGTGCTCACCCTACATTTTAGAATCGTATTTCTACGGGCAAAGTGTTGTTTTTTTTTATCTTATTTATCAGTTATATACAATAACAAAATAAAATAATTCCTTTTTATAAATTACTAGCCGACCGCGCGCGGTTTCAACCGCTTTACTCCGCTCCCGTCGCTCATAGCGTGATGCGATATAGCCTATGTTCACCGAGGGTAGTGTAGCTTCCTAACAGTGAAAGAATTTTTTAAATCGGCCCAGTACTTTTTGAGCCTATTCATTACAAACATACAAACATACAAAAATAGGTACAAATCTTTCCTCTTTATAATATTAGTATAGATAATATTAGCATCGATTAGTTTCTTGTATTTCAGAATACCTATGCCAAACTAAACTTACAAATCATTGAAAAGTATGCAATAACTTGTTTAAGTCGGTACCATGCTCATCTAAAATACTCTATTTTCAACTTCCGCAAGTTATTTCATACTAACTTATACTAATTATATATTTACTCTATAGACGACCACACGCCAGTATGCAATTTTTCAGCTACCTTACTACGTATTGGTAACAAAAATAATAAAATAAATAAAGTCTAGTCCATTATTCGTCGTTTGCTTCGGTAAACGTTCTACACAATATATAAAATTTTTTGGATTGTTACTTATTTCGTTTACGACCTTAAGACCAATGACTTACGGACGGACATGCAGTCAGACATCGGGCACTCATAAATACGGCTCCGTTTTGCGTTTTGGGTTCGGAACCCTAAAAACAATGTATCCGAACCAAATCTAATAAAAATAGGTACTTATTGTGCAACGCATATTTATATTCTATAATCATTCCGCCTCTGCGGCGGAATACAAAAACAAATAATTTCGATTCAGCTACTATTAAAATAGTAGAAAACAAAATTACTGATGGTGATATTAAAAACGCGGCACGCATCTTGTTTTCGAGTGATACAATCGCTCCTTTTACATCTGATACGTTGAATTCCCTAATTGAAAAGCATCCGCCTGCAACTGCAGGTCTCCACCTTCCCGAATCTCCTATACAAGACATTGTTGAGGTGACCCCACAGGATGTTTCTGCAGCCGTGGCATCTTTTTTAAGTGGCTCAGCCGGTGGCCTTGATGGCCTCACGCCTCAGCACTTAAAAGATATTTTATCTTTTAGTTCTGGTGAGGTAGGCGAGACACTTTTAAGGGATGTGACGGCTTTGGTTAATTTGATGTTGTCGGGTCAGGTCAACAATGAAATTACCGAAATTCTGTACGGTGCGAATTTATGTGCCCTAAATAAAAAAGATGGTGGTATTAGGCCTATAGCAGTAGGCACCACTTATCGTCGCCTCACAGCCAAATGCGGTTGTAGGAAAAAAATTGCCTTTTTAAGTAATCTTTTTCAACCACTGCAACTCGGTTTTGGTTCACAGGGTGGCTGTGAGGCTGCTGTACATTCACTTCGCACATTTCTTGATCAAAATTGTGGAGATGTGCTTTTGAAGGTGGATGTTAAAAATGCATTCAACTCTTTAGATAGAGGCACTCTTTTGACTGAAGTGAAAGATAAAATTCCGGAATTATACCCTTTTCTTTGGCAATGCTACGGCAAACCGTCAAAATTAACATACCAAAATAACGTTATTTTATCTTCCGTAGGATGTCAACAGGGTGATCCTCTGGGACCAGCCATTTTTAGCCTTGCGATCCACTCAATAATTCAACGTCTCCAATCAAAACTTAACGTTTGATATTTGGATGACGGAACCTTAGGAGGCGATGCGAACACGGTTTTGGATGACTTGCGAGTACTTATAGACGATTTTCGTGTTATTGGCCTTGAACTAAATTTTTCTAAATGTGAACTTTTTGTTTGTGATACTTGTCCGGATAAAGTTTCGATTATTGAAAAATTCAACTTACTTGCGCCTAATATAAAATTAGTAGAAAAAAGTTCGCTTCGTCTTTTGGGTTCACCGATTCTTAACGAATCTTTATCACCATTTGTCGAAGAACAAATTCAAAAGTTTAGAAATGCTTCTAGCAGATTATCCAAAATTAACGCCCATATGGCTTTTACAATTATAAGATTTTGCCTTTTCGTTCCTAAATTTACATACTATTTAAGATGTTGTCAGCTGTGGCAACACAGTGAGCTTTTGTTAAGCTTAGACAACTTAAAAGATACGTTAGTGTCGGTTTTGAATGTTGAGATGGATGATAGGGCTTGGGTGCAAGCTTCCCTCCCTGTGAGGTTGGGGGGCATAGGGATACGCAAAATTTCTAGTGTGGCATTACCAGCTTTTTTGTCTTCTGTACACAGTACACACAAATTAGTAGAAAAAATTCTTGCACGATCTTTAGGCTCTTTCGATGTAGCATATCTGGCTGAGGCCAAAAACACATGGAGACTGGCTTGTCCAAATACTGAATTCCCAAAAATGTTGTCATCTCAGAAACAGTGGGATCGGCCCCTATGCGAGCTAACACGGAAAGATCTTTTAAATACGTGTTCTAGCATCGCAGATCGTGCTCGTATTCTCGCTGTTTCTGTGTGGGAATCCGGTCTTTGGTTACAGGCCATTCCTTCTTACAAAACTGGTAGCCTTATAGATCCATCCGCTTTTCGTCTAGCTATTAGCTTACGCTTGGGTGCAAGGTGTTGTGTTGCACATCACTGCCAGTGTGGTACTGCAGTTGATCAACTCGGTCACCATGGCCTCTCCTGCTCTCGAAGTGCTGGTCGAATTTCCCGCCACGCCAGCCTTAACGATATCATTCGCCGGGCTTTTACCAGCGCCAATGTTCCAGCTATTCTCGAACCGAATGGTCTGATGCGTGACGATGGTAAAAGACCTGACGGCATGACTCTGGTTCCGTGGAAGTTAGGACGGCCCTTAGTGTGGGACGCTACGTGCGTGGACACTTTAGCGCCGTCACATCTTTCTGAAACCAACGTGAGGGCTGGCGCTGCGGCTACTTCGGCGGAGCAACTCAAGCGGCGCAAATATGCTAACCTCGGTATGGGTTACATATTTGAGCCGTTTGGTGTAGAGACGTTGGGTCCGTGGGGACCGGGAGCTCATCGTATTTTCCAAAACCTATCTGAGCGCTTGGTCGATGCGACGCGTGATCAAAATGCTGGCACATATTTGGCTCAACGAATAAGCATTGCAATTCAACGGGGCAATGCTGCCAGCATGCTGGGCACGCTGCCAACTGGGAGTGGGCTGGAGCATTTGGACTGCCTATGAGTCTGCTATGACTTATAGGTGTCTAAATGCTTTTATTGTAGTAGCTGTAGTGTTGTATATAGTTCATAGTATTTTGTTTAATAAAGGCATACCGCCGGATTAAAAAGAGTAGTAGAGTATTTGTATTCTATAAGCGAATAAAAATGTTCACAAGAACACAATAATGATTTAGATGCAGTTCTAGATTTAGTAGCAGATGCCTAAAGTTGATCATGTATTTTAGTTGCACTGTGACGCTAATAGCGTGCGGCTGGGGACATCGAGAGAGCGACCTGACGCGCGCTGTGCGACTAGAGCGCAGCGCTGCGTAGTGTCAATAGCCCGCAACTCTCGGACGCTAAATTTGCCTACTTATTGAGAATAAACTCCCCTTAATATAAAAAGAAATAATTTAGAATATTGGACAGGGATGGGCAAACAATAATTTGATTAGGTCTTATTTCTGTGGCAGGTTACAAATAACACAATAAATAGAATGTATCCCAAAAATCTCATTAATGTTGTTGCATGTGTTGCAGGCACCCTTAAAAACTTAACAGTCGTCTTTTGTTTGACCCTTTTAACACAAAATATCATAACTTCAGGTTTGTAAGTCATTCCGTTTACGAGCTAGATATGACATACGGATGGACAAACAGCAGTCTCATGAATGGGGCTCTGTTTTGCCCTTTGTGTATGGAACCCTAAAGATACTAAAGCTGTTTTTTTATTCCTGATAGGTTACCCTTTACCCACTATCTCACCTGACTGACTAACCTAGAATTACTGGCTCTCAAGGACAGCTGCGGGAACACACCGTTACGTGCTTGGCGACAGATTTTCTACTTGAGGGTGGTAGCTAGCCAAGTGGTCATTCGTAAAATGTCCTACCACCATGCAAAAAAATCTAAAGCTGATGCAGTTGCGAAAACTTCGTTTTGTAATTATGAAGTCTTGGGTTCGATCCCTAGGCTGTTTGAACAGTTATGGGGAATATATTATATAACAGCATTGGAATTAAGAACAAATAAGATGATGTAATAGATTTAAGCAATATGTTAACTAGACTAGAGAAACTAAGATTAAGCAAATAAAGAGAGGAAATAGTGTATAATACAAGAAAACAAACGACAACATATGACCTGACGCCACGGATTTAGGTAGGGAGCCCCCATCCTAAATCCGTGCCTTAAACAATAACGGTACGGACAGGAATTTAAAAAATCAGTTCTACTGGCGAAGAAATTCTTGGTCTGTAATAAGTTCGCCCCCTTTTACACCCCGCCCCCCCTCCTATTACACCAAAACACGTCTGACAAAACGTGGATGTTTCGTTGACACTTCTGCCTACCTCCATAAGGAGATGCAGTGTAGTTTTATGCGTGAAGATGTGTACTTTTTATGATGTGATGTGATGAAATAAAATATCGAGTACCTACATGATGAGAGCAATTTGTAAAGACTAGTAAAGCCTACCGAAGCTACCTTCATAATGTATAATATCCTATCCCAGGGTATATAAAATAAATTACCACATCCAAAAGCCTATCCGTTAGAATGTTCGCAATGGAATTATTCAAGTTGGTTATTTTCTGAAAGCTAGGACTAAATGATTCACTCAGCCTGCGAAAAACGTTGCGCTGTGGGCTATTATTTATTCACGCATGCATTTGTATGGTGGGGAGTGTTGATTGCACTCTGTGGGTGGAACTCCATCGGGGGCATCGCATATTGGATGCAAATAATCTAGGTGGAAGTATCTGTGATACTATGATACTTCCTCCTAGCAAATAATACATTTTACAACGGGAAATGTAACCAAAGATAATAAATACGAATAAAATTGCCATGTAAATATATGTGGAGCCAATGCGAAAGATGTGACGCATTATATGAAGCGGTTTGTAATCTCGCGGATCGATACCGGGTCGGAAAGTTATTGGGGGTTTCTTACCAAGTAGTATTCAGTTGCAGTCCGAGTCTGGGTGCGCGGCAGATGGTATATCTGATGAAACGACGGACGATGCTTAAACTGCGGTTCGAATCATATAAATATGCGCTATTAGCAATGTATTCGCGCAAATAGTTTGCGTACAAACACAGAATTTAACTCTAATGTATGGACTATCTACGCACATTCTCGTATTTCATTATGAACCGATCATTTGCAATGTCTATATACTTATAATAAAACTGTAACAGGTCCAATTCTGTACATGGAAGATATTTTGAAAAAATAAATGTACAGTACTGTGTAGCTGATACTGATGCCGAATCTGTATTTTTTTTTATTTTTGTCTGTCTGTCTGTCTGTCTGTCTGTATCCCGGCCGCGTATCACTCCAAAACTACTGAATGGATTTCAATGAAACTTAGCATGATTGGAGTTCATACAACAAGGTAGGATAATTTAGCTTTTTATCCCGAAATTCAGCATGGTTCCTTTGGGAGAGGGGATGAAAGTCAAAATATACAGTTAGTTGTAATTTATTAACGCGTAGTCCGATTTCATACGTTCTTTTTAGGGTTCCATACCCACAGGGTAAATACGGTCTGTCCGGCTGTCCGTCCGTCCGTCCGTCCGTCCATCCGTCCGTCCGTCTGTCACCGGGCTTTATCTCAAGAACGGCGATAGCTAGACAGTTGAAATTTTCACAGATGATGTATTTCTGTTGGCGCTATAACAACAAATACAAAAAGTTGGCCAAGTGCGAGTTGGACTCGCGCACGTTAAAACAAAAAAAGGTTAAAATATGAAGTCTAATGTTGTACGGAACCCTTCGTGCGCGAGTCCGACTCGAACTTGGCCGATTTTTTTAATTAGAATAGTGGTGCTTTAAAAATTATCACGTAAATATTTCAAAGTCATCGGGTTTGCAGTTCAGAAATTACAGATATCACAACCTAAATATTACGTTCCAAATAACTTGACACCCAAAATGTACAGAAACCTTTGAACATACGGCTCATCTTAAGCTGGCGTTTGCACTTTATCGTATATAATAGATAGGTCTGTAGTCGGACCTCTCCAAAAGACTGAGTTTTCAAACAATAAAACAGTTTTTTTTTATTACGATAACCACAACTTCCCTACGAATATTTTTCATGACATGCAATGCTCTAATCAGTCTAATCTATACCTATAACAGGTTGCAGAAAGAGGGTATGGAAGCGCGAGGGGTAAGACGCTTACATTTATCTATTTATACTTATAACAATACTGTAACAGGTCCAATTCTGTACATTGCAGATATTTTGAAAATATATTTTGAAAATATGTTTTGAGAGCAATCTGTAGCTGTTAATGATGCAAAAACTGTTATTTTTTTTTTCTGGCTGTCTGTCTGTATCCCGGCCGCGCATCACTCCAAAACTACTGAATGGATTTGAATGAAACAGCACGATTCGAGTTCATACTACGAAGAAGGACATACGATACTTTTATCCCGAAATTCAGTACGGTTCTTCTGGGAAAGGGGATGAAAGTCAAAATGTACACTTAGTTGTAATCTATTAACGCGTAGTCCGATTTCAATCATTCTTTTTGTTACAATAGTGGTAATTTAATTTTTTCCCGTAAATATTTCAAATTCCTCAGTTTTGCAATTAAGAAATTACAGATATCACAAACTAAATATTTCGTTTTAAATAACTTGAACCGCGGAATATTGAGAAACCCTTGAACGTACGACTCATCTTAAGCCCACAGGCAGCCCGGAACCCCACGGGAAGCCCGACACCCCACGGACAGACCAGCATCCCACGGGCAGCCCGGCACCCCACGGGCAGCATGGCACCCTTATTTAGTTTTGCAAGCTTGCTACTATAAACTCTAAAATGTGGTACATTCACCACAATCAGTTTTTAAAACTACATATCTTTCTTTTGTTTTAGATACATTTCGGAGACTGCGCAATGGAAGTGCACAATGTTTTCTTAGGTTTTCGCGATTGCTACACTTAGTAATTAAACAACTTTAAACGGTTTAAATCACGTATATTTATCATTATATTTGTCCGGACGTTTCAAACACTTTGTAGTGATCGTGGTCACGGGGTGACTGTCGGGACAAAAATAATGATAAATATACGTGATTTAATCCGTTTAAAATTGGAAGTGCACCACTTTAGTAGATTGTTATACAAGGGTCGAAAGGAATTGGTAACTTTCACCCGCGGTCAGCTCTCTACTTTTCATTTCGAATTTAAAGAAGGTAAAAAAAGTAGCTTTTCTAAAAATCATTCATTGAAATAATAACATACTTACTAAAAATTTATTGAGAGGTTAGAACTATTTGGGAAATTTTACGTACAATTTTGTTTGGAATATTTACAAGCGCTTATGGCCCGAATAGGAATCTCTCTGCTTTTCACTACTAATATAAGGAATAACGATGTAAAAATAGTATGTTTTTTTTATATTATTTAATAACATGAGCAGTACCTTTTTAAAATTAATGCGGCTATAGTCCAAGTAGGTATCGATGACTTACATCCGTGTTAAACACTCTACTTTTCATTTAAAATATGAGAAGGGTAAAAAAATAGTAGTTGCATGGTGGTAGGGCATTTTGCGAATGCCCGCCTGGCTAGCTACCACCCTCAAGTAGAAAATCTGTCGCCAAGCACCTAACGGTGTGTTCCGGCAGCTGTTCTTGAGAGCCAGTAATTATCTAGGTTAGCCTGAACAACACCTTCGACTACATCATCACTTTCCATCAGGTGAGATAGTGGTCAAAGGCTAACCTATCATACATAAAAAAAAAAGTTTTTCTAAATATTTACTAAAAATAATAAACATGAGTAGAAGATACAAAGATACACTAGGAGTTAGAACAATGAAATTTAGGGTTTTTTTTTTAACCTACACTTTTTACCTTATATTTAGTTACTACCCTGCCAAACATAGTTGTTATTAATTGTTTTATAACAACAGAGTATTTTACAACGAAAAATCTTAGACATATAACTTTGTTAACACCAATGGTTACCATGGTTACAAGTCATTCCGGCCCAAGAGAAGGAAGCATTTCCTATGAGTTTTTCCCGGCCTTAGGTGGGAAGGAGCGTCTCCCACCCGCTACTCAGATCAAACAAACACTACTTTCCGAGAATAAGAAAAAAAAAAATATGTTTGATCTACCATCAAACAAACCGCCGCTTTAAAATCGAAATTCTAAAGAAACGCACAATGTACTTTGCTTCAACATTTATTGTGCGAACCGGGAAAGAACTCTCTGAGTTACTTAACTACTGTCTTCTGGAAAATACAACCCGGGAGTTTTGAAATCCAAAGTAGAAAGCTCCATTCTGAGCTATGGTTTACTATAAGAGTGCTTCACCGCAGACCACAGTGTTGCTTAATATGAGATAAACAGTGCACAAATATGAATAATTAGTCTGCAGGCACGGCAATCGCGAACGAAGTCGCGGGTACAGCTAGTATTCAATAAAAGCAGTGTTTGCATGATTTGAGCCGCAGTGTTAGAGACCTCTAAGTGTGATGTACAGCTAATGATAATTGTAATATAGATGGATACTATGCCTCACACTAATATTATAAAGAGAAAAGATTTGTATTTTTGTAGTGACCTGGATGAAATTTGGTATGGAAATAGTTTGAGACCCGGGGAAAGACATAGGATAGTTTTTAGCCAACTGCACAAAAATAGGTTACTTGTTTTGCGCGATAATCGACATACACGCGGGCGGAGCCGCGTCTGTAAAACTAGTACATTATATAAGTAGATATTTTTCAAAGAGGTAACATATATGTATGCATAGGCGGTACTTGAGCATAGATCTCTATTATGTTATGTTATGACCAGAGAGTTGAAAAAAAAATCTTAGGTTATGACGAAGGCATTTACGGTTGTGATTTACGGTAGGTATTAGGTTAACAGTAGAGGTTAACCCCAGTAGCGGATATTATCGAATATAGGTAGCGTACTTACCAGATACCTAGTAATTTATTTAATCATTACCTATTTTTTTTTTTTAATTGGTTAGTGGCTAGCCTTTGACCACTATCTCACCTGATGGTAAGTGATGATGTGGTCAAAGATGTTTTTCAGGCTAGCCTAGAATTCTATTATTCTACCTAAGTAACTACATACCATAATACAAATAAAACTTTTTTTAGCGTTGGACACTTCTACAATATTGTGTTTAGTTTATGTAAAATTAGGTCAAATGAAACATTGTATTGTTTTCTCGGAATTTCAAAATCGGTTCATATTTTATCACAAAAATATACTGTTTCAGTATGAATCCCTGTAGGAAAAGGTCGGTGTTATCGGAAATACGGTTTGGGTTTGAATTCTCTCTAGGTAAAAGTTCTAGTTTCAGATATCCAATACTGGAAACTGGAGGCTTTATTTTATGGACATATACGTGTTTATATCGGTAGTTATAGTTCTTGTGTAATCTCATATTGATTCTTGAATCTGACTGAAGCAAGGAAACAATAAATTATTTGAAAAAATATGAGCAGTCTTGCTTCAGGCGTCGCGCGTCGGATTGAAAATCAGCAGATCAAATATTGTAATGAGCAACTGTTCCGTGACTTCATGGTGGGTCTAGTTTTTCTTATTTTATATTATAGTCTGCTCCAATTTTCGAAGACTTAGGTCATTGATCCAACACAACGAGACAGCGACATTGACCGAGATTTGAGCAACAGGATAAATGCAGGATGGATTAAATAGCGACGAATCACTGGGACAACATGTGACCATGAAGCTAAAGCGAAAATTGTATTAGAAAATTGTCAGACTTATTTATTTATATATATATATATTTTTATCCTGTAACCGGTTGTACGTCCTCTATGGCGTTATTTGCATCTAATGTGGCGTCCACCTGCTTTGGACGTCCGTATAAGGACGCCAAATAGGAGACCACGCGCAATGTGCGTGAAATGACCCACTGATACCAGTAATGTCAAAATAAGAAAAGTGAATTGGACGTCATTTTCGTTCCAATCTACCTACACAGCATATTTACGTAGTTCCGTTGATTTTCGTAGCAAAACGAGTAGCGCTGTTGTCAATTTGGGAATACTTTCATTGAAAGTTGTGTTTGACGTCCGCAAAAACTTTGAAGATGCGACGTTGCCATACCGTGCGCATTATTTATGTTTTAGTTTAATCATAGCATTTCGCTATGTCTCGTCGTATACGGGTGTCACGTCGTGAGTGAGCGAGGTTTCGCGCGAGTTTATTTTATAACGTATATGACTTCCGCATCACTTGGTAAAATGTTCAGCAAGAATCTTAAAATTGGCACGAGGAGATAGTTAATTTTAGGTTCCGAATTTTAGGCGAGTATGGGAAAAATCCTCAAAGTTTAAGATGTCGTCTGCCAAGTAAAATTGAATAGCGTATCTCAGAAACGGTAAGAGATAGGTAAGGAGTTCTCGACCAAATGTCATAGGGGATCGGGAGAGCAGTCGAATGACATGTGTCAAAAATCCAAAATGGCGAATTTCAAGATGGCCACCATACAAAGTGCTCATATATTCGACCGGATTAGTAGTTTTTGTGTATTTTACCTTACACTACCGACTTGTATTAGGAGTATGAGTACGTTCTTATACCAAATTTGATATTTTTTTTTGTTGACGTCTGCCAAATAATAAAGTTTTTCCGATTTGGCTGAAATTCGATATCTAGGTTGTTCTGGACGTTCTTATCCCAAATTTGAAATTGTTTTTCGATGACGTCTGCAAAGTAAAAAAAGTTTTTCTGATTTGGCTGAAATTTGATATCTACGTTGTTCTGGACGTTCTTATTCCAAATAAAAAAAATAAATTTCGATGACGTCCGCCAAGTAAAAAAAGTTACCCCGATTTGGCTGAAATTCGATATCTAGGTTGTTCTGGACGTTCTTATTCCAAATTAAAAATTGTTTTTTCAATGACGTCTGCCAAGTAAAAAAAGTGACTGATTTGACTGAAATTCAATATCTAGGTTTTTCTGGACGTTCTTATTCTAAATTTGTAATTTTTTTTGGATGATGTCTGCCAAGTGATGAAAGATGAAGTATCTCGAAAACGGTAAGAGATAGGTGGAGGGGTCTTTGAACAATGTCATAGTGAATAAGGAGAGTATACCAATGACATTTGATAAAAATCCAAAATGGTGAAATTCAAGATGGCCGCCATACTATAAAGTGCTCCGATCACGCTGAAGTGAGGCCGTAAGGCAGAGGTTCAGTGGGGTCGGCATTTGGAGTAATTCATTTTATTTTTTGAGTGTATTAAGAACTTTGTGGGATTTTTGACTACATTTGGAGTAACTGTCCGAGGCCGAAGGCCGAGCTCCGACTTGAGAGTATTTTCCACATTTCCGATTGGTCTCCATGGTAACTGCCTACGATAACCAAAGCACCTACAAGTGGGGTTCCTTTACCGAAGTGACTCAGAACCTTGGTACGATTCTGACCATACCACTTTTTTATAGCGGTAGGCTGAATTTGGTTTGGTGGCTACAGTTTGGTTCCTTATTGTAATAGGAGTTTATATTGGATTTCATACTGCTAATGGTTTTTTTTTTTTTCTTTGTATAAGGTGCTTTTATGACAGTTCGTACTGACTCAAGATAGATGCAGGCCGCTTGCGGCCCGCACACTGCCCGAATAACTAGCTATCTTAGTAAACTTTGAAAACACCGCGAGTTTTTTTTTTTGGAGTAATTTTGTAAATTTCAGATAGTAGTATTAGGTACATATTTGTTTCGATTGACAAATTAAAATAATTACATAATTTATAATAAATATTTATAAGATTATCAGACAAAATCTCGCCGAACGCATAATGACTCCAAATTCTACAAGGTAGGTAGGAAGGTCAGTAGGTAGATTAGCATTTGACCACAATCTCCCGTGATGGTAAGCGGTGATAAGATCGAAGATGTTATTCAGGCAAACCTAAAGTTACTGGCTCCTAAGAACAGTTGTTGGAATACACCGTTATGTGCTTGGCGACAGATTTTCTACTTGAGGGTGGTAGCTAACCTCGCGGGCGTTTACAAAATGCCTGATCATTACGAGACGAAGGTCAAGTCCGTCGCGGGATCTGAACCTTGGAACTGCTGCGCTCCACAGCCATTACCACTGAGCAATCACTGTTTTAAAGTAAGTCTACAGGTAACCACTATCCATACAACTTGATCGAAACGTTGAGGTTATTCAAAATGTAATTTTGATCTTAATTTTGTGCATAAATAAAGCGTGATAACAAAGTAATGGTGAGCCACCCATTTTGCAATTTTAATTCACTTAATAGCTATGCCTGGTATAGCTATGTATACAATTATCAATAGCATATAGGATAATGGGGTGCCGGGTAAGAATGTCACCCCCCATTTCTACCCATGGGTATCGTATCCGGCAACTAAGGAAATAATACCGGAAGGTGGGAAGCAGCGCTTTTTGAAGAACTGTCAACTTCTACTGAGATTCCCAAAACTCCTTAAGCTTACCAGGCTTAGGACTGGCTACATTAAAAAATTAAGGTCGAAACTAACTTAAATTTATAAAACATTTTTAAACTTAAGGCGCTCCTGGCCAGAAAACGCCATACAAGAATTAACTTTTCTCAAAGAAAAAACTCGGTTATTAAACTAAAAAAAATATATGTTATTTTTAAGCATATTCTTGAGTTAATTCATAAATCTGATACACATAATAAATAACTTCACTCGATAGAAAAAAATCCTAAAGTTACCTCTATTTCGAATTTAAAAACGATTTTTGTCTCCCTTTCTACCAATCTTTAATTTTAATTTTTTTTTAATGCATTACTAATCAATAAAAGAAATTAAATCATAAATAAAAATGTTAAAAAGTTATCATGTTAATTTTATATGATTTTTTATCATGAATTCATGGTATCAGAGCTCGCTCACTTGACCGCCAGTGCGCTCGCAGAGCTCGTCGACGTTGGACCTGTGTCAATTTTTGCGACCTACGCAGCGCCACACAGAAAAAGATCAAAATGAATATCAAACACAACAAAATAAAATATGCTCAGGGCTAACTTTTAGAAAATCGACTCGTTACGCTTATCTTGATGACTTCCTGATTGACGGTGAATGACAATAGATTTCGTAAGTAGTGAAAGTTAGTATGGTGAAAGTTATAGTATGTGTGTTAATATTAGGAAAATGGTGTTTTTTTTACAAATAAATGGAACCGAGTTCAACATTGAAATCTTTGAAATAACTTGTCGAACTCGATACCGTGATGGTTCCAAAGAACCTATTATCACAATATTGTGCGCATGGTAACAACTTCAACAAGTTATTTTGGACTTTTGGGTGTAGAAGTCGGTTCCATTTTTTGGTATTATTTTAATGTTTAAATTTTTTTTTAATTAATCTAGCTGAATGCCTATTATTTCGTACCCAGTGTCTAAGACAATGAAGTTAATAATCAAAGCCCAGTGTATAGGTACACACTGGGCTTTAATTATTAACTTCATTACTATTATATAATCAAAACTATGCTAGGTATATTATTTTCATTATAGATTTACTCCACCCTTGTCTAGCTTTGATATGATAAAACTAATATAAATTATAAATTAGAAAGTTAGTATGTGTGTTATTAACCGATTAAAAAAAATACCTAAAAATGGAACCGACTTCAACACCCAAAAGTATAAAATAACTTGTTGAAGTCGTTACCATGATAGTTCCAAAGTACCTATTGTCACAATATTGTGCGTATGGTACCGAGTTCGACGAGTTATTTCGTACTTTTGGATGTTGAAGTTGGTTCCATTTTTTGGTAAAAAAAAATTTAATCTTTTTAGTGACCCTTGGTACTCACGGGATCGATTGTGATTCATTATCAACGACTATATTATCATGATAGGTCAATATGTTTCAGTTATTGGTGTGTAACTCAAAAACGACTTGACCGATTTTGATAAAATTTAAATGAGACTAGACGACAAGCATCAGCTTTCAAAAAAACATATTTTTTTAAATCGGTTCACCCAGTCAAGAGTAACGGAGGTAACAAACGTAAAAAGAAACAGGCGAATCGAGAACCTCCACCTTTCTTGGAAGTTGGTTAAAAAGGGGGAGGTTCTCAATTTGTCCGTTTTTTATGTTTGTTCTCAGAACTTTTTACTGGTGAACCGATTTTGATGATTTATTTTATTTGAATGTTGATGCTTGTCGTGTGATCCCATTTAAATTTCATCAAGATCGATCAAGCCGTTTTTTGAGTTACACTCCAATAACTGAAATGTTTTTTCTTATCTTGATGATATAGTCATTGCCAATGAATGACAATCGGTCCCACAAGTAGCAAGGGACACTAAAACGTGTGAAGGTTTTTTTTTACCGAACCTACTTCAACACCCAAAAGTGTGAAATAACTTGTCGAAGTCGGGAACATGCGCACAATATTGTGATAATAGGTACTTTTGAACTATCACAGTACCGACTTCAACAAGTTATTTCGCACTTTTGAGTGTTGAAGTCAAGCCCATTTTTCGGTAAAAAAAAAATTTTGTGCGACATTACATGAGTATTGAATTTGTTAGTAAATTTGAGTAGTCTTTTTTTATGATTATAGAAATAATAAGTTACATTAAGCGATTTTTTAAACTGGATGGATATAAATTAAATTATAAGTAAAAACATAAATCTGGCTGTATGGAAACTCATGTCACGTCACGACCATGGTACGCGATGTCACACCCGTGATATGAACAAGTTTTTTTGATAACTTTCTAGGTTCAATAAGCTTGCTAAAGTGCAATGAAATTATTGTTTTTATATCTAGTTTTAGCCGAATGTCTAGTATTTCGTACCCAGGGTCTAAGATAATGAAGTTAATAATCAAATCTGTACGATATTATTTTTAGTATAGATTTACTCCACCCTTGTTTATTATATGATAATAATAATATATATTATAAATTTGAAAGTAAGTATGTGTGTTAGCTTCTTAACCGACTTCAAAAAAGGAGAAGGTTTTGAATTCGTCTATTTTTTTAAATGTTTGTTACCTCAGAACTTTTACTGATAAACCGATTTATATGTTTTTTTTATTTGAATGTTTGTGGTGTGGTCCCATTTAAATTTCATCAAAATCGGTCACGCCGTTTTTGAGTTACATTCCAATAACTGAAAGGTATTTTCCTATCTTGATTTTAAATTTAAATTGTTATCACTATTGTTAGGTCCAATGCCAAAAAATATGAGTTTAATTTATTCTGTTGTATTTCTTTATATTTGTTATCTGGGTAATCCTCAACTCAACTGTAATAAAATATATATTTAGATTTTTTTATGTATATCATTATCACACATAAAAACCCTTTACATTTTTGCAAGCTCATTGAACCTAGGAATATATTAAAATACTAGTTCAAAGTCTCAGGTGTGATATTGAGCAACATAGTCGTGACGTGACATGAGTTTCCATACAGCCGGATTTACGTTTTTTACCCATAATTCAATTTATATCCATCCAGTATTAAAATCACTTAATATTACATATTATTTCTATAATAATAAAAAAATACTACACAAATTTACTAACAAATCCAATACTTATGCAATGTCTCAATATAAAAAAAATGTTTACCGAAAAATGAAACCGACATCAACACTCAAAAGTGTGAAATAACTTGTTGAAGTCGGTACCATAATAGTTCAAAAGTACCTAGTATAACAATATTTTGCGCTTGGAACCGACTTCGACAAGTTATTTCACACTTTTGAGTGTTGAAGTTGGTTCCATTTTTTGGTTTACATTTATTAAAAAATTTTTCAGTGATTCTTGCTACTTACTGGATCAATTATCATTCACTGTCAAAGACTATATCATCAAAATAGGAAAATATTTTTCAGTTATTGGAGTGTACAACTGATTTTAAAGAAATTGATACTTTTCGTTCGAATTCATTTAGAAATCAAACGACAAGTATCAGCTTTTAAATAAAAAAAGTATTATAGAAATCGGTTCACCTTCTCAAAAGTTCTGAGGTAACACACATAATAAAAATATAGACGAATTGCGAACCCCCTACTTTTTGAAATCGGTTAATAAGCTTTGCTATTATGAACTGAATTTATTAGAAATTTGTTAAAAACCTTACCTTACAATTTTCATAAACTATTTTTTATATAGTAACTTAAAATTAATTTATCAATTTTTAATTCCAAATAACATTTTGATTTATTAAAGTGCGCGTATAGACTCATTATATCTAAATATAGTATCTGTTGCCCTGTTTCATGACTTTTTTTTTTATTTTTACGGCATATGGTTCTACTGTATTTTCAATAATAGACACTATCTGGCAAATTTTATTTTTATTTCTGGCCAATTTCGCTAGAAGGCACATATCTGCCTGAAGAAGGTTGCCTTGATGAGCGATGATTATGAAGTAAGAATTTGTACTCATTGACTTTGAATTGAGCACTCTGTAAAGGACAGCTTTATGAAATTTATTACAATGGGGCTCCTGTCACAACCAAGACAATTGATACATATTATACATTTAGTTTCAAAAATGCTCTCTATAAGCGCTCAACTTAACACGTATCGTTTTGGATAATATCTTTTTAATAAAACTTGCAAAACAGTACATTAGAATGAGCTAAAATGATATCCAAAAATATTGTGGAATTTGGTTTATTTTAAACGCACGACATAATTCTTTGAGATTTGTTATTATGTTGAATACATGGTCTGAAAATAATAATTTAAAAAAACTTAACTAAAACTAAACGATTCTGTCTCGACCATGGGCCTTAGGCCATGAAAACCACGGTTGTGACGTCCATGGACGTGAAATGTTCGCATCATGCTATAACCACAAAGATTAAACAAAAATAGCCATCTTAAAACAATCACTAGATTCATTGTTATTAAACACACCATATTAATATTAATCTGCGTAGACATATTCATATTTATATACATAAATACATATTTTAAGAGTCACGGTCTTGATAGCATAAGGGTACTCGTTTTACAAAATAACTAATATATAACTTATTCTTACGAAGCTATATCACTCGACGCCATTAGTTAATAGGACAACTGTGACAGACAGACTTGTCACTGAGTTCTGGGAATCTCACATGACACGGTTGTGACATTTAATGTTTTCTTTTGATGAAGTTTATATATATATATATATATATTTGAAATATAATAATATTACCAAATTACCATTTGTGAATAGGTGCATTAAACGGCTTTCTCTATACTAAAAATATAATAGAACCTTAATATATTAATTTAATGTAGCTCTCACAAATAAAAATGTTTTTCTTAAGAATGATTTTGAAGCGCTCGTAGCCAAGTTTGCTTAGCCATTCTGAATCGATCAGCAAAGTTAAGCAACGTCCGCCGCGGTCATGACTTGGATGGGTGACCGCTGGCTGGGCATTACTACTGAGCGCTTCCGTGCTTCGGAGGGCACGTTAAGCCGTCGGTCCCGGTTGTTGTCTTAGGATAGCAGTCGTTACAGCATGGTGGTAGGGCACTTTGCAAATGCCCGCCTGGCTAGCTACCACCCTCAAGTTGAAAATCTGTCGCCAAGCACCTAACAGTGTGTTCCGGCAGCTGTCCTTGAGAGCCAGTAACTCTAGGTTAGTCTGAATAACATCCTCGACCACATCATCACTTACCATCAGGTGAGATAGTGGTCAAAGGCTAACCTAACAAGCATAAAAAAAAAAAAAAAAATGATAATTTACCCATCTAAAATAACCGTAGGTACACAATGACCCTAACATCCTGTATAGATATATAAACACTACTGTACTGACCGAACCCCTACAGGACCCGATTATTTTTCCGGCGTATGTACCAATACACGACAAAAGTTAATTCCATTCTAAAATGTCATAGGTACTAACGTGATCTCCGTACGTAGGTAGGACTGTACTGTACCTTACCTGGAAAGCTAAAATCGTGCGCGCGGCGCATCGCACACAACTTTGTGTCGCGTAAATGAATACGTCGCGCTCGAATAAAATACCTAAAGTCCGTGGAAAGCCTCGCCTTAACCCATAAAATAAATAGACATTTGAATAACCAGTGGAAACATGCACATGTAGGTAGATTGGCGGCTTAGGTATATAATAATTTTTTTTATAATAATAAAAAAACTCCATTAGCAGTATGAAATCCAATATTAACTCCTATCACAATAAGGAACCAAACTGTAGCCACCAAACCAAATTCACCCTACCGCTATAAAAAATTGGTATGGTCAGAATCGTACCAAGGTTCTGAGTCACTTCGGTAAAGGAACCCCACTTGTAGGTGCTTTGGTTATCGTGGACAGTTACCATGGAGACTAGTCGGAAATGTGGAAAATACTCTCAAATCGGAGCTCGGCCTTCGGCCTCGGACAGTTACTCCAAATGTAGTCAAAAATCTCACAGAGTTCTTAATACACTCAAAAAATAAAATGAATTACTCCAAATGCCGACCCCACTGAAGCTCTGCCTTACGGCCTCACTTCAGCGTGATCGGAGCACTTTATAGTATGGCGGCCATCTGGAATTCCGCCATTTTGGATTTTTATCAAATGTCATTGGTATACTCTCCTTATTCACTATGACATCGTTCAAAGACCCCTCCACCTATCTCTTACCGTTTTCGAGATACGTCATCTTTCATCACTTGGCAGACGTCATCGAAAAAACAATTTCAAATTTGGAATAAGAACGTCCAGAACAACCTAGATATCGAATTTCAGCCAAATCGGGGTAACTTTTTTTACTTGGCAGACGTCATCGAAATATTTTTTTTTAATTTGGAATTAGAACGTCCAGAACAACGTAGATATCGAATTTCAGCCAAATCGGAAAAACTTTTTTATTTGGCAGACGTCAACGAAAAAAATACATATATTCCAAATGACATAAAAAATGTTTTTTATGTCATTTGGAACAAGCTTGGTCCATCTGATGCTAAGCGGACTAATCTTTGTCTATAACAGATGCATTTCATCACAAGTTACGAATTGCACGGCGCCCATCACCTTGAGACGTAGTTGTTAGACTTAATGTACTGGCAGTAGTCTTTGAGAGCCAATGAAATTACAGGCACATGAGACTTCATGTGCCAGTGAAATTACAGGCACGTGAAGTCTCATGTGTCTGTAATTTCACTGGCTTTCAAACACAGCTGCCAGAACACAACGTTAGGTGCTTGGCGACAGATTTTCTACTTGAGGGTAAAAGCTAGCCAGGCGGGTAATCGCAAAATACCCTTCCACCAAGCGGTGAAGCTCAAGCTGGCAGTGGGAATCGAACTAGGGACCTGTGGCACGGTAGTCCATAGCTATTACCGCTCGGCCATCATCTCTTTAATATTGCCCATTATAAACATTCTATAGGCACGGCTGGGCTGGTATTTTATTTAGTCCGTGATGTATCGTGCATGATATAATGGCTAATAAGAACGGCAACGTCGCATTTCACAAAGGAAGTGCAATAAGCCATAGTCTGAACTAAAAACCTATGTATATCATATGAGTTCGGATGAGTGATAATATGAATGGGAGTCCATGTTGGTTACCATCCGTCTGGCTATATACGTATATTTGTA
Organism: Plagodis dolabraria; assembly: GCA_963854805.1. Classification (NCBI taxonomy): domain Eukaryota; kingdom Metazoa; phylum Arthropoda; class Insecta; order Lepidoptera; family Geometridae; genus Plagodis; species Plagodis dolabraria. Next base: position 18,000,515 of record OY978460.1, on the reverse strand, counting down.
TATCAACATATCGTAAATATTCACAAAACTAAGTTGTACATGAGTTTTGAAATTATTTTATGGACCCATATTCGCTTTCATAGTTTATGAAAATTAACTAGAAGTGGTGGACGTTACAATAATGCGAAATGAAAGGACGTTATATAAGTGATGTGATGTATATATATATATATATATATATATATATATATATATATATATATATATATATATATACTTGTTCCGAGTGGTGTATAGAAAACGGATGAGTGAGAGAGTGAGATTCGCGAATATAGTATGTGTGGTTTAGAATGGACAAGATTAGGCATACGAATATATATGCAGTAAAGAAGTGTAACTCTTATACAGTTACCGCTTTGATTTCAAACTCAGCAAGTTTACAATAAACAAAAACTTGCACAATCTTCCAAATTCAAATGGATTGGTTAATTGATTTGGCGCTTAGAAATGATCACATCCGGTAATGTTGGGCCGCACGGCACACTTTGTAAATCATGCCCGCCGCGGTAATGTTTGCATTCAGCTGTTTTGAGCTCGACTAACATTTCTTAACATAATTATTCGTAGGTTAAGCATAAATAATATATCAGAGAAAGCGAAATAACTATTATTCACGTAGAAAAAAAAAACGAATAAAGAACACTATACAAAATACTAAGCGCCAATTTTACCAAACTAGGATAAAACTAGACGAAGATAACTTTAATCTCTGTATATAACCAACAAAATATGAAAGACGTTTGTGACCTTTGTCAGACTTCCAATGATTTTGCAGTATTTTAAATTTGGCGTGGTATTGACTTTTACGATTATGCAGACGAATTTGCAAAGGAAAAAGACCACAAAAATTATACCGTCGATTATGGCGGTACGGGTCCTTCCTTAGTGTATATACTTAAAACAAATATGACCACTGCTACAGCTGATAATACATCATTTTTATATATCCACACTGCAGTTACGTATCATAAATATCTACCTACAACAAGGAGTTTTATTTTCGCATCAAACGGAATCCAACAATTTTAAAATCTGATACAAGGTTTGACGTTCTCAAATAGCATATTCCAATATCATTTCAATGGCGAAGAGTATAAAGTTATCCCAGTGTTAATTAAACAAGATTTGATTGGTTTAATTGGGCCTGAGTTATTACATATAATATATTAAAGTAATCCGTGTATGATTCTTGCTGTTCATGTAAACGACATACAGTAGATTTTACCAAACCTAACTACAAAAGGGAAAAAATCGACTAAAAGCAAGCAATATAGGTACCAATATACAATATACGTATTTGTAGTATTTTCCAATAAAGCCGTCACAATGCAAACTCCTTATCTATAGTGCAACTCACACTTGGCAGGTTTTTATTAAGTATATAAACCGGCTGACTTTATTTTTTGTACGCTAAGGGCCCGTTTCAGAATGTCCTAATAAAGTTTCGGGTTGCTATGCAACACATAAAATAACTAAATGATAAAAATGACAGTTAACATGCAGCGCTTTTCAAGCTTTAACCGATGGATAGGCTAAATTGATGACTGTGAAACGCAAAGATAGTATTTTATTTATTAAAAATATTATGGGTAGTAAAACCGGAACTTACTCGAACATTCTGAAACAGGCCCTTAATGTAATAAAATTTTACAATGTCCAATTTTTTGCCCTGGAATTTTGTTTAGTGTTATTGTGTCAGTAATCCTTACATATTATGTTGGGTTTCCGCCAAAATAACACACAGTTTTTTACAATTTTAACCGGCTATCACGGTTATCAAAAGAAGTTCAAGATAGGACGGAAAACAGTAAAATTGGCCCATAAAAAAAACATACAGCCTATTTAATTTTCCGATTACATTAGTTCTAGGCTACTATACCTAAAACTTGTCTGCTATTCAGGCTTATAGGCTTGATTTACCTAGTCAATTGTGATAATTAATGTTAGCAGAATATTTGCAGCATACTATTTGTATAATTAATTGGCCACTCTTGATTAGTTTGTGTTCCATCTGGGCATATCCATGCTACAGCTTTAATAATAGTTACGTGTTATGCGGCTATTTCAATTAGTTCAAACTGGTTAATCCATTTTGAATAGTAAATAGTTTAGATGTTTTAGTTTTGGCTTCTGAATGACTTTCGAGTGGCATTTGAAATCTAATACTAGGTACTAGAATTGTAAACTTTCATACACCATCTTTCTATCCGTATCTTACTCATGTGAGGTTTGTAAGTAGTTAACTATAGTATGCCTTCCCTAACAACACAAAGTACAACACAAGAACTTACAAATAATATGATTTCGTAAAGGCACTAACTAAAAGAGCTCTTGCTTCAACTCTATAAGGCATTCATAAGGTATTAGGGCTCTCCAAACTTCATACAGCACGGCCGATGTACTCAGTTTGAAGTCGGAGACTAGTCTACGGGGATACTCTACTTAGTGGGGAAAAACAGTATTTGTTTCAATTAAAAAATAAAAGTGGGGTACAATTTTGTACGCATGTCCCTATACTATATTATTATATATTCTATGCCTATACCCCTCGGGGTTGGGGGGTTTTCCTAAAAGCAAAATAAAAAAACTTTATAGGATTGGGCGGGCAAGATGTTGTACTGCATATCCCCTTGGCACAAAATGATGTACCTATGTTTGTGAAGCATGAAGAATGACATTCGTCATGATGCTTACCACATGTACCTTAATAGCCTTAATATTAGTAAGCGAGTACACTGTAAAAAAAATCTAAATTTCTTCATTAAACATAAGCTATGTCGCTGTACGCTCTGTTAATCGGGTCACGTTTCCTTTATTTGAGTTTCTGACCACACATCACCTCTTTGCCTCTAGCAAACAAGGTAATCTTTTGTGAAAACAATAGAAAAATAATTATAAAGAAAAACAAACATCACGAAAAACAAACTGTTCCATGGGAGCACACATCTGTGACGGAGGCCACCGTGAATTACTCTGAATTCTTAATGACAGACGAACGGTGGCTGATGGGAACGTAGTCAGGAGAGGGGTCAGTTTCTAAAGGGGTCAGATAGGTATGACAAAAATAAGATGCAAGAAGGTGCATTAGGCTAACTATCTATTTAAAAGTGAAAGGATACTGACTAAATACGCATTCTCGAAAACTGCTTGACTTGAAGATTAAATTTGGCAGGTTGGTAGGATAATAATATAATGATAAAAATATGGTAATGGAGAGTAGACGTCAACTAAAAATGGATGGATTTTACGACAGGGACGAACTTAAGGAGTCAAACAGTAGGATGCTACATTATTATATGAAAGTATAATAGCACAGGATAGCAATATAACCCACGTGGCGGTAATAGAAGGCGTGTCATCTAGTAAGTAGGTACATGATAATTTATTCTCGGTGTGTCTATGGAACAACTAAACCCGAATCAACACTAGTTATTTAAATGTAGAATAAACATCTTCACTGGTCTATACCCATAATTTTCATCACCTTTCTCACAAAACCACCTTCACTTTGCTACGAGAGCTGCAGTATACTACTTCTTTAATTACCAGCGGTGGTAGTGCGAAGGGACTCTTTTTCTTTTACGGGGAAAATAAGCAATATATAACAAACAGGTATGATCATGAATGGATAGGTAGTTGTTTCTTTATTCGCCCCTTTTTGTAGGAAACAACCCTGGGTACAACCATACCATTGTGTGCATGTTTTATCACAGTAGGTTAGTTGCATATATTGTGGATTATGGTTAATGTCAAGTAAGCTTTTATTATATAATATGTTATATAATCCATACAAATGCATTTAGACAATGTCTAAAAATGAAATTTTAAATAGAATTGCATGCTTAAGATTAATAATTAAAAAATTAACGTAAACAAAACGAACATGATACAATTTCGAAGCTACATGAGACCACGCATAGAATTAAACATAATCTAGGAAAATAATAAAATAAATGAAGTTAATTCAACCAACTTTCTAGGAATGATGATTGATGGGCATTGTGATCGGAGAACACACGTAAACTACGTATGTGACAAACTACGTTTATCTATACAATAAAAAAGTAACTGTTCACCGGAGCTACTGAAGTTACTCTCAGTGCATACCACGGATATGTATCTTCGGTGCTCTCATACGGTCTCTTACTTTGGGGCAATTCCGTTGAAATAGAAAAAGTGTTCATAATTTTTTTTAAATGTGTTAAAGCGATCTGCGGAGCCCGTAGTATAGATAGTTGCAAACCAATTTTCAAACATTTTCGTATCTTACCATTGGTTTGCATGTATATTAGAGATCTTTGTGTTTTTGTAAAGCAACATCCAAAGTATTTTACCTTGAATTATAATATATCAAGTATAAATGTGAGGGATAAATTTAAACTTTACCAACCTAAATGCCAGTTAATTATGTGTAAAAGGAATGTGATTATGAATGCAATTAATGTTATCAATAAATTGCCTAATTCATTTAAAGATATGACATTAAATATTTTCAAAAAAATATTACTTTATGGTTACTTGACAACTGTTTTTACACCTTAAATGATTTTATGATATTCAAAGTTTCTTAGGTAATATTGTTAATAGAATTGCATTTTAGTTTTAGTTTGATTGTATTTAATATTTTTACGTATTGTATTTGATAGTATTAATTTTTACTTAATGACATAATATTAATATTTTATTATGAATTGTATCTACTTTCAAACTAAATGTATGTATTGACTTATAGTGTTGAAATACACATTTGCACACCAAATTGTCATGGTAGAATGTTAAGGACATTTTTGTAAAGCATTACATCTGCTGTAACTGTAAAACATTCATGTGAATAAATGATTTGGTTTGATTTGATAACGAATATGCGTATTCTAGTAGTTTAGCTAGTAGAATAAAATTCTAATTAAATTTTAACCAGCACCTTTATTGCCGAAGATGAACTTCATCATTGTCTGGGAAAATTGTGCTGGGCTGTCTTTGAATGTCATTACCACTTTTAGAGTATTACTTATATTAATTGCTTATACTACATATACAAATGAAAATTATTTATTAAAGACGTTACACAAAAATGAACACAAGATAATAAGATACAATAATAAGTATTAAATCGGTTCAATAGAGGATGTACAACATCTTTTGATGGAATGTTCCCGGAATGCAGATCTCAGAAGAACCATATTTGGTTCATCACAGATTTATGAGACTGGTTCGTGTAATAGCATATTGGCCTCACCACTGTCTGATAAAGCCCAACAGTTATATGGTCTCGTAACAAAATATTTTGAAAGGAATTATATTGTATTTAGTTAGTAATAGTTTTAAGTACCGATGGGGCGATGTGGTCGCTACGCGACAAAGACCCTTCTATTACATACGCAATAAATTGAAAAAAATAAAATAAACAAATACAAAAATATAAATAAAGGTATTGCTATCCGTCTTTAATTGGACCCATCTCAGCTTATGCTGGCTATAAAGCAGCGCTGGTCTTCCAATGCAGTTCCCCAATCCGCCGATTTTTTACACAATACCACTAAAAGCAGTGATATCCTTTTTTAATTGCTGTTATGTTAACCTTTGTTACATACTATTCTTTGTCAGGTGATTTTCAGCAGATTTTTTGCTCTACAACCCCGCGAATACTGCAAAAAGTTTCAAATCTGGAGTTCAAATGTCAAATTGAAATTTATCTCTATTAAGAAACAATGCCTGTTCCGGAGTTCGAAGTCTTCAAATGTCAAATTGGTGTTCATGTCCATTATTTACTCCATCGCCATACTACATCATGAGTATCATGCTTGGCTATTAGGGCATTAGGGGTGGCTATAGGGGTGGAGTGCGCGGGTTCGAATCCCGCACATGACTATAATTTTTCCTCTCGTTGTAATATTGTAACAATGATTAAAAATGAATAAGAGTGCTAAATTCGCGCCTCTACTACTAGTATCGATAGTCAAGATGGAAAGGTATCCAGGCCGCATAGACGAAAGACTCGGGTGGCCTGCCTGGAGAAAGATTAGTGCCCGTGTTAAGACTAACATGGTAATTCGAAAAATAAGCAGACAAAAATACTTACATAGAAAGAAATCCGTTAACTTAGACGGTTAAACAACAGCAATGAAAGGATAAGTTTGAACTTTGACTCACTCACCACGATAGCTCAACTGGCAGAGCATGTAGCTCTAAGGTTGGATATTCATGGGTTCGAATCGCGCTCTTTGTTCAAAATTCTCCTTTCGTTGTAATTGTGTAATCATCGTTAATAATATACCTCATAGGATCAATAAGTAAAGGTTCTATTATCTATAATGGTTTGGTAATGTGTTTAATGGATTATGAAGCGTTTAGGTAAGGTCTGTCGCGTATGGGTTAGGTAAATAGACTATTACATTTGTCAATTAATAATAATGATGCTTGGTACCGTTTTAGTTTATGATCGTAGTCATAGAAAACACTGTGCGTTTTTTTATTGAATGGCTTTGCGGAAATCACTCCGCGTGATTCACTGGATGTGACTGGACTCACTAGATCTTCGCAAAGCGAATAAAAAAACCAAAGCAAAATTGATATCTATAGATACAATCTGACTACCTATTCTGAAATTAATAATTTAATACTTTCTAATTTTATTTTAATGCTTGATAGTTTAGCTTTCGATAACTATCTCACCTAATGGTAAGTGCCGATGTGGTTGAAGATGTTGTTCAGGCTAACCTACAATTACTGGCTCTCAAGGACAGCTGGCGGAACCCACCGATTTTCTACTTGAGGGTCGTAGCTAGCCAGGCGGGCATTCGTAAAATGCCCTACAACCATACTATAACGACTGCCATCATAAGACAACAACCGGGACCAACGCGACGGCTTAACGTGCCCTCCGAAGCACGGAAGCGCTTGCGGAATCACTAGCGGTCACCTATCCAAGCCATGATCGCGGCGGACGTTGCTTAACTTTGCTGATCAGTTAAGAACAGCTAAGCTAGCTTCACTTCAAACGCATCATAACTATCTAAATGTCATCCAAACTTGCAATATCTACTTAAGACGGAAACTCACAACTGTACATAAATTATAACAAGTTTTTCACGCTTTTAGCATGATTTCACAACCATTACCGTGATCTTGTTGATCACGATCACGGTAACTGCAAGTTTAAAATTATCTTGCTCGTATTAACTTGAACAGTTACGGGACACCAATGCACACGTAAATTACCTATAAAACCGTGAAAAAAAACGTGCCCTATTATTATAATTTTCCAAGGAGATTTAAACCCCGTCACAGTCAATTTCACGATAAAACATAGAGAGTAGCCTACCAAAATTTGCGCCTTTGATAGAGCAAATGATCTAAACAGTTTAAATAGTATCGGTTTATAGAAAAATCCTACACCAGATAGCGAAAACCTACTTTTGCAAAAATTTTAGGACAGAATTTTCAAATTTTCGTGTTGTCTTTGTTTGTCTCCTAACTGTATTTTGTTTTTGTGTTTATTAAATTGCGCCCCCTGGTAGCAGACCGTCCTGCGTTGTTTTTAGGGCATTAGAGTCAATAATCGTGAAGTTATTAACATTTATAGTCGTTCTTTTTTAAAATTTCGTGTATTTTTGTATTTATAAATTCATTTTCAACCTTTTTAAATAGCTCCACGCATCAAAACGCGGGCCGCGATCCCCGATCGTTTCCCGTTGGATTGAGCGCGATCGGAGCTACCTATACTTTTTTAAATATTACAAAATATTTGAAATTTACCTAAACTTAATCTCTACAGTAGTTTTTAAGTAAGTCGGTAAGTTCGTAAGTCTGTTGGAAACCTAATAAATAAATATATGAAAACATACGTTTAACCGTAAAATATGTAATATAAAAAACGTGTTTAAGAATTGTTATCATATTTGGTGTAAATTTTTCTCGAAATCTCGCGTTGTACGATACAGTAGACGATCTAGCAACGAATCTAAAAAATTTTTTTTTATTCTCGGCAAAGACATCGGCGTCAGTACATCTTAAAAGTTATAAATTCTTTTTATCTGTTAATATAGTGATACAGTGATACAGTACCGGGTCTTGATAAAATTTCGAAGAGCTCTATAAAGCAAAAATTTTACTGAAAGAACTGTGAAATAGGATTAGTTCCGATTTTAGCCACGTGACAAAATATTTTCGTATTTTTGAAGAAATGGGTGGGGGGGGGGGGGGGGGGGTGCAATTCTAACCCGGCCTCTCACGGGGATTTCGTAGCTTACCGCACTGTATAAAAGAACTGTACCTAAATAACATTATAAATAAATAAATAATGATACTATACGTATATAGTCATAGGGGCACTCGTTTCAGAAATTATTAGTTCCTCAAAGAGATTGAGATGAGAGTTCTTAACAGCTTATCGATAACTTTTATATTGCTAAAGTTCATCCCTTTAAAGACAGAAGGAATTAATAAACTATCGAGGCACCCATCATAACTTTTTTTAGAGGTGTACTTGCGAAAGTTTGCTGGAGGGTTATGGGGTCACTGAAAATGTAAAGGGCACTTTTCAGGGCCATTCGTATTAAACGTCATTCAATTGTAACAAAGTTACATTTTAATTACAATATTTGTTTAAATAAAAAAGTAAATATTATAACAAAAAATATAAATATTTTTATTTATACTATTATTTATAATATTTATTTTTATGAAATTGTAAAAATAATTAAAGTAAACATGGAAAACAAAACAGGAAATACAGCTTGGAAAACAGCAGACATGGAAAACAGCTTGCAGTAAGTTATGATGTGGTCGAAGATATTGTTCAGGCTTAACTAGAATTACTGGCTTTCAAGGACAGCTGCCGTAACACACCGTTAGGTGCGATAGATTTTCCGTCTGAGGGTGGTATAGCTAGCCAGGTAGGCATTCGCAAAATGCCCTACCGCCATGCTATAACGACTGTCATCCTAAGAGACTGTATTCCTAAGCGAACCGGGAGTGACGGCTTAACGTGCCCTACAAAGCACGGAACCGCTCAGTAGTAATGTCGCTAACAGAACGGCTAAGCAAACTTCGCTACGAGCGCTTCAAAGTAAGATATAGCATAGAATTAAAATTTCCTAAGGTTTATAATATACTATATGCATAACAATCAAAGCCATACAAAATTATAAAGAAACAAAAACATAAAAATTGTGCTCTAATAATTTGTAAGTAAGATTTTCGCTCAGCACGCGTACTGCCCACATACATTCTTCATAGTACTATTCATAATACAATTTTAAGGTTAGTGTAGCTCATGAGTTTGTTTAGTAACTTATTTTTTATTTTATTTAGTACAATACGTACGGAAATACGGCATCCGCGTATAGTTAGGAGTTATGTCAACTATAAAGGTATAGTTGACACTCCTTCGGTGCGGCTAAGCGATTTGCGTCCACCTTTTTAATAAAGAAAAGCAAAGGAATGGAACACCCTCTCAGCATCTTTGTTCCCTGAGAGCTACAATTTGGCAGACTACAAGTAGAGAGTGAACAGGTATCTTCTAGGCAAGCATGCTCCACCGTCGACCGCGTCGTCGCTTAACATCAGGTGAGATTGCGGTCAAATGCTTGCCTAACAATATAAATAACAAAAAAAAACTTTTGTCTGCAACTGATAGTCGTAGTAGGTCTGTTTTCTCACTAGAAGTTAAGTGTTGATATGGTTTGAATAATCATAATAATAAAATATCTTTATTTCACTCAAAAATGTTACATCACACTCATCCTTAATATAATAAAATATAATGCCAAAATATTTACTTAAATTACAAAACTTTACGTTAGTGGCTGTGCTAGGATTCTCTGTGTTACAGCTACTACGATTCCTACTTCTGGACCTGGCCCAGTACTTAAATCTACGCGATGAGCATAGAACGTGGTGTATAATTAAAAGATATATAAAAAAGTGTTTTTAAATGAATATTACTTACATTACAGAATACTTAAAATAACAATAGCAAGAAAATTTTTATAAATTTGTTACACACAGAGAAATATTTGTATGAAACCGGCTCTCAATAACACCGAACGAAAGACACTATGAGGTGTTTGGTGGTAAATTTTCTATTTGGGTGGTACCTAGTCATGGAGGCATTCGCGAAATGCCCTACCAATGTGCGGTGAAGCTGAAGGCCACCGCGAGATTCCAAACTTGAACTTTCCGCATCGCATCTATAGTATTTGCCACTTGGCAATCTTGGCATTCAATGCTTCACCGTAACACCTGACTGTAGGTTGGATATAGGTGGAATATTAAAACATCTAATTCCTTCGTGGAATATAGTGAACTAGAGTAATCAATAATAACATGTCTTTGTCTTTCCGTGACCTTAAAGCAATTCAGTCAAACTTTTTAATTGCCACTTTAATTTTATAATAGATTAATCTTTATTACACCAATAATCGTTAAATTATATAATGATTATACACGAGGATGGTAATAGAAGGTGAGAGAGAGAAGATAGATGATCTCGAAATGTGGTGCTGGAGAAGAATGTAGAAAATTTTGTGGATTCAGTTCAGAACAAACCAGTCAAAACAAGAACTCGGCTTCAAGCAGCATTGATCATCTATCGTTCAGGCTCGTCTTCTCTCTTTCTTTGGACATGTATCGCGACGCGGTAAAGCCTTTCTGGAACTTTTTGTGGTGAATGGTAAGATTGAAGGGACAAAACCACGTGGACAATGACAAAAACAAAATGGAGTAAATTACGTTGGACCGACCAAATAAAAGCAGCGCTAAATGGTCCCGTGAATAGGTCCACCAAGTACAATTCAGCCCCAATAAATTTAATGGCTGATTTGTAGATAAATATGATTTATTTACAAACATAAAGAAATAGAAAAAAATAACTATAGTAAAAATTTACAAAAAAAAATTAAAAAGATTAATAACTAAACTTTCTTTATGATGTACTATATCTTAGTAACCCCCGAAGTAAACAGAAGAGAACAGGTGTCTGTGTTACAAATTATAATTTTAATTAATACTCTTATTTGTCCTTTCGTTCTTAACCATCGTATGGGGGTGACACCAATAGTTTCACTTACGTCCTACAAACAAGACAATTTGTAGCTATTAACTTTTAACTTGTTTACGAAGACGCAATTCTATAATTTATATATTTTTATTTTTGCAATAAGGCATACTCCGCGGATTACAGACAGACATTCAAAAGTTCACACAACAGTCACAGGATTTAAAAACTTACAACATTTTTTTTACTTTCTTCAAATACTTAAGTACCTAATGCATATAGTCTTTGGATTAAATTAATTAACAAAAATAGATTAACGACAATATATAAGTACCTACATGATAAGGTACCCACAGTAAATATGAATCATCAAGAGCTTCAATTTACTACATATTTCAGCGATAATTACTTCCAAAATAGAGTGCCAACTTCGTTTGGCTATTCGAAATCGGATAAATAAATTAAATTTAAGTGCCGTAACTTTCGTATATTTCTTAACAAACTTTTCTAATAACATCGCATCAAAAAATTAATTCTCAGCTCCGAGAACATTTATCACTAAACTTTGTTCGTAGACACGTGAAAGTCTGCCAAAGTTAGTCAGAATGATGCCACTTCTACTTACCACTTAGGAAAATGAAAACCGCAGTGCCCGACACAAGTATTTTCGAACACAACTTTGTTAATCTTGAAGCCATCTTAATCGCACAAGCAGCTTATTACATTTGATTTATTTCTTGTTTACTGTATATATTATATTGTTTTTTTTTGTCTCTAGCCGACTCTTAAACAGGATGAGATTTTAAATAAGTTCCGTTATTTTGTTATGACGAATTAATATTGTGAGACGCGCGAGCCGTGGCTACGCGTTGACTACGCTCGCCGCGGTCGAAGAGCTCGTTCGAATACTACGTCACGCCGCTGTCGCTCGTCGTCGACGTTCAGAAGCGTCGCGGTTATCAAAAACACCTACATATAGGTCACCATAACGGCTATGAATAATTTAAGTAGCCACTTAGTACTAAAGCAATTATTGTGATAGTTATGTTTCTAAATTCGTAAGGCTAGATCGATAGTCTGATATCTTTGACTGGTTTACTAGTGCAGATAGGCAGAAGTGTATTTCATGCACTAGTTGGTAAGTTTAAATATTAATATTGTTTCAGCCTTCAACCATTGTTTGATTTTCAAAAAACATTCTCACTATCGCACCTTCTTTTACCCTACAAGGGAAGTGAAAATTTGAACCAGGAGCGTGTTCCTTTTACCTTCCTTATCCAACGCTAAGTGGGGTCGGCATTTTTTTCACTAATCTGTTTCTTCACACGTCTTCTCACTACACACATCTTTCTTCACGCAGTTCAATCTCACCTCTTTTGGCCCTCTTCTACGCCTATACCCGTCAACTGTCATACTCAATAGGTATACATTCGTTATGTGTTTCTAATCTCCTCTTGTGACATGCCCCTACTATTACTCTTCAACTTTTCTGTCTTATTAAGGGTTCCCACGGACGAGGGTGACTCAGACCCTCAGCCCCTCTTCTTATGACAATTCCGCCTGCATTTTATTATTTGTAGTGTTTTTAGTGTCCATGCAAGTATTTGTTGTCCATCTTAATAATACGCTTCTTTGCCAATATTATTACAGTACCTCAATCACCAAATAAATAAAAGTACTGCCTATAGTGCCTACGTATCTACGCACCGTTGAGAAACAGTCTTGCTCTAAAATGCTCAATTTGCTTTTATCATTTTGTAAGTTACATCAATGCTACAAAGTTCCTAATGAAAATGGACTTGATTTGGTTCGTTCTACACTTAAATCCCTTACTGTAGCTAATCCTTTATCTAATCCTTTATCTGTATAGCTAATCCTTTATCTCTAAAAGATCGTCATGTCACTGCCATCGAGTTCAAATTTCCTCTAAAACTTGACTCATTAAAAGAACTCAATATTTTTTTATGAGAAGCGACAAAATTTTAACGCTATTAAGAATTACGCAATGGACTTGGTTTCGTAGACTGGCAGGATTTATTATCAAGCTCTGACTTTAATACGTGTACCGATATTTTTAACCGAGTTAAAAAAAAGAAGGAGGTTCTCAATTGTCTGTAGTTTTTTTAATGTTTGTTACCTCAGAGCTTTGTACTGGGTCAACCGATTTGGATTATTCTTTTTATTTGAAAGCTGGTGTTTGTCGTGTAGTCCCATTAAAATGTTATCAAAATAACTGATAAATATTTTCCAACTTTATGATGTAGTCGTCTACAATCGATCCCGTACTATCATGGTACCGACTAAAACAAGTTATTTCACACTTTTGAGTGTTGAAGTCGGATCCATTTTTAGGTAATTTATTATATGTAAAGCTTTTTGAAATTTTTATAGTTTGTCTTCCTCGAATGGAATGGACAAGATATTTGTGAATTGATCTCCAGCTATTTCAGATCTGTATTCGAAGACAACACGCTAACCGATGATAATAATATATCTCAAGTAAAAAGATAAGAGAACCAAATACTTTAATTTTAACACAAATACTTTCTTAGCTATTGTAGTAATAGAAAATTACATTATTAATAAAGTCATACTATTAGATATGAATAAAAGAGCTGGGCCGGAACTTCCTCCTTCATTTATGTACAGGCCCTAGCCTCTACTCTCTCTTCTAGTCCTAACTAGAAACCCGGCTGGCCAATGCCATGACTTAATGTCGACGACATTGGTAGCTGTAAAGTTGCATAACCCAATAAAGTCAAACAATTACCTAGATATAAATAAAAGAGCTGGGCCGAATCCTCCTTCATTTATGTACAGGCCCTAGCCTCTACTCTCTCTTCTAGTCCTAACTAGAAACCCGGCTGGCCAATGCCATGACTTAATGACGACGACATTGGTAGCTGTAAAGTTGCATAACCCAATAAAGTCAAACAATTACCTAGATATAAATAAAAGAGCTGGGCCGAATCCTCCTTCATTTATGTACAGGCCCTAGCCTCTACTCTCTCTTCTAGTCCTAACTAGAAACCCGGCTGGCCAATGCCATGACTTAATGTCGACGACATTGGTAGCTGTAAAGTTGCATAACCCAATAAAGTCAAACAATTACCTAGATATAAATAAAAGAGCTGGGCCGAATCCTCCTTCATTTATGTACAGGCCCTAGCCTCTACTCTCTCTTCTAGTCCTAACTAGAAACCCGGCTGGCCAATGCCATGACTTAATGACGACGACATTGGTAGCTGTAAAGTTGCATAACCCAATAAAGTCAAACAATTACCTAGATATAAATAAAAGAGCTGGGCCGAATCCTCCTTCATTTATGTACAGGCCCTAGCCCCTACTCTCTCTTCTTGTCCTAACTAGAAACCCGTCTAGCCAATGCCACGACTTTTTGACCACGACGCTGGTAGCTGTAACGTTGCATAACCCAGTTACAGGGGCTGTTAAAATTTTTCGGTTAATAATATGAATATAAAAAATCAATAAAACATATCGTAAGCATGTCACATACCACGTAACGACAATTTGTATTTCAACTTGTTAAGCTCTATCAGTGGGGGATCGCATCCATTAAACATTTACATCGGAAGTAATTTAGGCGGGCGGGCTTTAGGCGATCAAACGATGACAGGTCAATATTAATAGTGTTCGTGGAGCGTAGTGAGCTATCATTTAAGTACGTATTCGTTTATTATAGTTGTTCAAAATTTTATTTAATCGGTGTCTATTCTATTTTGAAGCATATAATATGGACTGCCGTGCCGCAGGTCCCTGGGTCAATCCCCACCGCCCGCCGGCTTGAGCTTCACCGCACGGTGGAAGGGCATTTTGCGAATGCTTGCCTGGCTAGCTATACCACCCTCAAGTAGAAAATAGCACCTAATAGTGTGTTCCGGCAGCAGTCCTTGGGAGTCAGAAAAATTACAGGCACATGAGTCTTAACTACTGTATGTCTCAGTGTGACGGGCGCAGTGCAATTCGTCAAATGACGAAATGCATCTGTTATGGGCAGAGGTTAATCAGCTTAACATCAGGTGGGCATCATGCATGTTCCGGCACAATAACATAAAAAAAACTCTTAATAATTGTCTCCATTCTTGGCAGGCGTGTTGGGCATCGCAGGTAAGACGACAATGGAAGTAGTTCCGTAGACGCTACTTACCTTCTGAAAATTTCCTTTCGTTGCCTCTTACTACCTATCTACATAAATATGTTTGTCGTTTCAGAGAGTTCTACTCTGAAATGTCAAACTCTGACAACAAACTTATTATGTGCCTGTCTAATCTGATAAAAAGTCAGGAGAAAAGCACACATCAAACTTTTCATAAAGATTCTTTCCGTTAGCGCGGTGGTGTAGTATTTTACAAATTCCCGCCTGCCTAGCTACACCCTCAAGCACTACGGTGTGTTACGGCAACTGTCCTAGAGATCCAGTAATTCCTCGAACAACATCATCAACCGCATCTCTTACCATCAGATGACATAGCAGTTAAAACCTAGCCTATCTCAAAATAAAAGTTTTATGACTATAGGCGTGGTGGAAGGAGGAGTGGCGATAAAGATACGTTGGTTATTAGAACGTCTCTGCTTCGGCGCGCAAGTTTTTTATTTTCCTATTTATTTGGAAGCGCTCGTAGCGTAGTTTGATTAGCCGTTCTGAACCTATCAGCAAAGTTAAGCAACGTCCGGGTGGTCGTGAGTTGGATGCGTGACCGCTGGTGAAATTACTACTGAGCGCTTCAGAGGGCACGTTAAGCTGTCGGTCCCGGTTGTTGTCTTAGGATGGCTTTCGTTATAGCATGGTGGTAGGGCATTTTGCGAATGGCCACATGGCTAGCTACCACCGTCACCGTCGTCCTTGAGAGCCAGTATATTCTATGTTATCCTGAACAACATCTTCGACCACATCGTCACTTACCATCAGGTGTAATAGTGGTCAAAAGTTAACCATTATCAGGCTAAAAAAAATTGACAAAAAATACCGGTTATTACATTATTGTTCAAAATAAGAATTAATCTACAGCCCCTAAGTACGTAATTATGTTAACTTATTCGATATGACACCGCTATACAGCAGATCTACCTATAATACGTACAATTTATGCGACAGAACATAAATTCAATGCATATTGAATTAAGCAATTTGTGGCAACATCAATAGCGACCTAGTTGAGCTGAAACAGGGTGTTTAATATGTATTTATGAAGCTGCATTGAGGTCAATTGAGTTACACGGGTAAGAAGAACGCTGTAAGTTTATCCAATTAATTGTGAGCTTTGGTAACATCGATTGACGGTGGAATAGAGTCACTTAAGTTTTTTTATACGACTGCCCAGAAAAATGAGAGTTATGTTTTCAGGGTTCATGTATGTATATGTATGTTTGTGAGTTTCTTTATTCCACCATACCTTCAAAACTAAATCGATTTTAATGTATGAGATATCTTTATTTTAGATTTGTCTTGGTAATGCAAGTGACACTAACATTAAAAAAATTAAAAATAAAGTCACGGATTTGAGACTCCATATTGTGCGTAAATGTTATTTCTCCCAATCCCACTGAGTGGGATATAAAAATGAAGGGCTTTAAAAATTATCACAAAAAAATCTTCAAAAATAGAGTAAAAGAACATTACTTATCTAGTAATAGCTAGCTTTTATCATTCGCTTTCCTGTACTTGTATTAGTAGGTATTTATAGTATTTAGGTATATGTATGTTTATTTATTATGTAGTATGTATATAGGTATTCATATATGTGTAATATTACACGTAAGTATATACTCGTACATGGTAAAATTTTAATATAGGTTAAATTATTTGTATGCAGTACCTTTATGATAATTTCAGTAAGTTTTATAATTTTCGTAATACTGCCTCCCACATCGAATATATTATAAATCCTCTATTCTTGGTTGTCTGGAAGAAATCGCTATAAGCGATAAGGCCGCCATTTTGCACTTGATTATTTTATATATAAGCCTTTTTGTACTGCTATTTTTTAAGTTCTTGTGCAAATAAAGTGTTTTCTATCTATCTATCTATCTATATACAGGGTTATTGGTAAAATGCTAACAACCTCTTAGGGTTGACTTCTGCTAGTCCTAACAAACACTTAGAGATGTTTTTTTTTGTTTATATATTTTTTTAGTATGTTAATATTAATTGCAAATGCGAATTCTTATATCCATAAAATAAATAATATGCAGTCGGGCTTTTTTCTTTTTTAATTAATTTATACTTGTTTACGTTGTGAACCGAGGAACATGTGACCCGCTTGATGGTAAGCTTGTCCGTTACAGTTGCAGTGTCATCTTCCTCGTACTGCTAGACTGCGCTCGTTACTTCATTACATTAGTTCATGTCTCGTTCGACCAGTACAATACTACACAGTTTTGAAGCAGTGATGGCTTAGTGGCATTGGCTATAGACTGCCGAGCCGCAGGTGGCGGGGTGCCATTCTTCGCCGCATGAATCCCGCCGCGGGCTTGAGCTTCACCTCATTGTGGAAGGGCATTTTGCGAATGACCGCCTGGCTAGCGACCAACCTTAAGTAGAAAATCTGTCGCCAAGAGTCCTTGAGAGTCAGTAATTCTAGGTAAACTCTTTTAACACCTTCGAACACATCATTAGGTCATCAGGTGAGATTATGGTCAAAGGCTTACCTATCAGAAATAAGATAATAAAAAAATCTCAGTACTGCCATATTTTTAGGCATAATATGTCCTATGGTACTGCTTCGAGGCCGATTATCTAAAAGTGAGGTGGTATCCAAATCGGACTCTTTTCTATCATAAACTTAACCTATGGAATGACTTTACCTACTTTTTTCTGTCGCATGGAAGTTTTATAAAGGGTTTTTGTATATGAGCTTTGTCCCGAAGAATTCCAGAGATGATCTCAACTAACCTTAAAAGCCTCGCGTAAATATTATAGTAAACAATATTCTCTCTGATGGTAAAAATTAAATAATATCTATGCAATGAGGCTTATCTCCAGACTCCGATTATGTTTTACAGTATAAATAAAACTCGAGTGGCGCACGCAGATAATTCCATTTTCTTTTATTTAGCCACTGAAAACACAGAACGTTAAGTGGAACAATCTCCATAATTTTTTATCTGTGTCTGTCATTTAGTTTTCCGAGACATTTAGCTAATCCAAGCCGTGAGCATTTCGGGGAACTTAGCTTTTTTATTAGTATTAACAAAATTTTGGACACCTTGTATAATGACAACACTGTACTACCTACTTAAAATAAAAATAACATAAAACAATAAACATTCTAATAAATAGAATTCTTGAATATTCAGCTAAAAAAAGCAATACTACCACTTCTATATTCAATAATAAATCCAGAAATTAAATCACTTAGTAAATTGTTTAGAAACTTATGATAGACTTTTGTAATACCCTACATTTTTATACATATAGTTTTTATTTGGATAACCGTCTAGATTTCCGAGAGCACACCATTTCTATTTGTAAAGAGGCAAATAGAATGCTAGGATTTATAATGAGAACATCCTCGCAATTCCAAGATGTAAGTGTTGCCATCATGCTCTATAACGCGTTCGTTCGCAGTAAGTTGGAGTATGGTGCGATAGTTTGGGATCCAAGAGAAGCTAAATACAGTTTGCTCATTGAAATAGTTCAACGCAAATTTGCTAGATTTGTTTACTAACGGATGTACGGATATTAACCCTACCTCTTCCCTTCGCTATTTGTCTCAGGAATGATTGGAATGGATACACTGGAGTTCAGGCGTAAATTGCTGCTAATTATCCATTACTGCCAATTGTTACGTAATAAGGTCAACAACCCGATTGTGCTAGGTACTCTTGCCTTATTTGTACCCAATAAGTACTCTTCTCTCACCTCCCATCTTGAGAACCAAGCACGCCAGTAACGCGCCCACACCTAGATTACTAGCAATAATAAATAAGTTTTTACAGGAGTTCCAACATGTCGATATATTTAACGACAGCTGAATAATATTATTGTAAATATAAATTTATTTTTAAGTAGATATTTAAGATAGTCAGCGTTTTGGTTTTTTAACTGTTAGCTTACTATTATTGTGTCTAATAAATAAATAAATTATACAATAAATATTTGTGTGCCTCATTGGCTGAGTGGTTACACGTCGCTTTGTTATCTTGAAGCTGTTGGGTTTGATTCCAGGGTCGAAAAGTTTTTTTTGCTATCGTGATGAACCAAGCTCGACGCCCACAGTTACAACATCTCCCGACATAAAGTTGTTAAGGGTAGTGTACACGTAGCGTTTTTTATACAAACGTAGTTTTGTCGTGTTTAAAATGCCAAGTATTCAAAATCGGTGAAATTTACATTGAGTCCTTGAGTCTATAGAAATATTCGGTTAATTGTTTATATAGGAGTTCTTATTTCCACATATAGGGATGAAATAAATGATAAAAGAAAAACTGATAAACCAGAAGCATAGATAGTACTATGGATTAGCGTACCACTGGTCAGTTTCCTTATTTGTCAATTTCACTGATTCACCAGTTTACTAATTAGGTAGTTTCGGTAGGTTAAAAATTTCGCTAGCTAGGCATTTTCCTGATTCTTCAGTTTTTTTTGTTTTTTTATGCTTGATAGGTTAGCCTTTGACCACTATCTCACCTGATGGTAAGTGATGATGTGGTCGAAGATGTTGTTCAGGCTAGCCTAGAATTACTGGCTCTCAAGGACCGCTGCCGGAACACACCGTTAGCTTGGCGACAGATTTTCAACTTGAGGGTGGTAGCTAGCCAGGCGGGTATTCGCAAAATGCCCTACCACCATGCTGTAACGACTGCCATCCTAAGACAACAACCGGGACCGACGGCTCCGAAGCACGGAAGCGCTCAGCGACATTACTATGTCACCAGCCCACCACCCATCCAAGTCATGACCGCGGCGGACGTTGCTTAACTTTGCTGATCGATTCAGAATGGTTAAGCAAACTTCGCTACGAGCGCTTCAAGTCTCAGTTTTCTCCTTCGCTATGCTTATGGTGGTTCTGGTCTACTTGGTATTCCATTTAAGACAAAATTACGCTTGTGAGGAACTCGATACAGGCACTCGAGCTTTAGGTCTCATGTGCCTGTAATTTCACCGGTACATTTTTAAAACCGGAACACAGTAATGTGACCAAGAAATAGAATGTTGAGGTGTTCTACAAATCTTTAAAATATGTATGTACCTACTTATTACCAATTCACAAGACCATTTTTACAACACATATTATTTATTATGTGTACCTTTTATTGTTCGAAAGATACAGGCCTTCAAAACTATGACGCACGGATAGACAAACAGCGAAGGCTGAGGTAATAATCGATGAGGCTAGGTAATAGGATCCCGTCCACTCGTACGGAAGCATAAAAATGTTATTAGTAAAAGCAATAACTTAATAGGGTAACTATACTATAAGCTAGGACGACTGCCTGCTATATGCCTACTATATATAGGTAATAGAATTACTTCAACATACTGAAAGACTTTCATGAGTAATTGGCATTTTCTGTGTGGGCCCAAGAATTTACATCAAGTTACCGAGATCAATAAGGAAACTAAATACGAACCTGTCCAAAACTAGGCTAAATAACATTTTAATGACCAAGTCTTATTACAGTGTAAACTAATTTTTGACTGTTAATAATCTGACTTATAATTATTTAAAATCCCGATTAGTTTGACATAATATTACGATATTCTTTGACCTTTATGCATAAAACCAGTGACATTAGATTGCATGTATGAGTCTTTCACTATCGGATTGAATTTATATTGAATTTCGAATTGCTTTCTCTCTAAAATTCGTACATCTAGATAGGCAAAACATGACGTACTTAATTGTCTGAATGTCTATCTATACGCATACCTACCTTGTGTATAATGTAATGTATAATATTCGTATTTAATGAAAATAAACGATTATCTTATCTTATCTCATCTTATATATCATAAAACAAGCTCTGTTGTTGTTGCATGTAAAATACTCTCTTAATATCAATTCAATCCAATAGTGAAAGACTCATAATTGGGTCTTTCACTATTGGATTGAATTGATATTGAATTTCAAATTGCTTTCTCTCTAGAATGTGTACTTACGTCTAAATAGGCAAAACATGATACTTAATTATCTGAATATCCATCTATGTAGTACATACAAGGTAGGTATGCTTATACCTTGTGTATACTACTCATGCTTAATGCAAATAAACGATTATTACATCTTGTCTCGTCTCGTCTCGTCTCATCTTATGTTATAAAATAAGCTCTGTTCAGTCAATTGATGAATTCCCTCTTATTCATATCATAATCGTTTTATAACTTTGAACCGGTTCATAAAACGTCATTAGTACTGCGAAGAAGAGTTTTCCTTTGCGCAATACTAACGACGTTCGATAAACCTATCATAAAGTTATGAAGCGATTATCAATAAGACCCTTAGCATTTAGTTTGTTTATTCATATCTTATCTCATTAATCAAGAGGCATTAGTGACGTCTCGTTGGATACTTTGCAACTTTATTTCTATTTAAATTTATGTGACAAAACTTTTTTCTAATCTATTTTTACTTGCTGCTGCGCGCTACTTAATTCACGACGAGTTTTTGATTTCGTACATAATGTAGAAGGGGTGTTTAAGTTTTTTTTTTATTTCTGATAGGTAAAGCCTTTGACCACAATCTCACCTGATGTGATGATGTGGTCGAAGGTGTAAACAGGCTTAACCTTGAAATACTGGCTCTCAAGGACAGCTGCCGGAACACGACGTTAGGTGCTTGGCGACAGATTTTTCCACTTGAGGGTGGTCGCTAGCCAGGCGGGCATTCGCAAAAATGCCCTTCCACCATGCGGTGAAGCTCAAGCCAGCGGCGGGATTCGAACCATGGACCTGCTGCGCGGCAGTCCATAGCCAAAGCCACTGAGCTATCACTGCTTCAAAAAGTTTGACATTATTAGTATTTGGAATAATTCAGGTTTGATATTTGTTTAAAGTTTTGTCATATTACGTTTGGTATTAACGAGTACTTCAGTTTGACATTATTCGTATTTTACATCAGTCGTTTAAACCATTTATTCGTTTCACTTCCCATCAGGAACTACTTTTTTCTTTTTTTTTTGTGGGGGAAAATGGCTTCGCACTGCCCTGCCCCCAACATGGGTGTGGGTGAATATGAAAGATTGGGACTTATAAAAATTTCGGAGATCCCATTTTAGGAATTCGAAACGAACGGTTCAGTATAAATATTATATCAAGCCGTTGTCAACTCGTATGTAAGCTAATCTGTCGAGATCAGGATATTTATTTTAAAAGATAAAATACCGATGTATTACTTCAGGGTCTTCAGGGTAGTAGCAATTCAATCGAGCTTTCGCTAACACCTTTCGTTAATACCTAGAAAGTTCACTGGCTCTTCCTGCCACAGCATACTGTTAGGAGCTTGGCTACAAGTTTTTTACTTGAGGATGCGATAGCTAACGTTGAATCCATTTTGATTCCCAGGAAGACTGTCGCATTGTCAATATAAATATTTCTATAATCTTCTTTCTTTTTAAGATTTTAATAATACCTAATATTTATGTGTATCATTAAAAATTCAGGCAAACTTCTTACTTGATATTATAATATATTAAAAACTGAACCTGATTTTTTTATTATTTTACGCACTTATGCTTAACAAACAGACTTGTGAAGTATATAGAGGACTAAAATGGTTAAATGCATTTTAGTCCGCTTACACCGGGCAAAATCAAGAACTTTACAAACTTGAGAAGTGAAATATATATTTTGCTTAGCATTGATTGTTGATTAGTTATGCTCTGCTACATTAACTCTGTTTCTGATTTGGAAGAACAAGGATTTGAAAATAATTAGAAACCGATCTTTAAAAAAATAAGAGATTCTGAGTGCAGCGAGGCTAACTCAAAAGTCAAAAAACAGCCCAAGACAAAGAGAGCTTTATACCAGAGGAGGAAATTCTGCTGTGTTTAATATGTCTCCATTTGTTAAATCGGTTAGCCACGGAAAGTTCACTGTCTACATAAGCACAGAACAAACAACACAATGCCATCACTGCAGTTGTTAATTGAAAGCTCAAAGCTAGTAGGTTACTAAGCTTAGAGCTTACAAGCTCATGAACGATATGTTCATCTTGAAGTGAAGTCAAAGTATTTAAATTCTATAGAAAATCGTGACGGACATTTCACTTACGAAAATCTCTTCACCGAAATAAAATGCTCGGTTTATATGTCTATTGGCAATACATATTTAATGTACCGCTATAAAGCCTTATTTTACGCGACGACATAGCCATTTTGCCATTTTCTCAGTTGTTGTGCCGCACATAAAACACGTTTCTAAGAAAATAAGGTCGCTTTACAAAATACGATCGTATGGCGACAATAAATTGGAGCATGAATAAACACTCAGGGAAATAGATTGCCTAGCGGCGCGGCGGCGCGGCGTGCGACACTGGCCAGGGCTGCCACAAGTTCCTATCTACTTGTCATCGCTAAGCGCAACGTAATCACGTGTTTTAAACAAATGTAAATTAATAAAAAATTAAAAACCCGACTGCAATTTTTTGTTATGCGTTTTATCGTTCCATTGAAATTAAAACTGCAAGTTATGTACATTTATAGAATCGCCCCTTAAACCCTTAATTTGTTTCTTTATGCTGAGAGGTCATCCTTTGACCACAATCTCACCTGATGGTAAGTGATGATGTGGTAGAAGGTCTCAACAGGCTTAACCTAGAATTACTGGCTCTCAAGGACAGCTGCCGGAACACCACGTAAAGTGCTTGGCAGATTTTCTACTTGAGGGTGGTAGCTAGCCATCACTGCTTCATATATTTCGATACCCCACTCGATGGGGTAGGGAGATTTTTTTCTCTCTCACAACAAGTCGTCTAAAACCCGCTAGTTTGTATCGTTTTACCTTTTTATAGTACCTAGTGTCACCCACGCTATCAAGACGAATCTAGACTAATATATCATACATTAATATCGGTTATGCCGTTTATGATGGAATAAAGAAACTCACTAACATACATGCATACATACATGAACCCTGAAAACATAACACTCCTTTTTTGGGCAGTCATGTAAAAAAAACTACCATGGGCAATTCATACTCTTGCACGTAGGTTCGGTGGTGTTACCTCACAATATATGTATATCTAATTTGTGTTCTCTAATAGATAACGAAATATACACTTGGTGCGGGATGCTTAGCTCGAGCCAGGCCCATATATTTGGCCAGCTCCTATTATTTGTTGTTATATTAAGAAACTAGCAATTACCAGCGACTTCGTTCGCGTGGGAAATACAATCATATTAGATGGTAATTTAAGTTCAAGCATACAAAGCTACTTCTATTTACAGAAAAGGTGCAGTTGGCACCGCAGCAGATTGCCAATAGATTATTCCAGGAAGATACTAGCTACAGAAACGCTGGAGGTTCCCTCTCCGGTTGTCCAACCCAAGGATCTGAACCTGAAAGTAGATGCCCGGGCTGTCCTGCGTATTCTGGAGGGGAAAAAAACGTGCTCAATTCTCTATTGACTGCTGGCGGCAAACGAGGCATGATAAACCTCATGCCCCAAATTCAACAGTTAGCCCCTATCACACATGCCATGAACTTTTGTAACATACGGGATTTCCTTTCTGGTTTGGACATTAATAATTAACTTTTTATTCAGTGTTTTTCAGAAATCTAGATCTCCGCATGGTATCCTCCATGTAGAATAACTACTTTCCTGTTATAGTTATTTTATTTTATTCCAATCACCGCATATATAGTACCTTGAACAACATTAAATGTTGTCAAACACCATTTACTTTCTACTACTAACTATATAGCATTTTTGTTCGTATGGCTAGCCCTATAGAATTGGATTGGATTCTGTATGAAATCCCCATGGACATTGAAGCTCGGTAACTAAATCGGAGTTAGGAAGTTTGTTTGCCAACCCTAAATTTATGTTATGGGGTACCTTTGTTTCATTACACTGAATTATAATATTTAAGTATGAATTTTGATCTATAGGAAAAGAACATCGAAAGAGCGGTACGGCAAAAGCTATTTTGAATTAATAAAATCGTCGGTGTTCTTATTATGTCGCAGAGAATTGAGGATAAATCAAGGCAACGAATGCCACAAGCAAACATCTGGCAATACTAATGGGCAAAGTTGCCCATAAGATCCATCAACATAATTTTATTATAAAAAAAAAAAAACCGACTTCAAATAGGAAATATTCTAAAATAAAAAATGCACTTTAAACTTAAAGTAATTAAACGAATCGATCGTAATCGGTTTTTATTCATTTTACATCGAATAGTTAAAACTAGAACATCATGAATGTAGTCGAAGCCAGTTATATGCGCATTATTAAGGATATATCAAATACTACTCGTCAGATCTCACTCAAATTTAAATAACATCACATTTGCACCAGATTTTTATTGTAAAAAATAATCATCAAAATTGCTAAAGCATGTAAAAAGTTATTAGGTAACACACACAAAAAAATAACAACAATAAAAAATTTGGTACATTCGAGTTGAGACCTCCTTTTTTTGAAGTCATAAACAACTAACATTTATGTTAGTAAAACAATAAACAATGATTCTTAAACAATATATATACATGTATTGATAGGTATAAGGTTTAACTTATGTAAGAATATATCACAGAACCGTAGATAATCTAGCAGTCACCACGGCTGCAATCATTTACCCTCACTTTCATCATGCCCACCTGTCATATAAAAGATTCAGTTCGGCATACGAGCAGTGCCGGACTAGAACCGTGCCTTGGAGTACCTTTATCCTGTTCTAAACCCACACTAAGTATGGTTAGCATAAGAATTCGTCGTCCAATATTTAGTAAGTTTATGAGGTTTTATTTAGATGGAAATTTATACAACGTACCCTGTATCAATTTATGGCTGCGTTCCGAAACATGTGATTTCTCACCAACAACGTTTGTCAGGATATATGTCATACGTTAACTTAGTAGTTTCCGAACGAGCATGGAGTAACTCACAAGTGATAAATAGTGAATCAATTTTTTCAAAAATTCTGTGATTTCAATGAGAAAAATGAATCACCAAAAATTTGAAAAATATTACATATAAGCAAATAGGTTCACGTTATATAAGGAAATATTTTATAATAAATAAGTAAAAATCTTTTTCACATAGAGTGTAACATGTGCAATAACTGGACTCTCAAATGACAACTGACTACCACTCACGTGACAGGTGAAAATCCTCACCTCATTTTGCATCGGGTAACATGAGTGAACTTATGAGTGAATTTTTCGAGGTGATTTTCGGACAGCTCCTTGAATATAACTTCATTCACCCAGTGATTTCTGAACGCACCCTATACGTACAGTAGAAAAGTTTTCTATTTGCCTACCTATTATAATTTTATTGCTTGTAATGTTCCACTGCTGGACATGTGCGTATAGTGAAAGTTTTCATATTTAATTAGAGCGAAAACTATTAACGTATAGAGAGGTTTACTCGTTGTCTTCAGTTTTACAAGAAAAAACCGTAATACACATGTTGTGTTTCAGATATGATATATCTTCTTAGACCCACGTTGGGTGCCACATTTGAAGATTAACCTTTAACAAAGGTTAACAAGCTTAACAAGAGTGATATCAAAGCTTGTCAAGCGTCACTCACAACACAAGTCGATGCATTGAGACCAGTTTTGCGACCTATTTCAGCTACAAAACTTTTTTGATATGTCAGCTACTTATTGCTTTTGAATTTTAATTTTACGTGTAAATTGTTGCCAAGTAGGGCGTTTTGTGAATGCCCAAATACCTGGGTAACCAACCACGATTGGATAATCTGTGGCCACCTATCGGTGTATTACCAGCAGCTGCCATTGAAAGCCAGGAATTATGTAAGCCTGAACATCTTCAAGTGGATCTTACCAACTGATAGTGAGAAAAGGTTATCATATCAGCAATTAAAAGAAATATATAATGTCTAACAACAATGTTTAATATCTTCACCTGTATATAATTTAATAAAGCTAGGTATCTGTAATCCCACGTTGGGCGTCACTTCAGGAAGAATATAGATGATCTACTTTTTTATAATTACCATGTTGTTACCTACTACGTCCCTGGATATAACAAGCTCCGCACCGCATTGCAGGCCACTGCTGCGACCTACTTCCCGTACAAAGCCTCTTTCAGCCACTGACTGCTCAGATTACGTGCTTTCACTCAAATGTGTTGCCTGCTTATGAAACCCTAGTAGAAGTAGTACCTGTCTAAGCGCCATAATCAATAATTAAATAAAATTGTCACAATTATAGGTAATTACTTAATATGGTTTGGCACGTGACTTACAAATATATTATGAATTGTAAGACGTATTTGTGAAGTTATGAGTGTAAATATATCGAAGCGCTCGTTGCGTAGCTTGCTTCGTTCTTAACAGAACAACTAAGTTATGAAACGTTCACTGCGGTTATGTCTTGCATAGGTTAGCCTAGTGGCATTACTGCTGCTATCTTGTTGTTATCTTAAGATAGTATTCGTTGTATGGCATGGTGGTAGGGTATTTTGCAAATGCACATCGATTACCATATATAACACAAAATTTATTACCAAGCACCTGTCGGAGTGTTCTGACATCGATATAAAAAGTTAGATAATTTATAAAATGCGATATTATAGAGCATTTGGCTAAGAATTGATAGACACCTAGTACTTATTATGTCTATGTGTGGTCATGACAGTTTCTAGCTGGATTATTGACAATTTATGTTCAAGTATGCACCATTTGTTGAGTTTTGTCTTCGAATCTTGTTTTATTACAATACCTGGATCTGAGAAATATTATTTCAATACAATACAAATATTCCTTATTATACACACATTTTATATTTCATACAGACACATAAACAAATGGATGTACAATAGACTATTCTGACCGCTCACCATTTTCACGTGAGTTACAATAACACTTAACTATTCATCCAATTTATTTCCAATTCCCCGATCTCTTCAGCCGTCTATTCTCACTTACGTACTATAACAAAAACTATTGATCCTGCGTGCATCCCCACAGGTCACAAATCTATACAAATAGAGTCATTTATCGTGGTATAAGCGCTTTCAGCCTCTGCCTATAGAGTGAAGATACAGAACATCGACTCTCAAACCGACTAATCACCAAACACGTCGCAGTAATACTTTTCAAACTTCAAGTATGTAGCTGTAAAAATATGTTAATATAATATTGACTATATAAATTTTGTAATGTTTTTTTTCACCAGTGCCTTTATTATCAAAATACTACGAACTACCTACATATATACAACACTACAGCTACTACAATTAAAACATTAATACAACCTACAAGTCAATGCAGTCTCACAGGCAAATTTAATGCTCCAACCAGTTGGCAGTGTGGGTATAAAATATTAAATTAGAAACCATAGATACTTATTGTCTGAACGAAGAGAGGTGACGGTGTGAGTTTAACAGTACTTACTATCTCACTATAATATTATGAATACCCATCGATGTATATAGAGAAGGAAGATAGGGTAGGCTCTAATATCACGGCAATATAATGCGGAAAAAATTTTACACCAGCATTTTTTAATGCCTGATAGTTTAGCCATTGACCACTATCTCACCTGATTGTAAGTGATGATGTGGCCGAAGATGTTGTTTAGGTTAACCTAGAATTACTGGCTCTCAAGGACAGCTGCCGGAACACACCGTTCGGTAATTGAAGACAGATTTTCTACTTGAGGGTGGTAGCTAGCCAGGCGGGTATTCGGAAAATGCCCTACCTCCATGCCATAACGACTGCCATCCTAAGGCAACAACCGGGACCGACGGCTTAACGTGCCCTCCGAAGCATGCGGAACCGCTCAGTAGAAATGTCACCCATCCAAGTGATGACCGAGGCGGACGTTGCTTAGCTTTGCTGATCGGTTCAGAACGGCTAAGTAAACTTCGCTACGAGCACTTCAGACATATAATGCATACAGCTACACTTTTTTGTATATGATTCGTTTTAATTAATTACAAAGTTAGAAAGACAAGCATATAGTAGACGCACTTACACACACTACTGAAACTTGATCAGGAGACGTCGCAATCATTTGTCATTGCCATATTCAAGGTATACGAGTATCGTTTCTCTTGTTTTAAATAAGTTCAATGTAAATACCTATAAAATTTTGTAAATGCGTGTTGGTTTTTTCTAAATGCCAAAATGGCTCAACATATATCATTGGTTTATTAATTGCTGAGGCTAGCTTTTGACCATTATCTCTCCTGATGTTAAATGCTGGTGCTATCGAAGATATTGTTCAGACTAACCTAGAATTACTTGCTCTCAAGGACAACTGTCAGAACACACCGTTCGGTCCTTGAAGACAGATTTTCTACTTGAGGGTGGTAGCTAGCCAGGCGGGTATTCGGAAAATGCCCTACCTCCATGCCATAACGACTGCCATCCTAAGGCAACAACCGGGACCGTCGGCTTAACGTGCCCTCCGAAGCATGCGGAACCGCTCAGTAGAAATGTCACCCATCCAAGTGATGACCGAGGCGGACGTTGCTTAGCTTTGCTGATCGGTTCAGAACGGCTAAGTAAACTTCGCTACGAGCACTTCAGACATATAATGCATACAGCTACACTTCTTTGTTGGTGCTTGACGACCGACATTCTATTTGAGGGCGGTAGCCAGGCGGGCATTAAAAAAAGCCCTTCCATCATGCAACCGATACTGAGTGGCTCCACGCGGCACACATCTCCAGGGCTACTGAGCGCCTTATCCTCCGGCACCCTACACTCGTAGCAGGCCGGGATCACTTTCCAACTTGCGTTGTGGTGCATTTACCGAAACATCCAAATCCGGTTGTTCGAATAGATTGTCTATTCGGAAGGTAGTTGATTTTTTTACGTAATTGTGACGGAACAAGCACGAAGCCCACCTGATGTTAAGCGGCAACCTCTGCACCTATCTTTACCTATTAGATGCATTTCGCAACCATTGACGTTCTGCACTGCGCCCGTCACCTTGAGACATACAGTTGTTCAATCTCATGTGCTTGTAATTTTGCTGGCTCTCAAGGACTGCTACCGGAACACACTGTTAGGTGCTTAGCGACATATTTTCTATTTGATTGGTTAAGAACGACTAGGAAAGCTTCACTACGAGCACTTGAAGTATAGTAAAGTGAAGTACAAAAAGATATTCTTTGAGTGGTTCTGTATTGAATAGGAATATAAGTATGTAGTAGGGTTGATCAATAACGAGGTCAGCGTCACAGTTAATTATTAGCCGGACTAGGATGTTATCCCCTCATCTCTGTCCATTGGTGTCGTAAGAGGCGACTAAGGCTAACACACCAGAAGTTGGGCTGCTGGTGAGGCGCAGTTCCTCAGAAAGCGCTGCTGCGCTGAGGAACTGATATCTCACACTGCGATCCCAAGACGCCTGCCAACCGTGGGGATTATGACAAACCCACCATAAATGGGGGAGTCTGTGTTCAGCAGTGGACAACGCCAGATTGTACATACAGTACCGAGTCTTGAACTGTGCCATATATCGAATGGAATTAGAACACATAGGCGAAACTTATTTCTATATAGGTGGCACGTACCTTTAGAGATAAACTGGTATAATTTGATGTATAGCATTGCCATGTATTATTAATATTATTATATATATTTTTCAGGCATACGGGTGCTAAAGTGAGTATGTTTGCCTGAAAAATAGAATGATTAACTATCTGCTTATAGCACAAGTGGCCGTAACAAGTAGACCATATATTCTGTATTTCCAGCAAGACTAAAGACGAACGCGGCTTTGGCGTAAGGTTTGCAATTCATTTTTGCATACACTATTTTGATTTTGTAGCAAGATTGTTTAATTTTTTTATTGGAGATTTTTTACTTGACATTTGTAACGGGTAAACGTAATTTTTGATTTTAGGAGTCATTTATGGAATTAAGTGCAGAAGAGTCCCATAAATGTTCCAAGTAATACGAGTTATTATTAATAACTATCATTTTAAATTCGTGAATACCATGATCTTGAATGTTTACGAAAGCAATAAGCTTAAAAAACTGATGAAATTTTGAATTCCCAGCCACAGACGTGAGTTTCAACCTCAAGCTAGGATCTAAAGTGGAAAAATTAAGATCCTGAGTCACCTGACCTGACCGAGTCTTATTTACTCGTAGGGGACAGCCCTAAGTGATCCATAGCAAGAAGGGTTGCGACTTGCGATATTCGCATCAGATCGTACCGACCGTGAACTTCCAATGTCCATCCGTGCGTGATTGCAGTGGCCCATTTATTCCCCTCAGTTGACCCTACGTGCTATAAATAACACTTGATGGAGCAGGGTCCTCAGGGTTAAGATCGAATCATATGATCGGATGGTGACCGCCCCATCTCCGCTGTTTGTGAGGCGCTGACGTGTACAGCTAAATATATTCTCATTTTGTTTAAATCCTTTTTAGGTTGGTTAAATATAGTATACGAAAATAGAGTATACGAGTCTACGAATACATATGTAGGAAAAGAAGTGTAACTCTCATACAGTTCCGAACTTTTGGCGCGTAACAATAATCGCATTCGATTGGCCGCGTCTAGGTACAATAATGTAACTATGCACCCTGCGTAGGTATTGCATAAGGCGAAGTTGTCTCATTTAAAAAAATTGCCATTGTGAATAAGGTATCTTTAAAGGTTCCACGTTGCAACAGCCCGTTAAAAAAAACCGGTGGTTGCTTTGAACATAACTTCAAAAATATATTCAGGTAATATTCAGTATTTGTTGGTTAGTAAATAGGATATTGTAATATGAATTTCAGTTTCTTATCTAGTTTAGCTCATGAGATAGACCCCGTCAAAAATGGTGTAATATTTACTTGGTCAACGGTTTAACTTGGTTAAGAAAAACATGTTTAATATTATAGGTATTTATTTATATTCTACTCAATGAATTCTGGATAACGTAGGTACCTAAGGCAATTACATACCACACGCTGATGAGAAGGACAAATGTTTCGAGTCTCGTGTATTGGCCTTTACAAATAATTTTAATTAATTTTGAGTCCAATATTCATCTTTGGGTCAATGTTTTACACAAAATATAAAATATCCAGGTTTGTAACAGATCTGTGACAAACGCTTGGGCGGTCGAAATGACGGTAAAACGGACAGACAGAGAAGTCCGTTTGACCTTTAGATAGCCTAAAAATAAGCTTTACCTAAAATTTAATTTTTGTTTGGAATTATTCATCTATTTTAATATTACAAAGGTGATTTTTGTGTTTGTATGTTTTACTACTAACCTTCCTGAATGCAATTTTGGCAACTATTGTAAGGTACATGATGTTTTTTTATTCCCTACACAAAATATGTTTGTTTGTCAAAATTCATATAGTATCAAATAACATGTTAAAACTAGGTAAAACCCATATAAATTACGAAGTGGCAAGTTAGAAAATATGCTGTGCTCAGGTATCAGGTGTCGGGACCTCAAGATAATTGTTGAATTTAATAAAAATCCATGGGGGAAGTATAAAAAAAAAAAGAGTGCTTACACCATAGTGACCTAGACGCACAGTGTTACATAATATTGTATAAGAGCACAATTCGTAAATAATTCAATTATATAGCCAGACTAATAATTCAACATTTAAAAACACATTTTGCGGATTGCATTCCAATCTACTTTATTTATTCTGATAATATAATTATATATACCATGAAATGTATTCAAAAAAGTATAAAGAACAAACAATTCTCGATGTGGAATAGGACACTCACTATAATGAAAGCTCTTTAAAAACTTTATCAAGTTATTTTGATTTAAAAACTGAACTATTACACTGATTTTGCTACAATTTCTACTGACCCCATTTGATATTATATTCTTTCAAATTAAAGAGGTTTTTTTGAATCAGCGTATAAATTATGGTTTTCTAGGTAACACACACAAAAACCATATATGGCTCTTCAAGGTCACAAACTTAATAACTATTTTGTGTGTCATCTAAAAAAGAAAATGAATCAGTCAAACTGTACCTAAAAGAAACAAAATATTGAATAAGGTTTTGAGATATTAGTAAACTATTTCCTGGTTTATTATTGAAATCACCAATTGCTATTTTTTAAGGCAGTATGCCAAAAAGTGGGCTATTTTAAGACGAGTGTTGACGAGTTTATTAAATTCTTCTGCATAATAATATCTACTGAACGCACTTTTTTGTTTTATATTCGTTATATTTTTAAGGTAACCTTACACCCACCTAGTATATACAAATAAAACGAGACATGCAAAGGGGGTCGCACACGTCGAACACAGACGAGTAATTAAAACTCTCCCTTTGGCAAACAGATTGCCCCGCATTCTATATAAGGGTGCGCTATTTTATGAGCATGAACCTATATCTAACAAATGCAATATGCCCGATGGCAGTGTAGCCAGATGCCTATTCCTTTTTGCTCTTTTCTCAAAGCTCTCCACGTCTAGACTCTTGGGAATGAGACCTCTAATGGAAACAGTATTCGCAGGTGCGCCGCGAAGGACGTGTAAAGCATTTGTATAAGAACCGTTTATATTGAAAATATACATACCTATACGTATATATATATATATATATATATATATATACCTATACGTACCACTTTTAATGTATTTTTTATGTTCTGGAAGCAAACGGCAACTTCTCCCGCATAGAAATTGATTATATCAAGCTCCCTGGGGAACTATTAAGTAAATTAGCTTTAGCTGGTAGATACATACTAGCGGGCTGATTAATTTTTTGTGGCGGAATTGTACAGCTCAGTCCTATTCTTAGTCCACGACTAAAGAGGTAGATTATGCTAACTTATTTAATAACAAAATGTAACCAAAAAATGGAACCGACTTTAACACCCAAAAGTGTGAAATAACTTGCTGAAGTCGGTACCACGATAGTTCAAAAGTATACCATTTATCACAATATGACTTCGATAAGTTATTTCAGACATGGGTGTTGAAGACGGTTGCATTTTTATGTAAAAAAAAATTACTACTTACTTACGGGATCGATTGCTATTCACTGTCAACGACTATATCATCAAGACAGGTAAATATTTTTCATTTATAGGAGTGTAACTCAAAAATGGCTTGACCGATTTTGATGAAATTTTAGTGGGACAAAACGGCAAGCATCAGCTGATAAACAATAAAAAAAAAACAAAAAAACATACAGACGAATTGAGAACCTCCGACTTTTTTGGAAGTTGGTTAAAAAATAACAATAATCACTATCACGATGAAGTATAATGGAGGAATTATACTATACTTACCTATATATACTTCGTCAGAGGAAGCCGCGATGTAAACAAGTTCCACGAGAACGAGGTCGCATGCAGAGTTTACAGTAATTTTCTAAATGTTAATATTATGGGGACGATTTCCTGAATTTGGTCACTGTGTAGCTGTAGATGAACTCCTCTTCATAGAGGGTCATTATTTAAATTCAGAAAAATATATATTTTGTACGGGCGTTTTGGCAAACAAATTCATGCTGAAGGCTATTTCATTAATAGCTTTAATAAAACTATTTTAAAACAATTTTGTGGAGTCTTTTATATGAATCTTTAGTTTCAAAGCGCTCATAGCGAAGATTGTTTAGCCATTCTTAATCTTAAATTAGCAAATTTAACAACGTCCACCGCGGTCATGAGTTGGATGGGTGACCGCTAGTGATATTACTACTGAGCGCTTCGGTGCTTAGGTTGTTGTTGTCTTAGGATGGCAGTCGTTATACCATTAGATACATTTTGTGAATGCCCACCTGGTTAGCTACCCTTAAGAAGAAAATCTGTCGCCAAGCACCTATAACGGTGTGTTACGGCAACTGTCCTTGAGAGCCAGTAATTCTAGGTTAGCCTGAACAACATTTTCGACCACACCATCACTTACGATCAGGTGAGATAGTGGTCAAAGGCTAAACCTATCAGGCATAAAAAAAATCTTCACTACATCGATAAGATAAATAATATCCCGCACATGACTATATTTTATTCTCTCGTTGTAATTTTATAATCCGTGGAAAATACGTCATCCCAAAAATAAAAATATTAAAATTGGTTTGCGTCATTTTTCACAATGACAAAAGCTAATTGCAAAAATTATTCTTGTTTGTAGTACAATGGAAGTTGAAGTATAGACGTCGCTCTATCTCCATACGATGGTTAAGACCGAAAGGACAAATTGGATCATATGTCGTAATGTCATGTTGGCTTAGCAGTTAGAGCATATCCTTGCTATAGGGGTGGATTGCGCGGGTTCGTATCCCGCACACGACTATAATTTTTCCTCTCGTAATGTTCTAATATAATTTTGTATTGATGTCGTTCTCCTCGACAATTTTTAATTTTTACATTACCCTTCGCTAAATTGTGACCAATTATATTCTTAACAAATGCTTGTTGAAGATTTTCAAACCAAACAAATGCGTCCATATGAAAGTATTATTTCTTAAATTTTTGCACATTTTCGACAAACAAGAAGTCGTAGCTGCCACGCACAGCGCGCATTGAAATTGAACTCTATTACATTAACGTTTTGTTTTATTTTCCGTTGAAAGCCCCTAATTGATCTGAATCGCCCTTTTGTGCTCTAGGGAAGGAAGCAGTTCCATTATTCACTGTTCCGTGCACTGCAGACTGATGGCTAATTCCCTTTCTTTGTCCATTCCCTAATGATTGCTAACGACCAACTTGTTATGTCTTCTCATTTTTATGGCTGATGTAAAATATCTGTTGGTAATGTGTATTTTTATTTTGAAACTATCGCGAGTTTCATCCATATCAAAATAATTAGGAAACGGCTAGGACTCGCGTTATATTTACCGGAAAGATTTCCAACCAGTATATCGGACTGTTTTGAAAGGATTTCAACGTCAGTATCCACCCTTATCCTTTCCAGAGGCGAACAGTAGTTACGTGAAAGATCCGTTTCTGTCAACCTGATTTGTGTGTGTACTCCTGACCCAGAATACCTGTTTGGAATTTAGAATAAGCCTCTGACTTTAATTTATAGTTAAATCCTGTCGGCTCTGTCCCTTTTCAAACTACCTAGTTAAATACTGTAATACGTGTTTAATTAGTGAGGAATAATTATGGTTTCGGTTTACGTCGTCGTGAGATCATTCAACATGTTTTAAATCAATAATAAAAAACCAGATACTTTCGTGTGCGGTTTTGTAACAAAAACACTTTTGTGTTGGTAATGTTTGTGTCTCACACATATGTGAAATAAAAAACATTTTATTTAGCGTTTCCGGATTGTTAGCTCCGGATTGCGAGTCAGACGTAAGCTTCAAAGTAACCGTTATAGTCTCTCAAATGACTAGACTAGCAGAGATCACAGACTAGAATTACGTCGTAAATCAGTTTTGCCAGTCTCGTAGAAATTCACTCCAGCTACCCGCTTGATATTTCTGCGTGTAACATGTTTGATGGCTTGATAGCTGAACGCTGAGAAGAACCCGATATCCTTCATAATAATAATATGTGCTTATAGTTGTCCTAACAAATAATAACAATAACATTGACAATATAAATTAATGGAAGTGGCTTCGTAGCGATTTACATACATACCTGAACGTAGTATTATTATATGTTCTGTGCCTGAAGCATAGTTATTAACGTTCTTCTGCTAATAGATATGTGTTATTCTCTTCAATATTTATAGTGACAATTTTATTTTGGTAACTAACCCTTATGTTCTGAAATTGTCTACGATTTCCACGATTTGCACCGTACTTAATTGGACTAGCCGTTCTTGTTCGAGTATTATAGCGCACGCATATTCCATAACGTACCTACCTACAGTTTACGGTTAGTACCTAAAGGTACTAACCGTAAACTTATTACATAATATTTGACGAGACATTTTTATTTATTTATAGCTAATAGGCTAGACTTTCACCACTATCTCACCTTATACTTAGTAGGTAAGTGATGATGTGGTCGAAGATGTTGTTCAGGCTAATCTAGAATTACTAGCTCTCAAGGACAGCTGCCGGACACACCATTAGGTGATTGGCGACAGATTCTCTACTTGATAGTGGTAGTTAGCCAGGCGAGCATTCGCAAAATGCCATACCACCATTGCTAAACGTGCCCTTCGAAGCGCGGAACCGCTCAGTACCTAACTTAATGTAAATAGCGGTCACACATCTCGTTCATGACTGCGGCGGACGTTGTTTGACTAAATCTTACTATAATCTTACATAATCGAATGCTTTTAAATGCGTGACAATCAAATTATTTTGTAACCAGGATCATAAGGTTCGGAATCTACAAACAACATTTTTACAAAACGTCTCATATCCTTATACCGTTCCTGCGTATTTGCCGTTTTTATAAATGATCACAAATCCCTCACAAGATGTGATATCCGAGTCACGGCATGCTATTCAATGCCAAGACAATGAGTAATGGTCCGCGACGTCATACAACGTCCGTCTTGCAGACGTACGGCAGGACATCCGACATTCCACGCGAGACCTCGTCTTGTCACTCAACGTTATAGCTGGGAGGAAATTACTGGGGTAACATGTATCTATGGTTCCGTATTCAAAGGGCAAAACGGAGCCCTTTTAATGTCACTCTGGTGTATGTGTCTATATGGGTCTCCAGCTCGGGATGTACAAGCCTTAAATGTGTGTAGGTACTTATTTTCTAAAGAACGTTGACATAAAATTTTAGAATTGTGCCTCAAGTCTACCTGTTCATCAGTTCCCAGTGGGGTGACGACCAGGATTTCATCGCCTCATATATTCCTGTGGGAGTCGTAAGAGACGACTACGGAAAACATACCAGAAGGTGGGCAACAGCGCCTTCTCAACAACTGACATCTTTCACTGGGGATCCCCAAGACGCCTTCCAATCGCAGGGATTATGCCATGTTCAACGTGGACATTGATGATCACGATGTCTACCTATACCTCCACTCGTTACACTTCTTTCTCCTTATGACGGGGCTGTGGTGCATTTCAAGCTCATTCGTTATCGGGGTTAATCTTTAGGCGTTAGTTATCCTTAAGGTTAATTAATCCTTAAGATGACACGTTTTTCTCATATTTTACGAAATTAATCCCAACTTCTTACAACTATAGAACAATCTAAGTATATTGTTACATATATATTCCGCACATTACTAAATTTCATCTCTGGTAAATTTGTAATTTTGTGGTATATTATTGTCTCAAGCACGAAATATCTCGATTTGCGGCAAACGTGAGGAAAATTGAGTCCCGAACAAACCTGCAGAACTCCAGCAATTATACTTTTAATTAGTATTAAAATATATATGTCTATTAAAGGAATATTAATTTTCAAAAAATATAATGTAATATTTTTAAATAAGAATAAAATTATTCCGTATTTGAAATTACTTTCAATGAATGATGTGATAAAAATATCAGGTAAGAAGTGTTTCTTACCTGATATTTTTATCACTTGTATAGGTGAACAGTTGTCCAAAGTTTTTTAGGGTTCTTGCTTTTATTTAAGCACTATACTGACTAGTATAGTGCTTAATAGTCTCTATTATAATCACAAGCTTAACAAAAAAATAACTTAGCTCACTTGTTGAACAAATGCTTAACTATTTCCTTGGGTATACATTTCATAGTTTACTGAAGTTAATTGTTAAGAAATCTATTATTCACTCAAAAAAGTTTTATCAAAATATCATAAAAATTATCGAGTAAATATTTTTTATTTTTCATTCTTATCTTACAAAACTTGGTTCAGAAACAGAGGTCTTGACTACAAAGGCAGCCCAGATCTTCAGTGTTCATATCTAGGCAATTCAGCGGAGAAATGGCGGTGCTTGTGTTGTAAGGTATCCTACTTAGAAAAACCACGAATTCCTAGGTGAACTGCAATATTTGCATCACCAATAGGAAAAGTTGGAGCTAAACTTTGCTTGGCAGCTTTAGGGTGGTGCACCTAGTCATATTCCAGTAGTGGTTATAAGTAAGAGTCCTACCTCCTGTTAAAATAAGTTAGCTAAACACAATAAATAAATGTTTACGAACGGGCAAAGGATGTAAACTAGATTTAAACTCAGTAACAGGCCGCTTGGAGTTAAAAACGTTGACCTCATTAAAATCCTCCTTAGTGTAACCCAATATCCAAAACTGCTCATACAACAGTATTGATTTAGCCTGCAAGGTTGTCTGTAGGTGCTATTTCCAGACTTCAAAATTTTTATTACCACCTCTTTCAGGGTTTTTTATTTTATTTTCGCGGTTTCGAAGACTTCAAAAGTACCGTCAATGAAAGGAAGTTTTTATGATTTACGATAATAAAGGACAAACTTTGAAGCTAGTATGACCGTACCGTAATATTTTACAAACTACCGTGGTGCCAATGTAAAAATATACTAAAAAAACATGACTAATAAAATCGGATAAAGTTTCCCGAATTGGTATTTTGAAATTTGTTAACTTCATACAAAAATTTTATACATTTTTACGGATAATGGAACCATTGTTGTGCGAGAACTACTTGCACTTGGCCGGTTATATGTTACAATAAATAACCTTGCGGGATAAACCAAAGGTGATAATGGTAATTAAAGTTAAAAATTGCAGTTTTAGTAAAAATATTCAACTAATGCTTGTCTTCTTATATTTATGGCCTCTGTGGCGTATTGTCACAATTCTGCCAATGTCCGTACATGCTAGTGTCATAAATCATGTGGAGAGTATTTAATATTATGAGAATGGTTGGTGTTTACAAGGGAGAATCCAGCAGATGCTTTCCAACCATGAAGATTATTTTATCTAAAACAAAGAGACATCACAACTAAGACATAACATTGTTAGTAACATGCATAATTAAAATTACATTACATAAACTTATATCAGAATAATATGTTAATAATAGGTACATAATTACAATTTTATTTTATTTATTTTTATAAATAGGGGAGAGTCCGGCAGTAACGTCACCTTAAGGTTTATGTAGGATAAAATAAAAATCTCTTGGGTTTGACGTTAAATATAGGCTATAATGCGTTAACAAACTCATGTGTTGTAAATAAAAACAATAAATTATTAATATATTTAGATACAATCTACTTTATTAATAAAATTGGCAGACTATGAGAATTTAACATAAAAAAAATTGGCCTCCAGTACCGGCCAGCAAAAATATGAGCCCTCAGCCCATATACCAAGCAATAATCACAAATATATTAGTTAGGCAGCTCTGATATGTTTGCACAAGCCTCATGGACCCAAGTCTTGCAGTATCCACATTAAATCCAACCCTCTTCATGAGATTCAAGACGCAAAAGACAAATTGTCTCATCCTCGTTTTTTACAGTATCTTTTTGTATGCAGATCTGAGTAGATTTCACTTTTGTATTATTTTTTATTTGACAATTTTATGATTTCACAGTTTTACGACGTCGTCATCTTTTCTATGCATCAGAAACCGGTTATAATTATTCTGCGCAACTGTGGCTTTAAAGTTGTCAACTGATTTGTCGATTTTATTGGTAGTTTGAGGCGCGGATTGTTGGCGAGCTGTTCAGCAACTTTTACACGGGCTTATGCATATTAGCGAGATCCCAAGCGCCCTTCTTTTTCTTCATCTTGCCATCATTTTCATTGCCTGGCATCTTTGAGTACCTAAAAGAAGATAAAATTACTCAAAAATAAACTTTAACAGTGGCCGGTTAAAGTCGGGGAAGGACATTTTTATGGCCGGTACTGTAGGGAACGAAAAAAATATAAGGTTTGATGCTACAAAATAATTAACGCATAAATGTTGAATTAAAACATATTTTATAATAGCTAAATAAATGAACAATACATACCAGGTTTAACTTCTATCGAACTCTTTCTATGAACTTCTGAAATCACCCACAGAACTTTACTGGTGTACCTTGCGTTCACCACGCGCAATACAAATTTACACACTGAAAGTAAACGTGTCGCGACAGGTTGCTGCCGCGCGGGGCTTATACTCGTATGAACGTATAACTTTAATGGCAATAACTATATCGTATCCATTTTGGAAACTGCATCTGGCCGGTACTGGTTGCCGGCCGGTACTGTAGGACTTTCCCCTATACATAATATAGGTATAATTTGTTTAGTGAAAGTTAAAGATAAAGGACATTTAAGGGAAGTTGGACGGGGGATAGAAGATGGGGGGATATCATTCATAGAACAACGTAGTTTGGTGCAATTAAAAAATATATGGTCCACGTTTCCCTCGTCCAGGCCACACTCACACCTTGATTCTATATTCTACTAATGGATAAGCATGACTTGTCAGTGTCACAGTTATGTTATAAGAAGAAACTAACTAGACAAGTGTAGTGAGTAGTAGAAGAGTATCGGGCCACGCTCTTTCAAGTTTGCAACAACCCGTGGAAGCAAAATCATGTGTTTGTTTTGTCTACAGTTTTAAAATCCCATTATAAATCAGTTTTCAGGATTTTGGTTAAGTAGAGGATATGATACACATAATATACCGAATTTTCAGATTCCTAAGTAGCTGAAGCGCTCGTAGCGAAGTTTTCTTAGCCGTTCTTAACTGATCAGCTGGGTTAAGGAAAGTCCGCTGCGGTCATGAGTTGGATGGGTGACCACTAGTAACATTACTACTGAGCGCTTCCGTGCTTCGGAGGGCACGTTAAGTAGTCAGTCCCGGTTGTAGTCTTAGGATGGCAGTCGTTATAGCATGGTGGTAGGGCATTTTGCGAATGCCCGCCTGGCTAGCTTGGTTGCTACTCACCCACTAGTAGAAAATCTGTCGCTATGTACGTAATGGTGTATTCCAGCAGCTGTCCTTGAGAGCCAGTAATTCTAAGTTAGCCTGATGAACATCTTTGACCACATCATCACTTACCATCAGGTGAGATAGTAGGTCAAAGGCTACCCCATCAGCTACAAATATATATACAAAAAAGGTCTAAAATTGACACTAGTGGTACTTATTG
Organism: Plagodis dolabraria; assembly: GCA_963854805.1. NCBI lineage: Eukaryota > Metazoa > Arthropoda > Insecta > Lepidoptera > Geometridae > Plagodis > Plagodis dolabraria. The sequence continues at coordinate 17,958,456 of OY978460.1, read as the reverse complement.
GTAATTTTTTTAGTTCATTTATTTATAGAAGTATACCTATGTAGGAACATCTATGTACTTAGTTTAATAAGTCTAGACAATGAGACCCGCTAGATGAGACGTGCTAGGGCGCAAAAGTGATTATTATGCGGCTAGGTCCTAATGTATTGAAGGCGCTGCTCTAAAAAAAAATTTAGTAATACTTTTATATATATATTTTCTACACAAAATATCTTAATTTCGATTTGTAACTCATTCCGTTCAATAGCTAGCGACCCGTAACATACGGACGGTAGGTAGGAAGGACAGAATGAAGTCTCATTCAATAATAGCTCCGTTTTGCCCTTTGGGTTACGGAACTCTTTACAGGTATTTCACATTCACAGGATATCACTTACGTCGGCTAGGTGATTATTCCGTTGTAGCTTTGCGAAAAGTGGAGTGCCCTTTCAGTGTGACCCGTTTCTCTTTTGCAGGTTTTCGTTTGTACCTTCGATGTACAGTGTATATAATGTGAGATAGCACTCAACCTGATGAATCTTGGTTGTCACCAACTCTGCACAGTCTGTACTGTAAACAACCTCTATGAGATAGGCGATGACTAGTGCTTTTTAAATACAGATGTAATTACATTTGCTTACCCTACATTTTTACTAAGCGGATGACTGCCTGTGAAATCAGAATAAATATATTATTTTTCTGGTTTTCTGATCGCGAAAAAGAAAAATATTCCCTGGTCCAAAAAAACGTGAAACTTATGTTCTAATTTCTTAGGATTTTTGCGACCTGACTGACCTATGCGGGTCAGTACAAAATTCTTGGTTAGTACTTATAAAAAACAAATATGCCAATGAATAAAAATAAAAAAAATATGGTAATAACAAACTTATATGTGACCGTACAACCGATAGCTTTTTTTTGTTAGTGTTATTTTTTATTAGTTACTCGTACATTCATATTTATTCGTAGGTTAAAATGTAGTTTTTAAAACTGTTCCATATATTCATTTGATTTAGTAAAATGGGTTTATTGAAAAAAAACATTATACCCTGATTTGTTATAGGCAGCGACCGTGCTCTCAACGAGAGCATTCCCAAAAATTATGTCCTTGTGTTATTAATTAAAACATCAGTACTAATATTATAAATGCGAAAGTAACTCTGTCTGTCTGTTACGCTTTCACGCCAAAACTACTGGACCGATTTGAATGAAATTTGGTATGGAAATAGTTTGAGACCCAAAAAAAACATAGGATAGTTTTTATCCAACTGCGCAAAAAGAGGGTAATGTTTTTGCGCGATAACCGACACACGCGCGGGCGGAGCCGCGCCCGGATAGCTAGTGTTTTTATATGTTCTTGTGATGTACTTCGTGTTGTGAGGGAAGACACTAATATGTTGTGCTGCTCCTTACATGAGTGTAACTATGGGTTTCATGGGATATTTTCTACCTAACACCTGCAAAATGAGCTTTCTCACACGGTATTTCCGAGCAGCTTCAACGTGGGGTTCTTTAAAAGGCAAGTCAGTATAGTCCTTAAAAGGTCCGCAACATTTTTCTTAAGCCGCGGGTGTTATCCATAGGCGACGGTGATCGTTTTCCATCAGGTGGTCCATTTCCTTGTTTGCCACATAGGATATAACAATAATAAGTGACATAATGCAGCCTTGTAATGTCACGCGACTAAGTAGTAATGAAGGTATATGGTTCAAATAATATACGATTCAATTCATATAGAGTAAGCTAACCAGCCTATACCGGACGCGCTGCCACAGTGCAATAGCTGGCAAATTTGGGATGCATATTAACCTGCAACGGGCGATAGGTAATATTTACAGTATAAACTCTATATAAGACTCAATCCAAGGAGTTATATTTTATTGAGAATCGCAGAGATTCAGCACAGACAGATATCCAATACTCTACAGATATCCATAATCTCCCGACGACAGACAGAAGGATTACATCGATAACTAGAAATGACTCAGCTCATCTAAGTTGTTACCATTGTAAATACTGGGGAATACCGACAACGGAGCTTTAGGTGAGCCTTTGAATAGATAAAAACCTTATAAATGTACGTTCAGAGAGTTGAAAATAAATACATATATTTACAATTACAGAATAATTAGGTTACGATAAGTTCTTTACCGACTTCCAAAAAGAAGGAGGTTCTCAATTCGTCTGTATTTTTGTTTGTTTTCTCAGAACTTTTGACTGGGTGAACCGATCTTAAAAATAATTTTATGTTTGAAAGCTGATGCTTGTCGTTTGGTCCCATTTATTTTTTTCTCAAAATAGGGTCACACTTTTGGGTGTTGAAGTCGGTTCCAGTTTTTGGTAAAACATTTTTTTGATCATATGTACCTACTTGTAAACACATATCTTCTGTTCCTATTTATAGTTATAGCACGATAGCTGAAAATATAAAGCAACGATGGCCAAGATGCCAGAATGCTCGATTGGCTATCTACCACCCTCTAGTAGAAAATTTGACGCCAAGCACCTAACACTGAATATAGAGTAGACAGATATCAAAATGTAACCTACATGTAATTCATGAATTATCACTGCAAGAGTTACTATTAAACATATCGAAAGAAAAAATTCACGCGTGCTATTCTGAAGCTGAGTGGTGAGATATAAATTTTTCCTCCAATTTCTGGCACATCCATAAATCAGCGGTGCTATAATCTATTATAGTCAAGCTATAGGCATAGAACATATATACCAATACTACGCTATAGGTAAGGACAAAATCAAGCATAGGTCACAGATCCCGGCAAACAATGATAAAAGTTTTGAACCTAAAAATCAATGGAGATATTGAGGTGGCTCGCAAGTTTTGAAAGCACGACAACGTATCTACGTTTTCGTATTTCACTGAGAAGTATTTCAATCCCCTTTTTCTCTCTATATTACACGCCGCAATCGTTCCGCTCAAGTTGTATGTTCTTTATTAACCTATCTTTATACATTCTCGCGTGTGATGTAAATGAAATTAAATAACCCTGCCAAGAGCGATGTTTCCCGAAGGAAAACGCGCCTCAAACCTAGCAGGAAAACCTCCAAAAACATTGTTTATTTATCGTATCATCTCAGTAATAATTTTACTCTCTGACGTCTCTACATCAATGTGAAAGATTGTGGCTGTTACCTACCAAATAGAAAAAAGTTTTACTTTATACAGAAAACCGAATTGAAAAAGAATAATATAGGTTAGTTTATGAAGGCAAAAGTTTCGTAGAAGTTACATACTAACATCACATGAATAAAGAATCTATTTATTTATGTGCTAACATTGCCATAATTTAATATTATTATTACCATGCGACTTGTCATGTTTGTTACATCGATTTAATTTTTTTATCAAGTTCAATATTTGAGTAGATTCTACTGTTACGACAACAACCAGTTGCCACCTGCACGAAAAAAAATACACAAAATTATAATGCGCACTCTTGAAGCATCCATACTAAGTATGTAAATGTAATATATATATATATATATTACATTTACATACTTAGTATGGATGCTTCAAGAGTGCGCATTATAATTTTGTGTATTTTTTTTTTTAGAAATATATATATATATATATATATATACTTAATTAGAGACATACTTAATCGAATCTCAATGATTATGTTAAAATTTAATGTGCTTATATTTTATTCAGATTACTTTATTCCATTCCAATATGCCGTCCCAAATAAACAGGATTATATATGATAAAATAAATATAAACACAAGGTCACACGACCCCAATCCGAGGCTGGTTTTTCGATCAATTACCTCCTAAAACTTGGTCATGAATATTACACGAGTTTTTGGGACATCCGTCACATCGCATGGGACCTGTCCCTTTCTGAATTTTAATAAAAACTTTCCTGAATTGTACTCGTATTAATATTTTATGTGTGAGTGAATTTATCCGTCGTCGTACGCTTGCGTGGGTGCTATGGTCACGTCTCGGTCGGTGGGTATGTCTCAAAAAAGATTAGACATAGATATATAGTTTTATTTATTGTAGAATTTTACAGGTTGTAAGACATCAACATATCATCATGCCTGTATTCCCCGAAGGGATAGGTACAGGTATTTCACAGGCTGTAAGACATGATCAACATATCGACATGGCTGCTTTCCTCGAAGGGGTAGGCAGAGCTGTCTTAGTACCCTCCTTATCTGCTACTGAAAGTTTAATAATCAGAAAAAAACAATAACTATCCAACATGGATCGAACCTAGGCCCGCGGGATTCCAAAGCGACGCTTTTACACCATTGAGTTATAAAAAATGGGTTGCATAACATGTGTGTATCCAAGTCACACACAGTTTCATTAGTAATTGTAGAAAATCTAAAGCTATAGCCTTAGTAATTGAATGTATCGAAGTTCATTTAAAAACTCACTTGAATTTTACACAAGAAAATTCTCTTATGTACCTTTGACACCTTATACCCTAAGCATCTTTATCTAATGGCGAGTTAGTCTGTCAATTTCATAAACATTTAATCTGATAATCGTATCATTCGTCCGCTGGCAAAAAAGTTGGTTAAAGTAATCTTCTCCACAGAATCAGCAAGTAGAACAAAATTTAATCTCACTTTTGTAGTTCGCTGTTCTCAACTTGGCCACACTTAGTGGGAAATTGGTCGTGCGACCAAATTGGGCGCGTAATCTTGGAGTTTGCTTGGAGTTTGCAGCAACTTCCGACATTACTCTTTCGATGTCTTTGACGTGCCCGGTGTATGCCTTTACTAGTTATTTCTATAAGACTCTTTATGTATATGAAGTAAACCGCAAACGTGGGTTCGCGATCATGAAGTAGCTGCGCGTTGCGGAAGCGATTACTGTTTGTTTTCGTAGACTTTCTTGACGAATCCATTGATTTCTTTGGGACTGTAAAAACTATATTTGTTTTTTTTTGTGCATTGTAAATTAGGTACCTAATCGTTATTTACAAAAAGTAGCAGATTTAAACCTTTTGTAATTTAGAAAACGTTTTACAATTTGTATATAATTTGTTTTCTCTTCATAATATTTTTTAATGGTGATTTTTATTTTCGAAACTAATATAATAAAGTGGAAACATTTGTTTGTTTGTTTGCATTGTATAGGCTCTGAAACTACAGAACCGATTTGAAAAATCCTTTCACCATCAGAATTCTACACTACCCCTGATGAACAAAGGCTATAGAAGATTTTCAAAAAGTTAGGGATCCATGTGAAAACTTCCATAATGTAATCCAAAGTGCGAAAAAAATAAAAAAGGCAATTTTATAGAAAACATACTAATACTAATCTACTAAAAAATCCGCGATACGTACGCCGTGTTAGTCTAACTATTACAGTTATTACACTATAACTACTTTTTTTATGTGTTTAAATTCATAATTTTTGAAATTTTTGTTAAATACCCGTGCGAAGTCAGGGCGGATCGCTTGTCTTTTATATTTATGATAGTGTTTATGCCTTGTAGTCATTGACATAATCGCCATGTTACAGCGAGTTGATATAAACTTTATTTCAACAGTAGTTTGTTTGATTTTCATTCTTGCTACGAGAATATTATTTATTTATTGTCCATATAATTGCATTTTTTTATATATATAAATTATTAGGGTTCTGTACGCAAAGGGTTTTACCCTTTACCACCTTTACGGGACCCTATTACTGAGACTTCGCTGTCCGTCCGTCCGTCTGTCACTAGGCTGTATCTCAAGAACGGTGATAGCTAGACAGTTGAAATTTTCACAGATGATGTATTTCTATAGCCGCTATAACAACAAATACTAAAAATAAAATAAATATTTAAGGGGCTCCCATACAACAAACTTGATTTTTTTACTGTTTCTTGCTCGATAAATAACGGTGACAGGTTAACTACTCACAGAATATTAAGTTTTATGTTCTCTTTTAATATAATTAATTAAAATGAAATAAAATAAGTAATTAAGGGGGCTCCCATACAATAAAAGAGGTTTTCGCCGTTTATTAGGTTACAGATAATGGTACGGAACCCTTCGTGCGCGAGTCCCATTCGCACATGGCCGGTTTTTACTTACCTGTTTATTTAGCCCTTAAAATAGCAGTTATGGCATAAAAACGAACAGAGTTCTCGTGTCGCAAGAAACCGCGCGGCTTATCTCCTTAGAAACTAAGGGTGAGGCTAAACGAAAGTAATTTTGTGTGTTAAGAGCCGCGTATTTTCGGTCGCTTATTCATACAAAAGTGCAGTCCACACGACGACGCAAAATGAGTTATCCACATGTATGCAACAAAAACTACGCGACCGAAAATACGCGACTCACAATTCACAAAATTACGCTCGTTTGGCCTCACCCTAAGAGTTCTCCTGAGAAATGTATATCGGGCATCTAGGCAGGATGGGAGGACAGGGTTAATGTAAACTCACAATTTTATTACATTATCTTGGGTGGCAGAATCCAATTAATGCCGTACAAACTGCTCGCACGTATTCTTTTAAACTTTGCTTATAATAACATTAGACAGACCTGAATTATTCGTCTTACGGTCCAAATCCGAAGTGGGTTGGTAGGTGGAGTAGGCGCTTCATGTATTCTTCTTCCACATATTTACTATATTCAGTTATATTATGCCATTCATCTATACTCTCTCTACTATCTTATAATTTAATCCAAACACTTAATAATTATATAGGTACGTTTCTCATACATCCTCATGACATGCACACATCACGTCTTTTTATTTTGACAGCTATCCCTTGACCGCTATCTCATCTGTTGGTAAGTTATGATATATTCGAGGATGGTAAATGGAACTAGGTCTAGAATTACTGGCTCTCAAGGACTGCTGTCGAAAGTCAAAGTCAAAATCATTTATTCAATTTAGGCGTCTACGACGCTCTTATGAAGGTTAATTACAAATTTTAATATTGAAATATACTACATTGTACTGCCACGTTCAGCAAACAAAAGTTATAGAGCCACTGCGAGAAGAACGGGCAAGAAACTCGGGGTCATTCTTTTAAACGTTTTTTAAAAATGTGTTAAGTACATACTATATAATAAAATTATTACAATACTTAATTTACATTACGTAGGTGTTAGGCGCTAGCTTGGCAGAGGCGAACCAGTCCAAGCATTTTTGTCGTTTAAGTAATCACAAACAGTGTAGTAAGATTTCTTTATCAAAATATTCTTCACATGCAACTTGAATTTTCTTTCTGTGAGCGTTGTAATATGTTTGGGCAATTTATTATAAAACCGCACACAATTTCCTAAGAAGGACCTTTTATTTGTCTTTGCTAATCTAAAACCTGGCACCGCTATTTTATCTTTATTCCTAGTGTTATAATCGTGAGTGTCACTGTTTGATTTAAATTTGCCCAAATTTTTCGAACATACATAATATTTTCAAATATATACAGACTTGGTAAAGTTAAAATATCAATTTCTTTAAAAATATCTCTCAGGGATTCCCTAGGATCCATTTCATATATGGCTCGAATTGCACGCTTTTGTAAGATAAAGATTGTCTCTATCTCAGCAGCAGCTCCCCACAGCAATATACCATAAGACATAATACTGTGGAAGTACGCGAAATAAACGAGCCTAGCAGTAGCTACGTCTGTTAGCTGTCTTATCTTACGAGCTGCATATGCAGCAGAACTAAGTCTTCCAGATAGATCATGTATATGTGGATTCCACTGTAAAGTTGAATCCATTTTAATTCCCATGAAGACTGTCGCATTGTCAAAAGAGAGTTTTTCTAGGCCAAGCTTAATGTTTGGTTCAACATAAGTAACATTTGGTAAAGAAAACTTTAAACATTTGGTCTTTTTTGAATTTAAGAGAAGATTATTAGCCGCGAACCACTTAGAGATCATAGATAACACATTATTTACATGAATAAGTTCACTATATACACAAGTTCACACGAAACACACTGTAAGGTGCTTGGCGTGATTTGTTCTTCTACTTGAAGGTCGTAAGTAGCCGGCAAATATTCGCAAAAAGTCCTTTCAACATCTTGTGAAGCTCAAGTCAGTGGTTGGGATAGAACCATAGACCTGCAGCATGGCAGTCCATTGCCAGTACCGCTCGGTTATGGCCGCTTCAAAATTTATATTCAATCTACAACCCACATCCTATAAACTTGTTCATCCTAATTAAGAATCTTAATTTAGACACAATAATCTTAATACTTACGAGTATATATCTCCACAGCCTGCCTCATTATTTTCTAAAGTTCAGATCCATTATTTACGACCCGTCATATTTTGGTCCACGTTTTATAACATGATAAAAATCTTTCCAAATTGTCCATGTGTTTAATACTAAACGTTAGGTTTAAGGGCGCACCGAGCTTTTTAGGCGCTCCGCGTATGTGTGCATAAGTAAGGCACGCCAACAGCATCCGTCCCCGTCCGACGGCCGAAGAATTACTGAAGCGGATAGGGACAAAGCATCGCGGCTCTGGTTAAAATGGACGAAACGTGCGTGAATTTGAGTATTTCCTTCGTATAGTAAAAACAAATACATATTTGAAAAATTTAATGTGTATAGGTTATAGAAAACATGTTGTTTTTTAATTATTCAAATACGGATGACTCTCCGTTGAGTATTTACGCCGTACTAAGGGTTTATTTCGTTTTTTAGATGTAACTTTGGTTTTTTTTTCCATCGAGAAAATTTTAAGAAATCGTGTTTCCAAAGTGTATGATTTACAGAATGAATCCTTTAATATAATATATATTAATAACATAACTCAAAATTAAGAAATAAAGAAACAGCAAGGGATCAACCGTACCACAATTACGTATCGCTGCCTCGGTGCAGGCTTAAGTTTAATACAAAAGAGATTATCAGTAGCCACAATCCTGTTGGAAGTTAAGTTTATTTCATCCGTAACTCCCCAGCTGACCCTGTTTTGTCAGCCGACAATCAGGACATCGTCCTATTGTAGATGTGACAAGCTCCGACAAGGCTTTTATCTCGTGCAAATCTGAGGGTCGCTTACTTTGTCATGTGCTAAACTCGCTTTTGTGCGTCAAGAAGATTAAAATACTATTTGTAGAGAAAATTCACATAAGCCGGCATTGTTTGAGTAAAGTGTACCTACGTCATATCTTAGAATGAAGAAATATTTTCCGCTTTTATCATTACTTATTTGGCACGTGTAAAGAGATAATATGAGATACCTGATGTTAAGAGGACTCTGCCTATAACAGATGCATTTTTTATGTTTTTTTTAATGTTTGTATGACTGAAAATTTGCATCGGGAGTTTGTAATCATTTTGTGTCAAGACTACTTAGTAGTTATAAGTATATATCGGGACTTAATCACGATAAAACATGTATATTTTTATTTATTTACTTCGACGTTTCGACCAAGTTTCATTGGTTAATAAATAAAAATGTACATGTTTTATCGCGATTAAGTCCCCCTTAAATACTTATAACTACTAAGTAGTCTAGAATCAATAGTTCCTGAGATAGAGCCCAATAAAATTTACAATTGTCATCCGACATGAAGATCTCAATTATAGCTATTACTTTTGATAATATTCCAGTGGTCTAGAATAGTTTCTGTCATATATGAATTTGACAGCTGTCGTCCAAAATTAAGCTCCCAATGAGAGATATAACTTCTGTCACAGCTTCGGTAAAGAAACAAGTCCACTAGGTTTAATCATTTTTGAGATGTACATAAAGCCTTTTAATTTTGACAACTTGAATAATTTTGATGGCTATCATATCTAGCTCCGTTTTAAAAGTACATTTTCCCTTAAACTCAAAAGCAAGAACTTAGCTAATGTCGATTTTTAAATCAATGCTACCTTTTTGTAAATAATTGGGGTCATTATTTCTGAGAAAATCTCAAGCGCCGATTACTGTGGCTGCCGTAACGTCCGCTGGCCTACATTCGTAAAATATTTTTAAATACCTGCTTGCAATGTAAACCTGTCCCATGTAAAAGAACCAAATCGAAATTCATTCAGTAATTTCCGAAGGAAACGGTAACAGACATACTTACAAACGACCTCTAATCCGAACGCATATACTTCCGTTCCGTCTGTCAATGGGTGACAAACAAAGCGAGAAAAGAAATTCTTAAAAGATTTTGCATCGGCTGTCTATAACGTCAACCCATCTAGGCAATGCTCTTCTTGGTAGTTATGCCTACATATACTACTTTCCAGATAAGTCAAGGTAAGGTCAAGTATATTGTCATAAAAACTTACGTGAGTTGTCATGATTATTAATTAAATATACCGGCTAGCACTCACGGTGTTTAGTCGAAATCTCCGTTGAGAATGAACATCTTTACTGTTCGAACACCGGTCGGAGATTTCGATTAAACACCGTGAGTGCTAGCCAGTATATTTAATTAATAAGGTCAAGTATCGTCAAGAAACCTATTATAATAATTATTAAATAAAAAAATACACCTATTTAAAAAAAAAAAAACATTTGAAATAAAGTCATAGGTTTGCGCGCAAGTAAAGCTCAGGAATTTATACACATGCCCGTAGTAATTTTCATTTTACCAGCAAATATGGGTTTCCCGAAGCGTTCATAACGAAATCAATGCAAATGATTCTGCGGGTAGACAACGACAAAACGGTGAAAATGTTCACTCGATTAAAGCAATTTTTGATTGCTTTGCGGTGTCGATTTCAATGGAAATTGATATTGTTTTGTTTACAGTTAGTATACAAATAGTTATTTTTAACCTGATATAACGATAGCAAAATGATATGTAATAAGTCAATCACTTACCTTGAAACTATTGAGCAGCTTGCAGGGTTCCGTCCATGTGTGTGCGGTATCGGTAGCACGATACTAAACACCCGGGTGAAGGCACTCTCAAACACTTTTAATGTAACTGTTAGGTACCAGCAGAATTCACAAAGTCCGCCGGTGGTGAAGGCAATCTCAAACACAGCAGAATTCACCACAACTAGCACCGGGCTACGTCCGAGGAGCACTGAAGGTCATGCGCGTATTTTTGTAACCATCGTGTTTTTGTCCCAAAACTACCCTCTTCTTTGCCGCTCGTTCGACTCTCAGCTTGTGACCGACTGCATATTAAATATAATAATAACGCCTGAACAAATTCTAATATCTCGTTGTATTCTCTAATTTTAAATCTCAACGTGTATGTAATAATCTATCTCTCAATTTGCGGTGCTTATAAATTATACACATATACACATACATAAATACATGGGTACATAAATGTAAAAGTAGCGTTGACTAAAATTTAGCAACGAACACTAATTTAATCTTCAAGGATCCCTCCTTTTCGTTTCGTTGCCGTTCAATAGGCAAACATATGAGTGTAAAGTTATCTAATGACATCAATCACTGTCTAACCACACCGCAGCGCCCCGCCACGGTGAAATGCTCCGCTTCGCACCGCTGCTCTGCGCTGCGTTGATAAAATTTGATCTAATTATTTGTGAATATTATAATAATATGAAATCCTTAACACTTAATTTGATTTTAATGGATCATAGTTAATATAAACAAGCTTCCACTCACGGCTTAGCTCGCTCTGAATAACTTTATAAGTGTAACTAAGAACCTGTTTCAGAATGTTCGAGTAAGTGCCGGTTGGGTAGTACCCAGAACCCAGAACTAATTGATTAAATTAACACTATCTTTGCGTTTCACAGTCATCGAATTAGCCTATCCATCGGTTAAAGCTTGAATCGCGCTGCATGTTAACTGTCACTTTTATCATTCAGTTATTTTATGTGTCGGTTAGCAACCCGAAACTTTATTAGGACATTCTGAAACGGACCCTTAATATAATAGTAATAGCTCGTAGTGTGTTGTTAGTGTTGGTTTCAATCATAGAGATATAAAATACTATTCTTTTCTGTGGTTTCAATAAATGCATACCGCCTTAAAATTAACGTGTTAAAAATAACTAAGTAGAGATGTAGGTAATGAAGTCTAAGAAAGTGAATTGCATTCACTTCTGATTGTTATATCATCATAAAATTTGGCAGCTGTGTGTAGTTCTGATGACAATACTATATAATAAAATGTTATCGACGAACTAATCTCGTGATGGAGTTGGAAGGCACTAGAACTCCTTATCGGCACCAAGTATTCTAACCGTGTCTGGACTCGCTGCAATTATCTCGAGATGCATTGCAGTCATACATGCTTTTAAGGGTGATTTTTTGTAATTTAATTTTTCTCTCGCCTTTCCCTCGTTTGATCCCATATTGGACAAATGTTATGATTAGATATTTTCCTACTGTTAACAGTTCTAATTACGTAACCATGTAGATACTGTTGATGTAATCAAGCGCGCCCCCGATACGGAGTTAAAAACCACTAAGTAACTAAAAGTTGCTTGGTGTGTAGTGTATAAATCCCTTCTATAAATTAGTTCTTTCGTTGTTTTGTAGTTCTAACTAAACTAGTACAATAATCACAAAAGCTAGAGCAATACATAAAAACACAAGTAACATTAATGTCGAACTAGGTCGTTCCGATTCGGATCCAAAGTAACGAAACTTAGGATCAAAAAAATTTTTACAAAAAAATGGAACTGACTTCAACACCCAAAAGTGTGAAATAACTTGTTGAAGTCGGTACCATGATAGTTCAAAAGTACCTATTATCACAATACTGTTCGCATGGTACCGACTTCGACAAGTTATTTCGCACTTTTGGGTGTTGAAGTCGGTTCCATTTTTAGGTAAAAATTTTTTTTTCAATCTTTTTAGTAGCCCTTTTTACTTACAGGTACGATTTTCATTCATTGTCAACGACTATATCATCAAAATAGGTGAATATTTTTCAGTTATTGGAGTGTAACTCAAACTGAACCGATTTTGATAAAATTTAAAATGGGGCTAAACGACAAGCATCTCCTTTCAAACAAAAAAATAAATTTTCAAAATCGGTTCACCCAGTCCAGAGTTCTGAGGTAACAAACATAAAAAAATATATATACAGACGAATTGAGAACCTCCTCCTTTTTTGGAAGTCGGTTAAAAATAACTGATGATGAACCCTTCCCATACAAACTTCTGTAGTTAGTATCCCTGATTACTGCTGCTTGGTCGTTTTAATGACACTACAAAACTTTTATTGCAGTTCTTTTTGAAATTTGAAGCCCGTTTTGAAATTAAATAATGTAACTACGAAATGTTTTTTGTAAATAGTTCACAATCAGCCCTCTTTAGAGTAGTAAGTTACAAAAACGATCAAAATTTATCAAAAATATTGTTTTATACTCAATACTCAAGTGAGCACACGTGTTCGATTAGAAATTTCCGTAGTTTTTCTTGCAAAAGAGTTTACAATAAAGTGTACAGATAAAAATGTAATCGATACTACAATTATTGAAAATTCTTTGATGCATGTATAAGAAAATGGGATAAACATTCAAGTCCAAATCCTGTTTTGATAATAAACTTACACACGTTGCTAACATCTTCTACAAAAGCAATCTATTTCTAGGCTCTTTGTCTCAACACTATTTTAACGAAATGTATCAGACCCTGGCCGAATCACCGCCTGATATATCGTTGGCATTTCCCGCTGTGTTATCCTTTTTGCGAGCATTTCCCATGCATTACCCTTTTTTGTGCCCATCCCGATCAGATCCCGGCAGATTAGGTAATACTTAGTAAGCCGGTGCCCTCATCACGGGGGTGACAGGCCGGCACAGAAACAATTCTCCGACTGAGCTCGCAATTACTGTTACCCAGATAACGTATCGAACCTTATTGGTGCTGCTGAAATGTAGGGTAATAGTTTTTGTGCTGTTGTCACCTGGCTACTTTTCTATTACATTTTTTAATTGAAGAGTGATAAAGCATAGAGCATATATCTCAATTCTATGAAAAATATGGTCTTTAACGAGACTGATAGTATTTTGTGATAGTTTAAAGTAACCTACATGTTCACAATTCTCGGAAATCTATCATTAATTTATTGCCGATAGGCTATCCTTTGACCACTACCTCACGAAGTGATAATGTGGACTAAGATATTATTCAGGCTAGAGCTACTGGCTATCCAGGACAGCTTCCGAGACGTACCCTTATAGGTAATTTGCGGCAGGTTTTTTACTTGAGGGTGGTGGCTTTGCAGGTGGGCATTCGCAATATTCCCTATCACTATCGCCATCCTAAGATAACAACCAGGACCAGCTAAACGGCAGCACTCAGTAGCAGCACAGATTAAATTTGTTTTTTTAGTGCCGCTAGCGGTCACCCATCCAAATCATGACCGCAGCGGTCGTGGCTTACTTAGTTGATCGGTTAAGAACGACTTAGTCATCTATGCTACGAGTGCTTCAGATATATTTTAAATACGTTTCTGCCTGACAAATAAAAACCCCGAGCTAGATTTTGTTGTAATACAAATCTACAAACTTTAATATAAGTAGGCGAGTACATACAAACCCAAAACCCCTTTGGAGTTTTATTAGAATTTCAGATAAAAGACTCGCATGCTTAAATTATGTAGCTAGTGGATCAAACCATTATATACAGAATTATGTACGTAAAATGTATTTTTTGTCCCTTGGTACAGACGTTACTCTTATCAAAAGACCCGAATGATCAAATAAATCTTGCATATTAAACATAACGAGCCGGAAAACTGTCTTCAAGTTGAATGTTCAACTAACTAAAGACAAAAAGTATTTCAATATCTTGTCGGCCTTTGAAACAGATTTCGTAATATTTTTTGTTTGCCCGCCGAGGCCCAAGTTTAAGCTTTCGTTGGAAAAATACGAGTCATCCCTATTTCCCAAAAGAAACGCAATTTTGTGGAAATATAATCATTTTGTTACATTCTTTGCTTACCATTCGTAAAGTTAAACAAGAAACAAAAATAATATTACCTACTTATAGTAGATGTGAATTATGTTTTTTCATATCATACTGGAATGTATTTTTTGTAGGAAGTGGTCTCCCCACTTTTTTTCAGTCATTTCGTAGCTGTTTTAAATGTATACGTTAACGGAAAAGTTTGTAATCCGTCATTGTATACAATTCCTAAAATAGACAGGAAATGTATGATATATTTTGTATTAAAATTATATTATTAACTATAATTCTTCTGGCGTTGTTGGTCAAAAGTAACCTAACGCTCCTCCTCGCTTCGCTCGTCGTCGCACATAAATATGACTTGGAGATTTAGTGATCATTTACATCATTGGTGATGATTTACTAAATTTCGTGTTCGGTCGCAATTTTTGATTTCATATTATCATCTCGGAATTGCATACAATTCCTAGGAAATACATACATTTCACAGGAAATGTGTGTATTAAGGAATCTTTGAAACATTATTTTAGACATTTCCTAAGTAGCCTAGGTTTCATACATTTTCGGTAACATATACACTTATAATATTTCTTACATGTTTTTTAATTCAGGACAAAGTTATCAGGCACTTAAAATTCTTAACATAACCCACTGAAAAAAAATACTGTTGAAATTGCTATAATAAAATTAATTAGTATATTTTTATCGCCTACGTAAAATATTTATAAACAGTCAAGTTTAAAGTTTTAAAATATAAAAATGAATAAAACATGATAATATAAATTCACTTAAACTATTAATACCAGAGTCCTATAACGTCAAAACGGTACGTTTTACTTGCAATCGGTTATTTTTTCAACCAGGTGTATATGAACACATTGCTATCGATTACGAGCGGATGCCATGTCGAATAACTGATGGTGTAAATTTAAAAAAATACTTTATTTACACATAATTTTTAAAAATATAACTCTACATAATTAAGTACAAAAATGTTTTCTTCATTGTATTTTACACGGAAGCTTATTTTCACATAGTGCTAAAAACAAGATACAGTGCTATACGCAAACTGAAAATTTGAAGATAATTTAAATAGTCTTTCTAATTTTATAACCAAAATAATTTTATGAAACGGTTGAGTCATCCGATATTTTAGCCTTTTGGCACAATCTGTCGTGGTACAATAATGATATGATATAAATTGGTAAACCAGTTTTACCCTATTAAGCTATAAAATCCCGTATAAGCATTATTCAGACACGGAGAAAAGATAATATTATAAGGAGAATAATATATAAGGCAGAAGGCGTATTGTAAATAGAGATGAAGTCAAATGCAGTGCTATTATTGAAAACAAACAGCGTTCATTCAGCTCTTAATCCCCCGACAGGGACCGACGTCATGTGCTGGGTGGCAGCGGTGGCGGAGGTACACCAACGCAAATACATATTGCAGCAGTTGTTTTGTTTCATAGTTTTCAACACCCTTTCTAGTAAAGTGAGCGTTATTATATCGTTCTTAGGGCCATAAACCGAACTATAACACCCTCGTTCAAAATAATATTATTATTTTAGTAATACAGATTTGTAACAACACAGAGGTTTTATACCGCTGAAGATCCACTTATATTTTTAGAATACATCAATGTGTCCTTAATGAGGACGAAAATATTATTATTATACATTTATTATCAAATTATTTTTAATTCACAATAATTTGTAATATAAAAATTGCATTTTATCACTAAAATTATAATTTTGAAGTAGGCTGTAAGGCTAAGTTATCAAACAACATACATTTGCCGCACGCAAAAAAAAAACGTGTTTCCATAATTTTCGTATGTTGTTTGTATCGCATTGGTGCAATATATATTACCTATATTTTTTTTCTTTGCTAGGTTTCTGAAAAAGTGCGTATGAAACTTGTGAGCAACTAGCTCATTATACACTCGGCTGATTTATGCAACCCACAGCCTTGTGTATAATGAGCAACTTAGCTCACTTGTATTATATATATTTTGTAATAATTATATTTATGTAAACAGGGCTGAAACCCAAGTATTTCCTGGCTAAAAGAATTGGTGCCACTTATGGACTTAATCCTAGAAATAAAAAAGTCACTGGCGATTGCTACACGTGCAATATATTTAATATATTGTAGCAAATAAATGGGTATTATTATTTACACTTTCACCGTTGAACGTTTATAAAAGGGTTGGATTTGATGCGGTATTATTGGTTAGGTTGGCTTTATCTCAAATATAATTAGACATTGTTTAGTTCTGATACTTAATTATACAAATTCACTGAATTTGTACAATTATCAGAAATTGATTGAATTTGTATAATTTATTATCAATTTTACTTATAATTCGCTAGTTTTATCAATTATCACACATCTCATAAAAAACATTACTTATATTTTTATTTCCTCTTTTTACGACAGTAATTGTACTGTACACTCTTTCTAACTTAACGGTATAATAGGTAATTTTTTAATCCTTAATTCAGATAAAAAAAATATGGAGGAACAGATTATTTAGAAAATGTCAAGGGCTGTCAATTTACAGTTATGGAATATAAATGACTGTATACAAATGGACCTAAGTAGAATACCTCATTATTTCGTACCCACATAAATTAATTGGGTGGCAGGTGTGATGCTCTCCGCGTGGATTCATCTACATTCTATCAGCAAACAATACTCCCAGACGGCGCGACGCATCCAATCTCCCGTAATTGTGTTTGCAAATCAAAATCGTTCCGATCAATCTGTAGAGCCCTTGACGCGGACAGAATACATTTAGGATCTCGCTCACCCAAATATTTTCAATATCGTCACTATTACATATTCCATTCATGTATTTCACTGGGATATTAGCTTCATGATAACCACAATCTGTTAAAACTTACCAGCATGTGCGTTTTTAAACATTCTAGATCGATCAATCAAGTTCCTTTAATTGGGAGTTAAACACGTTCAGGTATTTCGAAATTGATAATCTCGAGCGTTTTGTTCAGAGATTCGATAAGTAAACTATTGAATCTCTTTGGTGTCGATATGCCGTATTAATTCACACATTCTTTACAACTTGCTAAGATGTCGTTGCGAGTTATGGGCCAATTGCGTGGTGGCGCGGCTGTCTGTGGCTGTCTCGTCTCGTCCTTATTAACTCTGACCCCGCCGTACATTCCTCGCCTCGGTGCGACGCAAACACCCTTAATCTAACGGCTAGCCACGTGCCCTCCCCGCCTCTGTAACCCTGCATAACATGCTAGCTAAAATATTCCCCAGATTTATTAACCCGTCTCGTCTCTCATACGAATTACCCGACGCGCCGTGTCACTGTACGACAAGAGCTTCCATATTTCATTTATTAATAAAGTTTAAGCGTACGTTTGTCGCATCTTTTGTGAAACTCTACAACCAAACATGTTGCGGTTGCAGTACGGTAATAATTCGCTGAAAAATTGTATGTGGTAAATGTCCTGAATTTCTAGCCTGCGGGAAATCGAAACATGCGAGTATTCTGCGATGCGGGCTCGTCGATGGACGAACATGTTACGTGCAACGTCGATTATTTGTTTATCTTTAGGCTACATTAATTGTAGTCGGTGAGGACACATCGAGTTTCCCTTCGGGATAAATCGCTCTTGGTAGGGTTATTTTGTTACATTTACATCACACGCGAGAATGTAAAAAGGGTAATTAAAAACATATAAGTACAACTTGAGCAGAACGATTGCGGTGTGCAGTCTATACAGATAAATAGGGGATTGAAGTATTGCAATTCCTCAGTGAAAAACGAAGACGCCCGTTTGTCGTGCTTTCAAAGCTTGCGAACCACCTCAATACTCCGAAATACCTCAGCTCCCTGCGGACGATTGATATTGATTTTTAGGTTCATAATTGTTATCATTATTTGCCAGAAATGATGTACCTTATGCCTATGGCTTGACTATAATATATTATAGCACCGTTGATGAATGGATATGCCAGAAATTGGAGGAAAAACTTCTCTCACCACCGAGCTGTATTTTTTCTTTCGAGATATTTAACTGTGTGACTCTTTCCGTGATAATTCAAGTATATAACATATATAATAAAATAATAATAAATGTTTATTATCATGACTGGAAACTAGGATACATGGCCGTACAGGTATAAAATATAACAATAAGGTTAAAGTTACATGTCATTACATTTACAACATTATACTAATATGTATGTTTTGAACATTACAATAATTACAAGCGCTTTTTGGATACCGTTATAAAAGATACTGTAATACATATATATACACAATGATTTTGGTAACATATAATGTAATGATATGTAACTATCAGAAATGTGGCTCCATTACATAACAACACCATCAATGGCTGTATGTTTTAGGATACGAGTAGATAGGTAATCTCCAAATGTACCTACCAACATCTACATTACTTAATTACATTCATACTTAATGTGAACAATTCATATTTATAGGTACTGAAAATTTATTTATGTCTTGATAATTAATTTTACACAAGTTGATAGATTATTTAAAGTACCAACACAACATAAACGAATCTACTTATATAGGTTTATATGTAATGTTACATACCTTGCCACGGAGATTCTTGCAATGCAACATAGGTACTATAATACAATTTATCATTAACTTTTGCAATATAATGACGATATAGGTATATATATATATATTTTTTGTATCGGTACAACACATGTTACTGACATTTTTCTATAAATAGACATTAAACACTGGGTTACTCTATACTTGCAGATAATTTAGGCCTTTACCTTTTCCTTCAGTTGTTATAATGTTATTATGCAATCACTAAAACACGACATTTATATTCTTTGGATCAAACAATTTATTCAGTACACACGAAATGTGGAACAATTTAACGTCAAAATAATGTAGCTGTCAGCCAGTAATGTAACTGGTAGTGTAACTGTAAGTAGGTTACATTTTGATATATATATCTACTCTATATACACTGTTAGGTGCTTGGCGTAACATATTCTCCTTGAGGGTGATAGATAGCCATTCGAGAATTCTGGCGTCTTGGCCTATCGTGCTATAACTAGAAACATTAGGAGATGTGTATTTACAAGTACATATGATCATCAACTTATTCTAACCAAACTGATTCTGTAATTGTAGAAATAGGTGTTTATTTTCAACCCTCTGAACGTATATTTATTAAGTATTTATCTATTCAAAGGCTGAGCTAAAGCCCCGTTATTTAAGGCCCTTGGGTACGTCAAATTCGTACTTTCTAAAGCGAACTCCTCCGTAACCGCTGAAGTTGAAGATTTGAAAAAAATATATTTTAAAGATGAATTCAAGTACAACATTTGCAACATATGATTTTACGGCATTATTATTACTTTTGCCGTAAAAAAAATTCAAACTACATACTATTTCTTGACTTATATTGCGAACTCCTTCTAAACGGCTACGATTTTTGAGAAATAAATTGTACCATAAAATTTCTAGATAGATATACTACAATTATTACAACATAGCATTTGTAAATCCATTGATATTTTCCTAAGAAAATGTCGAATTATTCAGATTCAGAACGATAGCGGTTCCGAGGTGCTCTGCGCGGACGCAGGCGGCAGTGTTGCGCAAGCGTTGGCACGGGGAGGTTGTGTCGCTCGTAGCTCCGCTCGCGCTTTCGACTGACAACGATCTTGTCTATGTATTAGTGCATTGACACGCGAGATTCGCAGCTGTGTGCGTGTAATGATTCGCTCGCTGCAGGGGTGCGTTCTTATTTGTCGTCCGACGACGTCCGACGACGCCCCGAGCGTTTTTATATGCCCGGTGCGATCGTCCGATGATCATCCGGAGCGTTCTTATATATCGCTCGACGACGCACCGGTCGCCCCACGAAATCGGTGGATAAATATCGCCCTGACGTTTCATTTGACAGTTGGGTCTTGATTTTCTTTGTTTTAAGTTACTTTTTGTTTACGTAGACTTCTGTTTACAAAATTTTATTATTATTATTGTTATATTATGTATGTTTGTTTTAGTTATGTGTCCTGGAAAAGTACATAATTGTAAATACATTTCTTCTGAGTCAGTGAAACATTTTAAGTAGTGTTCTT
Source organism: Plagodis dolabraria (assembly GCA_963854805.1). NCBI lineage: Eukaryota > Metazoa > Arthropoda > Insecta > Lepidoptera > Geometridae > Plagodis > Plagodis dolabraria. Next base: position 17,937,561 of record OY978460.1, on the reverse strand, counting down.
GATACAGATATGATACAGAGCCGTTCTTAAAAGGCGGACGACGAGCGTCGCTCTGCTTGGAGCGATCATCCGTCGTCGGACGACATATAAGAACGCACCCCAGAGGGCAAACTTGATTGCGACGTGAAGTATGTGCGTTGTCGCTTTATTATCGGTACTTTGTAGATAAATTTTATTTGAATTGTATCACATATGAAAAGAATCAAAACTTGAAATTGACAATGTTGTAGGTACTTTACAATGGGCGGCATTACCAATAAGATCAATGAAAGGTTTAGGTGCATAATATATTATTATGTACAGTATATTAATTAGTAATGTCTATAACGCTCTCATGTTATAACTGGTAAACTAAAGATAATATTATTTAAATTTGGAATTAATTTTTCGATGACGTCTGCCAAGTGAGAAAAGTTCGTCCGATATGGCTGAAAACCGATATGTAGGTTGTGCTGTGCGTCATTATTCCGAATTTGGGATGTATTTTTCGGTGACGTCTGCCAAGTGAAAAAAGTTACTCCAATTTGGCTGAAATTCAAAATCTAGGTAGTTCTAGACGTCTTTATTCCGAATTTGGAATTTATTTATCGATGACGTCTGACAAGTGAAGAAAGTTACTCCGATTTAGCTTAAATTCAAAATCTAGGTAGTTCTAGACGTCTTTGTTCCGAATTTGGAATTTCTTTTTCGATAACGTCTGCCAAGTGAAGAAAATTACTCCGATTTGGCTGAAATTCAAACTCTAGGTAGTTCTGGACGTCTTTATTCCAAATTTTCAATGTATTTTTCTATGACAACTGCCAAGTATAGAAAAATACTCCGATTTGGATGAAATCTGAATAAACGATTGATTATGATAATTTTCGCACTCTTATCTTTACTCATACTTATATCTTTACTTAGCAAACGTCATTGAAAATTGAAATCCAAATGTAGAATAATGACGTCCAGAAATCAACTTTCAGCCAAATCTGAGAAACATCTTTCACATGGCAGACGTTTTAGAAAATTTAAATCCAAATTCGGAATGAATACGTCTAGAACAACCTAGATATCGATTTTCAGCCAAATCGGAGTAACTTTTTTACTTGGCAGACGTCATCGATAAATAAATTCCAAATTCAGAAAAAAGACGTCTAGAACAACCCATATATCAGCCAAATCGTTGTAACATTTTTCACTTGGCAGACGTCATAATAAAACAAATTTCCTACGTCTACGACCACCTCAATATCAATTTTCAGCCAAATCGGAGTATGTTTCTTCACTTGGTAGACGACATAAAAATATATTCAAATTCAGAATAATGACGCCCAGCACAACCTAGATATCGGAGTAACTTTCTTCACTTGACAGACGACATTAAAAAAATATATCAAAATTCGGAATAATGACGCCCAGCACAACCTAGTTATCGATTTTCAGCCAAATCGAAGTAACGTTTTTCACTTGGCAGACGTCATCGTAAAGTAAATTCCAAATTTGGAATAAGGACGCCCAGAAAAACCTAGATATCGATTTTTAGCCAAATCTTAGTAACTTTTTTTACTAGGCAGACGTCATCGAAAAATAAATTCGAAATTTGGAATAAAAAAGTCCAGAATAATAATAATAGTAATATAAACAGTATAATAATAAAAAAAACCTCTTTTAAAGCCAATACCACTTTTTCCAAATCTTGTATTGCTGCTTGAGCTGTACAGTAATAGGGTTAGTGCACAGTTGACTTCAGTACAATTTTTCACGCAAAATAGTTATAAACATAAATTTAACTTACAAATTATCCATAAAATAACATCAGTTTCATACACTTTTTTTTATAAATTATCCACACAGGTGGTATTTATATTTTAACTAAATTTGTGTTACATACGTGTTTGTATGTATGATGCTTTATGTATATTACTATATCTAAAGCGAATTTTTTAAAATGAAAATATTAAATATATTTTCTACTATATATGTATAATTTTTTTATTATTTTTTCCGTAATGTCAATTAACATAAATTAAAAGATATTAAATGTCAATAGAACAACAACTTACAAAAAAGCCCGCCCCCAGTCGCACCCTGTGACATTTATATATATATATAAACTGGATGTATGTAAAATGTATGTTAATATGATCATTATATAGAAATCATAAATAAATACGTACATTATTAATATATAAATTATGAATACATAACATTATATTAAAAGGTTAATTCTTAAAATTATCAATTAAATAAATTTAGGATGTAATCGATAAAACTTTTTCAGTCTCATCATAGTTAAACGTGAACAACCAATTAACAATGATGCTTTTGGCTTCAAACACTGAACTATGTTTTATATCGCACTGATTCAGGACTTGATTATATAAATATGTTTCAATAAAAGGGCTAAATGGGCAACGATAAAACTTTTTGTTACCTTCTTCGGTGTCGTGCAAAACTGTGACAGACCACGTATTTTCAGCTTGCACAAAACTCTCGGCTTCGTCAGCGTTTGTGAATTTCTTGACGAATATATACTCTTTGCCCTTTGACCTTTTCTTCTTCTCCAAAGGCTGTTCTTCTTCTTCGCTTTCATCCGAGCAATAAACGGGAACATTTTCATTATTTTGTGTACCACTACCGCTGGCTTCTAATAATGATCGATCTAACTCCATGTTACTTGTACTAACGTAAAAAGTATTACTTATATATGTAATACACTAAAACAATGCACAAAGATATAGTTAAGAAACTAATTTGCACTTAAACTCGAGCAAGTTATGTTTATCTAATGAACAAAAACAATAATAAATGCACGCGACCATGCGCCGTGTACGACTGTGGTATAACATCACTCGATCTCTCTCACACTCGTGCCGCCGTGCCAGTGTGAAGGAGCGAGCGCGATGCGACTAGCGCGAGCGTTGAGTGTGGTCAAAAGCGCGCCAAATATGTTTTCAACAAAACAGTTGAACAAAGAAAAATATAGTTGGGTTAAAGGGATTTTAGTTCAACAAGTAGCAAATTAGTGTAGTCATTAGATAATCTAAAACATGCATTCTTTGTTATGCAATTTTAGATAATGATTTTAGTAATTCGGTGGTAATATTGGATAATTTAGTGTGCAAATCAGTATTTTTGTTATATGGCGAGTAATTTTGTTTTACAATGTTTATATCTGTGGTTTTAGCAAGATTTTCGTAGTAAAATTAGATAAATAAAGTCGCTAACTTTGATATATTTTAGACATTTTCTTATGCTACACATTTAGTTATACAATTATTTAATTTGATTAACAGTCATTTATTTGATATGCTGGTACATTATTAGTGGATAATTGTTGTTTGCTTAAATTTTAAATAGAGATGCAATTAAAAATTCCCCTATTTATATTTTTACATAGGCATACCGAACACTTACGTGGGCAACAATCTCATGCATTGTATTATAGCAATCAAAATCAACGCCAGCTCATCGAAACCTAAAATGTGCGAGATATTTATACAATACTAGCTTTCCGGGCGCGGCTCCGCCCGCGCGTATGTCGGTTATCGCGCGAAAACATTAACCTCTTTTTGCGCAGTCGGATAAAAACTATCCTGTTTTTTCCCGGGTCTCAAACTATCTCCATACCAAATTTCATTCAAATCAGTCCAGTAGTTTTGGCGTGAAAGCGTAACAGACAGACAGACAGACAGACAGACAGACAGACAGACAGACAGAGTTACTTTCGCATTTATAATATTAGTACTGAAGTACTGATTTGGTTTCATTTTCGCGGCATAAACTTTCTAAATATGTACCAAAAAGGAATATTTTTATCACCATTGTGGCAACACCTTCGTGGTTTTTTATCCATGAAGGTGATTTTATGCCGCGATAGTGAATTTTTAGAGGTTGAGATGGGGAGGTGACATTCTAGTAACCCGGCACCCCATAGGCAGAGATTTTAGAAATATAGCCGGCGTGAATGTATTTACAAAATCACAAAGTTGTTGCAAGACCGTATTTGAATTATAATTAATATTGTTTTTATCGAGCCAAGATGGTAAAAAGAACCCACAGTTGCTGTATCTGGCCGTCTGTACGTCTTTTTGTCCGGCAACTCAGAAGAACAGTCTGACGAATGGACAGACTGTTCTTCTCCATCTTCTGTCCGACGATCCATCTGTCCGTCTCCATCTGACACTTCGGCCTTCTGTCACTGTTGGCAGTACTAAATACAATAACTTAACATTAGAAGAGTTTTTGTAGTAAGATTTGTGATTTTTTATAGAATAACGTTTTTTTAATAATACGAGTACCTATGTTTTCATATTTGAAAAGTAAAAAGTGCCAGCTAGCAAATGCTCTACAGGTACTATGGATTTTTCTGGAGAGAGGTTTATTACTATTGAGAATATTGTTTCGTTTTAAATTATTGAGTTATTTACAATCCTAAAAATATGACCATTAAGCCTAAGTTTTTAATTATTTTTTATCACTGAAGACTGATTAATTATACAATTGTAATTGCAAATACATGTTAAACTTAAATTGTGTTAATTAAAAAACTACTCATATGACGCACAAGCGTTATAAGTAGTATTAGATATATTATAACTGTTTGATTTTACTATGTTAGTATGTGATAATATTTAAATTCAGAGGGTCATTTAAAGTAAAAATATACTCTGAAATATAAGTGAACAGGTAATAAATTACAGTAAAGTTCCTATATATCACTCTGTCGCCAAGCACCTTACGGTGTGGTCCGGCAGCTTTCCTTGAGAGCCAGTAATTCTAGGTTAAGCCTGTTAACACCTTCAACCGCATCATCACTTACCATCAGGTGAGATAATGGTCAAAGGCTTGCCTATCAGCAATAAAAAAATACATTAATAACGTTAATGGATAGATTCAGGCGTTACTTTGCGGAAATCTATATTTAATAATAACAAATACTTCTAAAAGTATCCTAAAAAATATTAAATAATATTTAAATAAAACACTTTACCAGAGCCAGGCTCATACGTTTCACCCACGTGTTGAAAATTTAAGAAATACACAATTTCAAGCGTCAGAACTTTCTCTTTTAGAAAAAGGTTTAAAATATAATTTGACCCCTAATTTATCACAGAAAACTCTCGAAACATTGTAGTAGATTCTGCAAAACAATCTAGTGGTTTCCAAATCAGATAAAGGCAACAGTGTGGTTATATTAGACAAAATTGATTACAATCAAAAAGTTAACGATATTATTCAAGGTGAAGAATTTGAACAGTTGAATTCCGATCCAACTAAACATTTCACTTTAGATGTCAAAAATGCAATTAAGTCTACTTCATTTATACCTACACATTCACTCAATAATATAGTACCAATGAATCCTAGATCTCCCTGTCTATACGGTTTACCTAAAACACACAAAGAGAACATTCCTATTCGACCCGTTGTCTCTTATGTTGGCGCTCCTGCGTACAACCTAGCAAATATTTTGTTGTGTACCAAATCATCTTTTCAACCGAAATATAGTTTAAAGAATAGCCTAGATCTGATTAACAAAGTGAAAGATATTGACATCCCTTCCGGTGCCAAATTATTATCTCTTGATGTCGACAGTCTATTTACCAACGTTCCTTACGAAAATTGCTTACGCGTCTTAGAGAATCATTTTGAGAATCAACGATTACATCCTGGGGAAGTAAATGACCTTATAAATTTAACTACTATCTGTATGAAACAAAATTATTTTAGGTTTAATGATGAGTATTATTTTCAAAAAGAGGGATTAGCTATTGGGTCACCCTTAAGTCCACTTATGGCCGAACTTTTTATGAACGACTTTGAGTGCAAACACATAGTAAAAGAACCTAGAATTTTATTTTATTATAGATACGTTGATGATATAATCATTTGTTGGACTGGCTTTTCCCGCCAAATTGATATCTTTGTTAAGAAACTTAACAATATACACCCAAAAATTAAATTTAAACTGGAATTAGAATCAAACCAATCTATCAACTTTTTGGATCTAACGCTTACAAGAGTTGACAGTAAATTGGATTTCCAAATATATCGAAAACCAACACACACAGATGTTGCTATTCCCTCCGCTTCTTGTCATCCTATTCAACATAAATTAGCCGCTTTTTGAAGTTATGTCCATAGATTGTTATCGGTTCTTCTGACCCAAGACAACTATAATACCAAATTGCTATTTCCAGCGGCTACAATAAACAGTTAGTTGATCGATTAATTCAGACCAAACAACGTAATAGGGCTAGGTCATTTCTTTATTCTTGCCCTTCTGATAGAAATATCAAGTACGTAGGCAGCTTAAATTATATGGGGCCAATATCTCAAAAAAATTCCAATATATCAAAGAAAAATAACGTCCATGTAGCTTTTCGTACAGATCAAAATCTACGTCATTTATGTAACGGTAAAGATCGTCCACTTCGAGAATCTATTGAAGACTGACTCGAATTCTCCCTACAACTGGCCATGTTTGCTCTCCCCTCCAAGTATTACGTTACGAGTCAAATCAATGTCTAATTGACTACGTAATTATCAGATAAGCTATTAAAGTAGTCAAATTGAATAATTACAAGTAAAATGTAAAGCATTAAATTAAGTACAGATTAAATCAAATTGAAACCAAACAATTTAAACATTATTTGTAATTTTTGTTTATTATTTTTTCATAACGTGCCGAGCCAAGCCACCCGTCGAACCAGCTACCAGTGATGACGTCACGCTACGAGTCACGCCACCCACCGTGTCATCCCCACGTGTCCCGAGTAGCTACAAGCAGGTCCTGTGACTGTTTCATCGTGGAAGCTGCCTACTTGCCGAACCGAGCTACCCGCCGACCCTTTCAATAATTTTAAGTTTAAAACTAGTTTTCTAACATTGTTTACTATATTATTCAACATTTCTCATATTTGTAAACACTAAACATACCATATAAAAATATTCTGTTAACAATTCAATAACCTTTTTAGGTAATTCACTTTAAAAACGTATATCTTTACCAATTGTAAGCTACAACAAAGAACAGTGAGTCACGATCGGGCCTATATAAAGGCGTGGCGCTGGCCGTTTCCGGGCTATTGTAGGGCCAGGCCCTCGCCCAAAACCCGGTGGAGCTGGACGACCGCACAGGCGGTAGCCAGAATCTCTGTCCTCCCTAAAAAAAAAAAAAAAAACTGGCCGTTTAGTCTCGATCGTGCGCTCGGTAAGTCAAGAACTCCTGAAGATGCTTCGTTTAGAAGCGAAACTAGTCGGGTATTCTTCCGGTTATACTGCGTGATGTTTGTGACGTCACGTAGATAACAGGAAAATTAGGCGGAATTGTCACTAGATATATAATTTTATACTTTTTAAAGTGTTTTATTTAAATATTATTTAATATTTTTTAGGATACTTTTAGAAGTATTTGTTATTATTAATAACGTTTATAATAAATATATGTCAATGAAATTGTGTGACTTTAATTGTGTGACGTAGCATATCAGTATATGCATTTCGTAGGATGACTGAACTTAGGACCAAATCAATTAAGTATTCATGTTAGATAATTCATATATTTTCCTGATTACTTATAAAACAAGATAAAGTTATTATTTGGTCTCATAAACAGTAGTTAATTGTGCGAAAATAATGGCTGTATAGTTACTGAATAACTTACTTGGATCATCGGGTCACTTTCGTGGCATCTAGAAATTCAATTTTTTTTTCTTCCAAACAAGAAGCTTGATTTATTAATACACATATTAATTTACTCGTCTTATCAAGCACTATAAGTATAATAATTAATATAAAATATTATATTAATAATATATAATGGTAATGCTGCCAGCCTTTTAGGCACTCTACCCGTGGACAGTGACCTGAGTTCTGTTTTCTACTTACGAGTATGATTGCCTCCTGGTAGAAAACAGAGCTCAGAATTTTTAAGTTTAATATTTTTAGGTCATAAGTAGATATAGTTAAATTATTTATTTATTTTTGTATTAGTATATGTACTGTTAATTTTTTCTTATTTTATTAAAGTATTTTGAAAATATTAAAAAAAAAAAAAAAAAAAAACACTAAGTTTTTTTTACAACAATGTTTCGAATAAACAAAAAATAAAATTTGCCATGAAAGTGACGATGAGATTAAAATTGTGAGTCTGTATTCTCACTAGGCCCTTTTAACCCTGTCCTACCATCCCGCCTAGATGTGCGATACTCATTTCTCAGGAGAACTCCTAGTTTCTGAATAGATAAGGCACGTGGTTTCTTGCGACGCGAGAAATTATTTGAATAATACATCAAGAATGAAAATCTTTTAAGTAAGTCTTTGAAAACAAACAGTAATCGATTCCGCATCGCGCGTTCATGAAGTAATGAACGCGAACCCACGTTCACGGTTACTTCATATACATAAAGAGTCTTATAGAAATAACTAGTAAAGGCATACACCTGGCACGTCAAAGACATTGTAATGTCGGAAGTTGCGGCAAACTCCAAGCAAACTCCAAGATTACGCGCTCAATTTGGTCGCACGACCAGTTTCCCACTAAGTGTGGCCAAGTTGAGAATAGCGAACAACAAAAGTGAGATTAAATTTTGTTCTACTTGTTTATTCTGTGAAGAAGATTACTTTAACCAACTTTTTGTAAGAGCGGAGGAATGATACGAATATTAGATGAAATATTTATGATATTGATAAACAAACTCAAAGGTATATAAGATATTTTTCTTATACTATTCAAGTGAGTTTTTAAATGAACTAATACAGTCAATTACTTAGACTTAGATTTTCTATAATTACTAATGAACCTGTGTGGGACTTGAACGCAGACATGTTGTGCGACCCATTTTTAATAACTCAATTGTGTGCCGCTTTGGAATCCCGCGGGCCTGGCTTCGATCCATGTTGGCAGTTATTGTTTTCTCTGGAAAAGAAACTTTCAGTACCAAATAAAGAATCTGAAATATTGCCCTGTAGATGACAATAGGCTTGTCGTATATTATAAGGGAACTGAACATGTCTGGCGAAACTTGGGTACTTAGACTGCTCTGCTTAGTCTCCGGTCTAGCCTGCCATGGTCATATGTTTATCATGTCTTACAGCCTGTGAAAAACCTATAGCTACCCCTATGAGGAATACAGACATGATGATATGTTGATGTCTCACAACCTGTGAAATTCTACAATAAATAAAACTATATATATATATATACTTGTGTCAATTCTATTTGAGACGTACCTGCCGACGTAACCATAGCACCCACGCAAGCGTGCGACGGATAAATTCACTCACACATAAAATATTAATACAATTCAGGAAAGTTTTTATTAAAATTCAGAAAGGGACAGGTCCCATGCGATGTGACGGATGTCCCAAAAACTCGTGTAATATTCATGACCAAGTTTTAGGAGGTAATTGATCGAAAAACCAGCCTCGGATTGGGGTCGTGTGACCTTGTGTTTATATTTATTTTATCATATATAATCCTGTTTATTTGGGACGGGATATTGGAATGGAATAAGGTAATTTGAATAAAATATAAGCACATTAAATGTAAACATAATCATTGACATTCGATTAAGTATATCTTATATTTAATTACAGTTAATACAGACATACTTATTACGGATGCTTCAAGAGAGCACATTCGAATTTTGTGTATTTTTTTTCGTGTGGTGGCAACCGGTTGTTTTCGTAACAGTAGAATCGACTCAAATATTGAACTTGAAAAAAAATGAAATCGATGTACTCAAATATCTACAAACATGACAAGTCGCGTGGTGATAAAAATATTCATTTATGGCAATGTTAGCACATGAATAAATAGGTCATTTATTCATATGATGTGAGTATGTAACTTCTACGAAACATTTGCCTTCATAAACTAACCTATATTAATCTTTTACAATTCTGTTTTCTGTAAAAAGTAAAACTTTTTTCTATTTGGTAGGTAACAGCCACAATCTTTCACATTGATGTAGGGACGTCAGAGAGTAAAATTATTACTGAGATGATACGATAAATAAACCATGTTTTTGGAGGTTTTCCTGCTAGGTTTGAGGCGCGTTTTCCTTCGGGAAACATCGCTCTTGGCAGGGTTATTTAATTTCATTTAAATCACACGCGAAAATGTTTAAAGGCATTATGTATTATTAGTATGAGCGGAACGATTGCGGCGTGTAGTTTATACAGAAAAAAGGGAATGATGAAATAGGTACTTCTCAGTGAAATACGAAAACGTAGATACGTTGTCGTGCTTTCAAAACTTGCGAACCACCTCAATATATCTATTGGTTTTTAGGTTCAAAACTGTTATCATTGTTTGCCGAAAACTGTACTTATATGCTTGATCCTATCCTTGCCTATCGCTTGACTATAATAGATTATAGCACCGCTGATTTATGGATGTGCCTGAAATTGAAGAAAAATGTATATCTCACTACAGAATAGCACGCGTGTATATTTTTCTTTCGATATATTTAACAGTAACTCTTTCAGTGATAATTCATGTGTTATATGTAGGTAGGTAAAGTAGGTACCGTTTGATATATATCTACTCTATATACACTGTTAGGTGCTTGGCGTCCGATTTTCTAAGACATTACCGAGGCGGACGTTGTTTAACTTTGCTGATCGGTTCAGAATGGTTAAGCAAACTTCGCTACGAGCGCTTCATATGCGTTCTGGCATCTTGGCCATAATTGCTTTATTTTCAGCTATCGTACTATAACTATAACTAGAAGCATTAAAACAAAAAAAATACAGATGAATTCAGAACCTCCTCCTTTTTTGGAAGTCGCTTAAAAACTTATCATAACCAAAATATTCTGTAATTCTATAAATATTTATTTTCAACTCTCTGAACATACATTTATTACGTTTTTATCTATTCAAAGGCTCACCTAAAGCTCCGTTATCGGTGTTCCCCAGTATTTACAAAGGTAACAACTTAGATGGGCTGAGTCGTTTCTAGTTATCGATGTAATCATTCTGTCAGTCGTCGGGAGGATTATGGTATTGGATATCTGTCTGTGCTAAATCTCGGTGATTATCGATAAAATATAACTCCTTATCTACCTTTATTGATTATCTACTGTAAATATTACCTATCGCCCGTTGCAGGTTTATAAGCATCCTACATATATCAATTTTCGCGTTTGATTTGTATTCTGATCAAACAATTTTTGTTTCTGACCCGCAAAGGTGAAAATACCTTTTCATAGCAAAACGCTGCAGCTATGTAGCAACGCTATTCGACAAAGCTAAGCCTATGGCACCCAGGTAGAATAGTTAGTGAGTGGTCCGTTGGTAATACACCATAGTAACTCATACTATTATGTATTAATAAATAAATACTATTTGTCCATATCCAAATTAAAAACTTATAACAAAATAGACAAAAAAAACTGTTTCATCACGTTGCAAAAAATAGTGTTCACAATGGATGAAAAGGATTTGCGACATAAAAGTGACGCTTATTTCGCCAACAGCTTATCCTAAAATAATTTATCATAATGTACCTACAGCCTTTTTGGACCTGGAAATAAATTGCGATCAACCATAGACAACCAGAAAAATGTACATAGTTTACCTAACTTTTCTGATTTCCTACGTAGCATCCGCTTAATACAAATTAAAGATAGGAAAATGTGTTTACTTTACATCTGTATTTACTAAGCACTAGACATCGCCTATCTAATAGAGGTAGTGTACAGTACAGACTGTGCAGAGTTGGTGACAACTAAGATTCATCAGGTTGAGTGCTATCTCACATTACATACACTGTACATAGAAGGTATAAACGAAAACCTGCAAAACAGAAACGGGTCACACTGAAAGGGCACTCCACTTTTCGCAAAGCTACAACGGAATAATCACCTAGCCGACGTAAGTGATATCCTGTGAATGCACAGTTTCTGTGCAGGGTTCCAAATAGCAAAACGGAGCTATTAATTGATGACACTCCAATCTGTCCATTCTACCGTTCATATATCACAAGTCTCTAGCTCGTAAGCGGAATGAATTAGAAATCTGAAATTCTGATATTTTTTTTATTTGATTGTGACAGAACAAGCACCATGCCTACCTGATGTTAAACGGCCTTACCTCTTCAGGCCGAACTCTTGTATGAACAGTTTTGGATATTGGGTTACACTAAGGAGGATTTTAATGAGGTCAACGTTTTTAACTCCAAGCGGCCTCTTACTGAGTTTCAATCTAGTTACATAAGTTCGTTCGTAAAAAATATTTATTATATTTAACTTTCTAGCTAACTTATCTTAAAAGGAGGTGGGTAAAATATAACTACTACTGAAATATGACTGGTTACGCCATCCTACAGCCGCCCAGCAGAAGTTTAGCCTAAAGATTGACTTCGAGAAAAAGAGAACTTACTAGAGAAACAGTATTATAAGCCAATGATGGAGTCAATCTTGAGGCGTTAGGTATCGTGTAGGAACAAGTTTGGAGGTTATGTAAGATGACTTCGTTTTTCTCCAATTTTACGAAACAAACCCAACTTTCAGCAACGTGCTTGTATCCACCACAGCGCTGTCATAAGGAGAAAGAAGTGTAACTAGTGAAGGTACAGGTAGATATTGTGATAATCAATGTCTACGTTGAACATAGGCACAATCCCTAAGACTGGCAAGCATTATAGCGATCACCGAGAAAGATGGCAGTTGTTGAGAAGGCGCTGTTGCCCACCTTCTGGTATGTTTTCCTGAGTCGTCTGTTACGACTCCCAAAAGGAATATATGAGGCGATGAAATCCTGCTCGTCACCCCACTGGGAACTGATGAACAGGTAGACTTGAGGCACAATTCTAAAATTTTATGTCAAAGTTCTTTAGAAAATAAGTACCTACACACATTTTAGGTTTGTACATCACGAGCTGGAGACCCATATAGACACATACACCAGACTGACATTAAAAGGGCTCCGTTTTGCCCTTTGAACCTATGGAACCATAGATACATGTTACCCCAGTAAGTAATTTCCTCCCAGCTATAACGTTGAGTGACAAGACAAGGTCTCGCGTGGAATGTCGGATGTCCTGCCGTACGTCTGCAAGACGGACGTTGTATGATGTCGCGGACCATTACTCATTGTCTTGGCATTGAATAGCATGCCGTGACTCGAATATCACATCTTGTGAGGGATTTGTGATCATTTATAGAAACGGCAAATACGCAGTAACGGTATAAGGATATGAGATAATGTTTTGTATAAATGTTGTTTGTAGCTCCCGAACCTTATGACCCTGGTTACAAAATAATTGAATGGTCACGCATTTAAAACTATTCGATTATGTAAGATTATAGTAAGATTTAGTACCTATATGATTTTGAAGCACTCGTAGCTAAGTCAAACAACGTCCGCCGCGATCATAAACTGGATGGGTCAACGCTTACTTTACTACTGAGCGGTTCCGTGCTTCGAAGGGCACGTTTAGGCGTCGGTCTCGGTTGCCTTACGATGGCAGTAGTTACAGCATGGTGGTAGGGCATATTGCGAATGGCTAATTACCACACTCAAGTGGAGAATCTGTCGCCAAGCACTTAACGGTGTGTAATGTTCTTGAGAGCTAGTAATTCTAGGTTAATTAATGAACTCGTTGTTATAGTTAGTTAATTAATAACATCTTTGACCACATCATCACTCACCATCAGGTGAGATAGTGGTCAAAGGCTAGCCTATAGCTTAGCTATAAATAAATAAAAACATCCCACTTAATACTATTTACTTATTAAGTAACGACATTTAGTTAGCCACTTACCGTAATCTTTGCATCATGGAGTACTCCTGCGATATAGTAATCGAATAATATATTAGTTACAGAACGAGTGGTCTTATTACGGTGCATATTTATTGAGTATATCGTGAAATTCGTAGACAATTTCAGAACATAAGGGATTAGCAAAATCTAATTTTGAAGAAAATAATACAAATCTATTAACAGAGGAACGATAAAATGTAACTGCTTCAGGTTTGTATGTAAAGCTTAATTTATGCTGTCAATGGTTTTTGTTTCATATTTGTTAAGACAACAACCACTATAATAACATATTACTTATTATATTCTGTAAAATTAAAAATAAATATTTCAGAGCAAAGAATGCAGCGAATTGCGTTCTTATCAGCGTCATCCGTCCGTCATCCATCAAGCCATCAAACATGTTACATGCAGATAGATGATATGCAAGCGGGTAGCTGAAGTGAGCTTTCTACGAGACTGGCAAAACTGATTTATGACGTAATTCTAGTCTGTGATCACTGCTAGTCTAGTCATTTGAGAGACTGTATAACTGTGACTTCGAAGCTTACATCTGACTTGAGCTAACAATCCTGAAACGAATAAATAAAATGGTTTTTATTTAACACATAATAAAGGTTAGTATTATTTTGCTACAAAACCGAATAAGTATGTATCTGGTTTTTTAATTATTGATTTAAAACATGTTGCATGTTCTCACGGCGTAAACCGAAACCATAATTATTCCTCACTAATTAAACAAGTATTACAGTATTTAACTAGTTTGAAAAGGGACAGAGCCGACAGAATTTAACTAAAAATTAAAGTCGGAGGCTTATTGTAAATTCCAAACAGGTATTCTGGATCAGGAATTCACACACAAATCAGGTTGACAGAAACGGATCTTTCGCGTAACTACTGCTCGCCTCTGGAACGGATAAGGGTGGATACTAGTATTTTATTCCTGAGAGGCCAGCCTTTGACTGCAATCTCACCTTATGGTAACTGATGATGTGGTAGACGATGGGAAGCTATCGTAACCTAGAATGGGAACTAGCTCTTAGGGATATTGCCGGAATACACGATTGTGCTTTGTGATAAATATCCCTTAATTAATTATATTTACAACGCGGTACCTACGTACCGCGTTGCAAATATCAAGTATCGATTTCCAAGGACTCGTGGCGGGCAGAATAATAACATACAGAAAAATATTTACCTTGGCAATCTACCTCGCAGTCAAATAGTGAAATATAAAGGTTATTGCAGTGTAAGCGTTTGGGTTTGATATTTGCAGGTTCAACCGTGGAGCTGTTTAGATAAGGTTTACCGCACTATTTAGTTTTCTATTTGTTTTTTACCTGGAATATAAAATGTTTACCTTGGTTCACAACCTCATTGAAAACCTTATTGTCTTACTATAATGGTAATGAAGTTGTAAATACTGGAAAGATATGGTGAAGAAGTACTGCTTATCATCACAGCTATGAGCATTTATTGTAAATAAGTATATGTTTCTATCATTATTGTATATATGCATAATGTATATATGTATATTATTTATGTATGTATTACATATTGAAGTAAGTTTTTTTTCATTATTATGTATTAATGATTATATTGTGTTTATGATTTAAGATTTTTATTGTCTTTATAATTTTGCACACCACTATACGCAATATGCATTTAATATAATATGTGCATTCAACAGCTGCCTGTAAGAAATTGCTCTGAACGATAAGGCCACATAGTACAACCATTTGTTTATGTGTCTGTATGATTAGTTGCTGTATGAAATTTGAATAGTAAAAATTGTTGTTAAATAAAGAATTTTTGTATTGTATATGAACTTCATTTACTTTTTCTACGCAATCTCTTTAAACCATGAGAGTGTGGATAGTATAATAGTTCCAGAAGTGGTTTAACACGACTGCAACAGGAAATTAAAATATTAGACACATATTTCGCGCTTGTACCTAGGTCTGGTAACTATTCTAGATATACATGATTATGAGCTTAAAATAATAAAACTCGTGCAAAGGTTAAATGACATACAACTTCTTACAAACAACATACAACTTATAGCAAAAGGACACTCAGCTTGAGTTATGGCCACAACAGGCAAGTTGCAACCATAACACAGTTTTTTAGTGAATTCCTGAACTCAGGCTAAGATGTTCGCCGAGAAAAAAGAGTAATTAGAATAATAAAACGAGTTCAAGAACTACCTACCAATAAAATGTATATAGGTTAATATAAAATACCGATTTCAATTCAATATGTAATTAATTTATATTGGGTGAGGTTATAAATATTCTTCGAATCCAGCGTAATACGTGATCAAACAAAACTAAATTGATTGCTCGACATAAGCTTCAGCGTTCATTATATGAATTTAAGTGTCAAACAACAAAACCAAAAATAACAAACCAATTTTAAGAAATACCCCGTCTCAACAATGAGTCTCTCTTCCAGCGGATCCTAAGGATTAATTGCTACACCATCTCGACACTAGTCACTATAATGAATATTAATTTTAATATTTAAAAATAAAGATACAACCAGTGACAAGTACGTCGTAACACAAGTTCATAACAAAGCAGGTATTGTAAAGCTCACGAGTATTTGAATTTAGAAAGACGACAAATTTGTTACAACAGATTTCTTTTCAATTTACGTTATAACTTAACTTTTTCTACGAAAAAAATGTAAATAAGGAAATAATAAAACATCTAAATAATAAGAACAACAACTCAACATGTTTGTTAGGTTTCATAGAAGTCAACCATAACAGGTTGTGAACATTCTTCCAAGAACCCTGTATAACATTTGTATTCAGTTAATACATTCGTAGTAGTCTTATGTAAAGGCCAAACCAATCATATATAAAAAAAATAGTACACGTTCATTGGCATCAATTTTTGAAATATCCACTATCAGGCAGGTATATTTGTACCAAGATTAATGGCCCGTTTCAGAATGTCCTAATAAAGTTGCTATGCAACACATAAACTGAATGATAAAAATGAGAGTTAACATACAGCGCGTTTCAGGGTTTAACCGATGGATAGGCTAAATCAAAGACTGTGAAACGCAAAGATAGTGTTTTGTTTATTAAATATGTTCTGGGTAGTAAAACCGGAACTTACTCGAATGTTCTGAAACAGGCCCTAAATGAAACAACACAATAGCGGTAGATACGACGCGACGGTAACATACATTCCCACCATTATCGCCACGATTGGCAGACGTTTTGAGGATAGTATGGTCTGATTTTTTTCAGTTACATCTATGACATGAATATGGAATAGTCCTGTTAACTGTACGGTAAGACAATGGACGTGTCCTCTGATGCATGAAAATGCTCAGTAGTAAACGGTTAGAGGTCATGCAGTCACCCATCCAAGGAATGATTTCAGCGAGGTGAAGTGAGACTCAAAAAGGCAAATTTTGAATATTATTTTTTTAGAAAGAGTGTACGCCTTACTGATATTAATAAAATAAGTAATATTCTAGAAGATATGACATATACGATGCCTGATCCAAATGTGATTCCATATATATCCCTCGAGAGAAAAAAAACAGGACATTTTTTTAATGCTTGATAGGTTAGCCTTTGATCGCTATCTCACCTGATGGTAAGTGATGATGTGGTCGAAGATGTTGTTCAGGCTAACCTAGAATTACTGGCTCTCAAGGACAGCTGCCGGAACACACCGTTAGGTGCTTGGCGACAGATTTTCAACTTGAGGGTGGTAGCTAGCCAGGCGGGCATTCGCAAAATGTCCTACCATGTATATGTATAGTAAATCGTATCAATACAAATCTTATTTCTAATTATCATGTAGAAATCATGTCATGACACTTACTGTGTTTAATAATTTGTGTACCCTTGCCTTCTTGTACCCCTATGAGGTGGAGTTGGTACAATATGTCTTTCGCGAATGCATGAATATGCACTATATACTGACTGATTTTAAGACCAGCCAACCATCCACGAAAATCTCGTTGGCATACTGTACCCACTACCAGCAGTCGAGTAGTAACTCTAAAAATCTTTAATGTTTCGATAGTACTTATATAGATAAATGGCAGTAGGGCATTCGGGCTAGAAGCCTCATGTATAAAATGTGTCACCAAGCACCTACCGGTGTATTTCAGCAGCTGTCTTGAGAGCCAGTAATTCTAGGTTTGCCTGATCAACATCTTCGGCATCATCGTCACTTAACATCAGATGAGACTTACTTTCTACAGCTAATCACTATCAGCAATAGATAAAGTAAGACCTTAAAACCATACAGATTGTGTATCTTTAATATATATTTACATTAAGTTTATATAAGACCGAGGTATTTTGGGTCTAATTTGGTAAGTTCTGATAAATTTTATTTGGCTTGTGTATATTTAAGTACATTATGTTTTATATTATGCCCTCACTGATGAACCGGTAAGTAAATCAGAACTTACCAAATTAGACCCAAAATACCTCGGTCTTATATAAACTTAATGTAAATATATATTAAAGAAACAAAATCTGTATGGTTTTAAGGTCTTACTTTATCTATTGCTGATAGTGATTAGCTGTAGAAAGCCACTTTGTTTGTGTGTAAGCTCTAAAGATAATATAAAAATACACATTACCAACAGACATTTTTACATCATAAAAATGAGAAGACATAACAAGTTGGTCGTTAGCAATCATTAGGGAATGGACAAAGAAAGGGAATTAGCCATCAGTCTGCAGTGCACGGAACAGTGAATAATGGAACTGCTTCCTTCCCCAGAGCACAAAAGGGCGATTCAGATCAATTAGGAGCTTTTAACGGAAAATAAAACAAAACGTTAATGTAATAGAGTTCAATTTCAATGCGCGCTGTGCGTGGTAGCTACGACCTTTTATTTGTAGAAAATGTGCAAAAATTTAGGAATACCTTCATATGGACGCCTTCGTCTGATTTGAAAATCTTCAACACGCATTTGTTAATAATATAATTAGTCATATTTAAGCTAAGGGTAATTTTACAATTATATATCGTCGAGGAGATCGACATCCACAAAATTATATTAGAACATGACGAGGTAAAATTATAGTTATGTGCGGGATACGAACGCGCCATTTACCGCTATAGCCAGGGTCATAGAAAATAGTTATTTGTTATACAAGAGTGCAAAGTTGCTTTTTAGCCGCGTGTTCAATTTTGATGACCGAGCAAGCGAAGGATTCTAAAATTAGAATCCTGAGCGTTAGCGAGGGAATCAAAAGAGCACGAGGTGAAAAATCTTTGCACTCGAGTGCAACACGTAACTTTTCATGCCACCTCAGCGAGGAAATATATTTAAGCTAAGGTAAACTTAGCGGTATATAATATATTTAAATATTCTATTTCCAAATATTATAAAATATTAACTACTACTACATCTATATAATACGTACAGTATGCACACTTATTTGGGACATAAGTTGCGATTCTAACTTATGTCCCAAATAAGTGTGCATTTTCCTCGTATCTAAAATAATATAAATTCCCTTATTCGACTAATACGTATACTGTACGTATTATATAGATATCGTTATTCCCCAGTATTTACAGAGGTAACAACTTAGATGGGCTGAGTCGTCTCCAGTTATCGATGTAATCCTTCTGTCTGTCGTCGGGAGGATTATGGTATTGGATATCTGTCTGTGTAAATTCTCTGTGATTATCGAGAAAAATGTAGAAATATTATCCTGCGACAAAGTTGCGAACTGTTTGGAGTGCTGTGTAGCTTTATATACTACTAGTTGCTCGCCCTGACTTGGTATATGTATTTAACAACAATTAATATTTTTTTTATTGAAAATATTATAAAGTCTATGTTCATCAGCGATAATGTAGAATTTTAATGGTGAAAGAATTTTACAAATCGGTCCAGTACTTTTTAAGTTTATTCGTTACATACAAAATACACATATTTCCTCATTATAATATTGGTGTAGATTTGGGATACGAGAACAATGAAAGCATTTAAGTCACCTATCGGCCGTTGCAGGCTTTCAAGCATCTTTAAGGGTCCATAGATATTGCCAATAGGCTGCGTTGCCTAGTTGGCAGTGCCGTTGATTTGCAATGTTAATTTTTGTAACATGCCAGGATTATTGGTCATTGCATGGATTACACTAGGTGTATTATATTGTATAGGTAAAGTATGATATTATTTGATGAAACTATGCTGGTTTTAAAAAAGACCTCAAATTATCATGGTATATCCACAAGATATTTCATAATTTTCAGTGTTAGAAGTTGGTTCTGTTTTGTTTTTTAAATTATTTTCTATTTATAGTGGTGTTCATTTACCTATGAACTTAAAAGCACGGGGATAGCTGCGATACTGTTTACCTTTACCCAATATTGTTTAAAATGTTTAAATAAGTGAACTACGAGTACTTAGACACTGCTCGTTACGAGATCATTCGGATCGAAAGTCTGTTGTATAGTGTTTGCTTTTTTTGATATTTTACTAAACTTCAAGTTTATTATTTTAGCGTGTGATAATCTGAAAAATGTCAAACGGAAACTAAACTATCCAAAACTAAAATGGAGATGATCGTAATCGTGCCACAAAATAGTAGAATCCAGCATGTGACCCAGCCGTCTAAACATCTATGACTTGGCGGTAATCTATATACTAATAGATATTCTTTTTTTATGCATGATAGGTTAGCCTTTGAAGGTGTTGTCAGGCTAACCTATAGAATTACTGGCTCTCAAAGACAGCTGCCGGAACACACCGTTAGGTGCTTGGCGACTGTTTTTCTACTTGAGGGTGGTAGCTAGCCAGGCGGGCATTCGCAAAATGCCCTACCACCATACTATAACGACTGCCATCCGAAGACAAGAACCGGGACCGACGGCTTAACGTGCCCTCCGAAGCACGAAAGCGCTCTGTAGTAATGTCACCAGCGGTCACCCATCCAACTCATGACCGAGGCGGACGTTGCTTAGCTTTGCTGATCAGAATGGCTAAGCAAACTTCGCTACGAGCGCTTCAAAATAGTTCTTTAGATACCTAGTGCTCATTTTAACAATTTAATCAACGTCAGCCTTGTGCAGTAATTTTTTACTTAGTGCTCACATGTACACGAAATTTACTTAGGTACTTGTTATAATGTTTTTCTAAGGCTCCTATTAAGCTTTCTTATCTATGAACTAAGAAGAATATCTCGGAATCTTGCGCTCAGGTGCAGGTTATTCCCATCTGCCACAAGATCACACTAATAGGGGTCTACAAATAATAATCCTACAGGCGCCATTACCACCCATATTTCATACAGCTAGCTAACCTTTATAGTGGTTCCCGTATTTGAGACGAAACACGAACAACTGTATTCCTGTAACTGCCTAGATAAGAAGGAATAAAAGCATTTCAAAACAATATTTATACTTATTAGTTCTAAATATACAAGCGCTACCGCGAGCTTAGCGAAAATCACATTATTTATTTTTTATATACAAAGTTTCTCACCTCCAGTGGGAATCAAACCCACGTCCCCAGTTTTTAAGCACCGGATGCCTTAATCAATGGGCCATCAAAGTTTCGAAAATAAAATTGTAGATGCAATTTATTACTGTTCTTAGTCTCGAACCTGTCATAACTATTGAACATCAAGTTTTGATAAGCACATGATAGTAGCATAACCAACCATAACGGGCACGGCAAAGTTATTTAAACATGTCGTTGAAAAATGATTTCACCAGCAAATATGGGTTCCCCGGAGCATTCATAACGAAATCAATCCAAAATTATTATGCGGTGAAAAGGTTAATATGTTCACCCTATTAAACCAACGACTGATTGCTTCTGTGTTGCCGATTGCAATTGAAATTAATAATGGCAGCAATTCTGTTGTACACTCACTAACTATACTAACTAAGAAAAAATATCTATTTTTAGTTTTGGGAATCCTAAAATTTATTCTGCTGTGACATCGAACTAAATTGAAAATAGAGAGAGATATTTCTCTATTCAGGATATATATATCCTGAATTGAATTAATTTTGCCGCTTCTTAACGTTTGATAGCGCACCATTCAAGTTGTTTTACAAGACTTTTTTGTCTGTGGTACGTGTTTCTTATCTATAGGGCTTTGACATCACGGCATTACTACAATCTGATTATGTTCCTTACACTTTGAATGGCATTACTATCGATAGTTTCTCTATCTGCTATTTAAGTAATTAGGTTAGGTTAGATATACGCTTAAGTAAAAAAAATAGGTCCTAGGTATAGAAGAAACCCACCTTCGGGGTCAAGGCATACTGAAGTCTGGCACTGTGCCTGATCGATGACAATAAGCTCATCCCCTATTTAAACACACCTGCCATCCCTCCGAGTGAAACAGGCATGACATGATTTTGTAAATCCAAGTTTGTTGTTACCTTCCTACAATATAATATAATCCCGAATAAAAACTTTGCTCGATGAGCCAGCTCTTTAGGCGCGATTTAAAGGCAGTAAAGCTTGCGGCTTCCGTAATGTTATCAGGCAGTCGATTATATACTGTTGGTCCCATAACATGTGTCAGCTTGCTTGACTTTGACAAGGAGCGCTCGTAGCGAAGTTTGCTTGGCCATTCTGAATCGATCAGCAAAGTTAAGCAACGTCCGCCGCGGTCAGGAGTTGGATGGGTGACCGCTGGTGACATTACTACTGAGCGCTTCCGTGCTTCGGAGGGCACGTTAAGCCGTCGGTCCCGGTTGTTGTCTTGGGATGGCAGTCGTTACAGCATGGTGGTAGGGCACTTTGCGAATGCCCGCCTGGCTAGCTACCACCCTCAAGTTGAAAATCTGTCGCCAAGCACCTAACGGTGTGTTCCGGTAGCTGTCCTTGAGAGCCAGTAATTCTAGGTTAGCCTGTACAACATCTTCGACCACATCATCACTTACCACCAGGTGAGATAGTGGTCAAAGGCTAACTTATCAGGCATAAAAAAAAAAAAAAAAAAAAAAAGGAGCGTGGGACAGCTATTAGCTTACCAGCATTGCGTGTATTGTAGTGATGCACGTCTCTGTGTCTTTTGAACAGGTCAGGGTGATTTCTCACAAACACTGCCACCTGAAGGATTAATAAGGAGGGCATTCCAAGCTGTGTAAAGAAAGGTCTTGCAGAGATGTCTTGTGGTACTCGCACAATGACCCTTACGGCACGCTTTTGCATTCTGAAGACGCGCTCCCAATCAGCAGCGCGCCCCCATATCTCTGTGCCGTACTGAATCACTGACTGAACCGTAGCGAAATAGCATGCTCGCGTCACCTCCACGGAGACCACCCTGGAAACCCTCCTGAGTGCAAAGCATGCACTGCTTATTTTGCCGCAAACCTTATAAATGTGGCTGCCCCACGTCAGGCTCCTGTCAATTTCAAATCTCAAAAAGGGTGTACTAGCTACTTGCTCTATCTTGACCTGGTTTACTGAGACCGACAGTGGTCTCGTAACGTGGCCTGATAGACAGAAGTGGATAAAGTGTGTCTTGGCTAAGTTTAATACTAGGCCGTTCATTCGAAACCACTGGGCCAAGTCACACGCCGCAATATTCAGCTTATGTTCTAGCTGATCCACTGTGGGTGCTGTAACCACTGCAACAACGTCGTCAGCGTACATAAATATGTTTGCACTTGTCACAGCCACAGGCAGATCATTCAGGAGAAGGGAAAACATAATATTTGAAACTGATGAGCCCTGTGCCACTCCCATCATGGCAAACATAGCATCGGAGCATGTTTTTCCATCATCCGAAACTACTATCTAAAAGCGACCCCGCATCATATCAGCCAGCCAAGCCCGCCCCCGCATCATATCATGAAGCGCTCGTAGCCAAGTTTGCTTAGCCATTCTGAATCGATCAGCAAAGTTAAGCAACGCCCGCCGCGGTCATGACTTGGATGGGTAACCGCTGGTAACATTACTACTGAGCGCTTCCGTGCTTCGGAGGGCACGTTAAGCCGTCGTCCCGGTTGTTGTCTTAGGATAGCAGTCGTTACAGCATGGTGGTAGGGCACTTTGCAAATGCCCGCCTGGCTAGCTACCACCCTCAAGTTGAAAATCTGTCGCCAAGCACCTAACGGTGTGTTCCGGCAGCTGTCCTTGAGAGCCAGTAACTCTAGGTTAGTCTGAACAACATCCTCGACCACATCATCACTTACAATCAGGTGAGATAGTGGTCAAAGGCTAACCTATCAAGCATAAAAAAAAAAAGCCAGTTCCGCATACGTTTTACCCTCAATCCCATAGTGCTTAAGTTTCAGAGCAAGAACTTCATGGTCTGCGACGTCAAAAGCCTTCGAGTGGTCGCAGCATAGAACAGCAACATGCTGCCTGCGCTCGCGAGCAGCCAAAACACAGTGAACTACTTCCCTCGTTACAGAGGTGGTGGATCTACCTTGACGGTATGCGTACTGGCGATCAGATAGGGCATTCGTTGATGTCAAAAACTCTAAGAGCCTTGAACTCAAACCATTTTCAAATATTTTTGCCACAGCAGGTATGATGGATACAGGTCTGTGAGCATCCATATCTTCTCGCTTACCTTTTCCTTTATATATCGGAGCCACTCTTGTTACCTTCATAGCAGTTGGATACGTACCATTTTTTAGGCATAAATTAAACAGGAAAGCTAAAACGGGGGCGAGCGATGATATAGCCATTCTAATAAGTTCCATGGATATTCCACGTACATTTTTCGTCCGCTTGGGGTGTATCCGTGTAGTTACTATGTTATATACTTAATCAGTTGTAAAATTTAAAAGTCTCATAGTACGATCCGCGGGCGTGCATAGTGCTACCAAGGAGTTGCTTACACTATCAAGGTCTGCCTTAGGTGCACCGCACGCCACAGATGCACTCAAAAATCGCGAATTAATTGAATTTACCGCTTCCTTAAGCATGTCAAACATTTGGCCCTTCGAGTCTTTAATTACTTCAGAAAAATCGAGTTTTAGAGCGTTCTTCTTGCCCCTTTCTTTGTTCACAATATTCCACATAGACTTCGATGCGTTTTTGCTATTTTGTATTATTCTATTATAGTATTTTGTTTTTTGGTTGTATATTAGTATGTCGTATTTTTCATTAAGATTTTTCAGAAACAAATTAATTATGGAATTATTTGGATATGAATTATGTTGTTCTGTTATGTCAAAAAGTAATTGCTTAAAATGTATTATGTCGGAATTAACCCACGACGTGTCGAGATTTTTGTTTGGTTTGCGTTTTAATGGGAAACATATATTATGTCATATTTATTTCTAATAATATTGTTAATGCTATAGCAAATTCATCAACAGATTGGTTGCGCCTGTGAATTTCGTACCAGTCGACGCTGCCGACCGATGCAACAAAGTTCATACGGTTGTGCTGTGAAAAATCTCTTAAAAGACGGGTGGGAAGTTCTGGAGCACTTTGTGTACATGTAGGTAACTTCTCCCCGGACAGCGTGATGATCGCTGAGATTGGTGGCCAATGGGGCAGCTTAAACTGTCCCAGGTGGTAGGTTTGAGAATAAAATGTCAAGGCTAGTAGATGTTGATGACGTAATACGGGTTGGAAAGTCCACAGCATGATACATATTATGGGTGTTCATTAAATCAGTAAGTTTTTTTCTGTTCCGAGTTAATGTTACCTATGACATTAATATTTATGTCCCCTAATATGACAAATTTTGTATCGTCCTCGCTTAGCTCATCAAGCAGTCGTACAAGCAAAGAAATCATTGACATGAGCCAAACCAGTTCGATAGATACAAATAACAGTTATACCAAAATCTAGTAAGTCAATAGCTGAAATTTCACAATCTCGTTCTACAGACAGTCTTACTAAGTTAACATTTTCGATACATTTAACGTCTTGGTTTACAAATATACATGACCCTCCATGAGCTATTCGGCTTCTACAATAATGTGATACTAACTTATGTCCGTTAAGATCGATACATTTTAGATTAGGTTCAGTTAACCAGTGCCCAGTTAAAGCTAGGATATCACACCTAAGATCGTTCTCAAGTAAGACTCCCAACTTGTGGGTCTTACTATTTAGTGAAGCGATGTTGTTATGGCACATTACAATTACCCGCGAAGGTATATAACGTAACCGATCGCAACTAGCATTTGTCCGGGACGCGTGCGCAGACCGGTTGGTGGCCCCTTCGTTCTGTGGCCTGGGCTCGGGACGAACCGCTAGTTGACTCGTGGATGAGAGGGTGGAAATGCGCCTCGCACGTCCGCCGCTGTTACGAAACCACGGGCTTACCTCTATTTGTTTTGGCCAGTTTTCAGCCCTCATAAAAAAAGTCAAACTTGCTATTAGGGACAGTGATAACAAAAGAAGCGTAGTGCTGTGAGTGTCAGTTTTTTAACTACGTAATCAGGAGAAAAAAATTTCTTTTTCATATATTCTTTTAGGGAATTTTCGGTTGTGCCTTGCTTCAGAAAACATACGTATATACGTTTTACTCGCTCAACGACATCTAGGTCTTCACCGGCGGTTCCGTTTCCGTGAATAACATTCCTGTGGTTAGGCCGACGATAATATTTTCGTTTATGTTGGACCGTTTGCCACGGAGCGTCACTTGATGGTGTTTGTTCTTCTGCTGGCTCATCAAATCGAATGCTTTCGAATCTATTTTCTGGGGTCGTCAGTGTCAGTGGTGTATTTTTTGTATTCGTGATATTGACAATGGATGTTGGAGTACATGTCATTTGTAGTCCCCGAGTATTCAGTGACTTTGTTAACAGTGGGACAGTTTTTGTGGAAGGTGTAATATTTTTATTAATACGGGTGTTATTAGTACTTTGTACGTCGGCGCGTATTTTGGCACCCTGTGAGCGAGCTGTCATAGAAGGAGGTTGCAAGGCAAGTACTGTTGATGCACTCGTAGTTTTGACAGTGGGTGTTTTTTTCATACCTTTGGAGCTTGTAGGTTGTGTCCTTCCGTCCAATTGCTGCGCTGGTTGGTCCATATCAGATTTCGCCAAGGACGGGTTTGATTGTTCCTCAATGATGTCGTTTTTCCTTTGGGTCAATGTGAAATCGATCTTGGCTTCTAATCGCTTTACTTCTACTTGCACGATATCGGTTATCTTATTTCCAAATGGTATTAGAAACTACGCTAACACCTTTTCTAAATCTTCTATGCTAATATAACTCATTTTTAAATAAAAAACTATTTAATTTATACACAGACAAATCAGCTGATTCGGCTACCCGCACGTATGTTATGAGAGTATGAGTTGTTGAGAGAAGCAACCACATAGCTGCATACTTCATACAACTGAGAAAGCCGTAATTAAGATGAAACAGCCAAAATAATATAATTGCAGAACATTACAGCTTTAGTCAACACCAATTTCGATGGTTATTAGTTTTAGGTTAAATGGTCTATGATTCCACCTAATCTGACTAAATTATGGTACAAGAGAATAGCAAAACTCCACGTTTTACTAAATTTAGTAATTTTAATAATTTAGGAGCTAATTGACTATACTATAGTGCCAACACAATAAGGAATGTTCATTTTACATTTCTAAATCTTTTTACTAAAATTTAGCTAGTTTGGTGTCAAGAGAATTGCGACCATTGTTTACTTAGGTATAGATACAAATGATACTAATTATGGTAGTTTTTTTCACATAAAAGAGAAAGCAATTTATATCTCTATGGTTTTTAAAAAATCAATGTTTTTATCTTGTAATAACAAACAAATAATCTTAGTGTTGTGCTTTGACAGTTTTTCCTAATACCTATCCAGTTCCCTTTAGGTTTGTTCTGAATAATCTAATGTACGAACACATAATATGACATACTAACAGACGAAATTGTGGTCAACGCTTATCATCGGCCATAGAAGTAAACACAATTTACTTAATTACATTACATTCCTAATTGTATATGTATTCCATTAGATAATAATCTTAATTAAATTAATTATATATATATTAGTATAATATGTATTATAATTTATATTGTAGGTTTATTAAGTTTGTTTTAAATTACCTATGTGTTATTATATATTATAACGTAGCTTAATTTTCTTTAACATGGCGATTGTCTAAGTATCCCAATAATGTAAACCCCGACATAGTTCCAGTATTTCCTTTCCATCCAAAGTTTGCCTGGAAGTGATCACTATTAGTGATAAGGCCGCCCATTGTGATAATTTAGTGTAAGTTTGTGTAAGAATCAAATTTGTATTTTAGTGGTGCAACAACAAAGAATTATCTATATATGTAGGTATCTATATATCTATTAAATACAAAGAGGTTAAGAATGACGCGTAAAAATAAAGTTTTGATATTCACGATTCACAGTCCCACACGATCATACTTGTATGTATATAATTTTATTAAAAATGTTATTATATAAGCTCACACCCAAAGCTTACTTACTCTATTTATTATTCAATCATTAAGGCCTAATTCTACCAAACTATGGTTTTAAATGTAAAAGCCTTTTTCATCATATATTACGTGCGATGATGTTGCTTGAAAAAATCATATAAAATAGTTAATTACTCGTATTATGTATAGTCCAGGAACCGTAAATGCCTTACTTATTTCCTTCTATAAGTTTCACTATTAGAGAACATTGCAAAGCGAGTCCTTGAAAATTACCACTTTATGTGAGCATTAGCTATAGGTATATGGATCTATCTGACTTATTCACGTGAGTAATCCTGTATAAGTTACTAAAATAAATGAAGACTATGTTAGTTTCCATAATGAAATTCCGTAAGCTAAAAATATAAAAGGTAAAACTATTTTAACTTTCCGTTAGTCAATTTAATCTACCCACCATCGCTAGCTCATACATTATCTTAGCATTCATTATACCCGCTTCAACTCAGTTTAAACTTAGTCGAACTGAGCAATTTTAAATAAAGCTATAGGTACAGTCCTCCCTGCCTTGAATAATTCAATGAGCGATATAGCTATGGCAAACCTGGTATGATATGCAATCAAAACTTTGGCGTTGAGGGATACCTACTGGTATACCTTACTTAGATTCTAATTCAAGTTAGAACGACTTGTTATTAAATTGTAACGTGCAGGTATTAAACAAAATACTATGAGCTATATACAACACTACAGCTACTACAATAAAAACATTTAGACAATCTATAAGTCACACGGAACAAGCGCGAAGCTTCATGCGATCTTCGCGCTTGTGGCTATAACAGGTGCATTTTGTCAAGTTTTCGCATAGTGGAAGGGCATTTTTGCAAATGCCCGCCTGGCTAGCAACCACCCTCAAGTATCTGTCGCCAAGCACCTAACGGTGTGTTCCGGCAGCTGTGCTTGAGAGCCAGTAATTCTAGGTTAAGCCTGTTAACACCTTCGACCACATCATCACTTACCATCAGGTGAGATTGCAGTAACTTTGTAGGTGAGATAGTGTTACCTATCAGCAGTAACAAAAAAAAAAAGTGACGAATAACACAGCGGCCGTCACACTGAATCTTGAAGCAGGAACAAATTTCTAATTCGAGTTGATTTATCACGGAAATTGCTTGATTGAATTAATATTGAAATTACCTAGTTTGTTTTAAAGGCGGTTTCCTTAATATTTTATTAAACTTACAAGAATACCTAATTACCTACCTTATATTCAAAATTCCTAGATACTAGTTACTCAACTACACAACGGTGTCAGCATCAGCTTCTTGTTAATGAGACATTATTTCAGCGATTGGAGTCTCGTCACAACGTGACCTTCAAATCATTTGTGGTGAGAGTGCCGACTCGCGAACTCCATACATTCATGGAAGCTGAATTTTGGCCGAGGGTGTCGAGTTTCGGCGTTTCCTCGGTCGGATACCTGACGACTCGCGCATCGCGTCGCAGTAAAAAAGTGAATAAATAGCTTGTCATTAAATAAACTAATATGTATGTTAGTTTAAGGTATATATTTCATGGGCCTGAGTTATTTATAATGCTAAGTTGCCTGAAATAAATGGTTTATAATTATTATTTATTTTAAAGATGAAGTGTATGAACACTAACATCATAATCATGCGATTGTAAGACAAGTATGTTTGTTTTTATTTACTGTTGATAATTTAGCTTTTGGCCACAATCTCACCCGATAGTAACTAATGAAGCGATCGAAGTTGGTAAACAGGTTTTATTTAGAATGGTAACTAGCTCTCAATGCCAGCTGCCGTAACACTCAGGTGTTTTCGTTTGATTTCCAACTTGAAGGGGTAGCAGGTTTGTGCATTCACAAAGTTCTCTACCACGATACAATAACGGCTGCAACCCTAATAAAACTATCGGGATCGACGCGTCGGCTTCCTTACGCCCCGGACCCAGTATGTAGGAAACTTTTAATTTCGATTCCTAAGTATTTCCCGAGGGATCGTTATAACGGAATTCTACGCACAGAAGCTACATAAGAATACTTATTACTTATTTGATGATTGAAACCCAAACTTGTCCATCGAAAACATTTCTTTGAATAGAAAAGGGAATTGTTTTACTTCTCTTTTTCCACCCGATTTGCTGTCGATGGATTCACGACTTGATACTTTAATTAAATATCTAATCCTTTTAACAAGTTTCAAGGTTGAAAACCTGATATCAAATATTTCGACGAAATTGTTTCTGGAGGGTTGTATTATACTGATTTATATACAATATAGTTATTGTGACTTTAAATATTTAACTGCCCCGTAGAGTGCCGGGCTAGAGAAGAATTTTATTATAAAAACTAACGTGGTTTTCACTCATTTTAGTAAATAATACGGGATAACTCACGTGAATCAGTCAGATAGCTCCGACTATAGTTTCAACCACATTCGGTGGTCTTTTTCAAGGAGAGCTCGGGACGCCCGCGTTGACGTCTCGCTTAGCAATAGGTCTCGATGCGGCAGTCACTTGTGAAGAATCAAGAAGAGAGAGCTCAGTAAGGTGAGACATTAGTTTTATAGCAATGAATGGTGCCAAGTGTCTGGCGCCTCTTCATGAAACTGCCCGCCATATTTACCACAACCAATCAGGAGTTGCCGCCACAACGTATCAGCCAATCCGAACTTAGACAGGATGGTTCGTCATTGCGTAGTCCAGAATGAACCCAGATAAAACATGATTTCAGTGTGGCGGTTATTAAAAATGGCAAATATTAACTTCCCTGTTGGACCTTCTGCTGACGGTGGTGATCTAGCAATGTATCAGAATCATACATAGAAGATTCAATACAAAAACAAAAAGGAAATTTGTGTCAAACTCACAAAAAGAATAAGACTTGATTCTGAGGCGCGTCCTTCTGGCGAAACACCAAGTGCATCCAATGATTGGATTTCACCTATCTACACGAAAAATAGAGAAGAATTGCCATTTGATACTGCGGTCCCCAAGACACCTGCCCAGTGCGGGGATTATGGCAAATCGATCTAATAGAGGAGGCATTTGTGCAACAGTAGACGTCATGGCTGTTGATGGTGATGATACTTATCTCCTTCGTATTTTAACCAATCTTTATTGTAGTAAGGCGTTGATAACAATCTCTCTCGATGGGAAGTGATGACGGGTGCAGTGCAGTTCGTACTTGTGACCAAACGCAACAGTTATAGGTTATCGCTTAACATCAGGCGGCTTTGAACCGTCACAATACTATTAAAAATGTGTTAACAAATATATTGTTCTATAATGTATGACTCGTATATTATTATTTTAGAAACTATAGCACTCAAACTGTCGAAATAAGCCGTTAGTTGCTTAGCGACTCATTTTCTTTTTAAGTTATAGCTCGGCAGGCGGATATTCTTTAATGTTATATTGTTTTTAAATGTTTCTATTGATGGTTCATTATTCGTGTAGATAGGTGAAATCCAATCATTGGATGCACTTGGTGTTTCGCCAGAAGGACGCGCCTCAGAATCAAGTCTAATTCTTTTTGTGAGTTTGACACAAATTTCCTTTTTGTTTTTGTATTGAATCTTCTATGTATGATTCTGATACATTGCTAGATCACCACCGTCAGCAGAAGGTCCAACAGGGAAGTTAATATTTGCCATTTTTAATAACCGCCACACTGAAATCATGTTTTATCTGGGTTCATTCTGGACTACGCAATGACGAACCATCCTGTCTAAGTTCGGATTGGCTGATACGTTGTGGCGGCAACTCCTGATTGGTTGTGGTAAATATGGCGGGCAGTTTCATGAAGAGGCGCACGACACTTGGCACCATTCATTGCTATAAAACTAATGTCTCACCTTACTGAGCTCTCTCTTCTTGATTCTTCACAAGTGACTGCCGCATCGAGACCTATTGCTGATTAAGTTAAGTGTTCTATTATTGATATATGTGTAACATAACTGCCGTTCACGTGTTGTGTATGGATCTAGGTTTGTTGCTTTTGTTCTTCATAAATAGTTCGCCCATTTGATTATATCGTTGTGAATGGTAACTTATACAGAATTAATCCATATGAACCTAATGTATTATGTTTATTAAAGTGTTCAATGTGTTTCTGTAAATATTGTATCTTTTGAGTTTGCCCTATGATTCCCTCTTCATAGAAAATCTAGTAAGGTAGGTAGTTAATTACTCAGCTAATAGTAACTTATTACATTGGATGGCCTCCTGCAAACATGTTATGATTTATTTTTGTGCCTATATTATTCCATAAATAAATGCTCTCTATCTTGACAAATCTCACACGCGCATGGCGACGGCCATAGATTAAAGGATGAGATTACTTTGTTCCGCTTTTCGCGTGTAGCGTTTTAGCCATGTACAAAATGGCAAATTTAAGTTTTCTTTATTACAGAGAAAATAAAAGTAATTTGATAAAAAGTTTTATTTATCATACAAGTAAAAGTTGAAATTATCAATTTAAATACGAAGTTGTACGAAATGAGCAAACAATAGGTACGTTAATTTATTTGTACTATTGAACACGATTTTTTTATATCGAAACTTTTTAAATAAGAAAGGAACTCAAACAATAATAACCTCTTAAAAGTCACTCACTTGTGTATAACCTGAAAAGTCACAGTTTGCTTACAGGTGTCAAAGTGTGCCTAATTGCAGTGAAAAGCCCCCGACATAGTTCCTGTATTTCCTCTCCGTACAAAGGTTGCCTGAAAGAGATATTAGTTATTAGTGATAAGGCAACCCATTGTGACACTTACAGCCCATAGTCGAAGTTTTTTTTATCTATTTATCTATCTAATTAGAGCCACTTTATGAGGAAGTATGTTAAAAAATCAATAACTGTCTGACATGAGGGTCAAACCCAGGACTGTCAAATTCCGAACAACGCTTAGGGCCACTCAACCAACGAAGAAATCGCGTTACCTATGTGCCATAAAAATCAACAAACAACTTGTGTAGTAACGGAATTTACCTTAAAAAGTCTGTGAAAAAGTTATTGAAATCCTTATATTTTGAATCACTGTGGCGGCAGAAAGGAACAATGCCGGCGAACTTCTTTCATCGCTTCGCTGAACTCTTTATACCGCGTCTGTTCGCCCACTTCATATTTTCAAGCTATGCTATTGAAGAATCTTTGTTATTTACGTATAACTCTCATAAATTTACACGGAAATTGTTTGAGGGCTTTGTGTAAGTCCTCTTAAAGACAGGCTTTTGTTTTATAAGTATGAATATTTCCAAGCCTAATGAAATGTGTCTTCAGAAACCGATTAAAAATAAATTTCAAAGCATTGTAAAATACTATTTATTTGTGTGTAATATTAGAATTGTTATCTGGGTTCCACATTAGGAGAATTATTTCCGCTAATTATCTGTTAATAAGGAGAGAACTCATCCTGAATTTTCTAGTAACTTGTACACATAAAAGTACGGACCCATCCCTATTTCCTTCTCTGCTTTGTTGACGTAATAGATTATATGTAAGAATATAATTTTATAGCAATGGTAGCCGAGTGCTTATAGCTCGTAGCCAAGTTTGCTTAGCCATTCTGAATCGATCAGCAGTCATGAGTCATCAGACATCAGTTAAGCAACGTCCGCCGCGGTCATGACTTGGATGGGTGACCGCTGGTGACATTACTACTGAGCGCTTCCATGCTTCGGAGGGCACGTTAAGCCGTCGGTCCCGGTTGTTGTCTTAGGATAGCAGTCGTTACAGCATGGTGGTAGGGTACTTTGCAAATGCCCGCCTGGCTAGCAACCACCCTCAAGTTGAAAATCTGTCGCCAAGCACCTAACGGTGTGTTCCGGCAGCTGTCCTTGAGAGCCAGTAACTCTAGGTTAGTCTGATCAACATCCTCGACCACATCATCACTTACCATCAGGTGAGATAGTGGTCAAAGCCTAACCAATCAGGCATAAAAAAAAGCTATAAACTGCGGTGCCGTACGTCCATGGTTCGATCTCCACTGACGATTTGAGCTTCACCACACGGTGGGAGGGCAGTTTACGAATGCTCGCCTAGCTAGCTACTACCTTCAAGCAGAAAATCTGCCGTCAAGCACCTATCAGTGTATTTCGGCAGCACTCTTACAGTAAAATTAAAGGCATATGAGACTCAACAACTGTATGTCTCAGGGTGACGTGCGCAGTGTAGTTCGTCACTTGTGACGAAATGCATCTGTTATATGCAGAGGCTACCGCTTTACATCAGGTAAGCCTCGTCTTTGTTCCGTCACGATCACATGAAAAAACTAATCAGAATATTTTTATATACCTAAGTATATTTATATATACTTATGCCCCGTGGGGTGCTCGGTTAGATTTGCACCTCCCCATATCATCCCGTGGGTGACGTTCTTACGACAGAGGCGACTAAGGGAAAACTACTGGAAGGTGGGCAGCAGCGCCTTCTAAAGAACTGCCAACTTACACTGCGATCCCCAAGACGCCTGCCAAGCGTGGGGATTATGGCAAATACCCCCTTAATAGGGGGCTGTGTTCAGCAGTGGACGATCTGGCTGTTACAGTTAAGATATTTATACGCATGCTGATTATCATTATCAAAATTCTATTGGATGGAAAAATAAATAAATTATTAGATTTTCCCCTACAATATAATTTTAACTCTCGTTCGGTCATATAACTAATTAAAAAAGTAAAAAACACGACTGCCATTTACTTATTTTCGCTAAGCTTTTTATCGTTCAGTTGAAATTAATTATTTACATATATTAATGAAGTCGCTTTTAAAGCCCTTCATTTTTGAAACGCCACTAGATACATTAAAAGAAAATTCTTCTCGCAATTTGGCGTCTAAAATCCACCAGTTTGTTTTTTTATTATTTTTGTTTATCTAGTGTTACTTATCAAGACGAATCTAATGATATATCATACATCAAAATCGGTTAAGCCGTTTAGAAGTTATGGTGGAATAAAGAAACTCACAAATATGCTCGTACATACATACATACGTGAACCCTGAAAACTTAACACTTCTTTTTTTGGGCAGTTGTGTAAAAACAAGTTAATTCGGTACACAAGAACGTTTTTATTGTTTACGGGTAATGCATTCGTCGCGGTGGTCAGGTCGAGTTTTGCTAATGACCACCTGGCTAGCTACCACCCCCGAATAGACGCTGTCAAGCATCTTACGATGTGTTCCGGCAGGTGTTCTTGAAAGGCAGTTCAGGTTAAGTAAAATAAAGTTCCAGTTAACTTATATTTTACTTTATTGGATTGATTTTATTCACCCACAGATCTCAAAATTACGTATATGTATATATTGCATATGAAAAGATCCTTAAACTTACTGCAAAAAATGTACGAACATTTTGTAAAGATAAGCAAGTATTTGAAAAAACAAAATGAAGATCGACGACGAGAAGTTAGCGGCCTTTTTTAATCCAAACAAATTAAACAGGTAGAATGATTAACCATATCTGCTTTAATAATTCGGTGAAATGTAAGTAAGAAGGACGACAGACACAACAGGATAAGTTGGGGGAAAGAGATTAGAGTGCAAAACACTATTTTTACAGAGTTATAACGATAACTCTGGAAACTGTCAAAATGCGACTTATAGTGGTGGAGAGCATTTTCCCGATCGTGCGGTCGTAGAGTCAGACCTCCTGAGGATTATTTGTGTGAGCAACACGCGTGGAAAAATCTTCCGGCTTGGCTGCGTGGCGTTTGTGATGTGAAGTCGGCTTAACGTAAATTAGGCGGAATTATAACCAAATTTTTTAAAATATATTTTAAGTGTTTTATTAATACATAAATTTAACGTTTTCTTAAAATATGTGTTATTATTTAAAAAGAGCTTTCTAATATTGTATTAAGATATCCCTTCCGCCGTTTAGAAGTGCCCGAAAATCATAAAATTCAATGGCTCCTGAGTGCAAAACATTTTCACAGGGTTATCGTTAAGGTATCAGAATGTGACTTGTAAAGATAGAAAGCACTTTATAAGAGCTTTCTGATGTTATTGTCAGAAATCCCTTCCAGCGTTTAGATGTGGTTTAAAATAAAAAAAAATGGCAGCAGAGTGCAAAACGATATTGCCACAGGGTTTCCACAGCAGGCCTAAAGCTTTGTTCACAGGGTTATCTTATAGATATCAATATGTGACTGATAGGGGTAGATACTCGTAGCATTTTAAAAGTGCTTTCTAATGTTTGAAGAAATTCATTCCGCCGGCGCTCTTTAGGAATAAAAATAAACAAATAAAAATTAATATCGACCAAATACAACACACCCTTCAACACACATTTCACGAAAAAATCGTTTTCAACTCACAGGCTATTGATTTTTTAAGATTTTTCAACCATTTCTGAATGGCGGTAAGGATTTCTGAGTAAAAAATTAAAAATCTCTTTTTAAACCCTGATAGATAGGGTTTAAAAAGAGATTTTTAATTTTTTACTCAGAAATCCTATAAGTCATATTTTGACACATTAACGATGATCTTTTGAACATAGCGATGTTAACGGTTTTAACTACATTAGAAAAACTACGTGGAGTGATAATGGATCGTTTAACAGATTAAAGTTAATCTTTCATAAGCTACTGATTATATATTTTACCAACATTAACGACTTGTAAATCTAGACTAGTAAATAATCACTGAAAGACTTAATCTATCCCCCATTGTGTACCTAAACTGCATCGAATCCTATTGTCTACTATGAATAGTATATCTATCAAATACAAATTAAAATTATTGTCAGAACCATTTGCAGTTCATTCGAATGCTGCCCCGTTGTAGATGAGTGGTGTTTGCTCTCCATCTGCTGTAAAACGTTTAGTAGCCGTAACTTGAACGTAGCCAGGATAAAAAGGGGTAGACTCAAATTTTGACATACTCATCATCATCAGCCGGAAAACGTCCACTGTTGAACAAAGACCTCCCTCATTGAACGCCACAAAGAACGGCTATTAGCCGCTTGTAACCATTGGCTAACCGCGACTTTAACGATGTCGTCAGTCCACCTGATACCACCGATAAAGGCTTACCAGCTCTACGTCTTCCGGTGTTGTGTGGTAACCACTCGAGAACCTTTCTTCCCCATCGCTTATCAGTTCGTCGAGCAATGTGGCCCATCAACTTGCAAATTCTAGAGCTATGTCGGTGACTTTGGTTCTTTGGCGAATATCCACGTTTCGGATTTTATCACGCAAAGAAACTCCGAGCATAGCTCTCTCCATAGCTCGTTGAGTGACTCTGAGC
The DNA here is from genome assembly GCA_963854805.1 of Plagodis dolabraria. Taxonomy (NCBI): domain Eukaryota; kingdom Metazoa; phylum Arthropoda; class Insecta; order Lepidoptera; family Geometridae; genus Plagodis; species Plagodis dolabraria. The sequence goes on along the minus strand of OY978460.1, from coordinate 17,900,192 downwards.
TTGTCCATAAGGGCCACAGTTTAGGACCACATTTCAGTGCCATATGTCAGCACTGACAACACACACTGGTTGACTTTAATCTTCAGGCTCTGCGGGATGTTCGAAGAGAAGATGTCGCGTAACTTCCCGAATGCTTATCGGAATCCGCCGGCGCTCTTTAGGAATAAAAATAAACAAATAAAAATTAATATCGACCAAACACAACACACCCTTCAACACACATTTCACGAAAAAATCGTTTTCAACTCACAGGCTATCGATTTTTTAAGATTTTTCAACCATTTCTGAATGGCGGTAAGGATTTCTGAGTAAAAAATTAAAAATCTCTTTTTAAACCCTGATAGATAGGGTTTAAAAAGAGATTTTTAATTTTTTACTCAGAAATCCTATAAGTCATATTTTGACACATTAACGATGATCTTTTGAACATAGCGATGTTAACGGTTTTAACTACATTAGAAAAACTACGTGGAGTGATAATGGATCGTTTAACAGATTAAAGTTAATCTTTCATAAGCTACTGATTATATATTTTACCAACATTAACGACTTGTAAATCTAGACTAGTAAATAATCACTGAAAGACTTAATCTATCCCCCATTGTGTACCTAAACTGCATCGAATCCTATTGTCTACTATGAATAGTATATCTATCAAATACAAATTAAAATTATTGTCAGAACCATTTGCAGTTCATTCGAATGCTGCCCCGTTGTAGATGAGGGGTGTTTGCTCTCCGTCTGCTGTAAAACGTTTAGTAGCCGTAACTTGAACGTAGCCAGGATAAAAAGGGGTAGACTCAAATTTTGACATACTCATCATCATCAGCCGGAAAACGTCCACTGTTGAACAAAGACCTCCCTCATTGAACGCCACAAAGAACGGCTATTAGCCGCTTGTAACCATTGGCTAACCGCGACCTTAACGATGTCGTCAGTCCACCTGATACCACCGATAAAGGCTTACCAGCTCTACGTCTTCCGGTGTTGTGTGGTAACCACTCGAGAACCTTTCTTCCCCATCGCTTATCAGTTCGTCGAGCAATGTGGCCCATCAACTTGCAAATTCTAGAGCTATGTCGGTGACTTTGGTTCTTTGGCGAATATCCACGTTTCGGATTTTATCACGCAAAGAAACTCCGAGCATAGCTCTCTCCATAGCTCGTTGAGTGACTCTGAGCTTGTCCATAAGGGCCACAGTTTAGGACCACATTTCAGTGCCATATGTCAGCACTGACAACACACACTGGTTGACTTTAATCTTCAGGCTCTGCGGGATGTTCGAAGAGAAGATGTCGCGTAACTTCCCGAATGCTGCCCATCCGAGTTGGATTCTTCGGGCGACCTCTTTGTCGAAGATGGACCTACCTAACTGGACAGTGTGTCCCAGGTAAATGTAATGGTGAACAACATCGAGAGTGTCGTTCCCAACAATGACTGGTACGGGTACAACATGGACATTAGACATAATTTTTGTCTTATCCATGTTCATTTTAAGACCCACCTGCTGGGAAACTACTAAGGTCGCTGAGCATTGTACTGAGTTCCTCAAGCGATTATGACTATGTCATCGGCGAAACGAAGTTGAGTGATGTCTTAGCCATTAATGTTGATGCCGAATTCTTTCCAGTTCAAGAGCTTAAAAACGTCCTCTAACGCATTCGTGAACAATTTCGGAGAAATAACGTCTCCTTGTCTCACGCCTCGTTGCATTTGGATTGGTTCCGTGCTCTTGTCCTGTAGTCGAATCAACATGGTGGCGTTCCTATACAATCACTTCAGCGCTTCGATGTACCTATAGTCGATTTGGCATCGCTGAAGAGACTGCAGTACCGTTTGACATACAATTTAACAATAATTTCAGCTAGCGGCAGATATCAAACAAAGAAAAACCTCGTGAAACGGTCCTAATCCGATGCAATTTTTAATCTTCGCCCATTTCATCTAGGCTCTTGATCAGGTGACATGGTGGTCAAAGTTCAGATTTTAGTAAAAGGCTCAATTCTGCATTCATGTAGAACAGTCCTTTAAATTAAGTAATATTGTGCTGTGTTCCGGATCGCAGTAAGTACATAACGTGGTCATTGTAATCTATTGTGGAAAAGAGATGGTATGAAAGGGACAATAGCAATATCCCACCAACTTAAAACAATTGCCTGTCAAAACAATTTTTGTTGTATGGCAACTCTGATGCACATTCGTTCGAGTCTAACTTCACACTCCTGTCATTTCAAAAAGTGCTACGATTGGTTATTTGGTTCTTAACCATTGTTTATTATAGTCTAGAGAGAAGCAGGTACAGCAAGAACAAGACAGTAGACTTTAATTTAAAATTGTAAATATTGTGGTTATATTTACAAATGCACTATGATATTCTTGAAAGAGAAACAAAAATCGGCTATGAAGGTACGTCCCTTTTATAACTGTTCCTTTCATGACATTTCTGGACTTACTATCTAACGAATGTATCATTTTTGCAGATTGAAAATAACAATTATTATTATTTAAGTAAGTGTATGGAATATTACAAAAAAGGTTTTTTTTTATTTTAATATTTATTGAACAGTCAATTAAGTATTTAATTATTTGTTAATTATGTGTAGAATATAAATAATATTTTATTTAGGGTATTAGGTACATAATTATCTATCTGATGACAACAGTAAGACTACTAAATATTTTTCATACATAAAACTTTTAACAATTACTCTCAAGGATCTATTATCTTTACAGCGTTAATTTTCAAACATTCTAACTTAAGTAGCTTTTATATAATAACTCATATTTTTAAAACATTTGTAGTAATAAATAATGTAATTTTTCCTGTATATAAGATATATCAATCTCTTCCATGAGTTGTGGTGTCTCTTTGAAAACAACCAATTTAAGAAAAGGGACAAAATACACATTTAACAAAAAATGCGAATAAAACCAGCTAAGGTTTAAGAGTTGCCAATAATTGCATTTTATTTCAATAGAATAATGATAAAGGCTCATTTGATACCAACTCGTTTTAAATTTTATTTCAATAATTTTCTAGAGCTTCGGCAACGTATATGTCCCTTTCAGACCACCTCTCCCCTAAGTTTCTAGCGTCTCGAGTTACAAACGTAATAATAATAAACATTTATATTGGGTCTATTAAACTTTAACAAATAATAACCATATTAATATTACATCAATACTAAACACAAAAAGAAAACAACACATGATGATATATCGTGTTGCATAGTCATCTTCGAAATTAACGAAAATCTATACAATTTGACCACATTATGGAAAGGTTGAAGAATGCAGTACCTGAAAATATTGAAATATTAAGTCTTCTGAGCTTAACAACAATCTTTATCCCTCTTCGTGTGTCAATAAATAATATTGAACTATTTTCAATGACAAATGGCTTGTGACAGAGACAACGTTGCCCCCTTGAAATCGATCCTGAGCACATCCACGAGCTGCAGACAGTTCGCAAGCTGACTGATGTAATAACGAACTGATGTTGCGAAGATGGCTGGGGCCCGCGGTTGCGCTCGAGAACATCTATCTAGACCTCTGTGTATTTAGTTAAAGCAGGGTTTCTAAAAGTGAGGTCCATGAACCTCTTGGGGGTCCGTAACATGTGTGACAGGGGTCCGCAGATTAAAATCTGTGCGGTACATTCACGCGTTGTTTGTTTGACCACTCGAAGACAGTTCCACAATTTGATGTGCTCACTGAGTCTAACAACAACGTTCTAACAGCAACCTTCTCATTAAATTAGTTAAAATTAAAAATAATTAGGTATAAAAATATAAGCAAAGTAACAATAAAAGTGATTAATTAATAGTTTTTAATTTATAGTAGGTTTTGTTTTCTCTTTTTAAACTATTCACCGAGAAGGGTCCGTGTAATTTTGAAACTTTGAAAGTGGTTAGTGACTGCAAAAGTTTAAGAAACACTGAACTAAAGGTTTCGGTATTAAATCCAATGTATTTGGTTGAAAGGATTCCACAATATTTTAGAAGCAGTGATGGCTCAGCGGCATTGGCTATGGACTGCCGCGCAGCAAGTCCACGGTTCGAATCCCACCGCGGGCTCGAGCCCTGGCTAGCGACCACCCTCAACTAGAAAACCTGTCGTCATTTCATAATTCTACATGCTACGTATTTCCGTTACTTAAAAAGACGTGGAATATACTATTTACTTGAAAGGTCGCATTACTTGTCATGTAAACCTATGCTAAACTAAGTCATCATAGTCCTATGAGATGAGCCTTGCTGTACCTAATTTTGTACTGGATTTAACAGTCGGCTGGTTATTAATGAGATTAGAATTTGGTAATTCGAAATTTGTACGAAGTTTTACTAAGATGTTAGTGAAAATATAGCGAGGTTATATAGCCTATATAAGGAGGTTTGAAACCAAATATAGAAAAATTATACCTTACTTTCTTTTTGACAAAAGAATATGAAAGACAACGAAAAGCAGACTTATATATAATTATTTGTGACAAAAAGTTCCTCCAAACTCGAGTGAATAATGAAAACAAAATCACCTAAGAATTTTGTAATCAAAACAACTTTTGTTAAAACCTGGGAGCTTATATATGACGTTCTTATTTATTACAAATTTTATTAAATCGTCGGGTGCTATTAGTGTCGAATTTTCTCTTAGAAATGTGAACGGTTTTTTTTTTGCCTGATAGGTTAGCCTTTGACCACTGTGATGATGTGGTCGAAGATGTCATTCAGGCTAACATAGAATTACTGGCTCTCAAGGTCAGCTGCCGGAACACACCGCTAGGGGCTTGGTGACAGATTTTCTACTTCAGGGTGGTAACTAGCCAGGCGGGCATTCGCAAAATGCCCTACCACCATGCTATAACGACTGCCATCCTAAGACAACAACCGGGACCGACGGCTTAACGTGCCCTCCGAAGCCCGGAAGCGCTCAGTAGTAATGTCACCAGCGGTCACCCATCCAGCTCAAGACCGCGGCGGACTTTGCTTAACTTTGCTGATCGGTTCAGAATGGTTAAGCAATCTTCGCTACGAGCGCTTCAAATAAAAAAAAACTCAACGTAGTAAACGTATTTGTATTCTAATATAGTCTGAGGGAGTATCTCAAAAACTTTGACTATTTCATGGAAAGCTACAATAATACAATACAATAAACTAGTGTTTCCAGCATCTGTCATCAACAAAAACCAAGCTAATTTTTCATTTACACATTGTTCAGGTCAGCAATATCGCTCGTCATAATTTCTAACATGGTAATGAGATGACATGAGTATCCAATTACGTCAGATTCTTAATGTCCAGTGACATAAAATAGCATCCAAATTTATTAAATGTCTAACGTCTCAAAAGTCTGGTCCTACATTGCTTAGTGTGTATTTTTTTATAGTCCTGTCTATACTGTATTAAAGTATATAAATAAAATGCTATATGTTGGTACATACTTAAGAGTTGAGAGAAAAGGTGTTAAAATTATTTTCTATATTCTCCTGAGGGATAAAGAAGTCGCCTTGGGCGAGCGAAAATCCCTCACTCCACTCAGGATTCCAGTTTTTAATCTATCGTATTTCTCTAGATTTTCGATGCTGACCAGTTCTATCGGAACAAATAACATTTCTATCGGACTGCGTAGGAGTGAAAGAGATGCAGCGATGGTGAAAGCACGATCAGTTTGGGTGAAAACAAATGAAAGCTTATTCAAACAAAAGTAACTAAAGGTTTTGTAATATTATTGTTACGTTTTTATACACATCCATAAAAAATCAAGATAATTTTCTTTATAACAAGATAATTAATTTAGCGTCAATTTTGCTATTTTATTAATAAAGAAAATTTCGTGACATGTTTTGAAATTAACGAGGACTTAGAGAATATAACTAAGATTAGTATTTGATTTTCTTACTACTACAAACGTAGTAAATATATTTCGCTTAAAACCTGTTAAAGTAAGTACTTGTCAGCGCTCCCTCGCTGCACTCGGTTGATTACTTGCGACATAAGACTCTGCTAAGTCCCGTTGGTGCATAATCTACTTTTTTACAATATTACATCTTTTGTGTTGTTAGAGAAGACAAAATACCATGTTAACTGTAACCACCGGCATGGACTAAAAATACCGAGGCCTTTGAAAGATTGGAATAATAAACTTTCCGCACTCATATCATCATTTAAAAAAAATACATTGTGATGTTCTTTGTGTTGTTAGAGACATATTAAATCGACCCACCATAAGTGGGATATGGTAGGGAAAGTTCTATATAATAATAATAAATGTTTATATAACGTTTAGAGAATCAAATTTTCCCCAACATTATTATTTCCACTCACTTTTTTAAATTTACCACTTGTTTTGTGCTTTGTTCATTGATTTTTTCAACTGTCTTACTGGGCCCTAAGAGCTCCAATCAATAAGTTAAAGAACATAATTATGCCCAAAACATAAATAATTTGATAAAAGCTAAAATGAATATTACGGCATGAAAACTCGGCGCTGCGCCGCGGTTTAATCGATTCATACGTGCTCCGGAAATCCCGAATTACGTGGGTACATGACAGTGAAATTTGTTTTTTTTTCATCAACTTTGTAGACTAGGTAACCGAGTTACGGCGTGAATATTTTATTTGAAAATGTGTGATCTCGGGCTAACATTCACAGACCGTCCTATGTAGGGTTGACACTTGACAACCACCCTCTTGATATGTCCCAGTTGGTATGCTTACCTTTGGTTTTTTATTTGTTTTTATTTATGAACAGCGTTTAAAACTCTCGATAGGTAAAGGACTCAAATGATAGACGAAATGTACAATACATTCAGTAGTTTTTTTTTATAAATCACTCACTCATTCCGACCTGTGCCGCCACGCCGTGCACACCTGTCTACAGCTCCGCCAGTATCTCCCAGTGAGACCGCAATAGTCCCCGCACTATTGCCGTCTCACTCGGGTCATCGTTCCGACGCTAGTTGCAGACCAGTGCCTTGGAATACGCAGTCCTGACGAAGTTTTGTTTTGTGTGCAGAAGCTGAGCAGCCGCCGACCGCCGTGCAACGTGAGCTACGAGCTCGCCGTGCCGGCGCGCAGAGGCGCTCTAAGACGTCAGGCATTACCACCTACCCAAGTCCCTTGTTTCGGAACAACATCATACCGGGCTGGTGGTCTTGTTTTGACCGCACTTTTCGGTGCGCACTTCACAACTCTACTACTCGACACAACATTGTAACAGTGCGCGTAACAACACACTTTGTGCTGTTAAGCGACGTCGTTCAGGCGTGGGGTAGCGTCAGCCAAACCCGTCTGAACGATCAAATCCGCCATTTGCTGCGGTCGCAGTGTGACACCCTACGGTGACAACGGCCACTGTCGAACTTTTGGTTTAACCTTGCACCGTGGCCTTTCCCGCTTCACGGGTCAGCCGAAGCAAGCTGGGCTCCGGGATAACTGGCCTCGGGGTCGCTCCTAGTCAACCCCGGAGTAGCGCTTAGGAGCACCCCTCTCCGCCGAGAAAAAAGCTCGGAGAGGGTACACAACTAGGGCACACCCTAGGTACACACTCCCTCTCACACAGTGAGCTCACAAGGTGTGTGAGGGAATTCAAACCCTTGATAGGGCGTCCTGAGTATTCCCCTCAGGATGCAGTCCCGTCCCTCTAACGGTGAGGTGCAGGTCCTTCAGACCTTCGCCCTCCGCCACCCCGATCTGTATGTTGCACACATGCAACTCCTTGAAGAGGAAGCGAGTGCCCGCCTCACGGACACTCTTATTGCTCCCTCCGGGACTTCAATCCCGGAGGCCAACGTCCCTCTGACCCGGTCCTTCTCAGAGGACAGTCCGCTTTCGCCCGCTCCGGGCCCAGACAACAGACGCACGGTGGCAGCCCCTCCCCGTGAGAGGTCTCGCTCGCGCTCACCGATCGGGAGGCCAGCGAGCACCCGTCCCTCCATCGCCGTTGTCGAGCCCACTTCGGACTCCGAAGCGGAGATGGAGGTAGATCCGAGTCGCGCCTTACGCACTGACTCGGACTCCGATAACGACGGCTATACCGTCGTAGATAGAAAACGCAAGCGTGCTCCTAAAGCCGCTAGTTGCGCAACTTCCGCCCCTCCCGCCAAGGCACCCGCTAAGGCCCCCACTTCCGGCAAGAAGCCGACCCCCGCCCCGCGCCCCGCGTCTCCTCCCTCCGCTCCGGCCACCACTGCCGCGTCCCCTCAGGACGCGAGCGCGCGCCGCGAATAACCGCCTCCGCCCCTGTTCATTCAGGACAAAACCAAATGGGACATGCTGTCCCGTTTAGTTTCGGATCGTGGGATCCACTACACTAATGCCCGCTCCACGCAGCAGGGCATTAAAGTTCAAGTGTCCACCATTAGCGACCACAGAGCGCTAACAAAGCTCCTCCGTAAAGAGAGCATAAGTTTTCACACTTATGCGCTCGAAGAGGAGAAAGTCCTCCGAGTTGTCATCCGCGGTGTGCCCAAGGAGGTACATACCGATTCGGTATGTGCCGACCTGAAAGCACAAGACTTCCCCGTACATGCAGTTCACCGCATGTACAGCGGGAAGGACCGCAGTCCCTACGATCTAATACTCGTAGTACTAGATCGTACACCTGAAGGCAAGGCCATTTTTAATTTAAAAAAGGTCTGTGGCCTCTCAGGACTCGATGTCCAAGCCCCATACAAAAATGGGAGTCCCTCGCAGTGCCATAACTGCCAACTATACGGGCACGCCTCCCGTTTCTGCTTCGCTCGCGCTAGGTGCGTTAAGTGCCTAGGCGATCACGCGACAGCAGCGTGCACTCGCACCCGGGATTCGCCGGACCCACCCAGTTGTGTTCTATGCGGTGCTCAAGGGCATACCGCGAATTACCGTGGTTGCCCTAAAGCACCACGAGTGAACCACAGGGTGGCAAGGCATAGGCCGACCCGCCCCTCTTATGACCGTTACCAACGGGTAAGTCCTAAACTAACGGTAGTACCTGCCTCACAGGTAATACCCGCGCCGCTCCCAGCCCGTAACGCATGGTCTAAACCACCCAGTATGGTTAAGACCGTCGCTACCGCCCGCGCCCCGGCCCGCGCGCCCGCGCCCGCTCCCGCACCCGCCCGCGCCGCGGCCCCTGCCCGCGCACCGGCCACGGCTCGCCCCGCGCTCCCGGCACCCGCTGCCAACACCGTTCGCGCCCCTCCCCGCGCCGCTTCCCGGCCACAAGCTCCCCCTATGCCATTGATGGCTGCCCCTCTTCAAGAGGCAATCAACCTAGTCAGCGATCTGGCTATGTCGGTTGACATCAATGAGGTACAAGAGCTATTCCACAAGATGCAATACGCTCAATCCCCAGCAGACGTGATCCAATACACATTGGAAGACGCAAACTTACTAAGCGCCCTTAAGCGCTTCGTCCCCCAGGCCCCTCCCCAGTACAACCACTATGGGTAGTACAACCGAACGCACGAAACCGTACTCAGTTTCGTTAGCGTCATTTAACGCTGACGGCCTCTTCAGACAACGTGACCTCGTCCACGACTTTTGTTGTACCCACCTTATCGATATCATATGCGTGCAGGAAACCTTTCTAAAACCGGGGAAGGCGAACCCTAGGTTTGCCAATTACAGAACGGTACGTGATGATAGAGTGAACTCCCGTGGGGGAGGCACTCTTATCTATTACAAAAGGTCCCTGCACTGCATTCCCCTACCTACCCCGACTCTTGTTAATATGGAAGCATCTTGTTGCCTCCTAGCTATGACTGGTCATCAACCTATAGTCATAGCGTCCTGTTACCAAGCTTGCTCCAAGCCGATCGTCCGAGCTGACTTAGAAGCCTTATTCTCATTAGGAAGCGCCGTCCTTCTGATTGGCGACTTCAACAGTAAGCACATCCTATGGAATTGTAACGTCAACAATCCCAAAGGTATTGCACTTGAAAACCTAATCGCAGAACTTAACTTTGACATAATTGCGCCCACTGAGCCCACTCACTACCCTTATATGGAAGACCACCGATCTGACTTGCTTGACATGGCACTACTCAGAGGCGTAACACTCCGGTTACGCTCCATAGAAGTGGTTCACGAGCTTCACTCTGACCACCGACCCATTATACTGCGACTAGGTCCCGACCCAACGACTGACCTCCCCCGCCCCACTAAGACGATAGTGAACTGGAAGCAAGTAGGCGATGCCCTAAAGGCTATCAGTTCACCGGACCTTGACAAGATCCCTGACGACATCCTGACAAAAGATGACGTAACCCTTGCGATCGATTCGTTCACCAATCACCTCTCCACCGTAGTAGGTGCATCCGCAAAGGAGGTCATAGTGCCGGACGACCGGCGCCTTGTCATTCCAGCGGATGTGAGACGATTGGTGACGGAGAGTAAACCAGTGACCCGACATTACGACTCTTACCCCAGTAAAGAGAACAAAACTAAGAAACGCCACTTTGAACGCATGGTTCAAAGTCGCATGTCTGAGTTGCGTGATCAACAATGGGGCGATAAACTTTCAAACCTCGTGCCAAGCCACCATGCTTACTGGGACTTGGCGCGAGGTTTGAAAGGAAGTAACCATAACGACATGCCTCCCTTATACAGACCAGTCCCACTAGTCCCAGCGTTCTTTGACGAAGACAAAGCTGAGTGCCTAGCTGATAGCCTAGAGGCTCAGTGTTCCCCTAACGTAGATCACGTTGACCAAGCTCACCTCGACTCGGTGGATGCTGAAGTCGAACGTAAAAGCTCTGTGGTCACCTCTGAACTCCCACCAATCACTTTAGCGACTTACGCTGAGGTGGAGAGACTGATCAAGGCCCTCCGACCGCGCAAATCCCCCGGTGCCGATGGCATCTCCAACAGGGTTCTTAAAACCCTCTCTCCTCCTCTCATCCATCTCTTAGTCAGCATCTTCAATGCTGCTATGAGCCACTGCTTATTCCCAGACACCTGGAAATGTGCAAATGTCATTGGCATTCACAAACCAGGCAAAAGCTCATCTGACCCCACCAGCTACCGCCCCATCAGCCTCCTCAGTGCCTTAGGCAAACTTTACGAGCGGTTACTTGCAAACCGTCTCCAGTCCCATGCTAAGGAACACCACCTTATCCCAGATGAGCAGTTTGGCTTCAGACCCGGACACTCATGCGTCCAACAGGTGCACCGCCTCACGGAGCACATCATTGAGGGCTTCAATAAGTACCCCAAACCCCAGACTACGCTAGCAGTCTTCCTCGACGTAGCGAAAGCTTTTGACAAAGTCTGGCACAATGGCTTGATCTACAAGCTATACCAATTTGGCGTGCCAGAACGTCTTGTGCTCATCCTACAAGACTTCCTTAAAGCCAGAAGCTTTCGCTATCGCGTGGAAGGCACCCTCTCCTCCCCCCACCCAAGTCAGAGCCGGAGTCCCTCAGGGCTCCGTGCTATCACCTATTCTCTTTGCACTGTATACCAGTGACATCCCACGCTCTCAGCCCATAGTATTCCTAGCCCAATATGCGGACGATACCGCCATTTACACCACTGGGTGGCATATCAACAGACAGTCCTATTTCGTCATTCAACGGGCCGTCACCGAGATCGGTGACTGGTTCCGAAAATGGCGCATCGCGGTCAACCCAGCTAAAAGCACAGCTATGTGCTTTACTGAGAAGACACGCTCCCCTTACCCGAAACCGCTTATTTTGTTCGACGAACCCATTCCCTGGGTTCCTAGAACAAAATAACTCGGAGTCACCCTTGATCGTCATCTCACCTTTAACGATCACATAACAACCGTCCGTAACAGAGCGGCCTTCGTAATGGGTCGCCTTGGTCCCCTACTTCGCAAAGAGAGTAAAATGTCTCTTAGTAATAAGAAGACACTTTACACTGTCTGCATCCGCCCCATCATGACTTACGCATCAGTAGTGTTTAGTCATGCTAGTGAGGCCCACCTTCATAAACTTCAAGTCATCCAAAACCGTTTTCTTCGTAATGCAACCGGCGCCCCGTGGTATATCCGGAACACCGAGTTGCATTGCGACTTAAACCTTCCCTCTTTAGCGCAGTTGGACTGACTACTCTTAATTAACTACTATTTATATTATGCGGTACAATTTTTTTAGATGGTATCTAAATAATACCTAGGTTGATGATAGAAACCTGTTTTTTGTGTGTTTTAATGCCTACTCCGAGCCTAAGAGGTTGTTAACATTTTTCCAATAACCCTGTATAATGAGGTTTTACAATTATGTAAGCAAACCCCCACATTGGGGGAGGCTGTGTTACACTAACTACTGAACTATCCGGCTAATACAGTAGCAATTTTTTGTAATATCACGTCGCATACTGCACATCTTTCAAAGCACTTAATTTCGCTATAAGCTATAACTGGGAGTCTATTCGTATAAAGCACTGCATGAGCTCTGTTAGAATCAATTGTGGAGGAACTGCCGCACTGCAGCCTCTTCTAACTGCCTACTTATAAGATTGAAATTAAATAAGTGAGCACTTCTCTAAGTACTTAAAACCACAGAAAGTTTCAACATGATAAATGTGCGACTTTCGTGGCTTTTAATGTTTAATACTTTTGTACCGTACAAATTATTTTCAACAGCAAATAAGAAATGTAAAACAAATAAACTAAACCATAACTAAATCTGTAACAGCAAATAAGGAACGTTATAATAAATACAATCTTTATATATAAAAATTACGTGTCACGTTGTTTGTCCGCGATGGACTTCTAAACTATTGAACCAATTTTAAATTTGATTTGCACACCGTATGCAATATGATCCAAATTGGAAAGATAGGATAGGTTACATCTCAATATACTTTAGAGTCGTAATTACCCGTGCGAAGACGTGGCGGGCCGCTAGTCTTGTATAAAAAGTAATAATTATATCGGGAGGTAATTAAGACTTAGGTATACAAATATAGGATAATTTTCTTCCACTTATATCCTGTATACGCAATTATCTGTATATACCATAACAAATTATCCTACACAATTTTAAAACCAGTACTGGTCACATTATCACAATGCTGGGCCACTGCCAATTCGTAGTAGGCTGGAGCATTTGGACTGCCTGTAAGTCTGCAATGGCTTGAAAGTTGTCTAAATTATTTCATTGTTGTAGCCATAGTGTTTAATATAGTTAGCAGTATTTTGTTAATAAAGGCATACCGCCAGTAAAAGAGAGGTACCTATTTAGGTAGTAAATAAATAGCTTAGTATTGAAGTGTCGCAATATTTGATGCGCGTTAAAAGGGGAATTGTAAATAAATAAGTTAGAAAACATGTAATGTGAAATGTTATGAATTATGTTATAATAATGAATAATTGTTGTGTTGTTCAAATTCAAATTCCAAATTATTTGTCTAGATTTGTCGAGACAGTAATCTCAAAATATCATCAATAAAACATAAATATTCTAGAATTAATTAACATAAAAGCACATCATCCGCGCGCATATAATAATATCGTCCAGTTAAAATAAAAAAATAAATGTAGGTAGATGTGTTGCGTGAGATTCTGGTTTTGCTATCCATCCCCTCTCGAGTGCAAAAACAGAGTACCTAGCGTTTGACGTCCTGTTAAGGATGTACAAAGCCTTAGCAGGAAATATTATTTTATATGGCCTAAGTAGCTACAGACGTACATATAAAACATATCTAAATCAAATTTATAATTTACAATATAGGCTTTTGAAACTAATAGTAAATGTTAAAATTAAAGTAAGTAATAAGGTGATCCTGAAGGACTTTTTACGTATTGTGGCATAATACGCATCCATAAAAAGATCCATAAGAATATATCTTGTTATTAGAGCGATACTTCCGCTTTGAAATCCAAAGTCCAATTAGTCATCCTATTGTTACGAGGAGTATTACCACGGGTATTACTTTGCGGATATCTATATATAAAAAAATATCCACGCTAGCAACTGTAAATATTATATAAGTACTAGGATATACATATATATATATATATATGTAGGTACGCATATTTAAGTACATATGTTGGTACGATGACATAGTAGAATATCTATGAGATATGTAATCTATACAAGTGCGTATAACTTATCTCATAGATACCCTACTCGTACTTACTTCGAGAATTAACATTGGAAATTATGAAAAAAGATAACGAGTATGTAAGCGTACTGTTTTTATCAATGCACTCTAATTTTCTTTCTACACTAATCTTTTATTTGCAACCGCTGCATCAGTGCCATCACGCTTGGCCAGCAATCCCGCAAAAAGCCTGTCTGAATAAATAAACGCCTTATGTCGTTCTCAGTGGAACGTAAAATATAGCTTTTCATTCTAATCCGTCAGGTGGTGAGCTCGTTGTGTGGAGTTGCTCTGTGGCCTAGTTGCCAGACTCCTAACTCTAATCTACGATGCCAACAAGGCAGTTAGTAAAATTTTAACCAGCTTCACCTAGAATTACTGGCTCTCAAGGATAGCTGCCGGAACACACCGTTAGGTGCTTGGCGATAGATTTTCTACTTGAGGGTGGTCGCTAGCCTGGCGGGCATTTGCAAAATGCCCTACCACCATGCGGTGAAGCAGAAGCCCGCGGCGGGATTCGAACCATGGCTGTGCGGCAGTCCAGAGCCAATGCCACTGAGCCATCGCTGCTTTAATTTGTGTACATAATTTGCATTTTTTTTCAGATTTGTTAAATAATTATATTGAATACAATAATAATAATTCAGTTAAAAATATTTTAAAATATTATTAATTTATTACTCTAGAAAACACTAAATAAATATATCTGGTGACAACGGCTGGCTGGACGGCTGGTCCTGCAAGGCTGACGTGATGTCATTAACGTCCAAACGAATTTTCGAAGCGATTTGATTCTACACGAAGCATCATTAGGAGGTATTGACTTTTCGAACGCACGATCCAACGTCTATCTTAAATATCAATTTAATTCTTCTGAACATAATTTTACAATATTAATATGTATTTCCGCAAAGTAAAGCCTTAAGATATTAATCAATTTTGATTTCCCCTCACAAGAAGGAACGAGGCCCGCGAGGAAAACTCACGAAATCAAAGTTTCATATACCACTGTTTTCTCAAAATTTTTGGAGAATTCAATAATATTTTGGCATTCAAATTTTAAGTAAGGGTCTAAAAAGAGTCATATCTAGGCTTTTAATACTTTCTTTTATGATCAAACTTTATATGTTTGTCTGATGGTTTACTGATCAGGACGGCAAAACAAGGCATTTTCAGTAATTTTCAGTCTTATTTTCTTAAATAATAATTTGTTGTAGAAAAAACGGACATGACAAGTGCGTGTAGCTATTAATTTATCAGTAAACAGTAAACTCCCAGACGATTCAAAGCAACCAACCATTCGTATTTTACAAATCAAATTAATTGAGATCAATTTGTAGCGCTTTTGCCGCGGATATACTTCTAAAATAATTACATTTAAAATTATTTTTTTATGCCTGAGATTATCCATCTAATCAGATGCTAAGAGATGATGTAGTCAAAGATGTTGTTCAGGCTAACCTAGAACTACTGGCTCTCAAGGACAGCTGCCGGAACACACCGTTATAGGTGCTTGGCGACAGATTTTCCACGTGAGGGTGGTAGTTAGCCACTCGGGCGTTCGCAAAATACCCTATCACCAAGTTATAACGACTGCCATCCTAAGACCGTCCTAAGACCTGGACTGACGGCTTAACGTGCCCACCGAAGCACGAAAGCGCTCAGTAGTAATGCTACTTGCGATCACCCATCCAAGTCATGATGACCGCAGCGGAAGCTTTTTAATTATATAAATATATTTGATAGGTTAAGAACGCTACGATAAGAACGCTTCAAATGCAGGTGCAGAATGTGCTAACAGTAAAATTTTTTTTAGTAAGACTGTTATATTTGTAGACTTGTTCTTTTGTGGCATTGTTTTGGGTAAAGTTAATATTTCCCCTTGAGCGAGCGTCAACCCGCTCAAAATAAACAATAATCTTGAGTGGATAGGATAGAAATCAATTATTCAACGCAATCTCAGGTAGTGAGTGACAGCTTTCTGAATGTTTCATGAAACGCCTGTCAGGAAATAGGGCACAAGATAGGGCACAAAGAAACTGTGGAGGTTGTTCAATTATTTATTTCGTTGCTATCTTGAGAAGGCGAAAAAATGTTATAAATCAGATTCGTGGTCATTTTACACTAGTGAGAAGATAAAATGTCTTCATAAGTAAGTTGTAATATTAGTTATTAACTTTTTTTTTACTTCTGATAGGTGGTCTTTGACCACAATCTCACCTGATGATAAGTGATGATGTGGTCGAAGGTGTTAAACAGGCTTAACCTAGAATTACTAGCTCTCAAGGACAGCTGCCGGAACACACCTTTAGGTGCTTGGCGACAGATTTTCTACTTGAGTGTGGTCGCTAGACAGGCTGGGATTCGCAAAATGCCCTTGCCCCCATGCGGTGAAGCTCAATCTCTAGGTGGGATTCGAACTATGAACCTGCTGCGCGGCAGTCCATAGCCAATGCCACTGAGCTATCACTGCTTCAAAACTTCAACTTAAATAATTGAGTTTTGATCCAATAAACGGACAGTGAATAGCTTCTGAGGAAATTTAGAACCAAAAATCTTGTCCTATCCATTTTCCATTCTAACCCTTGCAGCAGTTAGTTGCACTAGGCGACAAGCCAATCGCTATGTGTATATATCTATGCTACAACTAGTATACAACATACACGAAGATAAATCCAATAGAAGACTGTAATTACAATTTGAAAATTCATTTGGAATAACTTCGGGGACATTCGCTATTTTTGCTGTAAGTAGATGCACAAAAACAATACAACGGCGCTCTCCCGTATAAAATCCCCTATAAAAATAATTCTAAGATAATTTACGCACATGTGCGTTAAATTCTTACTATTCGCTTTTTGCAGGTATGCATGTAATGTGGAATGATGTGGAATTTGTCGAACAGAAAACTTCGAAAGTTCAATCGTTCATACACCACCGATGCAATTCTGCTTCAACGAGGAAAGTTAATCCAACTGTCTAAGCAACACGATTCTAGCTCACGTCAGCGATATAGTTTAAAGTTTAAGCAATACATGTTAAATATTGTTGGCAAGCTTTTGGAGAATGCATCACTCGATGAAGCAATTTTATACTTGGTACAACACAGCAATTTTCGAGCTGACTTGAGAAAATTGCTGCGTTGGTTATACGAGTACGTATAACATTAGGAATAAATAAGTTTCAGAAGGGAAGCGCTGATTCTAGAATATTTATTGATTTGTTTATACTATGACGTAAGATTTATTAAAATACTAGCTTACCAGCCTGCATCTCCCAGTTTCGCCCACGTTGCCTCCATCGAGAAATGAACCAGATTACCATGTCACAAGAATTATTTTCTACTGCACATACATTATAGTAGTTTTTTTACTAGTTTTGCAATTGGTGATTTCCAAATTCAGATTGAAAAATAAATGGGATTTGCAGTTTCCGGAACCATACAAATACGGAAATTTACACACACTGTACGTTGCTCGTTCTACCTCTACGCATTCTTCCAAGAGATCTCTTTTATTTTGAAATTACTTTGAACGTGGAAATAGGGCTCATCACATTTATTCTTACTTTGCACAATGTCACAGAAATCAGTGAAGTTTTTGTATAATATGTACTCGTATACTTGTACAGACAGAGTGACAAGATATGTTCCAGAATGATATCGCAAACATAACTAACCAATCTTCATTACACTTTCCCGTTGCATTTGTTTTATACGTTTTTGGTTTTCGTATAGCACTGAAGAAAATACTTTCAAAGCGAACTTTACGTAAGTTGTGCAAAATAATAAAAGAAAACTGAATTGTATATCCAGGCATTTTCATTAAATCTCCAAAGAGAGACATGCTCTGTGGTAGCTTTAATTGAGATATGTGAAACAGGTGCACACACTTGATAGATAGCACAATATGCATAAATAAGCAGGTTCAGTTCAATCAGGCTCGCTTTGTTCAGCGCCGAACATGTATACAGACCATTTCATTATGATCTAACGTATTCTATCAGCAACAGCCTTAATGTTACGAGTATGTAACATGAATTCCCAGTACATTTTAATGACAAACTCTTGAGCCTACGGTCCTCAAGAGACGATACAAGTTTATATACTACACTGCCTATTCATTGGCAACAAAATAAATTGAGCACACCGACTACAGTAAATGCAGCCTGAAGAGAAAAAATAATCGAATGCGCATCGCAGCATCTCCACACGCTTCATTTTCCCGCAGGCTGGAAATTCAGGACATTTATCACATGTACTGTTCAGCGAATCATCACCGTGCTGCAACCGCAATATGTTAGCAAAATTTCATAAAAGATGCGACAAACGTACGTTTAAACTTTATTAATAACCGTGAATTATGGAAGCCTCTTGTCGCACAGTTACCCGGCGCGTCGGGTAATTCGTATGAGTGACGACACGGGTTTCATAAATGTGGAGAATTGCAGCTACTATGCTATGCAAGATTACAGGGGCGAGGCCAGCCGACAGGTAAAGAGTGTCTTCGTCGCATCGAGTAGGTTAATGTACGGCGGGGTCACAGTTAATAAGGAAGAGTTGAAAAAGCATCAGACAGATGCGCTGCCTCATAACTTGGCAATGTTATCAGAACTATATATACATATATATATATATATATATATATATATATATATATATATATATATATATATATATATATATATATATATTTACATCCTAGAAGCTTTTTGGCGTTTATTACGACGTCCTCCAGTTCCCATTGCTTTTTTTAACATGTATTAATGAATATTGCTTAGCTCTTCGATTGCCAGCTCCGTGAGATACGTCATTTTCCGATAATTTTATTTTTCGCGATATTCTTCTTGCGTTCGTGCCGCAACATTTTTGAACCCCGAACCATGGTCATAAATTATAGGCGTCCTGGATATATTGATCGTGATTTACCTATGGCATCGACTATTTAGCGTCCTCATAGGATGAACGACATTTGTGAGGGCGACGTTGCCATCTTTATGTTTACTTTCTCTTTCGTTGACAATCGCTTGTATGTACATTTATAACAATTTGGTCAAATCTATATATATACGGATGCCCGATATTTTTATATAATTTATTATTATCTATCTACACGTAGGAACAATGGATTTTGATAAAGTTAAGTACACAAATAGTTTATAATAAGATAAAGAAAATTTAGCTCCTGTTTCTGAGATTTTTGCACAATAAATCGCATGTAGTAGCAAGAATAACACTTACGGGAACGATTGTTATTCACTGCCAATTACCTAATCATCAAGATAGAATAAAACTTTACATATAGTCTAAGCAGCAATATAGCTACCTTTGAGAAAGTACCTACCTAACACAAAGTATTAAAGAGTTAAAAGCTCTATCTACGATATAATTATCATTTATCATATAGGCCTGCCTGTGTACGCAACTGTCAGCGATGTCAAATCGACATTGCGCATTGCATTGCATACCTATCTACCTACATAGCTATAAGATCACAACAAATAATAAAGTTAGTACTATGTATCTACCTACGTAAATTCATAGAATAAGTGTAGGTATATATTTGTAGTAGGTATAAGGTAGTACGAAAGTTTATATGGTAAACTTAGCGATGATTGTAGGCACTTACCTAATCAAAATTAACCTATGATTAGTTTTTGTATTTTATTGAAAATAATTTAAATCAGTTACCTACCTACCCAGTCCGAAATTTTTGGGCCTTTTTTTCATATATGTTCTACCAGAATTGGTAGATCCACGATGACATCGTGATTACCGCTTAGAGACAGATTTTGAAACCCTTCCACCATGCGATGAAGTTCATGCACGCGGCGGGATTTGAACCATAGACCTGCTGCGCGGCAGTCCATAGCTATGAGCCATCACTGCTTCCCGTTAAGTGTTAAGTGATAGAATTTCTACTTCAGGGTGGTAGCTAGCCAAGCGAGCATTCGCATAATGCCCTTCTACCCAGTGGTAAAGCTCAAGCCCGCGGCGGGATTCGAACCATAGACCTGCTGCCCGGCAGTCCATAGCTAATGCCACTGAGCCGTCACTGTTT
Organism: Plagodis dolabraria; assembly: GCA_963854805.1. NCBI lineage: Eukaryota > Metazoa > Arthropoda > Insecta > Lepidoptera > Geometridae > Plagodis > Plagodis dolabraria. The sequence continues at coordinate 17,880,082 of OY978460.1, read as the reverse complement.
TACAAAATATGTTGTAGTAAATGCAGTAAGTTACAAATTATATAATAAATAATTATTGTAAATATTAAGTAAAATAATCTGTTCGTAGTAAATGTAGTAGTTTGTTCTTTTCATATTGATGCCATAAACATACCTATATGTTTCAGAGATAAACACAATTTTATAAGAAATGTAATCAATGACAATCATGTCACTTGCAATATTGAAACAGTATCTACCTACTAATGTTATTATAAAACGAAAGATGACTAAAAACAAAGAACAACAGAAGGATCGCCCTAAATAGGTAGGTATGTAATATATTACATATTTATTTAGGGCGATCATATATTGTAATCTATTCATCATATTATCTCACACGAGCAACGTACCTAACGTATATATAGGTACTACAGGTAACAGGTACCTACTCTCCGCGAAAATTTATTGCTCTGTGAATTTAAAATATTATTTTATCTGAAGAACCTACACACATCGTGACGTAGCTTGAGACACTATCTCCGTCCGTCGTCAAACATAGTAATTCGTTCGGCATGGTTCGGCTTTCATTGATATATCGCAAACAAAAATATTTTAAATAGGTAGGTATGTGTCGAAAGTTTGTGGGTATGTGTGTTACTTCTTCACGCCTAAACGGCTGGATGGATTTGGATGAAATTTGGTATGGAGATAGCTTATACCCTGGATTAACATAAAGACTACTGTTCATCATCACCATCATCACCCTTTTTCATCAGCGCGCGGGTAAAACTGCGGGGCGCAGGTAGTTGGTAGGTACAAATAAATCATGCAGGACAAGATGTTTTGCCCTAGTGATAGACGAAGCTGTTTCACGTACCTATTCTGACGAACGCGAAGGCCTTACCGGCCAATCTAGCTAGACTGTCGAATGCTTTGCATAATCGCCAATCGATTAAACTCATCTAAATGATAAAAAAAATTTACTTACCTACATTCTTTTTAATTTCAAGTTTACGTAGGTACGTACTGTATTGTGTTGCAGCTACTTAGGTATGCCATATTGTGATAAACCGCTACCGCGTCGCGCGTTCTTTTGTCGCAAGCCGCCAAAGACCGACTAGGCAGAATAGGTACACAAAACAGCTGTCTATTGTGCCTAGTATAGCAGTTCATTGACTTCGCGTAGCAATCGTGCGTGTGTGTGAATAGAGTAGATACACCGTGTTCGTAGACCGCGGTTGTCTTTGCTAGTATTCCCAAAGCCAACGTGCCATAGCTTAAGCAATAGTACAGACTTTTTGTGTATGTGAATATTAAAAAAGAGTGGAATACATTCCGTTATCAATTCTACACCATCCCCCGCAGTATTGTTGATAAATTAATATCCACATTATATAGGTACAACTTTGGCACTTCGTGCTAGATACACAACTTAGGTAAGTACTTAGATACTGTAATTCTAAAACATCTTAGATTTAGAGTAAGGTTGAGACAATTAACGCACTATTGTTAAAAGTTTATGCCTTTAACAATTTGTCAACTTCGCCGTATATTGTTAACAAAAGTTATTTTCACAACAGATTATCAACTACTATAACTAATCAATGTCACAAATATTAATAAAATCACCTTATATGTCAGCACATAGTGCTGGACGTGAAAATTACTTTAAGAACTAGTAAAGCAGAATTTTCAGACTTAAATTGTTATAATTACGATCACAACAATTACAAATTGGTAATAAAATAACTTTATAATATTTTTATTCTAATTCTCTTGACTATCCCACTATAGTCTGTTTTTTTTTAACAAACGAGTACTGAGTATGTCTCTCGCACATTTCTGATATTGACAGAGTGAGATGGGTAATTGCCGTCATTGGTCAATGTCTTTGTTCTTGTTTTGAAATTGTCAAAGCCCGATCATATTGAATACTTCTAAAATTTACCGTAGAAAAATTACGTTATTATTTTACGATTTAAATTTGCATGCTGAGTATATTCGTAACGAAATTTTCTGTTCGCGTTCATGATATAAAACAATATTGTAATAGTATATATATTATGCAATTCAACATATAAATCAAATAATTCTACTACAATTCTTGTAATCTTAAAAATTTTCGTCATCCTTCTGATGAACTTTCTGCAGATACGTCAATTATAAATTGTTCAACATATTTTGTACATGATTGTTGGTTCCGTACATTTTTGTTTCTATCTTAGTTATTACATGATTGAGACAAGAGCACCATTTTTATCTATTCCCTTTATCTACTCCTTGTAACAAAAGAGTTCAGACTTCATAAATTTTATAACTTTTGTCATATCCTGCCATAGCCCTTCACTTGAAACCAAACGAGTGCAATTGGGTTGAGCTCACAGTGATACGTCGGCAAACGTATGACGAGACGATTTGTTGACTTAGCAACAAAATTTTTTCCGAAACGATCTTTGTTTTGCTTACCCTAATTCAAAAGTTGCCACTTTAATATTGATTCGTTACAAGCAATATTTTTCGAATTGCATATACCTACATGTAACTACAGAGTTCGTGTGGAACGAATTTTATGTTGATTACGCGGGCCAATAGCAACGCAGTAAAATTTTCGGTACTCGTTTGCTAAAAAAATAGACTATAGATTTGAATTAGACATCCGTATATAGCAATTGAGCGTCCGTATAAAGCTATTGGTAACAAGCATATAATATGTACATGTTTGTCTAGTCTATTTTTTTTATAAATTTAAGAAGAATATTGCTTAATTAGGTACGTAATAACTTCATTTGTGGGTTAAATATAAATATAGGTATGATAAAATCGGAATTGTATCGTACCATGGCCTGAACCAATATTATATATGGACGTCCAATATTATATATGGACGTCCAATATTATATATGGACGTCCAATATTATATATGGACGTCCAATATTATATATGGACGTCCAATATTATATATATGGACGTCCAATATTGTATATGGACGTCTAATATTATATATGGAAGTCCAATATTATATATGGACGTCCAATATTATATACGGACGCCTAATAGCTGTATACGGACGTCCAATAACCTGGCTACTTTTATTATAAAAATACGGCACTATGTGAGGCAGTACTGTTTGGCTACAAGTTACTGTATGGTGGAAATTTTGTTGCCAATTGTGTTGCACCATATTGGATTATTCCCATTTGTCCCCACAGATTTCCCAGGGACAAATGGGAATTATTGGCAGTAGGAAGAAATATGTTTAATCAACTTCTCTTGACGATCCCACTAGATTTGAATTAGACTTCCGTATATAGCAATTGAGCGTCCATATATAGCTATTGGTCGTCCGTATAAAGCTAATGGATGTCCGATTTCTCCTTTATATAAAGAATTTACTAAACATATTTAGCAGCTTTTCTGTCGCCAAGCACCTAACGGTGTGTTCCGACAGCTGTCCTTGAGAGCCAGTAACTCTAGGTTAGTCTGAACAACATCCTCGACCACATCATCACTTACCATCAGGTGAGATAGTGGTCAAAGGCTTAAAGGCAAAAACCTATCAGGCTTAAAAAAATAAATTTAAGCCTGAACCACCGTTTTTCATTCGCGTCTGGTGTTGCGGATGTTTGTAGGCGACGGTAATCACTTACCATCAGGTGAGCCGCCTGGTAGTTTGCCCTACTATCCCACAAAAAAAATACCTTTAGTGGCCTCTTATGACACCCACAGGTAGCAATCGGGGGGTGACATTCTAGCTCGGCACCCCACGGGGCACAAAACGTATTAATATTATTTATGTATTATTTTTCTACTAACAGCTAAACATTGCTATTTCTAAAAATATCAACACATAAAGATTCATAAAGATTTCTACCAAACAAAATAATACATGAATAAAAATAACTTTCTTTTATAAGGGTAGCTACTGACTTTAAGCTATTGCAAGTCTAGGCAGCGGAGTAAAAAGGTCTTTCGGATTCCACACTGGTGGGTGGTATCGTCATTACATATTTAAGTCTAGTCTAAATGTAAATATGTTGATTAAATTTCAAAATTGAGGAAATTTTTAAGTCGTAAATTTTGTAACTAAAATATCGAAAAATCGATATTAGATTATATAGATTATATATTACATATTATATTAGGAAGAAATATTGTTAATTAAGTTCTCTTGACTATCCCACTAAATTTGAATTGGACATCCGTATATAGCAATTGAGCTTCCGTATATAGCTATTGGTCGTCCGTATAAAGCTATTGGGTGTCCGATTTCTCCTTTATTTAAAGAATTTACTAAACATATTTTGCAGCTTTATCATCGTGTTTTAATTTACACTACATATAGGCACGACTCGGGAAGCGCGTCATGGGTACATGAACAAATTACTCTCGTACTCGGGAGCTGGGTGGCGGGCCCTCAAATTGTTAGAACGTATGTATTTAATGTACAGTTTATTTATACATATTATATATATATATATATATGGGCATTTTGTAAATTCTCGAAGTGGCAAGGGTCACTAAAAAGGGGAAGGTTTTTTACCAAAAAATGGAACCGACTTCAACACTCCAAACAGTGAAATAATTGGTTGAAGTCGGTGCCATGCTAGTTTGAATGAACCAATTGTCATATAATTGTGCGCATGGTACCGACGTCGACAAGTTATTTTACACTTTTGAGTGTTGAAGTCAGTAATTTTTTTTTTAAAAATCCTTCCCCCGTTTTAGTAATTCTTGCCACTTACGGGAACTATTGTTATTCACTGCCAACTACCTAATCATCAAGATAGAATAACACTTTACATATAGTCTTAGCAGTAATATAGCTACCTTCTATAAAGTAAACCTACCACAAAGTAGTAAAGGGTTAGAAGCTCTATCTACGATATAATTATCATTTATCATATAGGCCTGCCTAGGTACGCAACTGTCAACGATGTCAAATCGACATTCGCGGGCGCGCATTGCATTGCATACCTATCTACCTACATAGCTATAAGATCACAACAAATAAATAAGTTAGTACTATGTATCTACCTACGTAAATTCATAGAATAAGTATAGGTATATATTTGTAGTAGGTAGGTATGAGGTAGTACGAAATTTTATCTGGTAAACTTAGCAATGATTGTAGGCACTTACCTAATCAAAAATAACCTATGATTAGTTATTGATTTTTATTGGAAATAATTTAATTTTAAGTTTATTACTATAAATAAAAATCTTTGTAATCATACTAATAAAAAATAGGTAGGTATGTGTCGAAAGTCTGTGAGTATGTGTGTTACTTCTTCACACCTAAACGGCTGGATGGATTTGGATGAAATTTGGTATGGAGATAGCTTTTACCCTGGATTAACATATAGACTACTGTTCATCATCACCATCATCACGGTTTTTCATCAGCGCGCGGGTAAAACTGGCTATATGAAATAATTATATTTCAATAGTTTTTATATCATGCTCATTCATACAAAAACGTGGCTAGGTGATAATGTAATTGCTATCATTAACTTATACATAGTTATTATTACTTATACTATATAGGGATAAGTGAACTTAAGTTTACATCTGTCACAACCGGTATATTCAAGTGGAAACCTTGGTAGGGATAGGTGTACAAGCCGAGTATATTGTAGAGATTTCATATTTCAGTAAGGTAAAACCAATATCTTGGAGTGACGAGCAGGGATTTTATGGTAGAGGTATTTACAGATACGTAATCTATTATATTATTATTATTTATTATTATTATAATAACAATATTGAGGTGAATTAACATTTCATGTTCTCCTATTGGATGTTGAAATGATGTGAGTGGAGTGTTGTTCCACATAGGGTCATAGGGTGCATGACATGGCTTCTTATAACCTTCATGCCCAGTTCACGCTAAAAGTTGCGGGTATAGGTTGCTACCTACGAAATGATTTCAAAAGATAGCTCGCTATTTAGAACCTGGGCAAAGTTGTTATTTTTATGCTACCAAGTAAGTAAGTACCTACTTAGTAATTAACGTTCACGACGAATTAATACCTACGATTCAGTCAGTAGTCAGTATTGTTACTCGTTTTATGAGGGTGCGCGTTTTCTATATGCCAGCCGGCTATGGTTGGGAGAGCGGTGGGTTCTCTTAGACACAGGGGGTGTTATTTGTTGGCGAAAATTACATTGGGGTAGTGGATCTTTCTAATAGTGAGGGCGCCACCAGTCTACTGACTGGAATATTCTGTGGATGCTGACAGAAAAATGAAACGTCTGATCACCTTACATATGCATCTATCTATAATTTCTTTCAAAAATATGACTTTACATTGTGTTCCTTATGAGGTAAACTTAACCTATGGGGGTTAGTATAAATTTATATTCTAAAACATTCTTATGTAAACATTATGTAAGTTTGTAATTACATATTCTTAAATTATTTCTGATTTCTGGTAAATCCTACATGTAGGCGGGTCCTCCTACGTGTGGGCTATGCTAAATTAACACGTGAAATTATCTTATCAATACATCCTGTATGTTGGACAATGTGGGCTTCTAAATTAGTTAAAAAATGTCACCAGATGGACGGCGAGTGTGCACCAAGACTCCAGGTGTGAGGGGCAAAAACCACGCTTTGTAGTAAGCCGAAGTCGACGAGCATCATGGTTGACAGGTGCATATATGGTGATTTTTTCTCTTATATTCTTGAATTAAACTAGGGAGCGGCAATCTGCAAACGAAGAACATCGTTACAGACTACCACGAGAACGATCCTAACCTATATGTGGTTTCTATTACATGGGGTGATTTACATACCTGCCGCCCCTTCTAAAGCAAATCAATTAGCATGTAAAAGGCGCCATTGCGCACGATATGGTCGGTACGCCGCCACGACGTACAGCCGGCACATTTTCATCCTCCCTATAAAGATGGAAAACATATTATCTCACGGATCACTATGTGAGGCCTGGGACCATAAACGTCCAAAGAAATTAACACTTACTTGCTCTTATAGCACTTTTTCAATTCTTTTATGTTAAATGATGTTCACTGTTCTCTTTGTCCGGAACGAAAAAGAAAAAAGGAAATTGAGATCCATCGATTACCTACCATTTACCTCTAGGTTTTAGTTATGGTCAAAACTCTCTGGTAAAATCCTTCTACACGACTGCAGTTGAAGAGAATACCAAGGGCGTGTAAAAATAAAATTATATATTCTTCAATAAATGTTCTAAACTTGACAAAAAAAACAAACATTTTTAATTTTCTCCACACAAAAGATTGTATGTCTATCGAAACATCTCGCAGAGGCACAGCCTTAGGAGACTCGATTATTTAGCAGATGCCACTTTTGTACGAAACCCACGTACAACTGTCAACGTCAGCTCCTAATAGCTGTCTTTGTTTCTGATATGTCTTCGAATGGAAATTGAACATTGAAAAGAAGAAGAAGACCTATTTTTGTTTACTACTAATGTTTATTTAAATACGAAAAATCGTGCTAAATTCTATGAAAACATGATGAAAGTTATTAGAAAACGACCAAATGAATTCCAAACGAGACCAAATGTTATCAAGTGAAAAAGTTATGTTCTAAACAATAGATGAAGAAGTGAGATGTCCACCAACGATTTGTGCTTTACAAGCTTTGTCACAACGTTTAATAGACTTGGCCTGGCTTACCAGCCTTCTCCAAGGACCCACTGGAGTATTACCGGCCGTCACAAGCTGCCTACTTCAAGAAATTCACAACGAACAAATTGACACGCAACAACACCCCCCTGCTAAGAGCAAAATTATGGTGAAGAAATGAAACATAATTTATGCGAACAAAGTGTAAACCACCTAAAGAATGATCTGTTCTGAGGCAACAGTGACAACTGGGTCGCTATCTTCTTTCGTGTTCTGCAAGGGAAAGTTATAAAATGAACAAGAATACAATATGCACACAGTGAGCTGAAGAGTACCCAAAGACCCATGGTACCTTATTGTATCTCTTATCTTAATAACTCTGTATAATTCTAAGTTTTAAATAACTTGTAATATAAAGTTTCTAAAAATCTTGTGTTTTTAACCACTTCCCTCATGCCTTCTCTTAGACCTTTCTAACTATTTTCATAGTATTGAATAAAAATGCTTATCAGCATTGAATAATGTAAGTGTTTTACTCATCTTACCCTAGGTAACTTACTTAACTAATAAAATAATAGCCTAGTGATCTATCATATCCTCAGAAATGTAAACGGTAAGGTAAAAGGAAACAAAATCCACACTACTTTCACACAAACTTCTTACATACATTCCCAAAAATCTCAGTGTACTGGCAATAATTTAGACATCAATCTCAACCTTCATTCTTCTATACAAACACTTATTATTTATTGAGACATATATTCATCGCCACCCAAACTACCGTTTATTCTTCTCTTATATGCTCTTCTCTTATTCCTTATTACTTCCTTTCACCATACAGTCCACCTTTACTGATTAATTAAAATCTAAATATTCCCACCTAATTAAATATAACTAGTGGCAGTACCCGGGTATGTCTGCCTACTTACATTTAAATATTGTATCCTTAAATTTAGCCCGTTACTTATATACTATTACTATTTATTGTTTGTTTACTAGCATATATGGGATATACACTCTAACTGAACTTAAACTACTATTACTATTTCCTAGGTTTTTATGTATATATATTTGTTTCAAATATTATAAGGAGTTTGTACATATCCTATATGAAGTGTAATGTTTCTATTTCTTAACTAAAAGCTAATGTGGCATGACATGAATTATGTCTTTTATGTGGGTTAAACCCAGTTTCTTACCATTAATTGCACGGAGACGATAAATTAAAGGACTTACTCTTTCCTCTACAACACACTTAATATTTCTAGGTGCTAGTTTACTTGCAAAACCATCACTAGCTTTAGAAAGTGTGTAATCTTTCTTCCATACTACTTGCCCAACTTGTAAGCTAGTTTCTCTCTTTCTCTTATCATACAAACGTTTACCACGTTCATATGCAGAGTTTAATTTTTCTTTTACTTTCAAAAATATTTTTTGAAGTTCTCTTAATGATCCTACATATTCTTTTCTTTCTGGAAAGTTCAAATCCTGGGAGTCAAACGTTTTAAATTTGTAATGTCCTGTATCCAAGACAATTTCCCTACCGTGTACTATGAAATATGGTGTGAAACTAGTGGCTTCATGTACACTATTGTTCATCGCAGACTGGATGTGTGGTAAGTGAACATCCCATTCTCTGTGGTCATCTTTGAGAAATGATGATATTGTGTCTCCCATTACTCGGTTGACACGTTCTACTGGATTGACTTGAGGAGTGTAGACAGCAGTATAGAAAAGGTTTGTAATACCATACTTGCCTATCATTTCTTTGAATTCTTTACAAGTAAACACACTACCATTATCACAAATTAATGTCTTGGGTATCCCATGCACAAGAAAAACGAATTCTTCTAATTTCTGTATTATAGTGGAAGCGACAGCCCTTCGTATGGGAAATAAGAAAACATACTTCGAAAAATAATCTGCCACTACTAACACAAAAGTGTTACCTTTCTTTGACCTTGGTAAGGGGCCATGAAGATCCACTGATATGGTTTCGAAAGGCCTTTCTACTTTCTTAGGCTGACCCATCAAACCAGGTCTAGCCTTATTTGTAGACTTATTGGCCAAACAAACCTCACATTTTCTAACATATTCTTTGACATCTTTCAGTAATTTTGGCCAGTAAAAGCGTAGAGCTATGCGTTTTACGGTTTTACTGATTCCAAAATGTCCTGCTGTTGGTTGGTCATGATTTTCTGATAAGACATTTATTCTATTCGGAAGGGGAACTACTAATTTCCATGAAGTATCTTGTTCTAAAGCAAATTTACTTTTTATAAGTTTGTACAACCTTCCTTCTATGATATTAAATTTAGGGTAACGTTGGGGTGATCCTCTACAATTTTCATATAATGTATCATACCAAACGTCACCTGAAGGGTAACTTATTCCTTCTATCGATTCTATTTCTAACCTGCTGAGTGCATCAGGTACAACGTGTAAGTGTCCTTTACGGTGTTTGATTTCAAATTTGTATTGCATAAGCCTCATAGCCCAGCGGGCTAACCTACCGCTAGGTGATTTAATACTCAGTAACCACTGTAGAGATGCATGGTCAGTTATTACTGTGAATGGATGTCCTTCTACATAGCATCTGAATTTCTCTACACTGAACAATGCAGCTAAACATTCTTTTTCTGTTACGGAGTAGTTACGCTCTGCAGCAGTCAGGCTTCGAGAAGCATACGCTATTACTTTCTCTACACCGTCTACGTTCTGGGTGAGAACACTGCCCACGCCTTTGTCACTCGCGTCACACTGGATAACAAATTCTCGGGAGAAGTCAGGACAAGTTAGAACTGGTGAGGTAACCAAACACGTTTTAAGGTTGTCAAAAGCCTCTTGGGCATCGTCGTTCCATTCCCACTTCTTCAGCTTCTTACTCGTTAAACGGTTCAAGGGAGCTGCTACTGTCGCGAAGTTTGGTATGAACCGACGATACCACCCTACCATCCCCAAAAAGCTTTTCACTTCCTTAGGCGTTTTAGGTACTGCTAATTTAATAATAGATCTGGTTTTATCTGGGTTAGTTCTAAGTCCTTCTCTATCTACTCTATACCCGAGATAATCCAGTTCTTCTCTACAAAAATGTGACTTGTCTATGTTAACCGTGAGTTTCGCGGCCCTTAATTTCTCATAAACCCTGTCTAACAGGTCTAAATGGTCTTGAAAATCGCCTCTATTCACTAAAATTATGTCATCAAGGTACGTAAAGACTGATAGAGTCAAGTCTGCGTTCTGGAATTCTGCTGTTAGCAACCTATCCATTAGTCTTTGCAGTGTTTGAGCCGCTGTGCTCAAGCCAAAACACATTCTACGAAAATGAAAGAGACCGCGGCCCGCTACAGCGAAAGCCGTCTTCTCTCTACTCTCTGGTGACAACTCTACCTGCCAGTACGCAGACCTGAGGTCGATTGACGTCAAATATCTAGCACCTCTCAAACTGTTCAATATAAAATCTATGTTTGGCAAAGGGTAGCTATCAAATTTAGTAATAGAGTTCAACTTTCTACTATCTAGGCATACTCTTGGTTCTCCATTCTGTTTTTTCACTACCACTAGAGGGCTATTCCACGGTGAAGTGGATGGCTCTATAACCCCTAGCTCAAGCATACGGTCCACTTCAGCATGTATTAGTGCTAACACAGCCGGGGAGAATTGGTATCCTTTCTGTCGTACTGGGGGATGATCGCCAGTATTGATGGTATGTTGCACTAGGTCGGTCTTACTTAAGCCACATTCTAATGTTAAGTTTCTAAATTTTTCTATTCTAATTTTAAGTAGAGCTAACTGTTCTGAGGTTAAATCACTAGCAGTATGTAAAAATCCTGTGTCTACAAAACAATTTTGACTTGTTAAACTGTCTACTTTTATATATTGTAAAATTTCTCTACCGATTTTGAAAATTTTCCAAAAGTCAATGCCAAAAATAATAGGTGTCTTTATTGCTTCAATTACTAGAAATTTTATTCTATGTATTAAATTTTTATACTCTATGTCTAGATATGTGGATCCAGCGGCAATGCTTGACGAACCATTAGCAGTTATAATGGGCACACATTCTGATTTGTTCAATGTAGCTCCATTTGGTTCTAGAAATCTATATGCACTACCGCTAATTACACTGACCATCGCACCGGAGTCAAGGAGTCCTTTACATTTTCTACCAAAAACTGAAACTTCGAGAAACGGTCGAGTTTCTCCAGGCATAGGATTAAAATAGACCTCTTGAATTTTCTGATGTTCTACTCTAATATTTTTAAAGTTCTTATTTACTACAGCTCTACTAATTTTTGTCGCTAGATCCTTTTCTGTTCTATCATTACTATGACTTTGGCAGGGCGGGCTCATCCTTCCCTGGTGGGAGGGGCTCTTTCCGAGTTTAAATGGTTTTGTGGGTTGCATTTCTCACACCTTGGTCGTATGACTCCCTCCTTACCGCAGCCATAGCAATGTATCTTTCTGTCAAATTTACAATTTACTTGAATGTGACCCTGCTTCTTGCATTTATTGCAAACAATGCGATTAATCGCCGCTTGTTCAGATATAGTTGCTTCTATTTTCTTTTTCTGGGGGCCACAATTGTAAAAAGTTTTGGTTTTATAACACAAGTCAGTGTGCAATGGATTAGGGTTTGAAATTGAGGGGTTAACATGTGTTGAGCACTCCAACTTCATGTCTTCTAATTGTTTACATTTATGGCGTAGTTTATCTACATTTGAAAATGTGTCACAGAATATCTTCGATTTATAATAAGGAGCTAGGTTGTCCTTTATTATTTCTACTTGTTCCTTTTCAGAGATTGCACTGTCTAAACGGTTAAAATATGTTTTCATTATATAAATGTAAGACACTACACTTTCTGTTGGATGTTGAGTCCTATTATAAATTTCCTTTAGAGTTTTCCTATTGTAGGAAATAGGTAGGAATTCTTGTTTCAGTGCTGAAACAAAGTCATTCCAGGTCAAAGCTTGTTTACCATAAAAACAGTACCATTCTGCTGCACTACCCTCTAAGAGGTCAGATACACTTCTTAATAATTCTGATTGGCTAATATTTTTAGACATTCTTAATTCTTCCACATTTTCTAAAAATGCGTGTAAACTAACTTTGCTGTCCCTACCAGAGAACCTAACATTCCAGTTTGATACATTGCGAGTTGGGTCAATGGTTATCCTCAGCTCACCTGTTCCTACAGAAGAGTCCTGTGTTGTCACTGTCCCCTCCGCCGGAGTGTGTTGACCACTGTGTACTGGATTCATCTCTGCTGCTGCTTGTTCCTCCGTGTAGCACAGGCCCACTTTTCCTAAAATGTTTATATTCAAAGTTTTGAGGATGTTCTCACACTCACTTTTAATAGCTGAAATTCTTTCTAAATGTTCTTCTTCCTCAGTGTCAAGACGACCTATTCTTAATTGAATGTGTATAATACGAGAAGTGAATCTATCCTTTTGGGAAGGGGTCAAATCTCCAGATGAAACTGACAGGCTAATGTCGTTTAATTTGTCTTCACAGACTTCTAGTTCTGATTCTACATCTAATTCTGAAAGATTAGTGACTACTTCTAATCGAGAGGCTTTTGACATACTAGCTAATTTTGCTCGCATGTCCGCAACTGTTTTAATGTTACAATGACCTCTAATTCTGAGTTCATATTTGAGCTCATCACTAAGAAGATGACGGAAGTTCATTTTTATGTCAGACATTTTGAATATTTTTAAATTTGGACAAACTAACACAATAATACACTAACCACCATGTAACTCCAACAATACCAAGCCCCACGTTGGGCGCCAATTTATGTTACTCGTTTTATGAGGGTGCGCGTTTTCTATATGCCAGCCGGCTATGGTTGGGAGAGCGGTGGGTTCTCTTAGACACAGGGGGTGTTATTTGTTGGCGAAAATTACATTGGGGTAGTGGATCTTTCTAATAGTGAGGGCGCCACCAGTCTACTGACTGGAATATTCTGTGGATGCTGACAGAAAAATGAAACGTCTGATCACCTTACATATGCATCTATCTATAATTTCTTTCAAAAATATGACTTTACATTGTGTTCCTTATGAGGTAAACTTAACCTATGGGGGTTAGTATAAATTTATATTCTAAAACATTCTTATGTAAACATTATGTAAGTTTGTAATTACATATTCTTAAATTATTTCTGATTTCTGGTAAATCCTACATGTAGGCGGGTCCTCCTACGTGTGGGCTATGCTAAATTAACACGTGAAATTATCTTATCAATACATCCTGTATGTTGGACAATGTGGGCTTCTAAATTAGTTAAAAAATGTCACCAGATGGACGGCGAGTGTGCACCAAGACTCCAGGTGTGAGGGGCAAAAACCACGCTTTGTAGTAAGCCGAAGTCGACGAGCATCATGGTTGACAGGTGCATATATGGTGATTTTTTCTCTTATATTCTTGAATTAAACTAGGGAGCGGCAATCTGCAAACGAAGAACATCGTTACAGACTACCACGAGAACGATCCTAACCTATATGTGGTTTCTATTACATGGGGTGATTTACATACCTGCCGCCCCTTCTAAAGCAAATCAATTAGCATGTAAAAGGCGCCATTGCGCACGATATGGTCGGTACGCCGCCACGACGTACAGCCGGCACATTTTCATCCTCCCTATAAAGATGGAAAACATATTATCTCACGGATCACTATGTGAGGCCTGGGACCATAAACGTCCAAAGAAATTAACACTTACTTGCTCTTATAGCACTTTTTCAATTCTTTTATGTTAAATGATGTTCACTGTTCTCTTTGTCCGGAACGAAAAAGAAAAAAGGAAATTGAGATCCATCGATTACCTACCATTTACCTCTAGGTTTTAGTTATGGTCAAAACTCTCTGGTAAAATCCTTCTACACGACTGCAGTTGAAGAGAATACCAAGGGCGTGTAAAAATAAAATTATATATTCTTCAATAAATGTTCTAAACTTGACAAAAAAAACAAACATTTTTAATTTTCTCCACACAAAAGATTGTATGTCTATCGAAACATCTCGCAGAGGCACAGCCTTAGGAGACTCGATTATTTAGCAGATGCCACTTTTGTACGAAACCCACGTACAACTGTCAACGTCAGCTCCTAATAGCTGTCTTTGTTTCTGATATGTCTTCGAATGGAAATTGAACATTGAAAAGAAGAAGAAGACCTATTTTTGTTTACTACTAATGTTTATTTAAATACGAAAAATCGTGCTAAATTCTATGAAAACATGATGAAAGTTATTAGAAAACGACCAAATGAATTCCAAACGAGACCAAATGTTATCAAGTGAAAAAGTTATGTTCTAAACAATAGATGAAGAAGTGAGATGTCCACCAACGATTTGTGCTTTACAAGCTTTGTCACAACGTTTAATAGACTTGGCCTGGCTTACCAGCCTTCTCCAAGGACCCACTGGAGTATTACCGGCCGTCACAAGCTGCCTACTTCAAGAAATTCACAACGAACAAATTGACACGCAACAGTATATATATATATAATATATATTTAATATTATAAATGCGAAAGTAACTCTGTCTGTCTGTCTGTTACGCTTTCACGCCAAAACTACTGGACCGATTTGAATGAAATTTGGTATGGAAATAGTTTGAGACCCGGGAAAAAACATAGGATAGTTTTTATCCCACTGCGCAAAAAGAGGTTAATGTTTGTGCGCGATAACCGACATACGCGCGGGCGGATCCGCGCCCGGAAAGCTAGTTAACAATATGTGAATTAGTGTGACATAGCGGCACCAAAGAGACGCTTTACAAAATTACGAGGAGAGGAAGCGCTATCCACTCCTATAGCCGGGGTATTCTCTCACCGCTGAACTATCCATCCTCATTCGATGGTTAAGAACGAGAGGACAAATTAGAGTTATGAGTCATATGTCATGTTGGCTTAGCAGTCAGAGCATACCCTGGCTATAGGGGTGAATGGCACGGGTTCGAATCCCGCATATGACTACAAATTTTCTCTCGTTGTGATTTTGTTATGTAATCCGCGGAGCTTGCATTTTTGCTAAAATAGCTTCGGTAATATTAAAACCAAAGAGATGCACTAGCTAGCATGTCGAATTTCTTACAGTGAAATGCTCGGAATCGTACATTTGGAAACATCAGTTTAAACCTATCAATGGTAGTCCCGGTAAGTAAGTAGTTCTGTCACTATCATCTTTTAGTTTAAAAAATGTTTATCGTTTGTATAATTTCATGTGATCCTTCAGGTAATTAATATTCACATTTTACATAAATTGAAAATGGATATAGATGAATGACTAGGTTAGCAGCAAATTTACCTTTGCTCACAGCAAACAGAATTAGAGAGTATTCACGTTCCACATATAACGAATAAGTCAAAAGGATGAAAATACTAAGAAATTTACGAAAAACAATGAACACACCTTACAATTAATTCGAGTAGCGTACAAGCAACATAGGACCAACTATTCAAAAGGCTGCAACCGAAGTATCAATAAAAGAATAAATAGATATCCATCCCTATTATTCTATGTATATTAAATCAAAAAAGAGGCTGGTCATAGTGACCGAAAAATCATTGATTTCTTAACATCCAGCATATAAATAGTAAACGGCGCAATGTGAATATCAGCTTTGATAAGCAGTATAAAAATATTAAAATATCCGGCTTATTATGTGTAAGGACTAGAGGGTTTCATTTATATAAGTAGTTTTTTCAATTTTATTACATTTTCCACCAATAAAATGAAAATCGGTTCATTTAGTCGGTGATGAGAAAGCTGGTGTTACTCGTATGTGAGTCGGTATTTTGCGTAAATCAAAGTTGGTGTTATGCTTAGTTGGTATTTTCCGTTAATGGTATTTTCAGAGTTGTTTCGCGTTAATGGTTTTATACTTCAAAAGGAATTAATTTGATTAATAATTTCACTCTCGGCTCTTTTCGATATATCATTAATGGGGTTCTTATGAGCGAATGCCGAATGGCTTAATTTTTGTTGTACCTTAAATGTACCTTATGATGCATGAAAATGTAGCATTATGTATTCAGCAAACGTAACATATAGTAATTATAGCTCTAGAGATTAGCTGGGAAGTAATGTTTGGGTAGGGGCCCCATTTGGATCCCCGTAGTCATAAACTATACCACGATGTTGTGGCGTATTCGACTGGGCTCTTGGAATGTCACAGGACTACACCAGCGGATATATGTGCTGAAAGTTGAGGGAAACGTAAAGTGTTGTGTACCAACTTCCGAATGTGAATTACTTTTTGTTTATGTGTTCTGCTTTTAGAAAAAATATATTACATCCTATATTTTCTCTACATAAACAATAATAGGGGAAACTGGGGCACTTGATCCCCCCTTTTGTTTTTCATCTCTAATTTCCTTAGTGACTATCCATTTTCAAAGATATTGGTACTGAAATACGTGAAATTTATTTGCCTATAATTGATGTAAGACCCAAAGATATAAGTGTCTAAATTTAATAGTTATTTGACTAAAAGTAAAAATAGGGAATGGTATCAAGTGTCCCGTATATACGTAAGACTTGATCCCCCCATCTGGATGACTTGATCCTGGGGGATCAAGTCTCTCATATCTAGGTTCACATGATACTATTACTAAGGAAATAAATAAAAAATGTTTTTAGAATATGATAAACTTTTTTAGATTGTTTTCAAAATCACATGACATAGGTATATCACACCGTCTCCATACATAAATCAATTTCTAAATTTGAAACTTCCGCTTCGTAAAAATATTTTTTTTTGGGCCTTCTTTTGTTTTGTATACTCGATGCATGATTTCTGTAAATAATATATCTAAGGTTATTTCCTTAAGATTCCGTATAATTACTTCATCCATAATGATTTCAGGATAACAACGTCAACTGCTGAACATATAGTGTCCACACTTCTAGAATTTGGCAATGATATCAATTATGCTATCATTATCAAAGCTCCCATTAGGTAGCATGGGAATTTAAAAATAACTATAGCTCATATAATATCAAAAAAACAATCAAGAAAAACAAAGTACGAGTAATAGGGAGATTTGATCCCCGAATCAACTCTCCCTTAAAAATATGTACCATGTGTCCCTAATAGACTTGGATTATGAAATGTTACAATAGTGCATGAAAACGACAGGAAAGCTCTTTAATTTACTTAAAATGCATAATTCATTAATAATTGTTCATGATAAAGTGATTACTATATTCATTTCGACACTTTTTCTCAATAAAAAATGATCATAAAAAAATGTCAACAAACTGTCACAGCTGACAGTGCCATAAAGTTTGCTGCTGCCATAGACTAAAAGTGTTGCTAGCGTAAATCAATGTAGCGGTAATAGTAGATTCACAATTTAAATGTACCAAGTCACCCAGAGGGATCTACTGTCCCCAGTTTCCCCTATAATTCACATTCGGAAGTTGGTTATATTGAAATCAAAATACAGTGAGTCATTATTCTAGGTGTATGTTTATATGTTAATTGCAAGCATTCGCATTAGCTAGCACCTTCCCGGCAAGATGTTCGAACAAAAAAGTGTTGTCGCCATTGTCATGCCAGAGAAAAACGGCATCACTACCGCCATCTATCTGGCACTTTGGGACTTATAGACACTTAAAAGTACGGAATTCATTAGAAACTACCACTGTAGCGTCAACGACTTGCTTTCGATAGTCTTTCTCTATGACAAGGGATTTACTTAATATCCGCCCAGGGAATGAGACGTTGATGCTAACAGTGCAGCACACTTTTGATTTGGCGTTCAGTGAGAACAGACGTTTGGCTATATTATATAAAGTTAACGAATAAGTATGTGAATTTGTGAAATCTATAATATAAGTCATATTTTTTTTATTTTAGCTCAAAGGGCGTGGAAGTAGATTAGTCATTATGGGAACCATAGAGGTATAAATTGCTTTCTCTTTTCTGTGATGGGAACACTCGCTTGAAACATCGAGAGTACTGTAGGTAAATCCTAATGCATTTGTTTGGTCTCTTTCTTATGAACATACATATTACTAATCAAAGATATAGCCAAAAATACCAATAGTTGCAATTACAAAAAAACCCTATTGTAACCCATAGAGGAGCAGTGCTGGTTGTTTTTTTCTTCAGAGGTTGTATTTAGTTTTTAACGAAGGACGGAGAAGTTTGGCTACTAGCGCCTTTCCGAATGAAAATTGTTTTATTTAATTAATTTTATCTTAAAATGTTATATTTTAATTGATGCATTTTTTACTTTGTAAGTAGGTACCACATAAGCGTTGTTTACAGATAACAAACATAACAACTACTTATACTTAACACATGATTTAAGATTTCACACTGAATATTTTCCAACTTATTTGTTTATGATTCCCCTTAACTACTCATCAAATATTATGACACCTCTAAAACTGTTGTCGTACACTGCGTTCCGAGACTCCTTCCAAGCGTGGGGATTATGGCAAATCCCCCTGCTTACGGTAACAAAATACACAGCTAATTGAGAGTAGTCTACGTTCACTTATTGCGTCGTAGTTCGTGTTATTAGTGAAAACATATTGGACTGACACCATATGAATCGGATAAGGGTAAGATGTTTGTAGAAGTATTAAGTTGCTTCCATTCCCGATGTGTAAATATTCAGTTGGTTGCTTTCTAATCCGTATCGCAGGTAATTCAACCCGCTGGTCGAGAAACTCCTTACCTATATCTGCAACAAGCAAAAGATCTGTTGCACTTGTTAGAATTATATACAGTCGAGATGTTTATATATTTCTATAATCTTTCTTAAACTTAGAATAGATTATGTAATTATAGAATATCCTAAAACTTATTGATTTAAATGACATTTTTAATAACCGCCACACTGAAATCTTGTTGTATCTGTAGTAATTCTAGACTAGCCAATGAAGAACCATCCTGTCTAAATTCGGATTGGCTGTTACGTTCTGGCGGGAGCTATTAGGTCTCTTATTGGTTGTAATAAACATGGCGCGAAGTTTCATAAAGAGGCGACAGACACTTGGCGCCAGTCATTTCTATAAAACCAATGTCTCACCTTACTGAGCTCTCTTTATTTCTTCACAAGTGACTGCCGCATCGTGACCTATCGCTGATTAAGTTAAGTGTTCTTTTATTGATATATATATAGTGTAACATAACTGCTGTTCACGTGTTGTATATGGGTCTAGGTTTGTTGGCTTTGTTCTTCATAAATAGTTGGCCCATTTGATTATATCGTTGTGAATGGTAACTATAAACTTATACACAATTAATTAATGTGAACCTAATGTATTATGTTTAATAAAGTGTTCAATGTGTTCCTATAAATGTTGTATCTTTTAAGCTTGCCTTATGATTCCCTTTTCGTAGAAAACCTAGTAAGTTAGGTAGTTAATTACTCAGCTAATAGTAACTTATTACATGGGATCGCCTTCTGCCAAACATCTTCTAATTTGAGCCTATATTATTCCATAAATAAATGCTATCTATCTTGATAAATCTCACACACTCTTACTTATAAAATACAGTCGAATTGAGAACTTTTTCCTTTTTTTGGTTACAATATAAAAATAGATTTCTAACTCCACATGCTAGGGTGTGCTAGGGTGCAATAAGTATATATTATTTCGGGTACCTAATCATGTAGTGGAGGCGCATGAAATAATAATTTCATTACATTTTACAAGAATGTCAACGTCATACACAATATTATTACATTTTAAGTTTGTATAACTCACTCCGTTCAAGAGCTAGAGACCCGTGATATATGAAAAGATGGACGGACAACCAAACCAACATTATCAAGACTCCCCTTTGCCCTTTGAGCACCAAACCCTGGTAAAAAATCACTAATTTTTCAAAACAGATTTTATACAAATTTCATTCTCCCAGTAAACACTTACCGATTGTACGAGTAATATTTCAACTACACTGCACCGATCCAAAGCGAGCAAGGCAAATGTTGTTTCAGTCTAATACGTATTTATTTTTTACTAATTAATAATAATCATAATAATAGTCATTCTTGTTGTTTTTTCTGTAATTTTATATGGTTATATTATGGAAGGTTGTAATAAATATTATGTTTTTTTTTATGGTATTGTGAACAAGCTCGAGGCGCACCTGATGTTAAGCGGACTAGCCTCTGCCTATAACAGATGCATTTCGTCACGTCACGAATTGCACTGCGCCCGTCACTTTGAGATACTTAGTTGTAAGTCTCATGAGCCTGTAATTTAACTGGCTCTCAAGGACTGCTGCCGGAACACACCGTTAGGTGCTTGGCGACAGATTTTCTACTTGAGGGTGGTCGCTAGCCAGGCGGGCATTCGCAAAAAGCCCTTCCCACCGCATGGTGGAAGGGCTTTTTGCGCTCAAGCCCGCGGCGGGATTCGAACCATGGACCTGCTGCGCGGCATTCCATAGTCAATGCAACTGAGCCATCAAAAAATTAAATTTTAAAATTGTTGTATGAAAAAGGCGACGTATGTCAGCGGTTTTTTTTATAATATGAATATTGTAAAAAAATGTTGTAAAATAAATGAAGATAATAATAATAATGTTTTTTGATCCTATCCTGATAAAAGTCAATGTAGCACTGTCTCTCATACAAGATGTTTAACCTGTATAATGATGAGAGACAATACATTTCCACAATTATGTCATATAGATTAAGTTAACTGTACTTGTAAACAAAACAACATTATTTAAATATTTTTTTTACATAATGTGATAGTCAAGGGTATAAACTTATTTGGCTCTTTGGATAATAATTATGATGTAAAATGTCTTATCGAAGTATTTTTATCACTGTTTGTAATAATAATTTTGAAAATTTTTGCAAAGCTCCTTACGGATTATTGCGACAGCTGTCATAGAGAGCTAGTAATTCTAAGCTAGCCTGAACAACATCTTCGACGGCATCACTTAACATCAGCTTAGATAGTGGTGTTAGTAACTGCTAAAAAAAATACTGAATTTAATGTACATTTTGTTTGCCGTTTGAGTCTTTACCTATGGAGAATTTTAAACGCGAAACCAAAAACCAAAGGTACGCATGCAAACTGGGACATATCAAGAGGGTGGTTGTCAAGTGTCAACCCTACACAGGACGGTCTGTGAATGCCAGCCGAGTATATTTTTCAAATAAAATATTCACGCCGTAACTCGGTTACCAAGTCTACAAAATGAACAAATGATGAAAAAAAAACAAATTTCACTGTTATGTACCCACGAAACTCGGGATTTCCGGAGCACGTATGAAAAGATTAAACCGCGGCGCAGCGCCTAGTTTTCATGCCGCAATATTCATTTTAATTTTTCTCTTAAATTCTTGGTTCGATGGTTTCCAAATTATTTATATTTTGGTGAGGTGAGATTTAATTGTCTTATGTGTGAAAATTTTTACACAAATTTTGTAGTTTAAAGTCTAATCTCATTAATAACCAGCGCACTCTTAAATCTAGTACCTACAACATTAGATAAGGCCCGGCTCATCTCATATGTGGGGAACTATGATGATTAACTTTAGTATAGGTTTGCATGACCCCTAGTCTGACATTTCGAGTATATGGTGCATTTCATTTTTTTTTAAAGTAAAACAAATACAAAGTATATATTGTGAAAAGTTTTGGATTTCGTTTTAAAAGCTTAGCGGTAGTTAAACTTTCCTGAAGCAACACCCTGCAAGAATTCTCGTTTATAGTATAGCCGCTTCAATTTAGCTTACCCTTAGATGTATTAACGCACCGCCGCGCCGCGGGCCCCAGCCGTCTTCACATCAGTTCGTTATTACGTCAGTCTGCTTGCGAAGGGCCAACTGTCTGCAAATCGTGGATGTACTCAGGGCTGATTTCAAGGGGGCAACGCTGTCTCTGTCACAAGCCATTTATCATTGACAATAGTTTGATATTATTTAATGACACACGTAAAGGTATAAAAGTAGGTGAAGCTCAGTTGTTGTTAGAGCTCAAGAAGACTTTAATATTTCACGAGGTACTGCATACGAACCTTTCCATAGTATGCTCAAATTGTATATATTTTCGTTAATTTCGAAGACGACTATGTCACACCAAATGCTATACGATTTAATTATCATCACGTGCTACAATTGTTTTATATTTTATGTTTTGTATTGTGTTAATATGGTTCATAGGACATTTATTTGTTAAAGTTTAATTGACCCAATACAAATATTTATTATTATGACATTTACAACTCTAGACACTAGAAACTTGCTATCCATTAAAATGACCACCTTTAATTTTGCAATCCGGAAAACAGCAATATTACGGCTTAATTTATAGGTCAATACAGATCTCTTCATCACTAATAATGGTACTGCCTATTAAAATATTGTTGTACATGAATGCAGAATTGAGCCTTTTACTGAAACAAAATCGCTTATAGTAAAAATTCCATCAGATTAGGACCCTTCCACGAGGCTTTTCTACGTATGATATATGCCGCTAGTTGAAATTATTGTTAAATAGTATGTCAAGAATTGAGTCTGTCCCATTTTAACCTGGCTCCGTTCATGTTACGACTACTAAACCTTTTACAGCAGACGGAGAGCAAACACCCCTCCTCTAGAACGGGGTAGCATTCGAATGAACTGCAAATGGTTCTGACAATAATTTTCATTTGTATTTGATAGATATACCATTCATAGTTGACAATAGGATTCGATGCAGTCATTTTAAGTACACAATGGGGGATAGATTTAGTCCTTCAGTCATTAATTACTAGTCTAGTCTTTTTAGTAGTCTTATTTACAAGTCGTCATGTTACTAAAATATATAATTAATGGCTTATGAAATAGCTACCAATCCAATCCAGGTCCAATTCTGTACATGGCAGATATTTTGAAAAAAAAAAATGTACAGTACTCTGTAGCTGATACTGATGCCGAAACTATATTTTTTTTATTTTTGTCTGTCTTTCTGTCTGTCTGTCTGTCTGTCTGTCTGTCTGTCTGTCTGTATCCCGGCCGCGTATCACTCCAAAACTACTGAATGGATTTCAATGAAACTTAGCATGATTGGAGTTCATACTACAAGGTAGGATAATTTAGCTTTTTATCCCGAAATTCAGCATGGTTCCCTTGGGAGAGGGGATGAAAGTCAAAATATACACTTAGTTGTAATTTATTAACGCGTAGTCCGATTTCAGACGTTCTTTTTAGGGTTCCGTACCCAAAGGGTAAAAACGGTCTGTCCCGCTGTCCGTCCGTCCGTCTGTCCGTCCATCCGTCCGTCCGTCTGTCACCAGGCTGTATCTCAAGAACGGTGATAGCTAGACAGTTGAAATTTTCACAGATGATGTATTTCTGTTGCCGCTATAACAACAAATACAAAAAGTTGGCCAAGTGCGAGTTGGACTCGCTCACGTTAAAACAAAAAAAGGTTAAAATATGAAGTCTAAAGTTGTATAGCTAATGGTACGGAACCCTTCGTGCGCGAGTCCGACTCGCACTTGGCCGATTTTTTTGTTAGAATAGTGGTACTTTAAAATTTATCCCGTAAATATTTCAAAGTCATCGGATTTGCAGTTCAGAAATTACAGACATCACAACCTAAATATTACGTTCCAAATAACACACCCCGAATGTACAGGAACCTTTGAACGTACGGCTCATCTTAAGCTGGCGTTTGCACTTTATCGTATAGGTATAATAGATAGGTCTGTAGTCGGACGTCTCCAAAAAACTGATTTTTCAAACGATAAAACACAGTTTTTTTTGTTACGATAAGCACAACTTCCCTACGTATATTTTTCATAACATGCAATGCTCTAATAAGTCTAATCTACACCTATAACAGGTTGCAGAAGGCGGGTAGGGAAGCGCGAGGGGTAAGACGCTTACATTTATCTATTTATACCTGTAACAGGTCCAATTCAGTACATGGCAGATATTTTGAAAAAAAAATTTACAGTACTCTGTAGCTGATACTAATGCCGAAATTGTATTTTTTTATTTTTGTCCGTCTGTCTGTCTGTAACCCGGCCGCGCATCACTCCAAAACTACTGAATGGATTTCAATGAAACTTAGCATGATTTGAGTTCATACTACGAGGTAGGATAATTTATGCTTTTTATCCCGAAATTCAGTATAGTTCTCTTGGGAGTGAGGATGAATGTCAAAATATACACTTAGTTGTAATTTATTCACGCGTAGTCCGATTTCATAACTTCTTTTCAGGGTTCCGTACCCAAAGCGTAAAAACGCGACCCTATTACTGAGATTTCGCTGTCCGTCCGTCCATCCGTCCGTCCGTCTATCACCAGGCTGTATCTCAAGAACGGTGATAGCTAGACAGTTGAAATTTTCACAGATGATGTATTTTTACAGAAATTACAGACATCACAACCTAAATATTACGTTTCAAATAACACACCCCGAATGTACAGGAACCTTTGAACGTATGGCTCATCTTAAGCTGGCGTTTGCACTTTATCGTATAGGTATAATAGATAGGTCTGTAGTCGGACCTCTCCAAAAGACTGATTTTTCAAACGATAAAACACAGTTTTTTTATTACGATAAGCACAACTTCCCTACGTATATTTTTCATAACATGCAATGCTCTAATCAATCTAATCTATACCTATAACAGGTTGCAGAAAGCGGGTAGGGAAGCGCGAAGGGTAAGATGCTTAAATTTATCTATTTATACTTATAATAAAACTGTAACAGGTCCAATTCTGTACATTGCAGATATTTTGAAAATATGTTTTGAGAGCAATCTGAAGCTGATACTGATGCAAAAACTGTTTTTTTTTCTGGCTGTCTGTCTGTATCCCGGCCTCGCATCACTCCAAAACTACTGAATGGATTTGAATGAAACTTAGCACGATTCGAGTTCATACTACGAAGAAGGACATACGATACTTTTATCCCGAAATTCAGTACGGTTCTTTTGGGAAAGGGGATGAAAGTCAAAATATACATTTAGTTGTAATTTATTAACGCGTAGTCCGATTTCAATCATTCTTTTTTTGTTACAATAGTGGTTATTTAATTATTTTCCCGTAAATATTTCAAAGTCCTCAGTTTTGCAGTTCAGAAATTACAGATATCACAAAAGAAATATTTCGTTTTAAATAACTTAGACCGCGGAATGTTGAGAAACCCTTGAACGTACGGCTCATCTTAGTCCCACAGGCAGCCCGGAACCCCACGGGAAGCCCGACACCCCACGGACAGACCGGCATCCCACGTGCAGCCCGGCGCCCCACGGGCAGCACGGCACCCTTATTTAGTTTTGCAAGCTAGCTACGATAAAACTCTAAAATGTGGTACATTCACCACAATCAGTTTTTTAAACTACATATCTTTCTTTTGACGGATACATTTCGGAGACTGCGCAATGAAAGTGCACATTGTTGTCTTAGGTTTTCGCGATTGTTACACTTAGTATTTAAACAACTTTAAACGGTTTAAATCGCGTATATTTATCATTATTTTTGTCCCGACGTTTCAAACACTTTGTAGTGATTGTGGTCACGGGGTGACTGTCGGGACAAAAATAATGATAAATATACGTGATTTAATCCGTTTAAAGTTGGAAGTGCACAACTTTAGTAGACTGTTATACAAGGGTCGAAAGGAATTGGTAACTTTCACCCGCGGTCAGCTCTCTACTTTTCATATCGAATTTAAAGAAAGTAAATAAAGTAGCTTTTCTAAAAATTATTCATTGATAAAATAACATACTTACTAAAAATTTATTGAGAGGTTTGAACTATTTGTGAAATTTTACGTAAAATTTTGTTTGGAATATTTTCGGGTGGCTATAGCCCGAATAAGAATCTCTCTGCTTTTCACTACTAATATAAGGAATAACGATATAAATATAGTATTTTTATATTATTTATTTTGATTTTAATAACATGAGCAGTACATTTTTAAATTAATGCGGCTATAGTCCAAGTAGGAATCGATGACTTACATCCGTGTTAAACACTCTACTTTTCATTTAAAATATGAGGAGGGTAAAAAAATAGTAGTTTTTCTAAATATTTACTAAAAATAATAAACATGAGTAGAAGATACAAAGATACACTAGGAGTTAGAACAATGAAATTTAGGGAGTTTTAATTCTTTTTTAACCTACACTTTTTACCTTATATTTAGTTACTACCCTGCCAAACATAGTTGTTATTAATTGTTTTACAACAACAGAATATTTTACAACGAAAAATCTTAGACATATAACTTTGTTTACACCAATGTTATTCCCGGCCTTAGGTGGGAAGGAGCGTCTCCCACCCGCTACTCAGATCAAACAAACACTACTTTCCGAGAATGAGAAATAAAAAAAAACTATCTACCGTCAAACAAACCTCCGTTTTAAAATCGAAATTCTAAAGAAACGCACAATGTACTTTGCTTCAACATTTATTGTGCGAACCGGGAAAGAACTCTCTGAGTTACTTAACTACTGTCTTCTGGAAAATACAACCCGGGAGTTTTAAAATCCAAAGTAGAAAGCTCCATTCTGAGCTATGGTTTACTATAAGAGTGCTTCACCGCAGACCACAGTGTTGCTTAATATGAGATAAACAGTGCACAAATGTGAATAATTAGTGTGCAGGTACGGCAATCGCGAACGAAGTCGCGGGTACAGCTAGTTCTTAAATATAATTTATCATTTCTGGCAGTGAAGGAAAAAGGTTTCCGTACATTCATGTATACAAGTTTCTACAAAATTCAGGATGAGTTCTCTCCTAATTAATAGACGATTAGGCGAAAATTAGTTCTCCTTACGAGGAACCCAGATCACAATTCTAATTTATCACGTACAAATAAATAGTATATTACAATTATTTTCAGTTTATTTTTTACTGGTATTGTTCTGAAGACACATTTCAAGCTTGGCAATATTTATACTTATAAAACAAAAGCCTGTCTTTAAGAGGACTTACACAAAGCCCTCAAACAATTTCCGTGTAAATTTATGAGAGTTATACGTAAATAACAAAGATTCTTCAATAGCATAGCTTGAAAATATGAAGTGGGCGAACAGACGCGGTATAAAGAGTTCAGCGAAGCGATGAAAGAAGTTCGCCGGCATTGTTCCTTTCTGCCGCCACAGTGCTTCAAAATATAAGGATTTCAATACCAGCCTTTTTTAATATAAATTTCGGGATGACATATTTATCAACCTATTGTTTAATGTATGTTGATAATTATTACACAATAGGTTGATAAATATAATTGTATATATACACAGTTTAAAAACTGATTAACAGTATTTGCTAAAAAATCTATCGCTAAGCAACTAACGGCTGCTGTCCTTGAGGACCAGATTCCAAAATAGTAATTATTCAAGTTACGAATATAATACTGTAGATTACATTGTCTACAATGCAAAACATCATATTAGGTTCGGATGGTGGAAGGGCATTTTGCGAATGCCCGCCTGGCTAGCGACTTCCTTCATGTAGAAAATCTGTCAAGCACCTGTTAACACCTTCGACCACATCATCACTTACCATCAGGTAAAATTGTGGTCAAAAGCTTACCTATTAGCGATAAAAAGCAGTAATAGCTCAGTGGCTTTGGCTATGGACTGCTGCACAGCATGTCCATGGTTCGATTCCCGCCGCAGGCTTCAGCTTCACCGCATGGTGGAAAGGCATTTTGCGAATGCCCGCCTGGCTAGCTACCGCCTACATAAGTAGAAAATCTGTCGCGAATCACCTAACGGTGTGTTCCGGCAGCAGTCCTTGAGAGCCAGTGAAATTACAAGCACATGAGACTTAACAACTATGTCTCAATTTTACTATAAAAACTAACGTGGTTTTCACTCATTTTAGTAAATAATACGGGATAACTCGCGTGAATCAGTCAGATAGCTCCGACTATAGTTTCAACCACATTCGGTGATCTTTTTCAAGGAGAGCTCGGGACGCCCGCGTTGACGTCTCGCTATTTTATCGTCACGTAAACTATTTTTCAAACCCAAAATTTATTATTTTTGGATAATAATAATAATAATAATAATAAATATTTATTTTCCAAAGAAGTTAATCTTATAGCTAATGAAAATACTCCAGAGTTGTACTGTTAAAGATAGCATAAGTATTTAACCAGTGAATCTCAAACTAGGCGAGAGCCTGTATCTTGAGATTCAGAGTGCGATTGAACAGATGTAAATAACAGTTGTAGCAATATAACATAGTAATATTATAATATAAATTAGCCTAAGGAAAATTGTTTATACCATTTGCAAAACAAAACATTCGTTATGTATATCGTTATGTTAAAAGTACATTTACTTTACACTGAACAATAGTTGAAAGGAGTTTGTGTGTGAGGGTGTGTGTGTGTGTGAGGGTGTGTGTGTGTGTGAGGGTGTGTGTGTGTATGTGAAGTTCTGTAAAAATTTTAAATGAGACTTTCTGTTTCCTCATACGACAATTTCATCAGAAAATCCTTTACTAATTTTATGCAAGTGAACAGGGAGCAGTCTTTGATATTGCACAATTTAGACAAATTATTATATATTTTGGGATGGGCATAGTCTGGACTTCGTTTTACGAGTAGGGAAGTGGCACATGGGAGGGGTATGCGAAAGACTCGCTTTGACATAATGTTTTCATAATCCGCCCTTTTTAGGAGACCCTTATGTGTTTTGATGATTGCTCTTAAAATAAACAATTGACGAACACGCAGCACCTGAATTTCTTCGTACAGTTTGTCAGTTGGATAACGGAAAGTTTTTTTTAGAGACACTTTTAGGAGAGCTCGCTGAGCTCTTTCTATCGTTATGAAATTACTCTTCCCTGCGCTACCCCAAACTGACACACAATATTGGAGAATAGATTGACATAAGGTCATGTATACTTGACGTATAACATCAAATGGCGTGCAGTCCCTAAGTTTCTTCATTACGAAGATAAGTTTTCTTACGCGGCCAGACAGCTCCACGATATGATTATTATAGGATAAATTTTCATCGATTGTTATACCTAAATATTTGATACATGTAGCTTTCTGTATGACAGCACATGGGCAGATATTTAGTCGCCTATTGCCTTTCTCTAAATTGCAGGAGTGAATTTTAATAATGAGATCGGTAGGAGGGCTAGACACGATAGTTTTTGAAAAGGCGACGTATTTCGTTTTTTCTGTGTTCAGAGTGAGAAGATTTCTGTCAAGCAAGTTAGCTATTGTTTCAAGACCGTCTTCCGCGAGATTGTGTAATTGTTCCCAGTTTTGGTGGTAAAAGACAATAGCAGTGTCATCAGCGTATGTCACTATTTCTGCATTTTTGAGTGAACAATTAATGATATCATTGATATATAATGTAAACAACGTGGGGCCTAGAATACTTCCCTGTGGAACTCCGTATTTGATAGGGAGAGTATCACTGCAGTTGGGACCTATTTTTACAAATTGTTGTCGATCCTTGAGATAACTTGTGAACCAATCTAGGGCCACGCCTCTTATTCCTAGATGTTCTAATTTCTTTAGCAGTAAACCAACCGAGACGGTGTCAAAAGCTTTTGCCAGATCTAAGAATACGGCTAAGCAACAATCGTTCCTTTCTACGTGAGAAGACACAATATTGACTAAAGACGACGTTGCGTCTTCTGTTGACCTTCCTCGTCGGAAACCATATTGTTTGTCTGAGAGCAAGTTATATTTTTCCACGTAAGAGACTAAGCGACTGTTTACAATTTTTTCAAGAACTTTGGACACAGTACTCAATAAAGCTATAGGCCTGTAATTTTCTGGAAGATTTTTGGTTCCTTTTTTGTAAATTGGGGAAATGGCAGCAGTTTTCCAGCAGACAGGAAATTTTCCTGATTCGAGACTTAAGTTCATTATGTGAGTCAGAGGAACGACTATTGAACACAGTGTTTTTTTAAGTAAAATAGATGTAAATTTATCAGAACCGGGCGAGCAATCATTTTTGAGTTGAGATATTATTTTAGTTATTTCGTAGGGATCTGTAGGATTCAGAAAAAATGAATGGTTGAAAAAGGTAAGAGATTTGTGTTCATTTATCAGTACATCTTCTGTCATGCCCAATTTATTAAGAATAGTAACTGCAAGCCTTTTACCAACTGATGTGAAATGTTGGTTACAGTGTAAAAGTGAAAGATTAATGTCGTCCTTGAAAAGATTTAAAAGTTCCTTCGAGCCTTGGGTGTCAGTTGTGGTGTGAATAATACTTTTGATAGCTTTCCATAACTTTTTTGGGTTATTTCTGCCTTCTTCTAATTGATGACGATTGTAGTCATTTTTTAATTTTTTTAAAAGTTTGTTGCAGAAATTGCGATACCTTGTATACACCTTTCGCCGAACAACGTCATCAGGATGATTTTTTAGATCAAGGTGCAGTTTGTCTCTGTGTCGCATACATCGTAAAAGCCCTGGCGTAATCCATGGTTTCATGGTCACCCATTTTCGTCCAATTTTAACAGTATGCGTGTTTTTTTCTAGGATAGAGGTGATCATTCTGTTAAAGTTGTTAGTGGCAGAATTTAAATCGAAGTCTTTAGTTACATCGGACCAGTTGATAGAGTTAATTTCAGTAACAGCGGTGTCAATATCAAGTTTAGTGATAATATTTTGCTTAGTGGCGAACTTTTTGAACAAACAAGTGCCGGCAATCGTTATACTATGATCCGTGACTGAGGTATGACAAATTATTCCCATCGTCTCTTGGTGTGACTTTACAAAAATGTGATCCAGGCAGGCTTCTCCTCTTGTAGGCTTGGGAATCGCGGGAAGCAAACCATGAGTAGCCATCAGACATAGATAATCTAAATGATGATTATCGGTTATTTTACATATATCTATATTTAGGTCTCCAGCGACTGCAATATATGGGTAATTTTTTAAACTAGTAAGGGTATCATCTATGGAATTAATAAAAGGCTCAAGATTTGTTACTTTAGTAGATGGAGATCTGTAGATACCAAGAATGGCATACGAGTTGTCTATAGTTATAAGAAGAGAGTCAGCGTCAATAATTTTTGGTTCGTAGATTTTGGTGTTAAGAGAGGATTTGGCATATATAATGACACCCCCATTTTTGTTTTTTTGTATTGTAGTACGGTAAGCATTATATCCTGGAAGTGAATCAATTATTAGACCGTCTCTTAGCCAGCATTCAGATAAAACGATAATATCTACGTTCGCGTCTATGCGCTGAAGTGCAATAGTGAACTTGTCAAAGTTACACTGGAAGCTTCTGACGTTAAAAGCAAGTATTTTAAATTTTTTGTCAGATTTAGTTATGTAATTCTTACAAAGTTCTGCAGAATCGATTGAATGACATTTGATGGCTATGGTTTCGTCAATGTCATTAGCAACATCAAGTAAAGCCATCATTAAAGTAAAAGAACTTGAAAGTTGTGAGTGTCAGAGACCTAGGTGTTATTCTTTTTTGTGAAGTTATTATGTGGGCAAGAACATAAATATTATAAAATTTAGGTGTGAGAGGTGAGTGTATGTGACTGGGTAACTGTAAGATGGAAAGTAGAAAATTGTGTGTGTCGATTTTTGAATGTAATGTTATGATTAGCAGTAAAAAAGTGTATGTAATTTTTAAAACTATTGTTACATTATTTTTCTGTGAGACAAGTGTAGTTGAATTGATTAAAATAATTGTTTCATGCACAGTATTAAATATCAAGCGAATAGTACTACATCGATTATGCAGGTGAAGGGTGGAGTTGCTGTTGAAGTTCCACCATAGATCTGATGGGGACTGCTGGGTTTCCTTCGCGCTTTCTGATGTAAATCGTTCCGTTTTTGACCCAACAATATTTGTAATCAGCGGTTTTAGTTTGCTGCCTTGTGGTACGAAATAAGTTTCGTGCTTCTTTAGTCAGGCGCTCATTAACATAAATGGTTCTTGCGGGGCCTTTTATATCCACATCAGCACAGGTCAAGTTCCGTCTCGTTTTGCTAGCTTGTAGGAATGCTTCTCTATCTTGTCGGCGAATGAAGCGGACAACTAGCGGTCGCGGGGCCCCAGAGCTTGTAGCGGAGGAGGTGTCACCAGTATGAGCACTAATACTCTCGCGATTTCGGATTTTCGGTCCCACACGTGTCACAAAATCAAGGTCATTTTTATCAACGACGGATCCAATTTTTTGGGATATCAATTTTACTAAATGGATTGGGCTTTCGTCGGCTGACTCATTTAATCCCGATA
This sequence comes from Plagodis dolabraria, assembly GCA_963854805.1. Classification (NCBI taxonomy): domain Eukaryota; kingdom Metazoa; phylum Arthropoda; class Insecta; order Lepidoptera; family Geometridae; genus Plagodis; species Plagodis dolabraria. Next base: position 17,847,330 of record OY978460.1, on the reverse strand, counting down.
TCTCAATTTCATTTCGGAGGCTACTTTGAGTGTGTGTTTTGAGCTCGTGACTTAACTCGGCTATTTTGTTATGGCAAAAAAATATTTCTTTCTCCTGCTCTTCAAGAATCCGTAGCCGAGACATAACATCCTCCAATTTTTTATCCTGCTCATCAATACGGTTGAAGCATTGTTTTACGTGATCTGTTAATCCTAATATGTGTGTTTTCATTTCACTGATGTCTCCACGCAGTAACTTAAAATCCGATGTCAATAAAGAAATGTTTTCAGACTCGGCAGGTTGGACGGTAATGGACGGACTGGCCACGGTAGGAGTTTGACGGCCACTATCTCGTAGTTGCGCATTTACGCCATCGCTATCCAGAACCGCGGCAGCAACAGTTAATGATAATGCGGGCGGCCGGGCCCCGCCATGGTTGACGTCGGCCCCGTAGCACGAACTGGCGTGTTTGAGTTGTCCGAACGCGGTTCCTTGCATCGGCACATAGGGCAAATCCAGTTTATTTTAAAATCATCTGATGGTTTACGGTCCGTGATATTTACACAAATCAAGTGATAGTAGCCGCTGCATTTTGAGCATATAATGTTTGGCGAGCTTAAGCGTATTGGTTTAGTGCAAGCCGCGCAGCTGTTAACCATTCTTAAATGATTTAAAACACGTTTTACAAAAGTTATGGATAACACAGTAAAGTTGATTTCGGAGTCCAAAGTCCAAGCGCCGTCTTGCGGTCGGTGGTTTGAGAGTGAAGAAGACAAAAATATTCAATTACGCAGCCCGTCCCGTTTCACCGAGGTGTAGAGGAACCTACCTCAGCAGTCAGCGGTCACGACTACTGCTAGCAATCTGTGGCACAACTAGTTAACGGTGCACTTCGAGTGGAATATTTTAGATATTAGATGCACTTAACTATGACACTAATCACTAGAGTGTTATGTGTTAAAATCGTGTGATATGGACAGTAAAAATTCAGTAGCACAGGTAACGCGTCCACACCTTGATAATGTCAGTATCGCACTCCGGATGTATTAGTTTAATTTTAAATTTTAAATCGATTTATTATATAAAAAAAAACAATTCATTATCTCATACCTTCATGTCGGTCACAATTGTCGACGGATATCTAATATTCTGTTATTTTTATAGGACGTCATCGTTCACAGCGCTCCATTCCTTTTTCACTCATATAAATCTCCACACTTATTGTTAGTATTTTTTTTATGTGACTACCAAAATATTCACAAGATATAATGTATATGGCTATATTACGTTTGCCGGGTCAGCTAGTACTATATATTAATAGAGTTAAGTATAATACAACCCTCGGATAACAGTTTCGTCGGAATATTTTAATTTAGGTTTTCAACCTTGAAACTTGTTAAAAGGATTAGAATTTTAATTAAAGTATCAAGTCGTGAATCCGTGGACAGCAAATCGGGTGGAAAAAGAGAAGTAAAACATTTCCCTTTTCTGTTCAAAGAAATATTTACGATGGACAAGTTCGGGTTTCAATCATCAAATAATAAGTATTCTTATGTAGCTTCTGTGCGTAGAATTCCGTTATAACGATCCCTCGGGAAATACTTAGGAATTGAAATTAAAAGTTTCCTACATACTGGGTCCAGGGAGTAAGGAAGCCGACGCGTCGATTCCGGTTGTTTTATTAGGGTTGCAGCCGTAATTATATCGTGGTAGGGCATTTTGAGAATGCGCAAACTAGCTACCCCTTCAAGTAGAAAATCAAACCAAAACACCTGAGTGTTACGGCAGCTGGCACTGAGAGCCAGTTTCCATTTTAGTTAAAGCCTGTTCAACAACTTCGAATGCATCATCACTTACCATCAGGTGAGATTGTGACCAAAGGCTTAATTATATAAGTTATAACAGTAAATAAAAACACATATACTTGTCTTACCCTCGTATAATTATGATAATTAGTGTTCTGTGTACTTATGAAAATAAATATTGTCTAAATAATAACAATAAGGTGGTGATGCTTGAGTAACTGCTATCTAAGATTTATGAATATTAGGCAGGTATTGTATACTTGAAGGTCAAACAAAATATTAAAGAAACAGTCTCCAAGATAAAGTAGGTTATTTGAATATTAACGCGATCCAGTATTTCCGCGTTAAACCACTCGAATTAGAAATTTGTTCTTGCTTCATAATGATTATCACGAGACTTAACAACTGTATGTTTCAGTGGACGGGCGCAGTGTAATTTGTCACTTGACAAAATGCACCTATTATAGGCAGATGTAAGTCAGCTTAATATAAGACGGACTTCGCGCTTGTTCTATCACAATCCCATAAAAATACATGATAATGAAGACACTCTCAAATGCTGATTTTTTTTCACAATCTGACTGCATCGAAGGAGTGAAAGGGAGGCAGCGATGGTGAAATCGCGATCAGTTTATATAAAATTGAAAAGCAAGTTTAATAACACAAAACCAGTAACGTAAATCGAAAATGTAACTTTTCTTGTGCCTCTTGATAAGGTTTTGCTATTTTATTAATATATTTTCATACACATTCATACGTAATCAATAAGATATTTACGTTTATCCTAATTTAGAGTCAACTTTTCAATTTTATTCTATAGAGAAAATTTTAAGGAAACATGTTTCGGTCTTTTCATGGCCTTTAATATCTATAGATGATCAAGATTAACATATAATGTCCTTACTGCTACAAACTAAATATATTTCACTAAAAATCTGTTCAATTAAAGCTATTTAGCACTTGTCAGGGTTTTAAGGTAAAAATGTCCGTCAGAGATGGTAGTATAGGTACCACAATGTTGTTTATTTCCTCAGGCCTGTACACTCGCAAGCTTAAAGAACAAGGGATACTGTATAATGAGAACGCAGGCGGCTGATGTTGCTAATTATAATGCAAAGCTTTTGTGTGAAATTATACCTGATAATGTACTACTGTAAGTAGGTACGTAGACGCTACCGAACAAGATCGCCAGCAAATGTATTTGTGCATATTATTACATAGACTACGATACATTTCCATTCGTAGATTATACTAAGTGTACAATGCATAAAATATATAAATATGCATCTGCTAGTGTTGTGTAGTATGCAATACGTTCACGACAATGAACAATATCTAATTAGGGTTCCGTACCCAAAGGGTAAAAACGGGTAAAAACCCAAAGGGTAAACCCTTCGTGCGCGAGTCCAACTCGCACTTGGCCGCATAATTGAAGAAGTATAATTATTTTCTAGATCATCCGATTTTAAAGATCTTTTTTCGTTTACTAAACCATTTAACTAACATTTAATTTTCATAAAAATAAGACATTCACTGAAAATAATAATTTCATGATAAAAATATAAATAAATGTTGACAGTTAATACCGTATTTTCTAGTATTTGTTTAAGTAGTGGGCTCTACATAATCCAAGCAATCCATAAAGATGTGCCACTGAATAAAATGGATGTGCTAATAGATTTCATTGAGATTATTATTTCCAATTACAGCTGTCACACTACGCTATGTAAAGCTAGAGTTTATTTATCAGTACTATCAGTACTAATATTATAAATGCGAAAGTAACTCTGTCTGTCTGTTACGCTTTCGCGCCAAAACTACTGGACCGATTTGAATGAAATTTGGTATGGAAATAGTTTGAGACCCGGGAAAAAACAAAGGATAGATTTTATCCAACTACGCAAAAAGAGGTAAATGTTTTTGTGCAATAACCGACATACGCGCGGGCGGAGCCGCGCCCGGAAAGCTAGTTCCACCATAACTATTCATTAAGTAATTTTTTTTTTGCAAACGAAGCCTTCTGTAGTTTTTGTATAAAAATAACGACTATTATCATGACCATGTAAATTAGACATTAAGGGGCCAGATTTGAATGTATAATATAATACTCGCTGTTTTTATTTTTTAGTAAATTGTTTGTTTTTTAGGGTTCCGTACCCAAATGGTAAAAACGGGACCCTATTACTGAGACTTTGCTGACCGTCCGTCCGTCTGTCACCAGGCTGTATCTTAAGAACAGTGATAGCTAGACTGTTGAAATTTTCACAGATGATGTATATCTGTTATCGCTATAACAACAAATACAAAAAGTCGGCCAAGTGCGTGTCAAACTCGCGCAAATTAAAATAATAAAAGGTTAAAATATTAAGTCTAATGCTGTCTATAGCTAAAAACTGCTACAGTTGGTGAAGGAGATGCTGCTTGAAGCTCACCTTGATATGAGTCCATTCGCTGAAGAAACATACTTTGTAGTTCGGCCACACTTTGCTGTAAGGCGTCCATTTTGTTTGAGTTGTTAACTCAGTATTTTGCAATAGTGACAAAAGTGTTTTGTGATAGTGCCACAGTATGGATAACAGTCCCCAGCAGGTATTGCAGATTAGAGAGAACTAATAAATTGTTCAACATATTTTGTACATGATTGTTGGTTCCGTACATTTTTGTTTCTATCTTAGTTATTACATGATTGAGACAAGAGCACCATTTTTATCTATTCCCTTTATCTACTCCTTGTAACAAAAGAGTTCAGACTTCATAAATTTTATAACTTTTGTCATATCCTGCCATAGCCCTTCACTTGAAACCAAACGAGTGCAATTGGGTTGAGCTCACAGTGATACGTCGGCAAACGTATGACGAGACGATTTGTTGACTTAGCAACAAAATTTTTTCCGAAACGATCTTTGTTTTGCTTACCCTAATTCAAAAGTTGCCACTTTAATATTGATTCGTTACAAGCAATATTTTTCGAATTGCATATACCTACATGTAACTACAGAGTTCGTGTGGAACGAATTTTATGTTGATTACGCGGGCCAATAGCAACGCAGTAAAATTTTCGGTACTCGTTTGCTAAAAAAATAGACTATAGATTTGAATTAGACATCCGTATATAGCAATTGAGCGTCCGTATAAAGCTATTGGTAACAAGCATATAATATGTACATGTTTGTCTAGTCTATTTTTTTTATAAATTTAAGAAGAATATTGCTTAATTAGGTACGTAATAACTTCATTTGTGGGTTAAATATAAATATAGGTATGATAAAATCGGAATTGTATCGTACCATGGCCTGAACCAATATTATATATGGACGTCCAATATTATATATGGACGTCCAATATTATATATGGACGTCCAATATTATATATATGGACGTCCAATATTGTATATGGACGTCTAATATTATATATGGAAGTCCAATATTATATATGGACGTCCAATATTATATACGGACGCCTAATAGCTGTATACGGACGTCCAATAACCTGGCTACTTTTATTATAAAAATACGGCACTATGTGAGGCAGTACTGTTTGGCTATAAGTTACTGTATGGTGGAAATTTTGTTGCCAATTGTGTTGCACCATATTGGATTATTCCCATTTGTCCCCACAGATTTCCCCGGGACAAATGGGAATTATTGGCAGTAGGAAGAAATATGTTTAATCAACTTCTCTTGACGATCCCACTAGATTTGAATTAGACTTCCGTATATAGCAATTGAGCGTCTATATATAGCTATTGGTCGTCCGTATAAAGCTAATGGATGTCCGATTTCTCCTTTATATAAAGAATTTACTAAACATATTTAGCAGCTTTTCTGTCGCCAAGCACCTAACGGTGTGTTCCGACAGCTGTCCTTGAGAGCCAGTAACTCTAGGTTAGTCTGAACAACATCCTCGACCACATCATCACTTACCATCAGGTGAGATAGTGGTCAAAGGCTTAAAGGCAAAAACCTATCAGGCTTAAAAAAATAAATTTAAGCCTGAACCACCGTTTTTCATTCGCGTCTGGTGTTGCGGATGTTTGTAGGCGACGGTAATCACTTACCATCAGGTGAGCCGCCTGGTAGTTTGCCCTACTATCCCACAAAAAAAATACCTTTAGTGGCCTCTTATGACACCCACAGGTAGCAATCGGGGGGTGACATTCTAGCTCGGCACCCCACGGGGCACAAAACGTATTAATATTATTTATGTATTATTTTTCTACTAACAGCTAAACATTGCTATTTCTAAAAATATCAACACATAAAGATTCATTAAGATTTCTACCAAACAAAATAATACATGAATAAAAATAACTTTCTTTTATAAGGGTAGCTACTGACTTTAAGCTATTGCAAGTCTAGGCAGCGGAGTAAAAAGGTCTTTCGGATTCCACACTGGTGGGTGGTATCGTCATTACATATTTAAGTCTAGTCTAAATGTAAATATGTTGATTAAATTTCAAAATTGAGGAAATTTATAAGTCGTAAATTTTGTAACTAAAATATCGAAAAATCGATATTAGATTATATAGATTGTTATATATTTGTATGTCCTGCAGCTTAGGTAATTAATTGATACACACTGCACTTCAGGTGACACGTTTATTTATTTGTTTGAAATATAAAAGTAATGGAGACAACGTTAACACATATATAGTAGAAAGCAAAGAGAGTGAATCTCCAGATGAACGAGTGAACGTTATCAGCACATAGATATACTACACTCTTCCCCACATACAAAAACAAGAATGTTTAATCACTATATAAACTAAGTATGTAAAATACTGAATAAACTTGTTGTTAAGAACAAATAAATTTCCTTACCGTAAACCTATTACATGGTATCTTTAACTGTGCTACAAGTACTGGTAGATATACTACTTATGTAACAGTTTAACTTATTACTAATATAAGACATAACTACATGCTATGACATTTTGTTATCTTATATATATATATAATGTATCTAAGTACATGTAGTACTAATTTTGAATTGTGCACCAGTAGGCTAAACAACATCTATATTTTGACCAGAGCTAATGATTTGGTTTACATGTCTTTTCCATCTTAGACCCTGAACATCAATATAATAGGTAACTCCAGGAATGGACTCTTCTATGACAATGCCCTCAGCCCAAGGTTTATGTCCCTTTCGGTAATCTTTTGTCATCACTTTCTGGCCAATTTTAAACTGTACATTCCTGGAACCTCCATGAGAATCTAAGATTTTGTTTTGCTTTGTTAAAATATCTTGGAAGATTGGAGTTGGCCTAATTAATGAAAAGCGATTTCTTATTTCTCTCCCCAACATAAGTCGTGCAGGAGAGACTCCTGTAGATTTATGAGGAATAACTCTATAATCGGCTAGAAATATGCTGATTGCATATTTAAGTGTTTTTCCACTCTCTACTATTTTCGTTACATTTGACTTGAATGTTTCCACAAATCTTTCAGCGGCACCATTTGTGGCTGGATGGTAGGGAGGAGTGAATGTATGTTGAATGCCAACATTTGTACAAAATGTCTTAAAATCCTGACTTGTAAATGAAGTTCCATTGTCAGTAACAAGGTGAACCGGGAAACCAAATCTTAAAAATAATTCTTTAAATTTTTCAATAGTTAGACCACTCCCAATATTTGCCATCTGAAACACCTCTGGCCATTTGCTGAAACTGTCAATTATTATCAAAAACATTTTACCAAACAATGGACCAAGATAATCAGCATGGATTCGGTACCAGGGTGATGGAGGTATGGGCCAAGGTCTTAAATTTCCTTTTGTAGGGGTATTTCTGTAAGACAAACAGTATATGCAATTTTTAGTTAACTCTATTATGTCTTCATTTAGTTTTGGCCACCAAAAGTATGATTTGGCTATATCAATCATCCTGCTACTACCAAAATGACTCATATGTAATTCATTTAGAATTTCATTTCTAACAGAGTTAGGAATTATAATCCTATGTCCCCAGAACAAACAATCTCTATCAATACTTATTTCATTCCTTTTCATGAAAAATAATTTGAATTCTTTATCAATTAAGTTAACATTTGGCCAACCATCATAGCAGTACCTTATTATTCTGGATAATAACGGATCTTTCTTGGTTTCCGTTCGAATAATTTCCCAGTTTATTATATCATAACTTTTCTCTATGTAATTAGTGCAAACCGTGAAGTTGTCATGAACATTTTTGTCATTTTGGTTCTGAACTGGTACTCTAGATAAATAGTCTGCTGGATTCTTTGTGGTAGGTATATGTCTGATTTTATATGAGAATGCTGAAAGAAATATAGCATAATGTTGTAAGCGCTTGGCAGCCATTTTGGGTATTCCTTTATTTGGTCCAAATATTCTAACCAAAGCAGCATTATCTGTTTCAAGTTCAAATTGTCTGCCATATATAAAATTGTAAAACTTTGTAACACCAAAGATGATTGCCATCGCCTCTTTATCCAGTGCGCTATATTTCTTTTCGGTTTCATTTAACTTTTTGCTAGCAAATGCTATTGGTTTAACTATGTTATCCAACCCACGGTTTGACAAAACTGCACTAATTCCACAAGCTGAAGCATCACAAGATAAAATGAGTGGTAATGATGGGTCATAGTGTCTTAAGCTTTGTGCTGAGACTAATTTATTTTTTATTATTTCAAATGACCTTTGACAATCCTGAGTCCATTCAAAGTTTGTTGACTTAGTTGCTTCATATAAAGGTGCTAGAATAGTTGCCATATCCTTTAAAAATCGAGAATAATAGTTTATTTTACCTAGGAATGATCTTAGCATTGTTATGTTATTTGGGGGTGGTAACTGTACCACAGGTTGAATATTTTCTTTGACCACATTTACACCTTCTTTGTTGATATTGAATCCAAAAACCTCAATATTTTTTTTATAAAATTTACATTTTTCTGGTTTTATTTTCAAACCAGATTCTTTTAATACTGTTAATACAGCTTCTAATACATAAGTCATGTCCTTGAAATCCTGACCACACATGTAGATGTTATCGATGAAAACAATAGTGTTTTTAATATGGTTAAGTTTTTTACTCATCAATCTTTGGAAAGAACCAGGACCAGAGTTGACACCATATGGTAAATATAGGTATTTAAAAGTACCTAGCTCAGTATTTATAACAGTCAGCTTTTGAGAAGCAGGGTCCAAAGGTGCTTGTAAGTAGGCCTCTTTAAGGTCAAGCTCACAGTAGTATTCGCTACCTTTTAAAGTTTCAATAATATTTTCAATATTGGGAAGTGGATAATGATCGATTTCTAAGTATGGATTAAGGGTGACTTTGTAGTCTCCGCATAATCGAACAGAACCATCAGCTTTTAAAATAGGGACCACCGGTGTCCCCCAGTCACTATATTTTACCGGTTCTATCCTTTTATTATTTATAAGCCTTTTAATTTCTGTTTTTACGGCATCTTTTAATGCAAAAGGAACTTGTCTTACTGGTAAAAATTTAGGTATTGCATCCTTTTTTAATTTTAACTGAATGTGTTCCCCCTTAAAATCACCCCATCCTGGTGTAAATACATCTGTGAACTTATTTTTAATAATTTCTACAGGGTTACATGTACTATTGATATTCTGTTGACAAATATTTTCTCTAAATTCCAAAGGCCATTGATTGAATGCATTTAGCCAATTTCTCCCTAATATTCTTGGTTTATCTTGTTTGCAATAACTTTATAAGCTCATTATAATCCTTTTTAATGGGTTTATCTGGAGAGCATAAGTGGTTCAGAGTTTCTAAAACCTTAGAAGACAAATTTGTTAGCAATAATGGTGTTTGTTTAGGTTTAGATATATCATTTAATGTTATCAAACATTCCAACTGTTGTTCAAACAACTCAAAGTTATTTGAACCATCAAATTTATCGATATGACCATAGGTAGCACTCATTCTAGCATAGACACCAGGGAAACGTGATTGTCCTTTGTTAATATCTTCAATTTTGTCCTGGATCAATGACCACAACTCTCCACTTTTAACTCGTTCGCGAAGAGTTTTCCGCAATGTTTCAATAGTACAATCTTTACTAGTTAGTTGCAGGGTTTCACATGCATCTATTAGTTGCTCTTTGCTCAAATTCTGGATCCAACTAGACCTTTTTTCCTGTATTTCAGTATAAAATTCTTGTAGAAAACTTTTGTTTACATTGTCCTCTGACATTTGAAAGAACCAAATGAACTAACACTGACGTTGACACTTCGAGTTTGATAGATTACACAACTGAATGAAATGAACCCAGCGCACCTCGCCCGAGCGGCGTCGTAATCAGGGTCAAAATGGCCGCTGAAATTATCTTCGGTACCCCACGTGCACTTTGATTCGAGATTTCTTTACAAATCCACCGTCCTCGTCGCCATTTGTTATATATTTGTATGTCCTGCAGCTTAGGTAATTAATTGATACACACTGCACTTCAGGTGACACGTTTATTTATTTGTTTGAAATATAAAAGTAATGGAGACAACGTTAACACATATATAGTAGAAAGCAAAGAGAGTGAATCTCCAGATGAACGAGTGAACGTTATCAGCACATAGATATACTACAAGATTATATATTACATATTATATTAGGAAGAAATATTGTTAATTAAGTTCTCTTGACTATCCCACTAAATTTGAATTGGACATCCGTATATAGCAATTGAGCTTCCGTATATAGCTATTGGTCGTCCGTATAAAGCTATTGGGTGTCCGATTTCTCCTTTATTTAAAGAATTTACTAAACATATTTTGCAGCTTTATCATCGTGTTTTAATTTACACTACATATAGGCACGACTCGGGAAGCGAGTCATGGGTACATGAACTAATTACTCTCGTACTCGGGAGCTGGGTGGCGGGCCCTCAAATTGTTAGAACGTATGTATTTAATGTACAGTTTATTTATACATATTATATATATATATATATATATATGGGCATTTTGTAAATTCTCGAAGTGGCAAGGGTCACTAAAAAGGGGAAGGTTTTTTACCAAAAAATGGAACCGACTTCAACACTCCAAACAGTGAAATAATTGGTTGAAGTCGGTGCCATGCTAGTTTGAATGAACCAATTGTCATATTATTGTGCGCATGGTACCGACGTCGACAAGTTATTTTACACTTTTGAGTGTTGAAGTCAGTAAATTTTTTTTTAAAAATCCTTCCCCCGTTTTAGTGATTCTTGCCACTTACGGGAACTATTGTTATTCACTGCCAACTACCTAATCATCAAGATAGAATAACACTTTACATATAGTCTTAGCAGTAATATAGCTACCTTCGATAAAGTAAACCTACCACAAAGTAGTAAAGGGTTAGAAGCTCTATCTACGATATAATTATCATTTATCATATAGGCCTGCCTAGGTACGCAACTGTCAACGATGTCAAATCGACATTCGCGGGCGCGCATTGCATTGCATACCTATCTACCTACATAGCTATAAGATCACAACAAATAAATAAGTTAGTACTATGTATCTACCTACGTAAATTCATAGAATAAGTATAGGTATATATTTGTAGTAGGTAGGTATGAGGTAGTACGAAATTTTATCTGGTAAACTTAGCAATGATTGTAGGCACTTACCTAATCAAAAATAACCTATGATTAGTTATTGATTTTTATTGGAAATAATTTAATTTTAAGTTTATTACTATAAATAAAAATCTTTGTAATCACACTAATAAAAAATAGGTAGGTATGTGTCGAAAGTCTGTGAGTATGTGTGTTACTTCTTCACACCTAAACGGCTGGATGGATTTGGATGAAATTTGGTATGGAGATAGCTTTTACCCTGGATTAACATATAGACTACTGTTCATCATCACCATCATCACGGTTTTTCATCAGCGCGCGGGTAAAACTGGCTATATGAAATAATTATATTTCAATAGTTTTTATATCATGCTCATTCATACAAAAACGTGGCTAGGTGATAATGTAATTGCTATCATTAACTTATACATAGTTATTATTACTTATACTATATAGGGATAAGTTAACTTAAGTTTACATCTGTCACAACCGGTATATTCAAGTGGAAACCTTGGTAGGGATAGGTGTACAAGCCGAGTATATTGTAGAAATTTCATATTTCAGTAAGGTAAAACCAATATCTTGGAGTGACGAGCAGGGATTTTATGGTAGAGGTATTTACAGATACGTAATCTATTATATTATTATTATTTATTATTATTATAATAACAATATTGAGGTGAATTAACATTTCATGTTCTCCTATTGGATGTTGAAATGATGTGAGTGGAGTGTTGTTCCACATAGGGTCATAGGGTGCATGACATGGCTTCTTATAACCTTCATGCCCAGTTCACGCTAAAAGTTGCGGGTATAGGTTGCTACCTACGAAATGATTTCAAAAGATAGCTCGCTATTTAGAACCTGGGCAAAGTTGTTATTTTTATGCTACCAAGTAAGTAAGTACCTACTTAGTAATTAACGTTCACGACGAATTAATACCTACGATTCAGTCAGTAGTCAGTATTGTTACTCGTTTTATGAGGGTGCGCGTTTTCTATATGCCAGCCGGCTATGGTTGGGAGAGCGGTGGGTTCTCTTAGACACAGGGGGTGTTATTTGTTGGCGAAAATTACATTGGGGTAGTGGATCTTTCTAATAGTGAGGGCGCCACCAGTCTACTGACTGGAATATTCTGTGGATGCTGACAGAAAAATGAAACGTCTGATCACCTTACATATGCATCTATCTATAATTTCTTTCAAAAATATGACTTTACATTGTGTTCCTTATGAGGTAAACTTAACCTATGGGGGTTAGTATAAATTTATATTCTAAAACATTCTTATGTAAACATTATGTAAGTTTGTAATTACATATTCTTAAATTATTTCTGATTTCTGGTAAATCCTACATGTAGGCGGGTCCTCCTACGTGTGGGCTATGCTAAATTAACACGTGAAATTATCTTATCAATACATCCTGTATGTTGGACAATGTGGGCTTCTAAATTAGTTAAAAAATGTCACCAGATGGACGGCGAGTGTGCACCAAGACTCCAGGTGTGAGGGGCAAAAACCACGCTTTGTAGTAAGCCGAAGTCGACGAGCATCATGGTTGACAGGTGCATATATGGTGATTTTTTCTCTTATATTCTTGAATTAAACTAGGGAGCGGCAATCTGCAAACGAAGAACATCGTTACAGACTACCACGAGAACGATCCTAACCTATATGTGGTTTCTATTACATGGGGTGATTTACATACCTGCCGCCCCTTCTAAAGCAAATCAATTAGCATGTAAAAGGCGCCATTGCGCACGATATGGTCGGTACGCCGCCACGACGTACAGCCGGCACATTTTCATCCTCCCTATAAAGATGGAAAACATATTATCTCACGGATCACTATGTGAGGCCTGGGACCATAAACGTCCAAAGAAATTAACACTTACTTGCTCATATAGCACTTTTTCAATTCTTTTATGTGATGTTCACTGTTCTCTTTGTCCGGAACGAAAAAGAAAAAAGGAAATTGAGATCCATCGATTACCTACCATTTACCTCTAGGTTTTAGTTATGGTCAAAACTCTCTGGTAAAATCCTTCTACACGACTGCAGTTGAAGAGAATACCAAGGGCGTGTAAAAATAAAATTATATATTCTTCAATAAATGTTCTAAACTTGACAAAAAAAACAAACATTTTTAATTTTCTCCACACAAAAGATTGTATGTCTATCGAAACATCTCGCAGAGGCACAGCCTTAGGAGACTCGATTATTTAGCAGATGCCACTTTTGTACGAAACCCACGTACAACTGTCAACGTCAGCTCCTAATAGCTGTCTTTGTTTCTGATATGTCTTCGAATGGAAATTGAACATTGAAAAGAAGAAGAAGACCTATTTTTGTTTACTACTAATGTTTATTTAAATACGAAAAATCGTGCTAAATTCTATGAAAACATGATGAAAGTTATTAGAAAACGACCAAATGAATTCCAAACGAGACCAAATGTTATCAAGTGAAAAAGTTATGTTCTAAACAATAGATGAAGAAGTGAGATGTCCACCAACGATTTGTGCTTTACAAGCTTTGTCACAACGTTTAATAGACTTGGCCTGGCTTACCAGCCTTCTCCAAGGACCCACTGGAGTATTACCGGCCGTCACAAGCTGCCTACTTCAAGAAATTCACAACGAACAAATTGACACGCAACAACACCCCCCTGCTAAGAGCAAAATTATGGTGAAGAAATGAAACATAATTTATGCGAACAAAGTGTAAACCACCTAAAGAATGATCTGTTCTGAGGCAACAGTGACAACTGGGTCGCTATCTTCTTTCGTGTTCTGCAAGGGAAAGTTATAAAATGAACAAGAATACAATATGCACACAGTGAGCTGAAGAGTACCCAAAGACCCATGGTACCTTATTGTATCTCTTTTCTTAATAACTCTGTATAATTCTAAGTTTTAAATAACTTGTAATATAAAGTTTCTAAAAATCTTGTGTTTTTAACCACTTCCCTCATGCCTTCTCTTAGACCTTTCTAACTATTTTCATAGTATTGAATAAAAATGCTTATCAGCATTGAATAATGTAAGTGTTTTACTCATCTTACCCTAGGTAACTTACTTAACTAATAAAATAATAGCCTAGTGATCTATCATATCCTCAGAAATGTAAACGGTAAGGTAAAAGGAAACAAAATCCACACTACTTTCACACAAACTTCTTACATACATTCCCAAAAATCTCAGTGTACTGGCAATAATTTAGACATCAATCTCAACCTTCATTCTTCTATACAAACACTTATTATTTATTGAGACATATATTCATCGCCACCCAAACTACCGTTTATTCTTCTCTTATATGCTCTTCTCTTATTCCTTATTACTTCCTTTCACCATACAGTCCACCTTTACTGATTAATTAAAATCTAAATATTCCCACCTAATTAAATATAACTAGTGGCAGTACCCGGGTATGTCTGCCTACTTACATTTAAATATTGTAAATCCTTAAATTTAGCCCGTTACTTATATACTATTACTATTTATTGTTTGTTTACTAGCATATATGGGATATACACTCTAACTGAACTTAAACTACTATTACTATTTCCTAGGTTTTTATGTATATATATTTGTTTCAAATATTATAAGGAGTTTGTACATATCCTATATGAAGTGTAATGTTTCTATTTCTTAACTAAAAGCTAATGTGGCATGACATGAATTATGTCTTTTATGTGGGTTAAACCCAGTTTCTTACCATTAATTGCACGGAGACGATAAATTAAAGGACTTACTCTTTCCTCTACAACACACTTAATATTTCTAGGTGCTAGTTTACTTGCAAAACCATCACTAGCTTTAGAAAGTGTGTAATCTTTCTTCCATACTACTTGCCCAACTTGTAAGCTAGTTTCTCTCTTTCTCTTATCATACAAACGTTTACCACGTTCATATGCAGAGTTTAATTTTTCTTTTACTTTCAAAAATATTTTTTGAAGTTCTCTTAATGATCCTACATATTCTTTTCTTTCTGGAAAGTTCAAATCCTGGGAGTCAAACGTTTTAAATTTGTAATGTCCTGTATCCAAGACAATTTCCCTACCGTGTACTATGAAATATGGTGTGAAACTAGTGGCTTCATGTACACTATTGTTGATCGCAGACTGGATGTGTGGTAAGTGAACATCCCATTCTCTGTGGTCATCTTTGAGAAATGATGATATTGTGTCTCCCATTACTCGGTTGACACGTTCTACTGGATTGACTTGAGGAGTGTAGACAGCAGTATAGAAAAGGTTTGTAATACCATACTTGCCTATCATTTCTTTGAATTCTTTACAAGTAAACACACTACCATTATCACAAATTAATGTCTTGGGTATCCCATGCACAAGAAAAACGAATTCTTCTAATTTCTGTATTATAGTGGAAGCGACAGCCCTTCGTATGGGAAATAAGAAAACATACTTCGAAAAATAATCTGCCACTACTAACACAAAAGTGTTACCTTTCTTTGACCTTGGTAAGGGGCCATGAAGATCCACTGATATGGTTTCGAAAGGCCTTTCTACTTTCTTAGGCTGACCCATCAAACCAGGTCTAGCCTTATTTGTAGACTTATTGGCCAAACAAACCTCACATTTTCTAACATATTCTTTGACATCTTTCAGTAATTTTGGCCAGTAAAAGCGTAGAGCTATGCGTTTTACGGTTTTACTGATTCCAAAATGTCCTGCTGTTGGTTGGTCATGATTTTCTGATAAGACATTTATTCTATTCGGAAGGGGAACTACTAATTTCCATGAAGTATCTTGTTCTAAAGCAAATTTACTTTTTATAAGTTTGTACAACCTTCCTTCTATGATATTAAATTTAGGGTAACGTTGGGGTGATCCTCTACAATTTTCATATAATGTATCATACCAAACGTCACCTGAAGGGTAACTTATTCCTTCTATCGATTCTATTTCTAACCTGCTGAGTGCATCAGGTACAACGTGTAAGTGTCCTTTACGGTGTTTGATTTCAAATTTGTATTGCATAAGCCTCATAGCCCAGCGGGCTAACCTACCGCTAGGTGATTTAATACTCAGTAACCACTGTAGAGATGCATGGTCAGTTATTACTGTGAATGGATGTCCTTCTACATAGCATCTGAATTTCTCTACACTGAACAATGCAGCTAAACATTCTTTTTCTGTTACGGAGTAGTTACGCTCTGCAGCAGTCAGGCTTCGAGAAGCATACGCTATTACTTTCTCTACACCGTCTACGTTCTGGGTGAGAACACTGCCCACGCCTTTGTCACTCGCGTCACACTGGATAACAAATTCTCGGGAGAAGTCAGGACAAGTTAGAACTGGTGAGGTAACCAAACACGTTTTAAGGTTGTCAAAAGCCTCTTGGGCATCGTCGTTCCATTCCCACTTCTTCAGCTTCTTACTCGTTAAACGGTTCAAGGGAGCTGCTACTGTCGCGAAGTTTGGTATGAACCGACGATACCACCCTACCATCCCCAAAAAGCTTTTCACTTCCTTAGGCGTTTTAGGTACTGCTAATTTAATAATAGATCTGGTTTTATCTGGGTTAGTTCTAAGTCCTTCTCTATCTACTCTATACCCGAGATAATCCAGTTCTTCTCTACAAAAATGTGACTTGTCTATGTTAACCGTGAGTTTCGCGGCCCTTAATTTCTCATAAACCCTGTCTAACAGGTCTAAATGGTCTTGAAAATCGCCTCTATTCAATAAAATTATGTCATCAAGGTACGTAAAGACTGATAGAGTCAAGTCTGCGTTCTGGAATTCTGCTGTTAGCAACCTATCCATTAGTCTTTGCAGTGTTTGAGCCGCTGTGCTCAAGCCAAAACACATTCTACGAAAATGAAAGAGACCGCGGCCCGCTACAGCGAAAGCCGTCTTATCTCTACTCTCTGGTGACAACTCTACCTGCCAGTACGCAGACCTGAGGTCGATTGACGTCAAATATCTAGCACCTCTCAAACTGTTCAATATAAAATCTATGTTTGGCAAAGGGTAGCTATCAAATTTAGTAATAGAGTTCAACTTTCTACTATCTAGGCATACTCTTGGTTCTCCATTCTGTTTTTTCACTACCACTAGAGGGCTATTCCACGGTGAAGTGGATGGCTCTATAACCCCTAGCTCAAGCATACGGTCCACTTCAGCATGTATTAGTGCTAACACAGCCGGGGAGAATTGGTATCCTTTCTGTCGTACTGGGGGATGATCGCCAGTATTGATGGTATGTTGCACTAGGTCGGTCTTACTTAAGCCACATTCTAATGTTAAGTTTCTAAATTTTTCTATTCTAATTTTAAGTAGAGCTAACTGTTCTGAGGTTAAATCACTAGCAGTATGTAAAAATCCTGTGTCTACAAAACAATTTTGACTTGTTAAACTGTCTACTTTTATATATTGTAAAATTTCTCTACCGATTTTGAAAATTTTCCAAAAGTCAATGCCAAAAATAATAGGTGTCTTTATTGCTTCAATTACTAGAAATTTTATTCTATGTATTAAATTTTTATACTCTATGTCTAGATATGTGGATCCAGCGGCAATGCTTGACGAACCATTAGCAGTTATAATGGGCACACATTCTGATTTGTTCAATGTAGCTCCATTTGGTTCTAGAAATCTATATGCACTACCGCTAATTACACTGACCATCGCACCGGAGTCAAGGAGTCCTTTACATTTTCTACCAAAAACTGAAACTTCGAGAAACGGTCGAGTTTCTCCAGGCATAGGATTAAAATAGACCTCTTGAATTTTCTGATGTTCTACTCTAATATTTTTAAAGTTCTTATTTACTACAGCTCTACTAATTTTTGTCGCTAGATCCTTTTCTGTTCTATCATTACTATGACTTTGGCAGGGCGGGCTCATCCTTCCCCGGTGGGAGGGGCTCTTTCCGAGTTTAAATGGTTTTGTGGGTTGCATTTCTCACACCTTGGTCGTATGACTCCCTCCTTACCGCAGCCATAGCAATGTATCTTTCTGTCAAATTTACAATTTACTTGAATGTGACCCTGCTTCTTGCATTTATTGCAAACAATGCGATTAATCGCCGCTTGTTCAGATATAGTTGCTTCTATTTTCTTTTTCTGGGGGCCACAATTGTAAAAAGTTTTGGTTTTATAACACAAGTCAGTGTGCAATGGATTAGGGTTTGAAATTGAGGGGTTAACATGTGTTGAGCACTCCAACTTCATGTCTTCTAATTGTTTACATTTATGGCGTAGTTTATCTACATTTGAAAATGTGTCACAGAATATCTTCGATTTATAATAAGGAGCTAGGTTGTCCTTTATTATTTCTACTTGTTCCTTTTCAGAGATTGCACTGTCTAAACGGTTAAAATATGTTTTCATTATATAAATGTAAGACACTACACTTTCTGTTGGATGTTGAGTCCTATTATAAATTTCCTTTAGAGTTTTCCTATTGTAGGAAATAGGTAGGAATTCTTGTTTCAGTGCTGAAACAAAGTCATTCCAGGTCAAAGCTTGTTTACCATAAAAACAGTACCATTCTGCTGCACTACCCTCTAAGAGGTCAGATACACTTCTTAATAATTCTGATTGGCTAATATTTTTAGACATTCTTAATTCTTCCACATTTTCTAAAAATGCGTGTAAACTAACTTTGCTGTCCCTACCAGAGAACCTAACATTCCAGTTTGATACATTGCGAGTTGGGTCAATGGTTATCCTCAGCTCACCTGTTCCTACAGAAGAGTCCTGTGTTGTCACTGTCCCCTCCGCCGGAGTGTGTTGACCACTGTGTACTGGATTCATCTCTGCTGCTGCTTGTTCCTCCGTGTAGCACAGGCCCACTTTTCCTAAAATGTTTATATTCAAAGTTTTGAGGATGTTCTCACACTCACTTTTAATAGCTGAAATTCTTTCTAAATGTTCTTCTTCCTCAGTGTCAAGACGACCTATTCTTAATTGAATGTGTATAATACGAGAAGTGAATCTATCCTTTTGGGAAGGGGTCAAATCTCCAGATGAAACTGACAGGCTAATGTCGTTTAATTTGTCTTCACAGACTTCTAGTTCTGATTCTACATCTAATTCTGAAAGATTAGTGACTACTTCTAATCGAGAGGCTTTTGACATACTAGCTAATTTTGCTCGCATGTCCGCAACTGTTTTAATGTTACAATGACCTCTAATTCTGAGTTCATATTTGAGCTCATCACTAAGAAGATGACGGAAGTTCATTTTTATGTCAGACATTTTGAATATTTTTAAATTTGGACAAACTAACACAATAATACACTAACCACCATGTAACTCCAACAATACCAAGCCCCACGTTGGGCGCCAATTTATGTTACTCGTTTTATGAGGGTGCGCGTTTTCTATATGCCAGCCGGCTATGGTTGGGAGAGCGGTGGGTTCTCTTAGACACAGGGGGTGTTATTTGTTGGCGAAAATTACATTGGGGTAGTGGATCTTTCTAATAGTGAGGGCGCCACCAGTCTACTGACTGGAATATTCTGTGGATGCTGACAGAAAAATGAAACGTCTGATCACCTTACATATGCATCTATCTATAATTTCTTTCAAAAATATGACTTTACATTGTGTTCCTTATGAGGTAAACTTAACCTATGGGGGTTAGTATAAATTTATATTCTAAAACATTCTTATGTAAACATTATGTAAGTTTGTAATTACATATTCTTAAATTATTTCTGATTTCTGGTAAATCCTACATGTAGGCGGGTCCTCCTACGTGTGGGCTATGCTAAATTAACACGTGAAATTATCTTATCAATACATCCTGTATGTTGGACAATGTGGGCTTCTAAATTAGTTAAAAAATGTCACCAGATGGACGGCGAGTGTGCACCAAGACTCCAGGTGTGAGGGGCAAAAACCACGCTTTGTAGTAAGCCGAAGTCGACGAGCATCATGGTTGACAGGTGCATATATGGTGATTTTTTCTCTTATATTCTTGAATTAAACTAGGAAGCGGCAATCTGCAAACGAAGAACATCGTTACAGACTACCACGAGAACGATCCTAACCTATATGTGGTTTCTATTACATGGGGTGATTTACATACCTGCCGCCCCTTCTAAAGCAAATCAATTAGCATGTAAAAGGCGCCATTGCGCACGATATGGTCGGTACGCCGCCACGACGTACAGCCGGCACATTTTCATCCTCCCTATAAAGATGGAAAACATATTATCTCACGGATCACTATGTGAGGCCTGGGACCATAAACGTCCAAAGAAATTAACACTTACTTGCTCATATAGCACTTTTTCAATTCTTTTATGTGATGTTCACTGTTCTCTTTGTCCGGAACGAAAAAGAAAACAGGAAATTGAGATCCATCGATTACCTACCATTTACCTCTAGGTTTTAGTTATGGTCAAAACTCTCTGGTAAAATCCTTCTACACGACTGCAGTTGAAGAGAATACCAAGGGCGTGTAAAAATAAAATTATATATTCTTCAATAAATGTTCTAAACTTGACAAAAAAAACAAACATTTTTAATTTTCTCCACACAAAAGATTGTATGTCTATCGAAACATCTCGCAGAGGCACAGCCTTAGGAGACTCGATTATTTAGCAGATGCCACTTTTGTACGAAACCCACGTACAACTGTCAACGTCAGCTCCTAATAGCTGTCTTTGTTTCTGATATGTCTTCGAATGGAAATTGAACATTGAAAAGAAGAAGAAGACCTATTTTTGTTTACTACTAATGTTTATTTAAATACGAAAAATCGTGCTAAATTCTATGAAAACATGATGAAAGTTATTAGAAAACGACCAAATGAATTCCAAACGAGACCAAATGTTATCAAGTGAAAAAGTTATGTTCTAAACAATAGATGAAGAAGTGAGATGTCCACCAACGATTTGTGCTTTACAAGCTTTGTCACAACGTTTAATAGACTTGGCCTGGCTTACCAGCCTTCTCCAAGGACCCACTGGAGTATTACCGGCCGTCACAAGCTGCCTACTTCAAGAAATTCACAACGAACAAATTGACACGCAACAGTATATATATATATAATATATATTTAATATTATAAATGCGAAAGTAACTCTGTCTGTCTGTCTGTTACGCTTTCACGCCAAAACTACTGGACCGATTTGAATGAAATTTGGTATGGAAATAGTTTGAGACCCGGGAAAAAACATAGGATAGTTTTTATCCCACTGCGCAAAAAGAGGTTAATGTTTGTGCGCGATAACCGACATACGCGCGGGCGGATCCGCGCCCGGAAAGCTAGTTAACAATATGTGAATTAGCGTGACATAGCGGCACCAAAGAGACGCTTTACAAAATTACGAGGAGAGGAAGCGCTATCCACTCCTATAGCCGGGGTATTCTCTCACCGCTGAACTATCCATCCTCATTCGATGGTTAAGAACGAGAGGACAAATTAGAGTTATGAGTCATATGTCATGTTGGCTTAGCAGTCAGAGCATACCCTGGCTATAGGGGTGAATGGCACGGGTTCGAATCCCGCATATGACTACAAATTTTCTCTCGTTGTGATTTTGTTATGTAATCCGCGGAGCTTGCATTTTTGCTAAAATAGCTTCGGTAATATTAAAACCAAAGAGATGCACTAGCTAGCATGTCGAATTTCTTACAGTGAAATGCTCGGAATCGTACATTTGGAAACATCAGTTTAAACCTATCAATGGTAGTCCCGGTAAGTAAGTAGTTCTGTCACTATCATCTTTTAGTTTAAAAAATGTTTATCGTTTGTATAATTTCATGTGATCCTTCAGGTAATTAATATTCACATTTTACATAAATTGAAAATGGATATAGATGAATGACTAGGTTAGCAGCAAATTTACCTTTGCTCACAGCAAACAGAATTAGAGAGTATTCACGTTCCACATATAACGAATAAGTCAAAAGGATGAAAATACTAAGAAATTTACGAAAAACAATGGACACACCTTACAATTAATTCGAGTAGCGTACAAGCAACATAGGACCAACTATTCAAAAGGCTGCAACCGAAGTATCAATAAAAGAATAAATAGATATCCATCCCTATTATTCTATGTATATTAAATCAAAAAAGAGGCTGGTCATAGTGACCGAAAAATCATTGATTTCTTAACATCCAGCATATAAATAGTAAACGGCGCAATGTGAATATCAGCTTTGATAAGCAGTATAAAAAAATTAAAATATCCGGCTTATTATGTGTAAGGACTAGAGGCTTTCATTTATATAAGTAGTTTTTTCAATTTTATTACAATTTCCACTAATAAAATGAAAATCGGTTCATTTAGTCGGTGATGAGAAAGCTGGTGTTACTCGTATGTGAGTCGGTATTTTGCGTAAATCAAAGTTGGTGTTATGCTTAGTTGGTATTTTCCGTTAATGGTATTTTCAGAGTTGTTTCGCGTTAATGGTTTTATACTTCAAAAGGAATTAATTTGATTAATAATTTCACTCTCGGCTCTTTTCGATATATCATTAATGGGGTTCTTATGAGCGAATGCCGAATGGCTTAATTTTTGTTGTACCTTAAATGTACCTTATGATGCATGAAAATGTAGCATTATGTATTCAGCAAACGTAACATATAGTAATTATAGCTCTAGAGATTAGCTGGGAAGTAATGTTTGGGTAGGGGCCCCATTTGGATCCCCGTAGTCATAAACTATACCACGATGTTGTGGCGTATTCGACTGGGCTCTTGGAATGTCACAGGACTACACCAGCGGATATATGTGCTGAAAGTTGAGGGAAACGTAAAGTGTTGTGTACCAACTTCCGAATGTGAATTACTTTTTGTTTATGTGTTCTGCTTTTAGAAAAAATATATTACATCCTATATTTTCTCTACATAAACAATAATAGGGGAAACTGGGGCACTTGATCCCCCATTTTGTTTTTCATCTCTAATTTCCTTAGTGACTATCCATTTTCAAAGATATTGGTACTGAAATACGTGAAATTTATTTGCCTATAATTGATGTAAGACCCAAAGATATAAGTGTCTAAATTTAATAGTTATTTGACTAAAAGTAAAAATAGGGAATGGTATCAAGTGTCCCGTATATACGTAAGACTTGATCCCCCCATCTGGATGACTTGATCCTGGGGGATCAAGTCTCTCATATCTAGGTTCACATGATACTATTACTAAGGAAATAAATAAAAAATGTTTTTAGAATATGATAAACTTTTTTAGATTGTTTTCAAAATCACATGACATAGGTATATCACACCGTCTCCATACATAAATCAATTTCTAAATTTGAAACTTCCGCTTCGTAAAAATATTTTTTTTTGGGCCTTCTTTTGTTTTGTATACTCGATGCATGATTTCTGTAAATAATATATCTAAGGTTATTTCCTTAAGATTCCGTATAATTACTTCATCCATAATGATTTCAGGATAACAACGTCAACTGCTGAACATATAGTGTCCACGCTTCTAGAATTTGGCAATGATATCAATTATGCTATCATTATCAAAGCTCCCATTAGGTAGCATGGGAATTTAAAAATAACTATAGCTCATATAATATCAAAAAAACAATCAAGAAAAACAAAGTACGAGTAATAGGGAGATTTGATCCCCGAATCAACTCTCCCTTAAAAATATGTACCATGTGTCCCTAATAGACTTGGATTATGAAATGTTACAATAGTGCATGAAAACGACAGGAAAGCTCTTTAATTTACTTAAAATGCATAATTCATTAATAATTGTTCATGATAAAGTGATTACTATATTCATTTCGACACTTTTTCTCAATAAAAAATGATCATAAAAAAATGTCAACAAACTGTCACAGCTGACAGTGCCATAAAGTTTGCTGCTGCCATAGACTAAAAGTGTTGCTAGCGTAAATCAATGTAGCGGTAATAGTAGATTCACAATTTAAATGTACCAAGTCACCCAGAGGGATCTACTGTCCCCAGTTTCCCCTATAATTCACATTCGGAAGTTGGTTATATTGAAATCAAAATACAGTGAGTCATTATTCTAGGTGTATGTTTATATGTTAATTGCAAGCATTCGCATTAGCTAGCACCTTCCCGGCAAGATGTTCGAACAAAAAAGTGTTGTCGCCATTGTCATGCCAGAGAAAAACGGCATCACTACCGCCATCTATCTGGCACTTTGGGACTTATAGACACTTAAAAGTACGGAATTCATTAGAAACTACCACTGTAGCGTCAACGACTTGCTTTCGATAGTCTTTCTCTATGACAAGGGATTTACTTAATATCCGCCCAGGGAATGAGACGTTGATGCTAACAGTGCAGCACACTTTTGATTTGGCGTTCAGTGAGAACAGACGTTTGGCTATATTATATAAAGTTAACGAATAAGTATGTGAATTTGTGAAATCTATAATATAAGTCATATTTTTTTTATTTTAGCTCAAAGGGCGTGGAAGTAGATTAGTCATTATGGGAACCATAGAGGTATAAATTGCTTTCTCTTTTCTGTGATGGGAACACTCGCTTGAAACATCGAGAGTACTGTAGGTAAATCCTAATGCATTTGTTTGGTCTCTTTCTTATGAACATACATATTACTAATCAAAGATATAGCCAAAAATACCAATAGTTGCAATTACAAAAAAACCCTATTGTAACCCATAGAGGAGCAGTGCTGGTTGTTTTTTTCTTCAGAGGTTGTATTTAGTTTTTAACGAAGGACGGAGAAGTTTGGCTACTAGCGCCTTTCCGAATGAAAATTGTTTTATTTAATTAATTTTATCTTAAAATGTTATATTTTAATTGATGCATTTTTTACTTTGTAAGTAGGTACCACATAAGCGTTGTTTACAGATAACAAACATAACAACTACTTATACTTAACACATGATTTAAGATTTCACACTGAATATTTTCCAACTTATTTGTTTATGATTCCCCTTAACTACTCATCAAATATTATGACACCTCTAAAACTGTTGTCGTACACTGCGTTCCGAGACTCCTTCCAAGCGTGGGGATTATGGCAAATCCCCCTGCTTACGGTAACAAAATACACAGCTAATTGAGAGTAGTCTACGTTCACTTATTGCGTCGTAGTTCGTGTTATTAGTGAAAACATATTGGACTGACACCATATGAATCGGATAAGGGTAAGATGTTTGTAGAAGTATTAAGTTGCTTCCATTCCCGATGTGTAAATATTCAGTTGGTTGCTTTCTAATCCGTATCGCAGGTAATTCAACCCGCTGGTCGAGAAACTCCTTACCTATATCTGCAACAAGCAAAAGATCTGTTGCACTTGTTAGAATTATATACAGTCGAGATGTTTATATATTTCTATAATCTTTCTTAAACTTAGAATAGATTATGTAATTATAGAATATCCTAAAACTTATTGATTTAAATGACATTTTTAATAACCGCCACACTGAAATCTTGTTGTATCTGTAGTAATTCTAGACTAGCCAATGAAGAACCATCCTGTCTAAATTCGGATTGGCTGTTACGTTCTGGCGGGAGCTATTAGGTCTCTTATTGGTTGTAATAAACATGGCGCGAAGTTTCATAAAGAGGCGACAGACACTTGGCGCCAGTCATTTCTATAAAACCAATGTCTCACCTTACTGAGCTCTCTTTATTTCTTCACAAGTGACTGCCGCATCGTGACCTATCGCTGATTAAGTTAAGTGTTCTTTTATTGATATATATATAGTGTAACATAACTGCTGTTCACGTGTTGTATATGGGTCTAGGTTTGTTGGCTTTGTTCTTCATAAATAGTTGGCCCATTTGATTATATCGTTGTGAATGGTAACTATAAACTTATACACAATTAATTAATGTGAACCTAATGTATTATGTTTAATAAAGTGTTCAATGTGTTCCTATAAATGTTGTATCTTTTAAGCTTGCCTTATGATTCCCTTTTCGTAGAAAACCTAGTAAGTTAGGTAGTTAATTACTCAGCTAATAGTAACTTATTACATGGGATCGCCTTCTGCCAAACATCTTCTAATTTGAGCCTATATTATTCCATAAATAAATGCTCTCTATCTTGATAAATCTCACACACTCTTACTTATAAAATACAGTCGAATTGAGAACTTTTTCCTTTTTTTGGTTACAATATAAAAATAGATTTCTAACTCCACATGCTAGGGTGTGCTAGGGTGCAATAAGTATATATTATTTCGGGTACCTAATCATGTAGTGGAGGCGCATGAAATAATAATTTCATTACATTTTACAAGAATGTCAACGTCATACACAATATTATTACATTTTAAGTTTGTATAACTCACTCCGTTCAAGAGCTAGAGACCCGTGATATATGAAAAGATGGACGGACAACCAAACCAACATTATCAAGACTCCCCTTTGCCCTTTGAGCACCAAACCCTGGTAAAAAATCACTAATTTTTCAAAACAGATTTTATACAAATTTCATTCTCCCAGTAAACACTTACCGATTGTACGAGTAATATTTCAACTACACTGCACCGATCCAAAGCGAGCAAGGCAAATGTTGTTTCAGTCTAATACGTATTTATTTTTTACTAATTAATAATAATCATAATAATAGTCATTCTTGTTGTTTTTTCTGTAATTTTATATGGTTATATTATGGAAGGTTGTAATAAATATTATGTTTTTTTTTATGGTATTGTGAACAAGCTCGAGGCGCACCTGATGTTAAGCGGACTAGCCTCTGCCTATAACAGATGCATTTCGTCACGTCACGAATTGCACTGCGCCCGTCACTTTGAGATACTTAGTTGTAAGTCTCATGAGCCTGTAATTTAACTGGCTCTCAAGGACTGCTGCCGGAACACACCGTTAGGTGCTTGGCGACAGATTTTCTACTTGAGGGTGGTCGCTAGCCAGGCGGGCATTCGCAAAAAGCCCTTCCCACCGCATGGTGGAAGGGCTTTTTGCGCTCAAGCCCGCGGCGGGATTTGAACCATGGACCTGCTGCGCGGCATTCCATAGTCAATGCAACTGAGCCATCAAAAAATTAAATTTTAAAATTGTTGTATGAAAAAGGCGACGTATGTCAGCGGTTTTTTTTATAATATGAATATTGTAAAAAAAAAAAAATTATGTTGTAAAATAAATGAAGATAATAATAATAATGTTTTTTGATCCTATCCTGATAAAAGTCAATGTAGCACTGTCTCTCATACAAGATGTTTAACCTGTATAATGATGAGAGACAATACATTTCCACAATTATGTCATATAGATTAAGTTAACTGTACTTGTAAACAAAACAACATTATTTAAATATTTTTTTTACATAATGTGATAGTCAAGGGTATAAACTTATTTGGCTCTTTGGATAATAATTATGATGTAAAATGTCTTATCGAAGTATTTTTATCACTGTTTGTAATAATAATTTTGAAAATTTTTGCAAAGCTCCTTACGGATTATTGCGACAGCTGTCATAGAGAGCTAGTAATTCTAAGCTAGCCTGAACAACATCTTCGACGGCATCACTTAACATCAGCTTAGATAGTGGTGTTAGTAACTGCTAAAAAAAATACTGAATTTAATGTACATTTTGTTTGCCGTTTGAGTCTTTACCTATGGAGAATTTTAAACGCGAAACCAAAAACCAAAGGTACGCATGCAAACTGGGACATATCAAGAGGGTGGTTGTCAAGTGTCAACCCTACACAGGACGGTCTGTGAATGCCAGCCGAGTATATTTTTCAAATAAAATATTCACGCCGTAACTCGGTTACCAAGTCTACAAAATGAACAAATGATGAAAAAAAAACAAATTTCACTGTTATGTACCCACGAAACTCGGGATTTCCGGAGCACGTATGAAAAGATTAAACCGCGGCGCAGCGCCTAGTTTTCATGCCGCAATATTCATTTTAATTTTTCTCTTAAATTCTTGGTTCGATGGTTTCCAAATTATTTATATTTTGGTGAGGTGAGATTTAATTGTCTTATGTGTGAAAATTTTTACACAAATTTTGTAGTTTAAAGTCTAATCTCATTAATAACCAGCGCACTCTTAAATCTAGTACCTACAACATTAGATAAGGCCCGGCTCATCTCATATGTGGGGAACTATGATGATTAACTTTAGTATAGGTTTGCATGACCCCTAGTCTGACATTTCGAGTATATGGTGCATTTCATTTTTTTTTAAAGTATAACAAATACAAAGTATATATTGTGAAAAGTTTTGGATTTCGTTTTAAAAGCTTAGCGGTAGTTAAACTTTCCTGAAGCAACACCCTGCAAGAATTCTCGTTTATAGTATAGCCGCTTCAATTTAGCTTACCCTTAGATGTATTAACGCACCGCCGCGCCGCGGGCCCCAGCCGTCTTCACATCAGTTCGTTATTACGTCAGTCTGCTTGCGAAGGGCCAACTGTCTGCAAATCGTGGATGTACTCAGGGCTGATTTCAAGGGGGCAACGCTGTCTCTGTCACAAGCCATTTATCATTGACAATAGTTTGATATTATTTAATGACACACGTAAAGGTATAAAAGTAGGTGAAGCTCAGTTGTTGTTAGAGCTCAAGAAGACTTTAATATTTCACGAGGTACTGCATACGAACCTTTACATAGTATGCTCAAATTGTATATATTTTCGTTAATTTCGAAGACGACTATGTCACACCAAATGCTATACGATTTAATTATCATCACGTGCTACAATTGTTTTATATTTTATGTTTTGTATTGTGTTAATATGGTTCATAGGACATTTATTTGTTAAAGTTTAATTGACCCAATACAAATATTTATTATTATGACATTTACAACTCTAGACACTAGAAACTTGCTATCCATTAAAATGACCACCTTTAATTTTGCAATCCGGAAAACAGCAATATTACGGCTTAATTTATAGGTCAATACAGATCTCTTCATCACTAATAATGGTACTGCCTATTAAAATATTGTTGTACATGAATGCAGAATTGAGCCTTTTACTGAAACAAAATCGCTTATAGTAAAAATTCCATCAGATTAGGACCCTTCCACGAGGCTTTTCTACGTATGATATATGCCGCTAGTTGAAATTATTGTTAAATAGTATGTCAAGAATTGAGTCTGTCCCATTTTAACCTGGCTCCGTTCATGTTACGACTACTAAACCTTTTACAGCAGACGGAGAGCAAACACCCCTCCTCTAGAACGGGGTAGCATTCGAATGAACTGCAAATGGTTCTGACAATAATTTTCATTTGTATTTGATAGATATACCATTCATAGTTGACAATAGGATTCGATGCAGTCATTTTAAGTACACAATGGGGGATAGATTTAGTCCTTCAGTCATTAATTACTAGTCTAGTCTTTTTAGTAGTCTTATTTACAAGTCGTCATGTTACTAAAATATATAATTAATGGCTTATGAAATAGCTACCAATCCAATCCAGGTCCAATTCTGTACATGGCAGATATTTTGAAAAAAAAAAATGTACAGTACTCTGTAGCTGATACTGATGCCGAAACTATATTTTTTTTATTTTTGTCTGTCTTTCTGTCTGTCTGTCTGTCTGTCTGTCTGTCTGTCTGTATCCCGGCCGCGTATCACTCCAAAACTACTGAATGGATTTCAATGAAACTTAGCATGATTGGAGTTCATACTACAAGGTAGGATAATTTAGCTTTTTATCCCGAAATTCAGCATGGTTCCCTTGGGAGAGGGGATGAAAGTCAAAATATACACTTAGTTGTAATTTATTAACGCGTAGTCCGATTTCAGACGTTCTTTTTAGGGTTCCGTACCCAAAGGGTAAAAACGGTCTGTCCCGCTGTCCGTCCGTCCGTCTGTCCGTCCATCCGTCCGTCCGTCTGTCACCAGGCTGTATCTCAAGAACGGTGATAGCTAGACAGTTGAAATTTTCACAGATGATGTATTTCTGTTGCCGCTATAACAACAAATACAAAAAGTTGGCCAAGTGCGAGTTGGACTCGCTCACGTTAAAACAAAAAAAGGTTAAAATATGAAGTCTAAAGTTGTATAGCTAATGGTACGGAACCCTTCGTGCGCGAGTCCGACTCGCACTTGGCCGATTTTTTTGTTAGAATAGTGGTACTTTAAAATTTATCCCGTAAATATTTCAAAGTCATCGGATTTGCAGTTCAGAAATTACAGACATCACAACCTAAATATTACGTTCCAAATAACACACCCCGAATGTACAGGAACCTTTGAACGTACGGCTCATCTTAAGCTGGCGTTTGCACTTTATCGTATAGGTATAATAGATAGGTCTGTAGTCGGACGTCTCCAAAAAACTGATTTTTCAAACGATAAAACACAGTTTTTTTTGTTACGATAAGCACAACTTCCCTACGTATATTTTTCATAACATGCAATGCTCTAATAAGTCTAATCTACACCTATAACAGGTTGCAGAAGGCGGGTAGGGAAGCGCGAGGGGTAAGACGCTTACATTTATCTATTTATACCTGTAACAGGTCCAATTCAGTACATGGCAGATATTTTGAAAAAAAAATTTACAGTACTCTGTAGCTGATACTAATGCCGAAATTGTATTTTTTTATTTTTGTCCGTCTGTCTGTCTGTAACCCGGCCGCGCATCACTCCAAAACTACTGAATGGATTTCAATGAAACTTAGCATGATTTGAGTTCATACTACGAGGTAGGATAATTTATGCTTTTTATCCCGAAATTCAGTATAGTTCTCTTGGGAGTGAGGATGAATGTCAAAATATACACTTAGTTGTAATTTATTCACGCGTAGTCCGATTTCATAAGTTCTTTTCAGGGTTCCGTACCCAAAGCGTAAAAACGCGACCCTATTACTGAGATTTCGCTGTCCGTCCGTCCATCCGTCCGTCCGTCTATCACCAGGCTGTATCTCAAGAACGGTGATAGCTAGACAGTTGAAATTTTCACAGATGATGTATTTTTACAGAAATTACAGACATCACAACCTAAATATTACGTTCCAAATAACACACCCCGAATGTACAGGAACCTTTGAACGTATGGCTCATCTTAAGCTGGCGTTTGCACTTTATCGTATAGGTATAATAGATAGGTCTGTAGTCGGACCTCTCCAAAAGACTGATTTTTCAAACGATAAAACACAGTTTTTTTATTACGATAAGCACAACTTCCCTACGTATATTTTTCATAACATGCAATGCTCTAATCAATCTAATCTATACCTATAACAGGTTGCAGAAAGCGGGTAGGGAAGCGCGAAGGGTAAGATGCTTAAATTTATCTATTTATACTTATAATAAAACTGTAACAGGTCCAATTCTGTACATTGCAGATATTTTGAAAATATGTTTTGAGAGCAATCTGAAGCTGATACTGATGCAAAAACTGTTTTTTTTTCTGGCTGTCTGTCTGTATCCCGGCCTCGCATCACTCCAAAACTACTGAATGGATTTGAATGAAACTTAGCACGATTCGAGTTCATACTACGAAGAAGGACATACGATACTTTTATCCCGAAATTCAGTACGGTTCTTTTGGGAAAGGGGATGAAAGTCAAAATATACATTTAGTTGTAATTTATTAACGCGTAGTCCGATTTCAATCATTCTTTTTTTGTTACAATAGTGGTTATTTAATTATTTTCCCGTAAATATTTCAAAGTCCTCAGTTTTGCAGTTCAGAAATTACAGATATCACAAAAGAAATATTTCGTTTTAAATAACTTAGACCGCGGAATGTTGAGAAACCCTTGAACGTACGGCTCATCTTAGTCCCACAGGCAGCCCGGAACCCCACGGGAAGCCCGACACCCCACGGACAGACCGGCATCCCACGTGCAGCCCGGCGCCCCACGGGCAGCACGGCACCCTTATTTAGTTTTGCAAGCTAGCTACGATAAAACTCTAAAATGTGGTACATTCACCACAATCAGTTTTTTAAACTACATATCTTTCTTTTGACGGATACATTTCGGAGACTGCGCAATGAAAGTGCACATTGTTGTCTTAGGTTTTCGCGATTGTTACACTTAGTATTTAAACAACTTTAAACGGTTTAAATCGCGTATATTTATCATTATTTTTGTCCCGACGTTTCAAACACTTTGTAGTGATTGTGGTCACGGGGTGACTGTCGGGACAAAAATAATGATAAATATACGTGATTTAATCCGTTTAAAGTTGGAAGTGCACAACTTTAGTAGACTGTTATACAAGGGTCGAAAGGAATTGGTAACTTTCACCCGCGGTCAGCTCTCTACTTTTCATATCGAATTTAAAGAAAGTAAATAAAGTAGCTTTTCTAAAAATTATTCATTGATAAAATAACATACTTACTAAAAATTTATTGAGAGGTTTGAACTATTTGTGAAATTTTACGTAAAATTTTGTTTGGAATATTTTCGGGTGGCTATAGCCCGAATAAGAATCTCTCTGCTTTTCACTACTAATATAAGGAATAACGATATAAATATAGTATGTTTTTTTATATTATTTATTTTGATTTTAATAACATGAGCAGTACATTTTTAAATTAATGCGGCTATAGTCCAAGTAGGAATCGATGACTTACATCCGTGTTAAACACTCTACTTTTCATTTAAAATATGAGGAGGGTAAAAAAATAGTAGTTTTTCTAAATATTTACTAAAAATAATAAACATGAGTAGAAGATACAAAGATACACTAGGAGTTAGAACAATGAAATTTAGGGAGTTTTAATTCTTTTTTAACCTACACTTTTTACCTTATATTTAGTTACTACCCTGCCAAACATAGTTGTTATTAATTGTTTTACAACAACAGAATATTTTACAACGAAAAATCTTAGACATATAACTTTGTTTACACCAATGTTATTCCCGGCCTTAGGTGGGAAGGAGCGTCTCCCACCCGCTACTCAGATCAAACAAACACTACTTTCCGAGAATGAGAAATAAAAAAAAACTATCTACCGTCAAACAAACCTCCGTTTTAAAATCGAAATTCTAAAGAAACGCACAATGTACTTTGCTTCAACATTTATTGTGCGAACCGGGAAAGAACTCTCTGAGTTACTTAACTACTGTCTTCTGGAAAATACAACCCGGGAGTTTTAAAATCCAAAGTAGAAAGCTCCATTCTGAGCTATGGTTTACTATAAGAGTGCTTCACCGCAGACCACAGTGTTGCTTAATATGAGATAAACAGTGCACAAATGTGAATAATTAGTGTGCAGGTACGGCAATCGCGAACGAAGTCGCGGGTACAGCTAGTTCTTAAATATAATTTATCATTTCTGGCAGTGAAGGAAAAAGGTTTCCGTACATTCATGTATACAAGTTTCTACAAAATTCAGGATGAGTTCTCTCCTAATTAATAGACGATTAGGCGAAAATTAGTTCTCCTTACGAGGAACCCAGATCACAATTCTAATTTATCACGTACAAATAAATAGTATATTACAATTATTTTCAGTTTATTTTTTACTGGTATTGTTCTGAAGACACATTTCAAGCTTGGCAATATTTATACTTATAAAACAAAAGCCTGTCTTTAAGAGGACTTACACAAAGCCCTCAAACAATTTCCGTGTAAATTTATGAGAGTTATACGTAAATAACAAAGATTCTTCAATAGCATAGCTTGAAAATATGAAGTGGGCGAACAGACGCGGTATAAAGAGTTCAGCGAAGCGATGAAAGAAGTTCGCCGGCATTGTTCCTTTCTGCCGCCACAGTGCTTCAAAATATAAGGATTTCAATACCAGCCTTTTTTAATATAAATTTCGGGATGACATATTTATCAACCTATTGTTTAATGTATGTTGATAATTATTACACAATAGGTTGATAAATATAATTGTATATATACACAGTTTAAAAACTGATTAACAGTATTTGCTAAAAAATCTATCGCTAAGCAACTAACGGCTGCTGTCCTTGAGGACCAGATTCCAAAATAGTAATTATTCAAGTTACGAATATAATACTGTAGATTACATTGTCTACAATGCAAAACATCATATTAGGTTCGGATGGTGGAAGGGCATTTTGCGAATGCCCGCCTGGCTAGCGACTTCCTTCATGTAGAAAATCTGTCAAGCACCTGTTAACACCTTCGACCACATCATCACTTACCATCAGGTAAAATTGTGGTCAAAAGCTTACCTATTAGCGATAAAAAGCAGTAATAGCTCAGTGGCTTTGGCTATGGACTGCTGCACAGCATGTCCATGGTTCGATTCCCGCCGCAGGCTTCAGCCTCACCGCATGGTGGAAAGGCATTTTGCGAATGCCCGCCTGGCTAGCTACCGCCTACATAAGTAGAAAATCTGTCGCGAATCACCTAACGGTGTGTTCCGGCAGCAGTCCTTGAGAGCCAGTGAAATTACAAGCACATGAGACTTAACAACTATGTCTCAATTTTACTATAAAAACTAACGTGGTTTTCACTCATTTTAGTAAATAATACGGGATAACTCGCGTGAATCAGTCAGATAGCTCCGACTATAGTTTCAACCACATTCGGTGATCTTTTTCAAGGAGAGCTCGGGACGCCCGCGTTGACGTCTCGCTATTTTATCGTCACGTAAACTATTTTTCAAACCCAAAATTTATTATTTTTGGATAATAATAATAATAATAATATTAAATATTTATTTTCCAAAGAAGTTAATCTTATAGCTAATGAAAATACTCCAGAGTTGTACTGTTAAAGATAGCATAAGTATTTAACCAGTGAATCTCAAACTAGGCGAGAGCCTGTATCTTGAGATTCAGAGTGCGATTGAACAGATGTAAATAACAGTTGTAGCAATATAACATAGTAATATTATAATATAAATTAGCCTAAGGAAAATTGTTTATACCATTTGCAAAACAAAACATTCGTTATGTATATCGTTATGTTAAAAGTACATTTACTTTACACTGAACAATAGTTGAAAGGAGTTTGTGTGTGAGGGTGTGTGTGTGTGTGAGGGTGTGTGTGTGTGTGAGGGTGTGTGTGTGTGTGAGGGT
The DNA here is from genome assembly GCA_963854805.1 of Plagodis dolabraria. NCBI lineage: Eukaryota > Metazoa > Arthropoda > Insecta > Lepidoptera > Geometridae > Plagodis > Plagodis dolabraria. The sequence goes on along the minus strand of OY978460.1, from coordinate 17,812,096 downwards.
GTGTGTGTGTGTATGTGAAGTTCTGTAAAAATTTTAAATGAGACTTTCTGTTTCCTCATACGACAATTTCATCAGAAAATCCTTTACTAATTTTATGCAAGTGAACAGGGAGCAGTCTTTGATATTGCACAATTTAGACAAATTATTATATATTTTGGGATGGGCATAGTCTGGACTTCGTTTTACGAGTAGGGAAGTGGCACATGGGAGGGGTATGCGAAAGACTCGCTTTGACATAATGTTTTCATAATCCGCCCTTTTTAGGAGACCCTTATGTGTTTTGATGATTGCTCTTAAAATAAACAATTGACGAACACGCAGCACCTGAATTTCTTCGTACAGTTTGTCAGTTGGATAACGGAAAGTTTTTTTTAGAGACACTTTTAGGAGAGCTCGCTGAGCTCTTTCTATCGTTATGAAATTACTCTTCCCTGCGCTACCCCAAACTGACACACAATATTGGAGAATAGATTGACATAAGGTCATGTATACTTGACGTATAACATCAAATGGCGTGCAGTCCCTAAGTTTCTTCATTACGAAGATAAGTTTTCTTACGCGGCCAGACAGCTCCACGATATGATTATTATAGGATAAATTTTCATCGATTGTTATACCTAAATATTTGATACATGTAGCTTTCTGTATGACAGCACATGGGCAGATATTTAGTCGCCTATTGCCTTTCTCTAAATTGCAGGAGTGAATTTTAATAATGAGATCGGTAGGAGGGCTAGACACGATAGTTTTTGAAAAGGCGACGTATTTCGTTTTTTCTGTGTTCAGACTGAGAAGATTTCTGTCAAGCAAGTTAGCTATTGTTTCAAGACCGTCTTCCGCGAGATTGTGTAATTGTTCCCAGTTTTGGTGGTAAAAGACAATAGCAGTGTCATCAGCGTATGTCACTATTTCTGCATTTTTGAGTGAACAATTAATGATATCATTGATATATAATGTAAACAACGTGGGGCCTAGAATACTTCCCTGTGGAACTCCGTATTTGATAGGGAGAGTATCACTGCAGTTGGGACCTATTTTTACAAATTGTTGTCGATCCTTGAGATAACTTGTGAACCAATCTAGGGCCACGCCTCTTATTCCTAGATGTTCTAATTTCTTTAGCAGTAAACCAACCGAGACGGTGTCAAAAGCTTTTGCCAGATCTAAGAATACGGCTAAGCAACAATCGTTCCTTTCTACGTGAGAAGACACAATATTGACTAAAGACGACCTAGCGTCTTCTGTTGACCTTCCTCGTCGGAAACCATATTGTTTGTCTGAGAGCAAGTTATATTTTTCCACGTAAGAGACTAAGCGACTGTTTACAATTTTTTCAAGAACTTTGGACACAGTACTCAATAAAGGTATAGGCCTGTAATTTTCTGGAAGATTTTTGGTTCCTTTTTTGTAAATTGGGGAAATGGCAGCAGTTTTCCAGCAGACAGGAAATTTTCCTGATTCGAGACTTAAGTTCATTATGTGAGTCAGAGGAACGACTATTGAACACAGTGTTTTTTTAAGTAAAATAGATGTAAATTTATCAGAACCGGGCGAGCAATCATTTTTGAGTTGAGATATTATTTTAGTTATTTCGTAGGGATCTGTAGGATTCAGAAAAAATGAATGGTTGAAAAAGGTAAGAGATTTGTGTTCATTTATCAGTACATCTTCTGTCATGCCCAATTTATTAAGAATAGTAACTGCAAGCCTTTTACCAACTGATGTGAAATGTTGGTTACAGTGTAAAAGTGAAAGATTAATGTCGTCCTTGAAAAGATTTAAAAGTTCCTTCGAGCCTTGGGTGTCAGTTGTGGTGTGAATAATACTTTTGATAGCTTTCCATAACTTTTTTGGGTTATTTCTGCCTTCTTCTAATTGATGACGATTGTAGTCATTTTTTAATTTTTTTAAAAGTTTGTTGCAGAAATTGCGATACCTTGTATACACCTTTCGCCGAACAACGTCATCAGGATGATTTTTTAGATCAAGGTGCAGTTTGTCTCTGTGTCGCATACATCGTAAAAGCCCTGGCGTAATCCATGGTTTCATGGTCACCCATTTTCGTCCAATTTTAACAGTATGCGTGTTTTTTTCTAGGATAGAGGTGATCATTCTGTTAAAGTTGTTAGTGGCAGAATTTAAATCGAAGTCTTTAGTTACATCGGACCAGTTGATAGAGTTAATTTCAGTAACAGCGGTGTCAATATCAAGTTTAGTGATAATATTTTGCTTAGTGGCGAACTTTTCGAACAAACAAGTGCCGGCAATCGTTATACTATGATCCGTGACTGAGGTATGACAAATTATTCCCATCGTCTCTTGGTGTGACTTTACAAAAATGTGATCCAGGCAGGCTTCTCCTCTTGTAGGCTTGGGAATCGCGGGAAGCAAACCATGAGTAGCCATCAGACATAGATAATCTAAATGATGATTATCGGTTATTTTACATATATCTATATTTAGGTCTCCAGCGACTGCAATATATGGGTAATTTTTTAAACTAGTAAGGGTATCATCTATGGAATTAATAAAAGGCTCAAGATTTGTTACTTTAGTAGATGGAGATCTGTAGATACCATGAATGGCATACGAGTTGTCTATAGTTATAAGAAGAGAGTCAGCGTCAATAATTTTTGGTTCGTAGATTTTGGTGTTAAGAGAGGATTTGGCATATATAATGACACCCCCATTTTTGTTTTTTTGTATTGTAGTACGGTAAGCATTATATCCTGGAAGTGAATCAATTATTAGACCGTCTCTTAGCCAGCATTCAGATAAAACGATAATATCTACGTTCGCGTCTATGCGCTGAAGTGCAATAGTGAACTTGTCAAAGTTACACTGGAAGCTTCTGACGTTAAAAGCAAGTATTTTAAATTTTTTGTCAGATTTAGTTATGTAATTCTTACAAAGTTCTGCAGAATCGATTGAATGACATTTGATGGCTATGGTTTCGTCAATCTCATTAGCAACATCAAGTAAAGCCATCATTAAAGTAAAAGAACTTGAAAGATGTGAGTGTCAGAGACCTAGGTGTTATTCTTTTTTGTGAAGTTATTATGTGGGCAAGAACATAAATATTATAAAATTTAGGTGTGAGAGGTGAGTGTATGTGACTGGGTAACTGTAAGATGGAAAGTAGAAAATTGTGTGTGTCGATTTTTGAATGTAATGTTATGATTAGCAGTAAAAAAGTGTATGTAATTTTTAAAACTATTGTTACATTATTTTTCTGTGAGACAAGTGTAGTTGAATTGATTAAAATAATTGTTTCATGCACAGTATTAAATATCAAGCGAATAGTACTACATCGATTATGCAGGTGAAGGGTGGAGTTGCTGTTGAAGTTCCACCATAGATCTGATGGGGACTGCTGGGTTTCCTTCGCGCTTTCTGATGTAAATCGTTCCGTTTTTGACCCAACAATATTTGTAATCAGCGGTTTTAGTTTGCTGCCTTGTGGTACGAAATAAGTTTCGTGCTTCTTTAGTCAGGCGCTCATTAACATAAATGGTTCTTGCGGGGCCTTTTATATCCACATCAGCACAGGTCAAGTTCCGTCTCGTTTTGCTAGCTTGTAGGAATGCTTCTCTATCTTGTCGGCGAATGAAGCGGACAACTAGCGGTCGCGGGGCCCAAGAGCTTGTAGCGGAGGAGGTGTCACCAGTATGAGCACTAATACTCTCGCGATTTCGGATTTTCGGTCCCACACGTGTCACAAAATCAAGGTCATTTTTATCAACGACGGATCCAATTTTTTGGGATATCAATTTTACTAAATGGATTGGGCTTTCGTCGGCTGACTCATTTAATCCCGATATCTCAATTTCATTTCGGAGGCTACTTTGAGTGTGTGTTTTGAGCTCGTGACTTAACTCGGCTATTTTGTTATGGCAAAAAAATATTTCTTTCTCCTGCTCTTCAAGAATCCGTAGCCGAGACATAACATCCTCCAATTTTTTATCCTGCTCATCAATACGGTTGAAGCATTGTTTTACGTGATCTGTTAATCCTAATATGTGTGTTTTCATTTCACTGATGTCTCCACGCAGTAACTTAAAATCCGATGTCAATAAAGAAATGTTTTCAGACTCGGCAGGTTGGACGGTAATGGACGGACTGGCCACGGTAGGAGTTTGACGGCCACTATCGCGTAGTTGCGCATTTACGCCATCGCTATCCAGAACCGCGGCAGCAACAGTTAATGATAATGCGGGCGGCCGGGCCCCGCCATGGTTGACGTCGGCCCCGTAGCACGAACTGGCGTGTTTGAGTTGTCCGAACGCGGTTCCTTGCATCGGCACATAGGGCAAATCCAGTTTATTTTAAAATCATCTGATGGTTTACGGTCCGTGATATTTACACAAATCAAGTGATAGTAGCCGCTGCATTTTGAGCATATAATGTTTGGCGAGCTTAAGCGTATTGGTTTAGTGCAAGCCGCGCAGCTGTTAACCATTCTTAAATGATTTAAAACACGTTTTACAAAAGTTATGGATAACACAGTAAAGTTGATTTCGGAGTCCAAAGTCCAAGCGCCGTCTTGCGGTCGGTGGTTTGAGAGTGAAGAAGACAAAAATATTCAATTACGCAGCCCGTCCCGTTTCACCGAGGTGTAGAGGAACCTACCTCAGCAGTCAGCGGTCACGACTACTGCTAGCAATCTGTGGCACAACTAGTTAACGGTGCACTTCGAGTGGAATATTTTAGATATTAGATGCACTTAACTATGACACTAATCACTAGAGTGTTATGTGTTAAAATCGTGTGATATGGACAGTAAAAATTCAGTAGCACAGGTAACGCGTCCACACCTTGATAATGTCAGTATCGCACTCCGGATGTATTAGTTTAATTTTAAATTTTAAATCGATTTATTATATAAAAAAAAACAATTCATTATCTCATACCTTCATGTCGGTCACAATTGTCGACGGATATCTAATATTCTGTTATTTTTATAGGACGTCATCGTTCACAGCGCTCCATTCCTTTTTCACTCATATAAATCTCCACACTTATTGTTAGTATTTTTTTTATGTGACTACCAAAATATTCACAAGATATAATGTATATGGCTATATTACGTTTGCCGGGTCAGCTAGTACTATATATTAATAGAGTTAAGTATAATACAACCCTCGGATAACAGTTTCGTCGGAATATTTTAATTTAGGTTTTCAACCTTGAAACTTGTTAAAAGGATTAGAATTTTAATTAAAGTATCAAGTCGTGAATCCGTGGACAGCAAATCGGGTGGAAAAAGAGAAGTAAAACATTTCCCTTTTCTGTTCAAAGAAATATTTACGATGGACAAGTTCGGGTTTCAATCATCAAATAATAAGTATTCTTATGTAGCTTCTGTGCGTAGAATTCCGTTATAACGATCCCTCGGGAAATACTTAGGAATTGAAATTAAAAGTTTCCTACATACTGGGTCCAGGGAGTAAGGAAGCCGACGCGTCGATTCCGGTTGTTTTATTAGGGTTGCAGCCGTAATTATATCGTGGTAGGGCATTTTGAGAATGCGCAAACTAGCTACCCCTTCAAGTAGAAAATCAAACCAAAACACCTGAGTGTTACGGCAGCTGGCACTGAGAGCCAGTTTCCATTTTAGTTAAAGCCTGTTCAACAACTTCGAATGCATCATCACTTACCATCAGGTGAGATTGTGACCAAAGGCTTAATTATATAAGTTATAACAGTAAATAAAAACACATATACTTGTCTTACCCTCGTATAATTATGATAATTAGTGTTCTGTGTACTTATGAAAATAAATATTGTCTAAATAATAACAATAAGGTGGTGATGCTTGAGTAACTGCTATCTAAGATTTATGAATATTAGGCAGGTATTGTATACTTGAAGGTCAAACAAAATATTAAAGAAACAGTCTCCAAGATAAAGTAGGTTATTTGAATATTAACGCGATCCAGTATTTCCGCGTTAAACCACTCGAATTAGAAATTTGTTCTTGCTTCATAATGATTATCACGAGACTTAACAACTGTATGTTTCAGTGGACGGGCGCAGTGTAATTTGTCACTTGACAAAATGCACCTATTATAGGCAGATGTAAGTCAGCTTAATATAAGACGGACTTCGCGCTTGTTCTATCACAATCCCATAAAAATACATGATAATGAAGACACTCTCAAATGCTGATTTTTTTTCACAATCTGACTGCATCGAAGGAGTGAAAGGGAGGCAGCGATGGTGAAATCGCGATCAGTTTATATAAAATTGAAAAGCAAGTTTAATAACACAAAACCAGTAACGTAAATCGAAAATGTAACTTTTCTTGTGCCTCTTGATAAGGTTTTGCTATTTTATTAATATATTTTCATACACATTCATACGTAATCAATAAGATATTTACGTTTATCCTAATTTAGAGTCAACTTTTCAATTTTATTCTATAGAGAAAATTTTAAGGAAACATGTTTCGGTCTTATCATGGCCTTAAATATCTATAGATGATCAAGATTAACATATAATGTCCTTACTGCTACAAACTAAATATATTTCACTAAAAATCTGTTCAATTAAAGCTATTTAGCACTTGTCAGGGTTTTAAGGTAAAAATGTCCGTCAGAGATGGTAGTATAGGTACCACAATGTTGTTTATTTCCTCAGGCCTGTACACTCGCAAGCTTAAAGAACAAGGGATACTGTATAATGAGAACGCAGGCGGCTGATGTTGCTAATTATAATGCAAAGCTTTTGTGTGAAATTATACCTGATAATGTACTACTGTAAGTAGGTACGTAGACGCTACCGAACAAGATCGCCAGCAAATGTATTTGTGCATATTATTACATAGACTACGATACATTTCCATTCGTAGATTATACTAAGTGTACAATGCATAAAATATATAAATATGCATCTGCTAGTGTTGTGTAGTATGCAATACGTTCACGACAATGAACAATATCTAATTAGGGTTCCGTACCCAAAGGGTAAAAACGGGTAAAAACCCAAAGGGTAAACCCTTCGTGCGCGAGTCCAACTCGCACTTGGCCGCATAATTGAAGAAGTATAATTATTTTCTAGATCATCCGATTTTAAAGATCTTTTTTCGTTTATTAAACCATTTAACTAACATTTAATTTTCATAAAAATAAGACATTCACTGAAAATAATAATTTCATGATAAAAATATAAATAAATGTTGACAGTTAATACCGTATTTTCTAGTATTTGTTTAAGTAGTGGGCTCTACATAATCCAAGCAATCCATAAAGATGTGCCACTGAATAAAATGGATGTGCTAATAGATTTCATTGAGATTATTATTTCCAATTACAGCTGTCACACTACGCTATGTAAAGCTAGAGTTTATTTATCAGTACTATCAGTACTAATATTATAAATGCGAAAGTAACTCTGTCTGTCTGTCTGTTACGCTTTCGCGCCAAAACTACTGGACCGATTTGAATGAAATTTGGTATGGAAATAGTTTGAGACCCGGGAAAAAACAAAGGATAGTTTTTATCCAACTGCGCAAAAAAAGGCAAATGTTTTTGTGCGATAACCGACATACGCGGGTGGAGCCGCGCCCGGAAAGCTAGTTCCACCATAACTATTCATTAAGTCATTTTTTTTTGCAAACGAAGCCTTCTGTATTTTTTGTATAAAAATAACGACTATTATCATAACCATGTAAATTAGACATTAAGGGGCCAGATTTGAATGTGTAATATAATACTCGCTCTTTTTATTTTTTAGTAAATTGTTTGTTTTTTAGGGTTCCGTACCCGAATGGCAAAAACGGGACCCTATTACTGAGACTTCGCTGACCGTCCGTCCGTCTGTCACCAGGCTGTATCTCAAGAACAGTGATAGCTAGACTGTTGAAATTTTCACAGATGATGTATTTCTGTTATCGCTATAACAACAAATACAAAAAGTCGGCCAAGTGCGTGTCAAACTCGCGCAAATTAAAATAATAAAAGGTTAAAATATTAAGTCTAATGCTGTCTATAGCTTATGGTACGAGACCCTTCGTGCGTGAGTGCGACTCGCACTTGGCCGATTATTTTTTATATATTCGAAACAAATAAGAATAGTGTTTCAATACAAAAACCTTTTCTGTAAAACATATAATTTTTGAGAAAATCTCTTACACTCCAGATTAATTAGATATACTTAATTGAGATTAAGTATGTCTAATGTAGGTCTAATGAGTGTAGGTGTACGTTTATCAACAACTCAATACACTTGAGCCTTCATTACTGTACTTTAGATTTCGTGAAGGCTTCATTATGCAAATGTGACTTTCAAAATAATCTAGCCCCTATTCGTAGATATAATTCGTAGTAACATCTAACATTTTAAAATGTGGTAAAATTTATTTTCCTATCTAACTATTGTGACACAAATGTCACAGACAAGCGATAATTATTACAGTATTATTTTTTTCTATTAATAAACATTGTGTCTCATAGGCTTATACAGTTATAACCCGTTTTAATAAAAACAAAGAATTTAAAATAGCACCACTAATATTGCCTTAGCTCAAATTGGAAACTTTTATTAGTTTTTTCATATCGAAACTATTTATTAGTTATGCCACTTTAAAAGTTTATGTTCATTCAGTTATCATTTTAGATCTCAATGTCAGTTTCCGGACCATTACGTTTCTTAGTTTCTTCATATCGAAACTATTTCTTAGTTATGCAATTTAAAAAGTTTATGTTCATTCAGTAATCATTTCAGATCTCAATGTCAGTTTCCGGGCCATTGCGTTTGAATTATTTCTTTGTAATCAACCTGCACGTCACTAGTTCCAAACAAGCCAGGCAGCGTTCTAACTTGATTTAGAATCTAAGTAAGGTATACCAGAATCCCTCAACGCCAAAGTTTTGATTGCATATCATACCAGGTTTGCCATAGCTATATCGCTCATTGAATTATTCAAGGCAGGGAGGACTGTACCTGTAGCTTTATTTAAAATTGCTCAGTTCGACTAAGTTTAAACTGAGTTGAAGCGGGTATAATGAATGCTAAGATAATGTATGAGCTAGCGTTGGCGGGTTGATTAAATTGAGTGACAGAAAGTTAAAATAGTTTTACCTTTTATATTTTTAACTTGCAGAATTTCAATATGGAAACTAACGTGGTTTTAAATTATTTTACTAACTTATACAGGATTACTCACGTGAATAAGTCAGATAGATTCATATAGTGTTAATGACTTTATAAAGTGATCATTTTCAAGGACTCGTTTTGCGTGAAGCTTTTAGAATGAAATAAATGTGGCATTTACGGTTGCTGCTTTCATAATATGAGAATATAACTAATTTATATGATTTTTTCTATGTGGAATACAGTTAGAGGCGTCCAAAGAATGAATATTGCAGCATACAAGTACATAAAGTTTTCGGTTCGCTTTTACACGAAGCATCCTCAGAAAGTCTTGGCCCTTCGAGCACATGATCGAGAACGAGATGAATTTCTCGCTCGTGCGCTAGTAGAGCCAAGACCTCTGAGGATGCTTCATGTAGAAACGAAACGCGTCGAAACTTCTTTCGGTTAGGCTACGTGGGGTTTATGACGTCACGTCGGCTTAACAGAAATAGGCGGACTTGTCACCAGGTATTATATTTTAGGTGTTTTTCAAAAACACCCAAGTGTTGTTCAAAAATAATAATTTGATATTTACTTAAAATATTTGTTATTCGTAAAAGGTCAATATAAAAGTTGTATGGACGAATGGATAAAAATAGTGTAGTAAAGAATTAAAGATGTTTTAAGAGTAATTTAAAATACAAAAGGAAATATATTTTCACATTCCACGAAACGGGAGGCAAAGGTGCCTAAATATCCACATTTTTAGTCTCAAAACCTGCGCTTTATTGAGAATCGATTGAGAAATAATTTAATAAATGGACGTGATTAATTCTTATACAATTTAACGTAAAATTGCAACATATTGAAAGGCTTACAAAGGGACACATGGCGTCAGATGAATCATATCAGTTTCAAAGGATCACAACCTAAGCGTGAAATCGTAAAAAGGAAAGGCATAAAGTAGTAGAAGCAGTAAAGCAATGTACAGTACCGTAAGATAGGTATATTTGACTTGCTTTAGGTGTACTGCATGGGAATAGTCTCAAATTATTGTGCTATTTTGAAAGTCATTCTCTGTGTGACGCATAGAGGATTCGCACCGAGTACGTGGAAACTGATCCTGTGGGCTACATAACTCGTAACGTACTACAATTGTCAGATAGTTCTATACAGAAACGAATTCTGTGTATCATGGCATACGAAGAGCGAATACTCCGTCAGTGTGTGAAACCTGAGAGCTTTTTGAAGCGCTCGTAGCGAAGTTTGCGTAGCCGTTCTTAACCGATCAGTTAAGTTAAGCAACGTCCGCCGCGGTCATGACTTGGATGGGTGATCGTTATTGATATTACTACTGAGAGCTTCAGTGCTTCGGAGGGTACATTGTACAAGAGCTGTCTTATATGATGGTATTCAATCTAGCATGTTGGTAGGGCGTTTTGCGAATGCCCGCCTGGCTAGCTAGGTCCCACTTCATTTACAGATAGGTAAGTGACACTTCTATAAGTGGCGCGCGTAGGACTCCCCTTAGGTGTGGTACATACATGAGGTGAGATTATTTATTGAGAGTGATAACTCTTTCTTTGTCTAGTCGATGTAGCTTTCCTACTATTTAGCCTGAACGAAACGTTATCAACAGTTCGTTTTCATGCAGGTTATGTTTAAGTTACCACCAGATATAGTAATATATAACAGACAAAAATAGTAAATGACGACCAAAATTAAACCCGCTTTTTAATTTCAATTTATAACCAAAGTTTTAACATCTCGCTATCCTATTGACTCCAAATAAATCATTGTAACCCAAAAGTAGTAGATGATTACCATAAGTAGTAAATGATCACCAAAATTATTAAAAAAATATTTTAATTTTTTAGATTTAATTAATAAAAAATAAAAATTGTTTCTTTTACCAAAAAACATTTTTTGGTAAAAGAACTAAGGGTATCAAAGTATTTTATGGTGATCATTATATTTAATCCCCTTAATAATAGTATGCCGCATAGTCTCGGCTTCAGAATATGACTGTTATATGTCCTCTTTGGATGTCGTAAGAGATGACTGCGAAAAAAGTGCGCTAAACGGGGAGCATGCTTCAATCACGTAGATATGAGCTGAGTGTTGCTGAACTTTTGGCGCATAGCACGTCACGTTACTATCTTTACACCCTTCTTCCAGGTATATTATCAACAAGAGGTCTTCACAAGGAGGTTAATATAAGGCCAGTCATAAAACTGAAGCTAAAATTCTATATGATTTTGTGTTGTTTTTTTTGTTTTGTAAGAGAACACTTTTAGTACCTACTAATCCGAAATAAAGTGGGACATGCGTAAAAAGTTGCTGCATTACTCAATTCTTGACGTAGTTTAGGTTTTACTAATATGCTGTAAAACCAATGATTGCATTTCCGCGTTACATGTTCATCACCCGCAGCATCCGTTGTGTAGCATCCCCACATGCTTGGATTTACCGTATGTTGGGAATTCAGGACTTTTATCCCAAATTATTCATCGCATTAATTCCATGCTTTAACTAAGATTACCATATTTCTCAACAAGTTGCTACATAGTGATTAGAAATTAAAATTGTTACGATTTACTATATCGATACAAAACTTTACTAGGCTGTATTTATGTTTTTTTTTCTATCAGATATATATATGGAATTGTGTTTTCGGATAAGGCATAACAGTATTTATCATATCTTCTATACTATCATATGTTTTATTGAATTAGAGTATTGTTTGGCGTTTAAGTTTTTTTAAGTTATATAATTTGCGTTTTTAGGCTCACTTCATCTTAAAATTAATTAATATATGTGAGATATGGAAGTCCCTTGTCGCTTAGTTACCCGGCATCGAGTAATTAGTATGATTGACGAGACAATAAATCTGGAAAATATATCAGTAAGAATATTATGCAGCATTATAGAAGCGGAGATGGTGTGAGGGTAAGCGCTACTAAATTTAGGGAATCAAATTACACTTAGTAAGCATTGGTTTCCATCATTTCATCCAAGTTCGCTAGTTCTTTCAAATATGTCAATCAAGCACATAGTACTGTAGTGCAGAAGGTATCCAGAGAGCCAGATTGCCTGATACCATTCCAAACTACATGTACACTTTAGTCTATTATTATCAGTGATTAAAAGAAATCAAAACTTAATATGCTTACTTTCATGGAAGAAATGTCCCATGCCCATAATTCCTCACCCTCTGCCTGTCACATTTGTATTGACTAATATAATTAAAATGAAATGAAAAATATATCTATTGTCAATATATATTTACCCAAGTGTGTATTTTCTTTTATTTCCAATAGTTTTGTTCTTGATGTAATAAAATTATATTATATAAAATGTTTATTTATCACTAGCTATCCGGGCGCGGCTCCACCCGCCCTTATGTCGGTTATCGCGCAAAAACATTAACCTTATTTTTGCGCAGTTAGATAAAAACTATCCTATATTCTTTCCCGGGTCTCAAACTATTTCCATACCAAATTTCATTCAAATCGGTCCAGTAGTTTTGGCGTGAAAGCGTAACAGACACACAGACAGACTTTCGCTTTTATAATATTAGTACTGATTTCATTAAAATTAAAGATATCCATTTATTATCCATGCCCCTAAGCAGGAGTGTTAGAAGCAGAGTTCATGTTATTCGACTATAAATTAATTAATTATATGAATACCTTGCCTGTACATAAAGGAAACCTAAATCAACAAATTTTGGGTGACATTGGATATGTGTGTAGTTTGGATTTAGTACGTCTTATTCCCATATAAACTAACCTCCTACGAGTTGGAGAAGTTGTATTATAGTCGGAGTTAATAGTAATTACGAACATATTCTAGTGTTATCATCCACAATACCATTCAATCACAATGAAATTTATATACTTGCATAAATCCATGCGCATCACAGATAATGATAACAATTGAATTTCATTCATAAATGGATATATCGGCTCCACATGATATATTTAGACTTATTTTAGAAGTAATGATAAATGAGCAGTAATTAATAGCTATGGACGACCATGCTGCAGATCCATGGTTCTGGTTTATTTTTTGTTTGCCTTGTCACAACAGCCTAAAGAATAATTACCAGTGTGTTTTTAACTACTCCTTTTTTTGTTTTAAATAGAAATCCAGTCAGGAGTCAGGATTGACTGTGTGCCTGGTAGTTCTCAATAGACCAACACTTGACGAACGATTTTGGTATGAAGCCACGAAATGATGATGTATCTTAAGTCTGTCTGTATGTCACAATCATACATCATAAACTACAAAATTTACAAAAAATGACATTTTGGAAATTATCTTCGTCCCCAATAAAAATTTGTAATCTAAATTGAGAGTAAACAAACAACCTAAACCGTCAAGTTAGTACAGTATATACAATTCAAATTTATGATGCGTTTTATGCAAAGTCTGCAAATAATGAAAATAACCAGTAAAAATATAATATTAGCATACAAATTGAATAAACTTTTACAATAATCCGAACTAAACAGAGTGAAATAATTTTTGAGATACAGCCAAGCAAACTAATGTCGTATTAAATACAACTCTTGGGTTGATGACTACCAACTATAGGACTCTTCACAAAGCATCCTCTTGTCTACTTTATTATAATAAGATGTATCATCACATATTAGTGTTGTCTGGTTCTAATTTCAAGGATGTTTAAGGCAGCATTTCTTTGTATATATAATATGAATAAGTAAGTAGAATTAGTACATGATTCAGTATCAAGAAATAGCATGTGAACAAATCACTATATACACACTCTATATACACTCACAAATGACAATGATTTATGACATGTAGCGATTACTTTCCAATTTTTCGTGAATATTTTATTTAAAATTATTGTTTGTCACTTGGTGTAAATTGCTGCTGTCGTAAATAAATTATTTCATCTTTGTTTTTTTTTTTAAATAATCAAAGGAAAGAAGAAATGGAACACCCTCCCAGCGTCTCACAATTTGGAACTCTTCAAGTATAGAGTGAACAGGCAAGCATGCTCCACCGTCGACCACGTCGTCGCTTACCATCAGGTTAGATCGCGGTCAAATGCTTGCCTATTCAGAATAAAAAAAACTCACTTGTGCAATTCGTTTTCAAAATACGACAAAACTAATTTTTAATTGAAAGCTAAGTAAGTAGGTACCAATTCCTCTTAAAAATTAAATTTTACTTAGTAAAAGTCATACCTATAGCATATATTATTTAAACTACAGCAACATCATTGCTCATAATATATGATGAAAGAGGCTTTTACATTTGAAGCCATAGTTTGGTAAAATTAAGCCTTAATGTTTGAATAATAAATAGAGTAAGCTTTGGGCGTGAGCTTATTTAATAATATTTTTGATGAAATTATTACAAGTATGAGCGTGTGTGACTGTGAAACGTGAATATCAAATTTTATTTTTACGCGTAATTCTGAGTGTCTTTGTCTTTTATAGTTAATTTGATTAAGATTATTATCATAGTTATACATAATGTAATACGTATATAATTTATTCCCAGGAATGTAATGAAATTAAGTAGATTGTGATTACTTCTATGGCCGTAAGATTATATAAGATCATAGTTAGTATGTGATATGCGTTCGTACATGTATTCAGGACAAACCTAGATAGGAAAAACTGTCCAAGCACAACACTACTATTATTTGCTTATTATTACAAGATGAAAATATTACTTTAAAAAAACCTAACTTATTTAGTAATATTTGTATCTAAAAGTAAACAATATCAATTTCCATTGCAATCGGCATCGCAGAAGCTTCAGTCGTTGGTTTAATAGGGTGAACATATTCACCGTCTCACCGCATAATAATTTTGCATTGATTTCGTTATCAATGCTCCGGGGAACCCATATTTTTTGATGAAATGAATTTTCTGCGGCATGTGTTTAAATAACAGTGCCATGCTGATGCTTATGATAATATCATGTGCTTATCCAAACTTGATGTGCAATAATTATAACAATTATGAAAGTAAGAACAGTAATAACTTGCATTTAATATAAATTTTAGTTTCAAAACTTTGATGGCCTGTTGGTTAAGGCACCCGGTTCTTAAAACCGGCCGGGAGGTAGGTTCGATTCCCACACAAGTGAGAAATATTGATCTCTAAAAATGTGAGTTTCGCTTAGCAACAAATAGCACTTTTAATCTAAGATTTTTTTACCTGTAGATCAGTTGTTTGCCCTACATATTTACTAGACGAATTCAGGGTAATCGCCTGAGTCACTACCAGTCTAGCACTTCCGAGCGTCCGGTGAATACATCGCCGCTAATCGTGTTTTTTCGGAATAATCTGTGGACAATACACCTTCCTTGTGTCTTTAGACTCTGCACCAATTATACAGGCACTGTGAGTGTTCACGCCGAAGGTTGCTGTGGAGATCTTCATTAAAAATCTCCTTTTGTGCTTTCAGACTTTATTTGTAGACAATTTAATAGTACATGGTAGTTAAAAATCAATAATTATTGCTGTAAGTTTAGCATCTTCTTAGGTTCGTTGAGAGAGTAATGGCGGCGCAGTCGCAGGCGCTGAGGACCCCTCCCGCATACCGCATTCCGCTGCCACCTTCATACTAGTTAAGCTGGTTACGTTCTGAACATCCTCCCGCCCCTTGAAAGCCCTGGCTTTCAAGAGTATGATTCTGGATTTGGTAGAGGACAAAGTCTGGAAACTGCTCTCCTTAATACAGATTTGTTGGTTTGGACGTCGACCACTCTGCATACACCGTCGGAGCCAGCATACGTTTTGACTATGCGGCCTAAATGCCATTTCATTGGCGGTAAATGGTCCTCTTTAAGAATGACGAGGTCTCCAGTTTTCAGTTGTTGACCTTTAGTGCGCCATTTGACCCGTTGCTGGAGTTCACATATGTACTCGCGCGTCCACCGGTTCCAAAATGTTTGTCGCAGTCGTTCAATAAGCTGGTAGCGGTTGATTGAAATTTTGGCTGTCGTCGGCGATGGCAAAGAGACCAATGGCCGTCCAACAAGGAAGTGACCAGGCGTGAGTGGTGACAAGTCAGAAGGATCCGATGACAAAGGTGTCAACGGACGTGAATTTAAAATTGCCTCAATTTGGCAGAAAAAAGTTGTTATCTCCTCAAAAGTTAGACTAGTATTTCCTACTATTTTGCGTAATAAATGTTTTGCTGATTTTATGCCTGCTTCTACGATTCCAGAAAAATTTGGTGAATATGCTGGGTTAAATTTAAACTGAATACCTTCCTCGTTTGCGAATTCAGTAACTGGCTGACGACAGGCCCTAAGCATTCTTTTTAGCTCGTTGTTAGCACCAACGAAGTTGGTGCCGTTGTCGCAATATATTGTCTGAGGCTTAGAGCGTCGTGAAATGAATCTTCGAAGGCATAAAAGAAACGCGTTGGTACTCAAATCACTTGATATTTCCAAATGTAGAGATTTAGTTGAAAAACAAACAAATAAACAAAGGTAACATTTACTAGTGCGAGCCCCTCGGCCCTTTCGACTAGATATGTAGAAGGGCCCACCGAAGTCTAGACCACACGTTTCAAATGGAGGAGCAGGAGTTATACGAGGTTGTGGTAAATTACCCATGATAGGCTGTACAGTTTTACCTCGCATCCTGATACATACGACACACTTGCTAACAGTTTTCCTAGCAATATCTCGTCCACCTGTTGGCCAAAATTGCTCTCGAACTGAGCTGAGCAACAGTTGTGGACCACAATGTAATAGTCGCACATGTTCACGTTGAAATAAAAGCTTAGTGAAATGATGTTTTGAATCAATCAGTATTGGATGTTTTTTATCAATGGAGTAATGAGGACTGCTTTGAATACGCCCACCTACCCTTAACACACCATGGCTGTCTAGATATGGATTCAGAGCTAAGATGTGTGACTTAGAAGGTAAGTTGTGATTTGAAGACAACACCTGTATCTCTGTAGGGAATGAATCCTTCTGTGATAGCTTTGCCAATAATGTAAGTGAATTCTGAAGTTCGTCTATGGTAAGTATTGTATCTTTAATTTTATTATTGTTACATTTTATATTGTTAATAAATCTTAGTACGTACGCTAATATTCGTTGTATTTTGTGTAGTTTTGAATATTTATAAATATTTATTATAGATTCAGAGTTTGTTGTAGTAAAGTTGGTCTTTATTTCAGGTAACACTACATCAGGGATGGTATTAGGGGGCCAGTAATCATCACTCTGCAACAAGAATTTCGGTCCTGACCACCACAAATCAGCATTTGGCAAATGTTGCGGCTGAACACCTCTGGTTGCTAAATCGGCGGGGTTCATATCGGTTGGTACCCATCTCCATGCGTTCTGAGGTGTCAGGTCACGTATTTCTTGTACTCTATTGCACACAAATTGTTTGAGAGTTTTTGGCTGTGTCTTGATCCATCCTAAAACTATGTATGAGTCAGACCAAAATGTTGAAGTTCTGATTTGTATGTCAAGAGATTCCACTACCTTTTTATGCAATTTAGCACCTAACAGCGCAGCACACAATTCCAGTCTAGGAATTGTTGTTGGCTTCACAGGGGCAACTTTAGTTTTTGCACACAATAAATTTACTTTACTTTTACCCGTATTATCAGTCGATTTAATAAATAAACAGGCTGAATACGCCTTACTCGAGCTGTCAACAAATATATGAATATCCATGCTACTTGAAAAGTGCAAGGATATATATCTAGGTATGTGTATTGTTGCTAGTATTTTAATATTTTGCGCAAACTCTTTCCATTCATTTTCAATTTGCTCTGGGACTGGTTCATCCCAGTCTAACTTTGTTAGCCACAGTTTTTGAAGTAGCATTTTCGGAATAATAATTGAAGCAGATAATAATCCGAGCGGGTCGAATATTTGAGATGCAGTAGAAAGTATATTTCTTTTAGTAGTTACTTCGGGAATTATAATATTCGCAAAAAATTTAAGAGTGTCTTGAGAAGGAGACCATATTAAGCCTAGAACTGAAGATTGTTTAGAAAACTCATGATTATCTTTCGTAGTAAGGATGTTACAGTCATCAAAAATTTCAGGGCAATTGGTTCTAAATTTTCTAAGTGGAAAACCACCCTTTCTTAACTCATGTGTAACACCTGTAACAATGTCCTTCAACTCGGAAGCAGATTTAGCTGTCAAAAGACAATCGTCAACATAAAAATTATGTTTGATGACGTCACTTATCCTTGAGTCTGTACACTCTTCTGCCAATTGTAGTAAGCATCTAGTGCTTAAATATGGTGCAGAAGCAGTGCCATAAGTAACAGTTTTTAGAGACATCGTTTTCAGTGGCTTGGCTTCGTCATCCCTCCAGAGTATTAACTGTAGATTTCTTTGAGCAGGATACACCATTACTTGTCGGTATATTTTTTCAATATCCCCAGACACTGCATACGGATTTTGATGAAATCGAATCAGAATTGAGATAAGATCATCCTGTACCGTTGGTCCCACTACCTGTATATCGTTAAAAGATTTACCACTTGTAGTTCTACATGATCCATCAAAAACTACTCTTAACTTAGTTGTTTCACTTTGTGCTCTTATGACTGCATGGTGAGGAATGTAGTTGCCAAAAGCAGGTCGTTCAATTTCAGTAAGATGGCCTAAATCTCTATATTCATTAATAAATTCCTTGTACATTTGTTTGGTTTGAGGTGACCTTGATAATCGTTGCTCTAAATTAAGAAAACGCTTTTTTGCAATATTGTAAGAATCACCCAAAGCCTCTTCTGGATCTTCTCGAAGGGGAATATTAACACAAAACCGTCCGTCACTAAGACGTGTCGTAGTTTTAGTGAAATGTGTTTCACAGAATTGTTCATCGGTGCTTAGTAACTTGTTAGAAGAGGGAATTTCCTCTAGTTCCCAAAAGCGTGTCATTGAATCATGGACCTCTTGACTAAAATTGCAATGTGTAGTTATAGTATGACTATTTGAGTTAGTACTGCTACCACCCATCGATCCAGCTACCACCCAACCTAATTTAGTATCTCTTAATGTAGGTTTGTTTCGTCCTAATTTGATTGGATCAGTAGTATTTAGTAGTTCCCAAAATACGTCTGCCCCGAGAAGTATGTCAACTTCCGAGGGACGATAAAACTCTGGGTCGGCTAGTAGGATGTTAGCTGGCAGATTTAGTTGTGACGGATCGATCTTAATACTCGGTAGGTTACCCGTGATTTGAGGTATGACCACACACGAAACATTGATGCTGAATGCAGTTACTCGTGATTTAATTATTAGTTCACAACTTTGTGTCGCGTTGATAGTACCATTATTGATGCCAGTAATGGCAACTTTATTGCATTTAGTAGAAAGATTAAACTTGCCTTTTAGTTTTTCAGTTAACAAAGATGACTGACTTCCACTGTCTAGAAGTGCCCTGGCCTGGTAAGTCTTCTTAGTTGTAGGATTCACAATCTCCACCAACGCAGTACTCAGTAGTACTTGGCTAGGCATGGCCGCTGACAAGGACACAGGATCAAGTAAGTAATTACCAATAACACTTGTAGTAGTATTCGTTTGTAGTATCTTAGTATTGGTATTTGTATTTCGTTGTAAATTAGTATTAGTAGTTTGTTGCATATGAGCAGATGCCCTTTGTAGTTCATTTTCCTCAGTAGTATTTGCTTTATTATAATTATAATTCTGTATATGTAATAATGTATTATGTTTTCTTCCGCAGATTCTGCAGTTGCCCATTTTGCAGTTAAAACGCTGATGACCAGGACGCAAACAGTTAGAACAAAGTTTTAATTTATTTATTTCAATTATCCGTGACTCAGGTGACATTGATTTTAATTTCTGACACTCGTAAAGTCGATGACCTTGCTTACATAAAACACACTGATAACTTGAATTATTATTATGTTCCGTAGAAGATGATACCAAAGATGTAGCATGTTTATTATAAGACCTTTTATGTTCTGGTTTTGTATCATTTCTACTAAACTGTACCGTCTCAAGAACATCCGCACGATTTCGCAAAAACTGATAAAAATCTTCTAACTTAGCAGAGTGTGAAAGTGTGCCCTTGTACTCCTCCCATTTGAGACCTGTGGCGCTATCTAACTTCGATGACATCATAAAAATAATAATAGTATCCCAATATTCAGTGGGTTCCTCGAGGGCACTCAGTGCCCGCAAATTTTTGGAAATATGATCAATTAGATACCTTAAGGACTTATATGACTCTTTAGTAATGTTATCAAAATTGAACAAAGATTTTAAATGATTATTTATCAAGAACCTTTTATTATTATACCTCTCATTTAGTAAATTCCAAGCAAGTAGATAGTTTTCTGACGTACATTCAATTGATTTAATTACGACAGCGGCACCAGAATCTAATGATGACCTTAGGTAATGAAATTTATTTATTGCTGGTATCGATTTATTTTGATGAATTAAAGACTCAAAAGTGTTACGGAACTCAAGCCATTGCAAATGATTCCCGTCGAACTTCGGAAGCGATATGGTTGGCAAGCGAACGTGACTCATCGATGTATCACCATTGACGTCACGGGCGCTCGCCACGCAATCTAATGAATTTGATGATTGAAGTTGATTTGAAGCGCTAATAATTATGTCATTTGCAATTGAAGTTAATGTAGAAAATGTGGTTTCAATTTTATCCCGTTCATCAAGTTCATCGTCCACTCTTACCGTTAATTTTTCTATTTTAGTTTGAATATCATCAAAAGTATTGAATAATAGTTCTATTTTATTTAATTTAAATTGTAATTCGCTCACTTGTAATTTAGCTATGTTCTTGGGTGCGATTTGTTGTATAATCTTTATATAATTTTCAAATTTTGTAAGTCGGCCTTTAATGGTTCCTCGCTGATGAGCAAGAGTCTTTAAATCATCTTCCATGATGGATATTGTAATGAAACGTTTACTATTGTAAAGAAAGAAGCAAAGATACTCGCGGTTAGTAGAACGTCGTCAGCCAGCCCAAATTCACCAGTAGCACGGACGCAGCACGGAAATAGCACGGGCGCAGCGCAAGTGTGTCCGAGCTGTGCACACTGCACACGACTCGCCTGCAGGTCTGCTACGCACAGATCCGCCTGTGGCGTTACGTTTCTGGAACAGTCGGCAATATCTTTTGAAATACAACTGCTTAATATAGTTGGATCGATTGCAAGATAATAATTATACCTAGAACAGCCTAGTAGGTAGGTAGGCACCTGTGCATGTATTACATTGACAAGATAGTCATAAAAAGTTGTTGAAAATAAGCAGATACTTATAGCAGAATAGTAGCAGGGAAGATTGTTACGTAAAAGATGCAAAAGTATAATTATTTATTCTTAGGGCAAAATATGCTCACGAGGAAGGTATTTATTAGAATAGTTGAGTATAAATAAGAAGAACACTAAACATACTGTTTAAGCTTAAATTTCGCTATAGTAAATTTATGAAAAAGATAATGCGTAGTGCTAGAAGTATTATCTCTAAATAGTAATGCAATATGTAGTTAAGCTTATAATTCTTTAGCACAATAAGCATACCGGTTCTTTATGAAACTTATTAATATTTTATTGAAAAGAATGAAGAAAAAATGACATCGCTTAGGAATAATGCCTATCGTCAATTGCCTATTTAGATCGTAGTAAATGTGTTATAAGGTTCGAATAAATACCTAGTTACAGGTAACACAACAATTTGATGATTTAGCATTACCTATGTGAAACGACAAAGTTAGCGAGAAATAAGTAATCAATTTGCAATATTTACCTGAGAAACTTATGAGGAGATAACACTGAATATTATACCTTAGTAAATCACGTAATTCGCGTTTATCACCATTCACACACAATACTTTCCTTGGTTAAATAGACACATTTGGTTCCCGCCGTTCCGGCATTGTTGCGATGCGACTTCAGTAAAAATGGATGATGACTCGTAGAATTCTTGTAGAAAAATCTCGTCGGGGCCTCCAAATTATGTTCACGCCGAAGGTTGCTGTGGAGATCTTCATTAAAAATCTCCTTTTGTGCTTTCAGACTTTATTTGTAGACAATTTAATAGTACATGGTAGTTAAAAATCAATAATTATTGCTGTAAGTTTAGCATCTTCTTAGGTTCGTTGAGAGAGTAATGGCGGCGCAGTCGCAGGCGCTGAGGACCCCTCCCGCATACCGCATTCCGCTGCCACCTTCATACTAGTTAAGCTGGTTACGTTCTGAACAGTGAGAGATAAGAAAACTGTTTTATTTCACGCGTAATTATTGCTTTTATTGTTGAAATAGAAAATATCGTTATTTTGTTTTATCTTTGGAACGAAAGTCAATGAAATGGATGAGCGAGATATGTGTATCGTTTGGTGTGAGAGAGTGAAAGAGACGCAGCATAATGGTGATCGGAACGTCTCGTGGCGGTTCGGTGGTAACACGAATTGCTTATTTATCTCTTTCTAACAACAGATATGACGCGTAATATTTGAACGTTCTTTCCTTGTCATTACAAACTGCTTATAGATGTGCGTAGGTATGTACATAGGTAAATTCTAGTAAGCTTTTAGAGCAGTGGTGTTCGGATATAACAACTCTAAGTATTTCAACTCCCTGCTTTTAATCATATAATATTAAAATAAAAGGCTATAATGAGATGAACTATATATCCAAAGACGGATTTTAAATGTATATTTTGTAATTATTTAATTATCACAACTTTCTGACATTTATTTTTATTTATATTGCTTTTAATTTTTCTTGGACATCTCAAATGATTATAATAATTATTTTACCTAGTTTTGTATAACTGTAAATTTGACTTACCTAATATAACGTACAATGTTATAAGGTCAATAAATGAAATATGAAATATAATATCATATATATAGGTAATAGATTGTTTCGAAATGATATTATTCCAGCTTACAATTCTAGGACTTACATGAATACTAGGATTACTAGAATACTGTGTTTCGTGTTTTGTCTCAAACAGCCACAATTAAGGTTAGCCAGCTGTATGAAATATGGGTGGTAATGGTGCCTGTAGGATTATTATTTGCAGACCCTGCGTTGTAATAACTACCTATTAGTGAGATCTTGTGGCAGATGGGAATAACCTGCACCTGAGCGCAAGATTCCCAGATATTCTCCTTAGTTCATAGGTAAGAAAGCTTAATAGGAGCCTTTTAAAAACATTATTTGACAAGTAAGTAAATTTCGAATACATGTGAGCACTTTTAAAGTAAAAAATACTGCAAAAGGCTAGATACTGACGTTAATTAAATTTTTAAGATGAGTAAGGAATCTAAAGAACGCTATCAAAAAAGAAAGAATGTGAAGATGGTAACGTATCTATCCCAGTGCTTAAGTTTGTAAAAAAATACCTTAACCATGAAACAGAAACAACTAGTAATAGAGGTACAGAAGCTCACTATTCTATTTATAATTCTATTTAAAATTTATAATTTGGGGGATGGTTATGCTCGCGTCCGCAGGAATTACCTACCACAACCCTGCACATGTCGCCTGGGTGGTGCTAAACGAGCTCGAAAAATAAGACGAAACAGGCAAACATAGATAAAGAAAAAAGAAAACAATGATGAACACAAATTGCCCTTATATGGGTCCCCAAATAAATGGTTCTTCTCCGAACCCTCCTATAAATGGCTCTTCTCAGAGCCCATTAACAAAAGATATCGGACCTTCAGTCCGTATATTGCAACTTAATATTGAAGGCATCAGCAAGGCCAAAACTGATTTCCTGCATAAATACCTGCAGGATAACAAAATTGACATAGTCAATATTCAGGAGACACATACAAAAGACCACCAAGATCTAGACAACAGAGGCACATTACCTGGGTATGACATAGTGAAAGCTCTTCACCATCCTAAATACGGCATAGCTACATATGCAAAAAGGAGCCTTAACGGTGTTCGGTTTATAGATTCAAGGGAGCTTGGCCAAGTATTCACCATCACTATAAAAGTAAATGAAATTACTGTAGTTAATATATACAAACCTCCAAGAGTGAGCTGGCCTCAACATGTCCTGCCACAGTACCCACATCCTTGTATTTACACCGGAGACTTTAATAGCCACCACACTATGTGGCGATATTCAGACGTCGACAACAATGGGAGGATTCTGGTCCAATGGATGGAAGACTGTGACCTGCAATTAGTATTTGATGCAAAAGATAAAGGCACCTTTCACTCCGCTAGATGGAACAGAGACTATAATCCTGACCTTACTCTCGTCTCAACTGACCATTTGTGTCTACCCTTGAACATAATAAGATCTGTTCTCTCACTTTTTCCGAACAGCCAACACCGCCCAATACTACTTGATGTTGGACAAAAGGTACCGCTGGTGAACTCAATGCCTTTACCTAGATGGAATTTCAATAAAGCCAATTGGAAAGGTTTTAGTGACTGCCTTGATGCAGACCTGCGAAAGACCAACCTGGAACCCATTGCTTCAAACTACAACTCTTTTGTGGAGCGTGTGATAAAAGCAGCTAAACAAAATATCCCAAGAGGATATAGAAAGGTGTATGTCCCAGGCTGGTGTCATGAAAGTGAAGAACTTTATAAAGAATTTCTAAAAACAGCAGACCACAGCACTGGTACGAAGCTTCTGCAGTCACTGGATGAACATAGAAAGTCTAAATGGGAGACCACAGTAAAATGCATGGACTTCAAAACTTCGAGCAGAAAAGCATGGAAAGTACTGCACAGGCTCACAGGAAAACAACCTCCAGCAAAATCAACTCCCGGCATTAACCCCGACTCCATAGCGAACCGAATGGTAGAGATCACACGGACACAAAGAGACAAAATTTTCACTAAGATGGTCAAACAAGAGCTCCAGACCTTGAAAAAGTCTTCCCCAACAAACCAACACCTTTCGAGACCTTTTCTCCAAGATGAAATAGTAAGCGCTATTAAACTTTTAAAAAATAATAAAGCTGCTGGTACTGACAACATCTACAACGAGTTTATCCGCCATATGGGCCCCGTGGCTGTAGGTTGGCTCACAGCACTTTTCAATTACATCCTACACTACCAGAGATTACCTAGACAATTTGAATTAACTAAAGTTATAGCCGTGCTAAAACCAGGCAAATCTGAGCTGCAACCTGAAAATTATCGGCTTATTGCACTACTCAGCTGCATTTTCAAACTACTTGAACGTGTTATACTAACAAGAATAGAGCCATTTATAGAGGCTGTTACACCCATTGAACAGGCTGGGTTCCGTCGAGGAAGAAACTGTACTGACCAAGTAATGGCCCTCACCACATACATCGAAGCCGGTTTCCAAAAGCAGTTAAAAACTACAGCAGTATTTATAGACCTTACAGCTGCATACGATACCGTTTGGAAACAGGGACTAGTGCGCAAACTATTATCTATCATCCCTAGCAAAGAAATTGTAGACCTAATATCTAGCATGTTGAGTGAAAGAGAATTCGAAGTCTATCTGGGAAATGCCAAAAGCAGAAAGAGAAAATTAAACAACGGCTTACCTCAAGGGTCTGTTATGGCGCCGCAGCTTTTTAATCTCTACATTCACGATCTGCCAGTCACCACAGGTACTAAATTCATATACGCTGATGACATTGCACTCATTGCTCAAAGCAGGGACATGAAGACGAGCGAAAACATCTTGACTGATGACCTGACCAAGCTCTCAAAATACTTTGAGTGTTGGCGTCTTATCCCAAGCCCCAGCAAAACCGAGGTTTCATGTTTTCATCTAAATAACAACCTCGCGAACTATCAACCTACTGTAATCTTTAAGGGAGATAAGCTTCATGTCAACGCTTTTCCTAAATATCTCGGTGTAACCCTCGATAGATCACTAACCTACAAAGAACACCTAAACAAGTTGTCTCATAAACTATCCACACGCAACAACATTCTGTACAAATTAGGTGGCACGACCTGGGGAGCGTCTGCGGATTGTTTGCGTACGACGGGTATCGCCCTTGTCTACTCAGCTGCAGAATACTGCTGCCCAGTTTGGCTGGAAAGTGCTCACGTTCATAAAGTAGACACTAAACTGAACGCAGCCATGCGCTGTATATCCGGTACTATCAAGTCTACACCTCTTCACTGGCTTCCTGTACTTAGCCACATAGAACCACCTAATCTCCGCAGACAACATGCACTAAAAAGAGAAACAGAGAAAATTGAGCTACACCCCGAACTACCTATCCATGCTGGTTTCTTTTGCCCACCACCACATCGATTAAAGTCGAGGCATCCCCCGTACGCTCATGCCGATCGCATAAAACATTTTCAAATCGCAGACGGATGGAAAAAAGTTTGGCATGAGGCTACAAAAAACTCTGGTGCCCGAAGCATTGACCCCACTTCCAAACCCAAAGGTTCGAACCTCCCACGTAAAACATGGTGTCGCTTAAATAGACTAAGAACAGGACACGGGCGCTGCAATTACTTCCGATGGGGCTGGTCAGACAGTGCATGCTGCGAATGTGGCGAGGAAAACCAAACTATGGACCATATTTTCCAGCACTGCCCCATCCATTCATACCCAGGACCATGGAGTGATATTGTGGATCTACCTCCTGAATTTATTACTTGGCTGGAGAACCTGAAAATTGACATTTAATTTATTATATAATTCTAATTTATTTTAATTTTATTTTATTGACATTTTTATATTTTATTGTATTTTTGATGTAGTAATGTTACCTGTAGTCATACGATTAAATAAATATTTATAATAACCATTAATATATGAGAGCAAGATCCAGTTCCAGACTTGTTGAAAAATAAAATTATATTGGTATGTACCGAGTGCAGTAGCTTCATACTTTAGTGTTCTCTGAACTTTACTGGCTAGGAAAAGAAAACTGATGCTTTGTTTACGTAGTACTTCTAATCTATAAAATCTCTATATAAAATCTCTTTGAAACACCTCTCGCCTGAGCTGTAGTTTAAAAATATGAGTATATTCGGTATGTCAAAGATAAGATACAAGTCTTCATTTAGCAAAAAGTAGTGTTGGCAAATAAGGTTCGTAATTCAAGAAAAATATAAAATCTCATCATAGTTATTTTTAGACGACAGTGTGACTCTGAAAACAGAATCCTATTTTTCTGCACTGAAACAGCTCGTGAAGTCATACTAACTCGGCAGATATTTATTTTGCATTATAAAATCGCGGTATGAAAACATTCGCCGGTTTTCAATTTGATTCATTTTAGTTCCACGAGCGCATGTTACCCTTTCAAACTAAATAACAGAACAGAATTTTCCATAGAAAATTATGTTTAACTATTTGATATATGTACAGGTTCAAAATTACTAAACTGAACACAAATGAAAAGGCCCGTTTTGATATTTGTCTTGAACTAGTGATGAACCATACGACTCGATAGGTACTCGATACTCACGATAAATCGATTCAAGTTTGCATAAGTATTTGATCGATTTGAATATTTATTGTAAAGTGCATTGGATTAAAGTTCTGATTAGAAATTTCAACTTAAACTTTGATATTGTAGGTATTTAGAAATGATACAATGTTACGAAAGGTGAATTTTCTTTCATTTAATATTTAACATATACAATACAATAACCTTAAGTCAATCACAAAATAGAAATCGAGAAAAATTGAATCTTCAGTCAATAATTTTCTTCAGACGGCGTGCCAAAATTGTCCGATGAACTATCGTCACCCGTATTAATTATTTCATTTCCAAGTATATTCTCAATATTGACGTCTCTGGCATAGTCTTCCTTTATTATTTTTCGAGTTTTCTCTACCATTTTTGCCCCATCTTCTTTAGTATTTTGGCACAATCTTCATTCAGCAATGTCATAATTAGTGGAGAATAGCGGCTTTGTATTATGGCGTGCTGCGTTTCCTTTCACTTGAGCCCAGATCAACTCAATAGCATTGTACTGACAATGTTACGACGGCGTTCTTATCACTTTGTGTTAAGAACTGCAGCTGATGTGCCAATTAATTAATTTTAAATTTTAGTTAACAGGTTTATTTTCTTTTACCAGTTGCAGCAATTCGGCTTTTAATAATTTCGTGTCAGCATCAACGCCTTGTCTTTTTAGCCATATCACTAAATCAAACTTTTTGTTTGCTTGAGTAGTTGCTTTATCTATATAAACCGAATGAAAATTTGATGGTAAGATGCATTGTCCATAATGATTATGCACTGTTCTGGGATGTTGGTTAACAGGATAGTTAACCTCTGTGAATTTATTTGCGCCCATTTCTTCGTGATATTCTTTTGTACTTTTAGATTCAAATGCAGGCAAGGCACCATTCACAAAACCTCCCCGAGCTGATCCGGCGTGGCAGATTATTAAGCGCCCACATTTCATTTGGCACCCCTGAGCAAGATGTCTCGGTATCGTCCATCCACGACTGCGGCACAGTGTGGTATAAAGCAAAGCCGAATCGAGAAACTTCACAATAATTTCTTCACTTCACAAAAAGATCTTTTAATACCTACTTACAATGTCGTTGGATCACAGTGCGATGGTAGGTACTTAGATTAAATTGACTAAAGCAGAGTTAAAAGCTAAGTTAATTAATGCTAAGTGCACTTTGGTAACGACGTCGTACAGCTTATCTGGCTGTAGTAATTTGTTGTAAATATTTTAGCACTTACTAATAATAGGTAAGAATAAAATAGTTCAACATCGATGATACTAAAACCGCTCCAGTAAATTTTATACGCAAAAGTGTAAGCTTTCCTTGAGAGCGAGTAATGCTAGGTTAGCCTGCACAACATTGCCGAATACTGATGATGTATACTTCCGAAGATAGTGGTCAAAGCCTAGAGAGTATCAGTTATAAATTAAATTAAAAATATGTTCTTGTATACCTTTTTGTGTTATTAGAGAAGTCAAAATATCTTCCGTGGACTCTGAGATTTCGATAATTATCAGTTACTCACATGATTTATCTTCTTAATATCAACAACACTGTAGTACTTTAACAATGGTCAAAAGCTAACCTATCAAGCATAAAAAAAAATGATAATTAGAGGCCAATGTTTAGAACCAGCACGGCTTCCAACAAGATAATTCACACTTTTCGGTGATGGAAGTCAATTCCATTTTTTACCCATTTTTTAATAAGGGACCCTATACAATAAAATATAGGTATATATACTAAACCATGCGGTGAACAATAATCCTAGCGTGTTACAAAAATCTACGTTGCTACTAAATCAATGGGTCTACTAACAAGACATGCAGGCAATATTGGCAATATCTATGGAGCATTGTAAGCCTGCAACGGCCGATAGGTTACTTAAATGTTTTCATTGTTCTAGTATTGCAAATAGTGTATAAAGCTGCATAGCACTCCAAATAGTTCATCAAACTTTGTCGCAGGATAATATTCCTACATATTTCTCGATAATTACAAAGTATCTACAGAGACAGATATCCAATACCATAATCCTCCCGACGACAGACAGAAGGATTACATCGATAACTGGAGACGACTCAGCCCATCTAAGTTGTTACCTTTGTAAATACTGGGGAATACCGATAACGGAGCTTTAGCTCAGCCTTTGAATAGATATATACCTAATAAAGCTTCGTTCAGAGAGTAAAAGGAGAGATGTTCTCCGATTGCGACAGTTGCTTATTAGGATAAGTTGTTGACGGCTTCTAATTTTTCTATATAAATAACTTAGAGCATGATGGCGGAAAATGAAGCAATTATAGTTCACATGCCAGAACACTTGCTAGGCCAGCTACCACCGACAAGTAGAAAATCTAACGCCAACAGTTTCGGGTACTGTACTAAGAGCCAGTAATATATAGTGTGTCTGAATAGCATGACGGACCTAAACATTTCATACCAACAGGTGAGATAACTACCAAAGAGAGAAAAGCTAGCCTGTCTATAAACAAAAAATGCTTATCCATCTAAGTTAACGAAAACAAATATGTGGTCACTCGGCTGTTGCTGGTGGCTGAAGGTGATAGCAGCAATGGCAGCCTTTCCACTGCAGTTCTAACTCATTGGCGTACTTATTCCCTGCATCTACAATCATTTAAATGACTTAGTTCTTATAATATATCGTATCGACTAATAAGTATACTCTACGTATTAGCTCCATCATATATTGTAATGTGTATATTTTCTTAATAAGTGCCGAGACTAACATGCTTGTGCCTGATGGTAATCATCACGTCTGTCCATTACAATTACAGTATCAATATTATGTTACAATGCACTGCGATCGACACTCCGAGACATTCGTTTTTATGTCTCGATTGCCCGGTTATTTCACTTGCTACATTGCCCTTCAAACACACACTGTGGTGGTACACACCAAAACGGCATTTTGCCTAGCCTCATTTAATGGCATGAGGCCTACGACCTGATTTGTAACCTGTGTGCACCACCTGGGGATCGCGTGTGGGGTATCGAGATGAAGTGTACTGTCCCACGGGCGAAGGTGACTCAGCCGCCATAGTTTTTATGAAACAGCAGAGCATCACCAGTTTCCACATGCTAAGCTTACAACAAAGCAGAATGATATCAATTTGTTATCAACGAGTTATAGTTAACATAAAACTGAAAATTAATGCGAAACAAAATTGTATTCTAGAACAAAAATATTACAAAGATTGTGTGCCGTTCAGTAGCTGAGTGGTGAGATAAGTTTTTCCATCGATTTCCAGCATATATATTCTTCAGCTGGAGTTCGCAAGCTTTTGAATCGTTCGAGCTTGCCCAGTTGTTCTTAAACAATGAAATAGATTATATAACGTCCACTGCGGTCATGATTACGTAAGGTGACCCCTAGTGCCATTTATTAGCGAGATCTTCCGTGCTTAGAAGGTCACGTTAAACCGTCGATCCGGGTTGTTGTCGTATCAGCAGTCATTAAAGCATGTTATTATAGGTAAACTACCACGTAATAGTAGAAAATCAGTCGCCAAATACCTAATGATATGTAAGGACAGCTGTACTGGAGCTGTCCCTGAGATACAGAAATTCTAGGTTAGCCTGAACAACATATTTGATTACGTCATCACTTACCATCAAACGAGATTGTAGTCAATGGCTAGCCTATCAGCAATAAAAACAAACTTTCTTTGAAAGCATGACAACTAATGTCTTCGTTTTGAGAATATAACACTCATTTTTCCTCGTATACCAGCACCTATAGAACGCGCCGCAATCGTTCTACGGAAGTCGTACGAGAACCTTCTTTATTAACTTACCTTTCTACATTCTCGCGTGTGATGTAAATGAAATTAAATAACCCTGCCAAGAGCGATGTTTCCCGAAGGAAAACTCGCCGCAAACCTACGAGGAAAACCTCCGTAAACATGGTTTATTTATCGTATCATCCCAGTAATAATTTTACTCTCTGACGTCTTTACATCAATGTGAAAGATTGTGGCTGTTACCTACCAAATAGAAAAAAGTTTTACTTTAAACAAAAAAAAAAATTGTAATAGAATAGGCATATGTAGGTTAGTCTTTGTAGATAAAAATTATGTCGAAGTTACAACATTGGAATTAATAACATTATTATCTGACTTGTCATATTTGAATAGGTTGATTATGTAGTATCAATAATCACATTAATTATTAGAAATCACAGGGATGTTGGCATACAGGTGACTTTTTCTATGTCCTGTATGTGTTTTTGATGCCTCTAAATGGGATGTGGGTGGTGTAATAACTTTATTCCCTACTTAATCTATACCTAAATCCTTAAGAAATGGCGATCAATGATCATCTAGAAATTATCTTTAATTATGAAATAAACATTTTGGTACGGTTTTCATTGGAGATCTGAATACAATAATATAAGACAATAAAATTAAAAAAATTTAAAACATAAAATTGGAATCAATAATTCAACACCCAATTCATAAAATTATTCTTATATTATATATATACAGGGTGGAAACTTTCAACGGGTCACTGAG
Organism: Plagodis dolabraria; assembly: GCA_963854805.1. Taxonomy (NCBI): domain Eukaryota; kingdom Metazoa; phylum Arthropoda; class Insecta; order Lepidoptera; family Geometridae; genus Plagodis; species Plagodis dolabraria. The sequence goes on along the minus strand of OY978460.1, from coordinate 17,780,056 downwards.
GGGAAGTACCTTATCCGTTGTAGCTACTCGGAAATGGTCTTAGGAGACTATCCATATTTTTTTATGGAATTTTGATCCCAATTCACAGATTTTCAAAAAAAATTACAGTTAGCTAGAAAATAGCCATTTTACACAAAAACATTTTTTGATGCTTATCGATCCTGTTTCTAATACTGATCAAAATCTTCTATGGAACCAACCATCGTTGGAGTTCTCAAAAAGTCACAAATAGCAAAAAACGTTTCCCTTACATTTTGTAAAGAAGTTGTGTAACTGAAATACAAAAAATTAAATATAAAAGACAAATGATCACGTAGAATTTTACACATATCAAAAAGAAGGCAAGGTTCTATTTTCTTTTTTTATTAACGAACATAACTTGATGGTGTATTTTTATTATTTACGTAATATGCTTCTAGCAAGTCTAAACGTTCTAAATTGGAGATTATTTTTCTCTTATCGATAGCTGTCCAATTATGCACATTGTGTAAAATTCACAACACACTCAGAGCTTTTCTGGCGCACCAAACTTTTAAGATTGTTTTTTTATTTAGTAATAACGAGTTCGAAATTTGAATTGTTTTTTAACTTATATTTTTATTCAGCCAACAAAAAGATCTCAACCGACACAAAAAGCTTTTGCATAAAATTTTCATACAAAATGTACGGGAAAAGGTTTTTTTCAATTTGTGTCTTTTTGAGTACTCCAACGATGGTTGGTTCCATAGAAGATTTTGATCAGTATTAGAAACAGGATCGATTGGCATCAAAAAATGTTTTGATGTAAAATGCCTATTTTCTAGCTAACCATATTTTTTTTTCAAAATCTGTGAATGGGGATCAAAATTATATAAAAAAATATGGATAGTCTCCTAAGACCATTTCCGAGTAGCTACAACGGATCAGGTACTTCCTCTTATTGCCCCGCTCAAAGTTTCCACCCTGTATACATTTTCGGTACATACGATTGAGTATATCAATATTAAGATCTCAAACCTCTCACTCGGCCCCTAAAATTTTGTTCAACCAGAGCGGTCCTTCACACTTCGGACATTCGTGCACAGTTTTGCTAGTGCGACCATGCGAAGCTCACAACATTCGCTTTGGCGCCGCTCTAAATTATTGCGATATTTAATTTTCTCGTGCATTTCGTCCGTGATAACTATCCTCCGAATAAAATGCCGCTCAGTCAAACGAGACTATGTTATATAGTCTATGAGCTATGTTATGAGCTCTTTGCCTAGCACTGTGGCATGTCCATCTATCAACAATTGGGCCAGGGTCCGTCTATGCGCCAGAGAGGCCACATTTTTTTTTTTTTTTTTAAATTATACACGCATTTTGGATACTTATATTAAGAAGTCTTTTAAACATTTTTTTGACAACTTGAGACTCTGCTTGCGTTCTATTAAGTGAGGTTCTAGCATCTAATTAAGGCGATCCACACCTGTCATTCCGTGGTTATTATCATTAGTTAGTTTTAGGTTTTAGATTCTTAATTTGGTATGATGACATGCAAGTTGGTAGTGGTACGATGACAGGCAGGTCAGTCCCTTCGGTTTTCAATCGCGACGACCATTACGTCTCCTGCCTGACGGACGTGCTAACAATACAATACAATAATTTATTTATAACACCAAGTTACATGTCAATCGCGTACATACATTATTTTGATTTGTATTAATCAAATTATAAAATATATATAACATCAACATCATAGCAATTGCAACATTTGTAATAAAAATCATTAAATAAAAATAAAATTAATTATTAATTGCAATTAAATCATAATAAATTGTATATTATAATAAATGATGAAAAATAAATAATTTACATAATTGGCAAATTACAAAACTCATATATAAAGTAGAATGAGTAGTCAAGGAGCCATTTTCTCAGTCTCGATTTAAAAACCGTGGTGGATGTTGCGTCCTTTTTTATTGAGTCCGGCAGACGGTTGTATATAGAGTGACCCATAATATATACAGACCTTTCCGAGGCTGTGCAAGCCTGTGCTTGGGGGTGACGAGGACGTGATCGAACCTGTTACTTCTGTGAGCCCGGTAAGTGTTCACGCCTCTTTCCTAGAATTTGTAGGTATTATTGTGCGTGAAAAGAGCGACTTGGTAAATTAGTGCACAGGGGAGCGGCATGATTTTCAGCTTTAAATAGGTCTCTGCACGACACATCATACACCATAGGTGAGGATGCTGCGGACGGTTGCAAAGTAGCGTGACAGAACCACGCTGCGAGAAGCGTTGCCAGCGAGAAGCGTTGCCAGCGAGCCGTCGTAGTGTGAAACATGTACGGCCTAGCTTGGAACACAGGTCGTCTATATGAGCCTCCCATGTGAGGCCACTATCAATGTAAAAGCCCAGTACTTTGGTTGTGTTGACCATCTGCAGTGTGGTGTTTCCTGCGATCGCAGTACAGGGTGGTGAGATAGTGCCTTTTAGGCGGAAGGTCATAAAGCAGGTCTTTTCTCTATTGAGGGCCAAACTATTCGATTTAAACATAGCAACGCTACTTGCTGGCCAGCTTCGCGGGCGTCCAGCACACGTCACACCACCTCTCGCATTAGGTCTGTTGTTGTACGCCCTTTTTCGTTAAGCGATTTATCTTGCCATTGAAATTAAAATTGCATGTTATATATATTTATGGAATCCTTGTTTAAAGCTCTTCATTTTGATACCCCACTCTATTGGTTTGGAAGAAAAATATTTTTTTTACCTCACAATATGGGGTCTAAAATCCGCCAGTTTGGTTTTTTATATTTTTATAAATATTTTTTATTGTATTTTTTATGTACCTAGTATCACTTGGGTTATCAATACAAATCTAACAATATATCTTACATCAAAATCGGTTACGCCGTTTAGAAGTTATGTTGGAATAAAGAAACTCACAAACAGAAATACATGAACCCTGAAAACATAACTCTCTTTTTTTGGGCAGTCGTGTAAAAAAGGACCACATGTGACGCACTTTCACAGAATGAATACGTCCTTCTACCAAATCGGGCCGACTTGGTCTTAATATATTGCTTAAAACTCAACGGGTCTTTCTACAACGACAGCGACTCATCGATGCAGATGTCTTGGTCCAAGGTATATACCGTTTTATTTCTTTATTCACATAGTACAATATGGGTCCCATTGGATCCAAAATATTTGGTGGTGTCGATGAACTGCCGGAAAAGTAAAACCGGTTGAGATCCCAGGTTCTAAATACAAAAAACTGAATATTTCTATTCGTAATATTGGAATCTTCGCGAAGTATGATTTAATGTTCGACATTTTAATGATGCCATGCATCATCTAAAACGCAAAAAATAAATATTTCATTTAGTTGTAAGCTTAGGCTTTCAATGGTTTTCGTTTCTTTAGCTATATGGGCCAATATTTCATCGTCCCATACCTATATCTCGAAAGAATCGTAGGCATTGTTGAGTATTTGAGTTGGACCGGGGTTTTCAACCCGGAAGTTTTCTTTATGGCCGACCCAGCCTTCCATGGGAGCCCAAACAAACACCTGGGCGTCGAAATATTCGTCGATTCCTTGCACAAACACATTTTTACATATAAAAATATCGTATATGTTATGTTAGAAATTGTACTTTTAAGTATTCTAAAATCCTAACATCATGTTAAGCATTTTTACAGCCTGATAAGCAACAACCGCGATTACCTATATACCAATAAAACTATAGTCAGTGACACGCGGGATGATACAAACGATCATATGCACAAAAATCTGTTCAGGCATGTAAAACAAATATTTCTGAATATGATTAGAAACACTATCGCGAGCTAAGCTTAAACAATATTTACAATTTGTTAATGATAAAAAATGTTATCCTGGGTGGGAATTGAAACCGCGTCCTGCGATTTCGAGCTAGAACAAAAATGGTCATGGATAATTACCATCTAATTTTGAAAAAAGACTTGCTAAAGTGGTTGTGAAGAGACAAAAAAGTGTAAAAATCGTAACGTATTTTCGTAGCCTGATCTAGTCTGATTCAAATCCTTGTCAACAATGTCGAATAAAATAAAGTGCTTCCAATGTGAAGATGATCATAATGATGAAAATGCGGTGCAGTGTGATGGTTGCAAACGACATATCTGTCTTCAATGCAGCAACTTGACGACTAGTGAAGTGCGTGTTATGGGATTAAAGGGCAAACGCCTGTACTTGTGTTCTCCATGCCGAGAAGCCCTTTTTCAAGTACCAAAGCTAATTAAATCCTGTGATGGATTGAGAGAAAAACTCGACGGCGTAAAAAAGCAGCTCGCCGAAGTACGCCTTACCCCATCAAACATCGCGGGAACTGCGACGATTATGACCGAGACGTCAACAGACACTAACGCATTATTAGAAGAAATAATGGAACGGGAGCGCAGAGCCACCAATGTAATACTTGTTGGTGTTAAGGAAAGTGACTCAGACATTGGCAGTGACAGAAAGTCACATGATGAACTATGTGTGAAGAAAATCTTGCACGACATAAACAACGGCACTGACTTCTCAGACAAAGTGGTAAAGGTACAACGTCTAGGCCGCCGTGAACCCGGTATAGTAAAGCCGCGCCCATTGAAGGTGATATTAAAGTACCGTCAAGATGCTATTTGGGTACTGAAAAACAAGAGTAAGGCTCAAAAAGAGGTAAGAGTATATGATGATAAAACTCCTAAACAGCGTGAAGAACTCAACAAGCTCCGGGAAGCATTGAAAGACCGTACTGGGAAAGGGGAAACCGGCCTCACCATCAAATATATAACAGGTAACCCAAAAATTGACACCCAAAAAAACTAGCCAATGTCAATAGAAATCCATACGCTGCCCTTACTTTTACCTATACCAATATACAATCTTTACCATCTAAGTTTGATCTTTTTTTGAACTACATAAACACAAATAGACCATGTATTGCAATCATCACTGAAACCTGGCTAAACAGCAATGACCTTAACAGCACATACAGTATCCCAGGATATACACTATTAAGACATGACCAAAAGCATAAGAAAAATAAGGCTGAAGGAAAAACTAGAGGGGGTGGTGTAGCCATTTATATAAAGGAACATTTAAACGGTATTGCAAGGCGCAACAAAAATTATATGTGCGATGGAGTTGAGGCGCTATATGTAGATGTAGACAGACAGTGCACTTAGGTAGGTCCAACTTCGACAAAGAGGTCGCCCGAAGAATCCAACTCGGATGAGCAGCGTTCGGGAAGTTACTCTTCTCATCAAACATCCCGCAGAGCCTGAAGACCAAAGTCTTCAACTAGTGTGAGTTGCCAGTGATGACATATGGCACCGAGACGTGGTCCTGAACTTTTTTGATCTTGTCACCTTTTTTGAAGAACAGTACCACTAACTACACTTCTGCTCCTCGCTTCTGGCGTTTTACGGAATTAAATAACTTCTGGAAACTTAAATAACACTGAGAGTACCGGTTTCCCACCCACTCTCAGAAGTTCTGTCGTGATTCCGTCATCACCTGCCGCCTTGTTGTTTTTAAGTTGTTTGAGAGCCATTCTAATCTCGTACAGGCTGACGTCCGGGATGTCTTCGGTATAGTGTCGGGTCAGTTTAGCTCTCTTGTCCTGAGCTGCACTGAAAACGGGTTCTTGTATCGAGGTGTATAGCTGTCCATAAAACCTCTCAAGCTCTCTCAGAACCGCCGGTTTTGAGGAGATGATACTGCTGTCGTCGATCTTCAGCTTGGTCATTTGTTTGTTGTATTAAAAATGTTGTATTAATGTAATTTAACAAGTACGAATCATATCCAAAATATGAAACAAATCTTATTAAAGCACTATAATAAATTATTCTTATTCCTACTATTAAAAGCTCCAGAATATACTTAACAATTAGTAAATTATTGACTAATTTCAGTCTTATCGCTTCAAAATCAAAAGCAAATCAGATATAGGTAAATTAGCTCTTTTGTTAGCTTTAAAAGAATAAGGTTAATTTTAAAAGAAAACAAAATACTTTTAACAAAACAAAACAAATTTTAAAATTAAAAATATTATATACATTTTAATTAATCTCTATGCTTAACAAAGGAATAGAATAGAATGGTATTTACTTGTCAGTCATTTCAGATACATTATCATTAAGTGTGCCCTACATCTTAATAATGATGTTTGATTAAAGCACAAATAAATAAAAATCTACGATATTCCAAAAGAAAGGTTGCCTTCACTAAGCGATCACACGACATAGAAATATAATTAATCAAACTTCATTACACTAGTTAATTAATGAATAGTCATTTTATAAAGTAAGTCTCGTGTGGCATATGGTAAAAAGCATGATTAAAATTAACAATAAACCATAAAATAATTAGAAAATAAATATCCGAATTATCCGTTTTATCCAAATAATAACATCAAAGATATTCGGATAATTATATACAACGGATATCCGAATAATTCGGATATTCGGTTATTCGAATAGCATGCCCTACATGCAGCCTAGCGTGGGGATCATGGCAAATCAGCCGTGGACTATCCGGCTGATACAAAATATGTTTGACCTTATCGGCCTAGCTTAGGATTTAGCTATTAACATTAACTCGCTATTATTAACTACGTCAATGTCACCGATACACAAACTTACATAATATATGTGTACGTAAAATAAGTTAAGCGAAACACTTTATCAAACAAATAAAACCTTCCAAACCTTCCTTTCTGAGTATAGCATCCATCAATTAGGACTAAACCTTTTAGCAGCAAACATCGTATACCTTAACTTAAATAAATCTATCTAAACGATCTGAAAGAACCGCATGAATAAAAATACATATGAAAGTGATCTTTGTACTTGACAATTTTGGCATTGGAATACGCCATAATATTACCTTTTTCTATTGCTGATAAGCTACCCTTTGACGACAATCTCACCTGATGGTAAGTGATGATGTGGTCGAAGGTGTTAACAGGCTGAACCTAGAATTACTGGCTCTCAAGGGCAGCTGCCGGAACACACCGTTAGGTGCTTGGCGACAGATTTTCTACTTGAGGGTGGTCGCTAGCCAGGCGGGCATTGCCAAAATGCCCTTCCACCATGCGGTGAAGCTCAAGCCCGCGGCGGGAATCGCATTTTGATCTTCTTGGCAGTCCATTGCCTTTGTCCCTTGTATTTTAGTGTGATAAAATACAAATACAAATAATTTATTTCAAATTTCTTAGCCTATAACATTACTTAATAAACTATAATATATTAATAAAATTAATAACGTGTACATACCTAGTTATTCCTTAAATTTCTTAAATTAGTTGAAAGTGTTGACTCATGTTTTCGTAGGTGAATGAATGTAGATTATACCTATAAAACTTTAAAGTGGACTTGAGATACATAGTATCACTTTACTTCGTAGTCACTTTCAATACAATTAATAACTGATGAGCTACCTACTATAACAAACGTAAACCTAAAAATTTCGTATTATTTTTAGTATGTGTGTAAGCCGTCGGTCCCGGTTGTTGTCTTGGGATGGCAGTCGTTACAGAATGGTGGTAGGGCACTTTTTTTTTTTTTTTTTTTTTTTATGATTGGTTTTGTTCATTTTCCACAGACTCCGGGGTCCGTGCCATTTTTTAAGTTAACCGAGAAATTTGTTAAGTATTTACATTACTATGGGGAGCATTCTTACATACTAAATGGGGGAACACAGTTTTAAGGAATATACTACTACTAAATAGTAGCAAACAGATTTGCACAGGCATTCCGAACGGACCAGTGTCCTCAAGCAGCACTCGTTCACGAGTTGACTCGCGTGCCAGCCATCGTCCTCCTCAACCATTTTTGAGGGAAGAGGGCGACCCGACACACGATGCCACCGCTTGCCAACACATTTTCGTGAGCATGACTGTTCCGAATGCCTGCACGAATCCGCTTGCTAATAGGGGAGAAAACTATAATTAAACACTAAATCTTTACACATTACAATAAAAACTGAACTTTGAGATGTTCTTAGTCTGCCTCTCCGACATCCATTCTCACCAGGACATCTATCACCACACTGTTGCGATCTCTGATTGCCATCTTTAAGTTATAGTCGCGGATCTCTTTGCGTCTTGCAGCCACCGCTCTCCGAACGAACCGTCCAATAGCATCATTTGCGTCGTCAGCGTAGTACGTGAATGCCCCGGTGTGTCGTGAGACTGCGACGACTGCGTGTGGGACGCTCTCGTGCAGCTTCATTCTACCCTTGGTTTTTATTGCGATTACTGACTCGTATGTCAGTCCCTGTGCTTCGTGGATTGTGAGGATACGAGATCCCGTGCCTGCTCCGTAGCCCTCGTTGGTCAGGGTCTCCTTTTCTTCCTGGGTGTGAACCAGGAACAGGGTGTTTGGGAGGGTTTTGGGGATTTTCGCATCCGTATATCCTTTCTGCTCTAGGGACTGGATACGGGGAGCCGAGGAGTATATACCTGAGTATATTTCCCTCAGTGCGTACGCGACATCCATTGGGTTCCGGTGCGTGCACAGCAACTCTTGGCTGATGTTTGTAACCAAGTTAGGGCGATTGTACCTTATCTCGAAGAGATCTTCTCTATCGATATAAGGTAACTGATTTACATCTCCGATGAGGACAAGTTCGCCTACTCCAGACAACCTTGAAGCCATTACTATGGTGTGAGTAACCCCCCTTTACCTCCTGATAACTTTTTATTAGATGTGAGAAATTGAATTGATAAATTAAAATTATCAGACTCAATTTATTTTGTATAAAGTTTTAGTTCAAAATAAATGAATCCTACAATTTAATGCTACTGTTTTTTTCTTGTGATCGTCTAGCGTTATTGTACTATTATTTGAATTTAATATTTTAAAATTATACCTATTTTATTTAATCACTATTATAAGACATAAATCCGCGGATCGTTAAAACGTAATACCTAAATTTACTTTTCCTGATGTAATAGCGAATGTAAAAATTATTTTACGTAATGTAAACTTTTACACAATGCTGCAAGAAAACAACAAACAAATACATACATGAAATAGAATCCATAAAATATTCAAAGTATGGAACCTAGAACTAGTTTAGGCATCACACATACGGCTGGCTGAACATGCATCAAACCTTTCTGTATTTCAGGTAATTCAGGAATCCCTGCTTTCCCTATGGTCGAACTGGATTGAAGAGTCCTGTAGAGAGAAAAATAAATTCTAACGTGTTCAAATGAAGTTCCTAACTACCTAAAACTTTTGTAATAAAATTGTACAAATATACTATCCTTCAATTACGTTAAGATTAAATTATAGTTTCACATAATTAAGTAAATGCGTTAGTTTTGTAAAAAAAAGAATAATGTCTTGTCATGTATGGTCAATATGTCATACTTAGAAATTATGAAAATGGTTCCACCATAACAAAAGTAAATGTGAATTCATCATATGTGTTTTGTTTCATAACACCCTTTGTATTACGCTTCGCTAATACTATATTACGCTTTTTGTAATTTCTTATGTACGCAGTGCCTTAATTAACTAAGTTCTATTAAGCATATAAATTTGCTACAACTTCGTGCACGATAGCCTGAAAGCATTCAAGACATATTATTTGCTCTGTGTATGTGTTAATATGTGACAAATTAATTTGTTTCTAATGTTTGGGACTGCCAGCACGCATGGCTTTCTCTATCTGGACAAAGTGTATACCCTGAGTGTAGATCCAACGATGCAGCGTTGCTTGGCTATCACGCTGAAAACTCCTTGATGAGCGAATATCGCTAAAGAATGGCCATAAAGGACTTATATTCTTTTCATATAATATAAAAGTGTTAGGGTATATTTTGACCAGGTCTCCGATCGGCCGATGCTGATCTGCCCAAATGTTCCCTGATAAATAAAGTCAAGTGATAAAATTACAATATAAAGTTTACCCTTCAGGATTATTTTTAGAATTCCTTTAGGGTACGAGCTCGTTTATTGTCATTGTTACTTTGAGCTCAAGCCGTCACTTTTACACGTGCGGCTTTGTTCCATGAAATCGAGTCGGACCTTTTAGTTTTAAGCTCCGTATTTAATTTATCTTCATTAGAGCTAGATCAAATTTAGTAATTTGATCTTTAACTAAAAAGATATATCAATTGATAATGAAACATAAGAACACTCTCTTCGTTCCCTGTCTAGATTACCAATCGATATTTTATACTTAGATACAGATAAATTCTCCTTTTTGAGTGAGTGACAACAATGAACGCACCATTTTGACATAAAATTAAGAAATTTATAGTCATCCTAACCTTTTGGTGATCTCAAAGTGCCTGACTCGAAAAGGGAAGCATACATATAATATATAGGTGTGTTACGTATAGCGCAATTAGAGCCAACTCGATCAATTGAATATCTTTGTATGCCTAGTGGCAAGTGTGTTATTGAAAGTTAAAGTCCGTGCAAAATATTAAATTTACGCATTTGCTCGCCAAATATTTGCAACAAAAGTTCTTATGAAACAAAACCATAATTTCGTGTTTTAAAAGAACAAATAATTATACTTTCATGTTCGTAATGTCATTTTCATCTTGATCAGTCAAATAAAGTATGCTTAGACAAAATTTATTGTCTAATTTTCCTAAACCTCTGCAATGCTATTCACGCTTAAATAAAGATCTTTATTTAATTAATTTAAATTTCAATCATACAGATGAAGCCAATGTAAAACCAACCTAAAAGTCACACAAAAAAATAACACATTCATATAAAACATGAAACAATTAGATAACAGTTAATCTCTGCAATATATTCTATCCCTGACGGAAATCCAACCTGTATTTTTCAATCTTGCTGAATATCTAACCGCTCATCATCAATTAATCATTTAATATTTTAAATCAATTAAATCCCTTTCAAAAGAATTAGTAAATAAATGTCAATTACAATTCAGTTAGCGTTCTAAAATTTATACTTCATAAATTATTATCAATTATTTAATTAATAATAAAGTATTTGAATATTTACTGAAATAAAATGTAGTTCAAGAAATAATAACTAAACATATTGTTATCGTTCAAGTTGAATTTAATATTCTCAGAATGTACATAAATTATCAATAAAATTATAGTTAGAATATTTAATTAAAATTGTGTATTTAATATAAATAATCAAAAGCGTTTAAACTACCAGATATATTAAAGAATTAAAGATGTAACTTGTAGATTTAATTATTTGAGACATCTCTACTAGTTTAATGAAAAATTTAATAATTATTGTTCTTTTTTAAATCAAATAATGAATTTATGTAAATGAACTTCTTATGTAACGTTAGTTAAGTCCTAAGTACTTAGCTTTTATTCGGCGACAGGAACCAGCTTAAGATGAACACACGCGCGGGTGACTTTTTGCCAAGAAAACAATAATTCTACACACTACTTGGCCAGTCAAACGTTCGCGAACCACTGAACAAACCTTTAAACATAGTCTAGTTCCTTTGAGCAGGTACCGCTGTATTCCCTCTCTTTCCTAACATATTTGTCTCCCTCACTCTTACTAAGCATTCGTTTCTCACTTCAACGCGACAAAAAATTAAACCCAATGTATGTTCACGTGTTGAAAGGACCACTTGTTTCTGAGGACAAAAGTACCCTTGACTCCTAAGAATTTCAGCCCCTTATCTCTAACGATTCAAAATTTTACGATCTTGAAACAATAACGTCCCAACAGTTTCTTTATCTTACCAAATGTCCCAAGCACTTAACTCAAATTCTTCGAACGTTCCCAAAATTTCAATGGCACAAAAAAAAAATACACGTCTTTGGTATTAATTTATTTGGAAAAAAAAATGTAACGTGACCACTTAGAGAAATTTATTACTTGCATGTGTGTTAAGAATTCTTTTTTAGATATTAGTCGCGTTAACCCTTTTTTTATGGTAGGTAGGGTCTAGACGGTTACAATGGCCCCGAAATGGTTTATGAGAGCTTCGTCCACCAAGAGGCGGCTGTAGCTCTCCTTCTTCTTAAAACCATTTACGAGTACCGAAGCCATGGTGCGCACCTTGGTCTTTGCCAAGTCACCGATTCGGTGCGCAAGCTTCTCCCTCAGATCTTTTGCTGCCTCTTTTGTTGTTGTGATGATGGCGTCTCTGTCTACATCGAAGTTGCGTATCACCCAAGTTGTCTTGCCGCATCCCGGCACTCCATTGACCCACTGTATTTTAGGTACTTCCCAGCGTTTCCAACTTGCCTCGACCTCCGCATCCTCCGAAATGGATTTAGCCATTTCAAGGATCCGGTTGTCGAGCATTATCTTAGTACACCGGGCAGTGACTAGAATGGGGTCATTTTGGGGTGTCACGTACTTTGGTTTGCCTGTTCGTTCCGTTTCTCCCTCATCCAGGACCACAAAACCACTTGTCGCATTATAAGCCGCCATATACTGACCAGACATCGTTCCCTTGATGACCTGGTTTGTGTTATTGTCGTATATTGCGGTTTCTGCTTCCTCAAGTCGCACCTTTAATAGGTTTTCGTTTCCTAACCTAAACGACTGCAAGATGTTTTCGCAGGTTTTAGCGTTGACTACTATTGTGGCTTTCGTTATGGCTAAGAACTCTAGGAAGGCGTTTGCCGCGTGGCTCGATGGTTCCTGTGCTGGGATGTATTGGGGCGGACAGACTTGTCCCTTGTCAGCAGCCGGTAGGGCACTTTGCGAATGCCCGCCTGGCTAGCTACCACCCTCAAGTTGAAAATCTGTCGCCAAGCACCTAACGGTGTGTTCCGGCAGCTGTCCTTGAGAGCCAGTAATTCTATGTTAGCCTGAACAACATCTTCGACCACATCATCACTTACCATCAGGTGAGATAGTGGTCAAAGGCTAACCTATCAAGAATAAAAAAAATAAAAAAAATGTACAAAGAATAACTATAGGCTCGCATACAATATAAAATAGATATAAACATATTGATTTGTGACACTACTGACATGACTGAAGTTCGAATAAGCGCTTTGAGTCCTCAAAAGGAGCTAATATTGTAACTGACCTCTATTAAACATATGTTGGGTAATTGTTTGAGCCTTGTGTGTTTATGAAATTATATGTTTTTGATAGTGACGCAGTGATGCGACGAACATTGAACATATTCACCGTTTTGTCGTTATCTGCCCGCAGAGTTGCATTGATTTCGTTATGAATGCTTCGGGGAACTCATATTTGCTGGTGAAATTAATTTTCTACGGACATGTGTCTATATAACGTTATATCATAGGTTTACAATAACACGATGCTCGATAATTATGACTAGTAAGTTTGAAGCAGTGACATCCGATCGCGTAATGGCTTCAAACTGCCATGCCGCAGGTCCATGGTTCGAAACCATCGCCCGCTTGAGCTTCACCGCATGGTGGAGTGGCATTTTGCGAATTCTAAGCTACCGCCCTCAGGTAAAAATCTATCCCAAGCACCTAATACTTAACAAATGTATGTGCACAGTGCAGTTCGTCACTTGTGACGAAATGCATCTTTTAGAGGTTTTCGCAGAACATAACGTGGAAAGTGTGCGGATTCCGTCACTATCCCATAAAAAAAGGTTTTTATACATCTTCCGGCTTAGTTACACAGTTGTTCGTATTTTGTCTCAAATACAGGAGCCTCTTTATGGGTTACTGGCTTTAGAATAGGTTACCCGTTTTGCTTGATCATCCGATTCTAATTTATGTATTTGAAGCTGGAAAATACCTTGGGGCATTCATTTGTCTAGCAGAATTTTGGTCCTTAACTAGCTAGCTATATGAAATATGGACAGTAATACCGTTGTAATACCTAAATGTATATTAGTAAGATCTCGTGGCAGATGGGAATAACCTGCACTTGAATACAAGATTCTGAGATAATTTTTACTTATTCTTTATTTTTTTGTTGTTCTAAATAAGTATAGTTCATAGGGAAGAAAGCTTCATAATGGGAGATAATTAAAACAATAGGTATTAAGTAAGTAAATTTCTTATAGATATATATTATATATCTGAGAACTTTTTGTGTGGTATTTTTTGTAAATCGGAGGAGGCGGGTTCGATTACCGTCAGGATCAAAAAAAAAAAAAATTTTGCGCGCCAATAATTTGTAAATGTTAATGTAATCATCTTGTTGTATTCGATGAATAAAAAATTCAAGGATTTTTTTCTGAATCAATATGCTGTTGAATTTGCGTTGCTTATGAATTGGTGTTGGATAAATTACTCTATTCATTAAAGGATTTGATTAAGTAAACGTAAATTCGGCGATGAATATAATTTAACACAGAGCACTAATTAACCTTTAAGGAGGGCGTTTGCTCAGCAAAGGCATGTGTGTAAAGTCATCTTACAACATCAATCATTTTCTAACCGCACCGCTACGCCATCGTTTTGAAACACGCTTCGTACCGCTGATTATATTTAATATAACTGAGTCTTGAATATTTTTTTTTTATGTATTATATTCTTTCTGTGATAATCATTTTTATTTTGTCACAGATTGCCTGAAGAATTTTATGTCCTTGATAATAATTTCATACTAGCTTTCGCCTAGTACTATACAAGTTCATTTTAGAATTACCAAAAAAAAAACTGGTTTCTCTGCTGCTGGTAATAGAAACATACCGACAGAAAAAAAAACATGAGTAACGTAATAATTAAATCCAACATATACATAATTTTTTTGTCAAACCTCTTCATTGATTAACACACCTAAGCATTTAATTCTCGACGTTTCCTCATCTTCATTAAGAAATACTACTTGCATGCGGTTTATGCATGAATATCATAGAGATATAAAAAACTATTATGAATACGTATACATACGTAATTACCCCTACATAAAAATGTCTCGCTCTTCTCTCATCGCCTTGACCTTGCCTTGAACCTTCCGAAAGAAATCACCGAAAGTTCAGATTTCAGTCACCCACCGCACGCGCCCATAATGCGTCGTTAATAAAGTAATTTGTTGGTCTTTATGGCACGCCGCGATTTGATAACCGCCATGATAATTTTTCATCTAAAGAATTCGACGAAAGATACCGCGGTATATCAATCTTTTACTTAATACTAAAAATACCTACTAGTACGTAACTATAGATGTTTGCATTCGTCAAAATCGGTCCACCCAGTCAAAAGTTCTGAGGTTACCTTATACCAACATAAAAAAAATACACACGAATTGAGAACATCCTCCTTTTTTTGAAGTTGGTCGAAAATATATGCCCGAACATTGATCACATGCTGCTACAACCAAATTTCTTCCTCACTTGACTCGTGAAATGACTAGGAAAACGAGTGATGGAAGGAGTGCAGTGTCCAGTAGAAGGAGAAAGATGAAATAATTGTAGTTATAATGGACAGGCGTAACGCTTACCCTTAGGAAGGCAAAATGTTCGTTGCATCACTTTTCATAAACACACAAGGCTCAAACAATTACCCAACATATGTTTAATAGAGGTCAGTTACAATATTAGCTCCTTTTGAGGACTCAAAGCGCTTATTCGAACTTCAGTCATGTCAGTAGTGTCACATATCAATATGTTTATATCTATTTTATCACACTAAAATACAAGGAGCAAAGGCAATGGACTGCCAAGAAGATTATGATGCGATTCCCGCCGCGGGCTTGAGCTTCACCGCATGGTGGAAGGGCATTTTGCCAATGCCCGCCTGGCTAGCGACCACCCTCAAGTAGAAAATCTGTCGCCAAGCACCTAACGGTTTGTTCCGGCAGCTGCCTTTGAGAGCCAGTAATTCTAGGTTCAGCCTGTTAACACCTTCGACCACATCATCACTTACGAACAGGTGAGATTGTCGTCAAAGGCTAGCTTATCAGCAATAGAAAAAGGTAAGATTATGGCGTATTCCAATGCCAAAATTGTCAGGTACAAAGATCACTTTCATATGTATTTTTATTCATGCGGTTCTTTCAGATCGTTTAGATAGATTTATTTAAGTTAAGGTATACGATGTTTGCTGCTAAAAGGTTTAGTCCTAATTGATGGATGCTATACTCAGAAAAAAAGGTTTGGAAGGTTTTATTTGTTTGATAAAGTGTTTCGCTTAACCTATTCTACGTACACATATATTATGTAAGTTTGTGTATCGGTGACATTGACGTAGTTAATAATAGCGAGTTAATGTTAATAGCTAAATCCTAAGCTAGGCCGATACGGTCAAACATATTCTGTATTATCCGGATAGTCCACTGCTGATTTGCCATGATTCCCACGCTAGGCTGCATGGTATCTTGGGGATCGCAGCGTGAGATATCAGTTCCTCAGAAAACGCTGCTGCCCACCTTCTGGTGTGTTACCCTTAGTCGCCTCTTACGACACCCACGGGTTCGTAGATAGGGGTTTGAATTTTTATTCCGGCACCCCACGGTCAAAAATATAATGTAGCCTAGTTCGTCCAAATCTGACTACCGCATATTGCATGGTGGTAAAGCGTCATAAACAAATCTTCAAGTAAAAAATCTATCGCCAAGCATCTAGCAGTGTGCTTCGGCAGTTTTCCGTAAGAGCCAGTACCCATTCTGGATAGTGGTCAATGTCTTTCAGAAATAAGTAAACAAGATTTATATAATAAATGCTTATTAAATGTGTAACCATTAGGTATTAATCCTAATTAATTATTTATAAATTACAAAGGCACTCTGAATTAATTGCAATGATATTGCTACTTTTGCGCCTTAACGCGTCGTTCCTTGACGGAGCCAACATTTTAACGTGTTCATTTATAAACGGCATTAAGGAAGGTGTTAAACATTAAACGATAGCTCGGATGTCGCTTTATTTGACACATAAAAGGGATTATAGTGTGTACTTTAGCGCACTAGGCGATGTTGACTATATTAGCTCTGTCTCATTACACGGTGGGTATGCACAGTTCAAGGACGTATTTACTTTGTTTTTAGGTGGAAAATGCATTATTACGTCTTTTGTTACTAAGTACCCAATGCATTTAAACAAATACAAAAAATCTGTAAAATAGAAGCAGGTCTTTTTTATGAAATTGCATATAGTCATTTATCACACTCATTGCTGCAACTACAGCAGCTGCTTCAACCTCCATTGTAGTGTAGATTAACGCAATCCTTCCCTTAAAATTAATTGTTAACGGTGATGCTGTGTAAATGTAGCCATCGTGCATTAGTAATGCTTTAATTAACGCGTAAATCATTAAGTAAATCGTGCATTAGTAATGCTTTAGTTAGACATATGCAGCAGTAAAATTAAAAATAAAATGTTATTGTCACGATTCATAGTCCTACACGTTCACGCTCATAATAACTTAGCCAAAAATATTACTATTTATGCAAACACTCAAAGCTTACTCTATTTATTTTTACACTTTTATTCTAACAATCAAGGGTTTCATTAATATATAATAGTATTTTATGCAACTGTCGTATAAAAGAGAGTATTAAACCATGAGTGTAGTTTATAGAAACGAGCTGCAGGCGAGTTTTTAAAATAAGATTGATACAATATTGTTCTCATGTAAGTGACATTGTCTTTATGAGAATAAATTCTTTAAACCGAAGATTACACGAGTGTAATCATATGCAGTTGCATACATTACTTTATATACCTAATCTCATGGCTATAAGTAGCTACATTAAATAAAATGCAATATAAAAATCCGCGCGTTGCGCGCGCAGCGCGCTCACCACAGATAATGTGTACTTGAATTTAATTAAAATTTAATAATTAAAAAAAATGTTTTAGAGTATTGTTTTGTTAGGAAAATACATAATGCTCTAATGTAATTTTTTAATTTTCTTAAAGAAGTATTTAAATAAAATATGCCAATAAAAGTCTGTATTTCATTTCATAATTAGAATATTACCGAATGAGATTATATAAATAACTTTATTAAATTAAAAAGCCTTTGTTACCATAAATATCCAATGCTGTAACTTTAATTTAAATTTGTCATGATTTTGGCTTACTTTTTTTTTATGCCTGATAGGTTAGCCTTTGAGCACTGTTGTAAAGGAAAAAATCTTATCCAAGATCAAAATTGTACGCCCTTTACCTTAGCGATAAAGCTCTATAGACTAAAAAACAGGTATTCATTAATTAAAAAAGTTAAAAAGCCAACTGCGAATTATTTATTTTCGTTAAACGTATTTCGTTCCTTTGAAATTGAAAAAACTGCACGTTCTATATATACATATATATACAATTCCATACACAGTACACAATTCCATATATATATATGGAATTGTGTTTTAGAAGAAAAAACAATTTTATCTCACAATCCGTCACAAAATCCGCCAGTTTGTGTTTTTAGGGTTCCGTACCCAAAGGGTAAAAACGGGATCCTATTACTGAAACTTCACTGTGCGTCCGGCCGCTGTCACCAGGCTGTATTTCAAGAACGGTGATAGCTAGACAGTTGAAATTTTCACAGATGATGTATTTCTGTTGCCGCTATAACAACAAATACAAAAAGTTGGCCAAGAGCGAGACGGACTTGCGCACGTTAAAACAAAAAAGATTAAAATATGAAGTCTAATGTTGTATAGCTAATAGTACGGAACCCTTCGTGCGCGAGTCCGACTCGCACTTGGCCGATTTTTTGTATTTGTTGTAGGTACCTACCTAGTGTCAGTTGTGTACATACACATATACATACATACATGACCCTGAAAACAAAACACCATTTTCTTTAGGCAGTCGTGTAAAAGAACAAATATGTCAATCAGTTTGGCTGCAGATGTCACCCCATCCCCTAAATATGATTAAACAATAGGAACGAAAGGATACATTTGAAATATGACTCACTTACTACGATAACTCAATTGGCAGAGCATGTCCCGGCTCTAGGGCTGGATGGTAGCAGCTATGAATTACGCTCGTAGTTGAAAAAAAATCCTTTCGTTGTAATTTTGGAAACTTATTTGCTTAAATTTAAATTTAAACCCTGCTACTAGGTTCGATGTTATATAATAATAATATTTATTGGCTCATTATATGTACTGCAAGATACTTTTATTATACTATATATTGAATAGGAAAATGTACATACCATTGGATCCGTCTTTTAGTACGTTTTCACTCTAGACGGGTATGTACATCTGTACAATATTATATATATAAGTGATTAGAGGTTATCCCTAGTTGTCACTGTTGGATACCCTGAGTTTGTGAGGACTAGTTCACTTCCAGGGTGCTAGTAACATAACGTTAGTTCATGAGCAGTGTTCTGTGCTAGATTCATGAAGTATATCATAATTTTGTGTAATTTAAATATTGACTAAAGCAGTGATCAAGAAAGGTGCATCACAGTAAAGTTATATTCCCTTTTTGTATATTTGATTATGCAATAAAAGAAAAATGTAAACATGTACTATTCTGTTAATTATTCTGAAACAAAGATATCTATATAACCCATATAGCCTATATAACGAGACCTATATAACCCATCAAATGTTAATGGTTTATATGACAAAGTTATCCGCGCCTTAGTTAACCTACTTTGGTAAAATTGGGCCTAACTTAACTTTCTATTCTTGGTTTTTTTAACCATCTCATATTTTTTTTCCCTTGTTACAATTTATATAACGTGTTCTTATCTTCAGTTAAGATCGCTCACGATCCCCAACATACAGGCTTTGTGCTTATTTTGGAGATTACTGCTTGATTTGTTACACTTATTTTTTTATATATCGATTTTAGTTATTAGACTTTGTGCTTAAGATTTTTAGCTTTCTATAATTTAGTAGTACTCCCGTCCCGTGGGGTGCTAGGCTACAATTTCAATTCAATTAGGTACGTAAGATTCAATTATGTAAGATGTAACGCAGGGAAATACTAATTGTTTTTTGTATGAATTTGTAGCACTCAGATGCGCCTTCTGATGAACTCATTCGGCCGAGCGTTTAGATTATGACAAACCCTCCCCCCGAATGGAGCCTCCCACGTTAGGGGGGAAGCTAACGTTAGCTGTAGACATTATGGCTTTCGATCATGATACTATACATAATATGTACGAGCAGTATTTGATATATTATTTTTAAAACCTATATAATGCACGCTGGCAACTGTCAATACTATGTATATTTAAATACATATACGAGGAGTAGATTAAATAATCTAATAAACATCTACTACGTGAATGATCATGAAAATCATTGAAAGATAGGTACATTTACCAGATAGGGAGAGTCTAGTGTAAGCATATTAAAATTGCAAAGAAAAATTCAATTTTTCCATCTTAACTATTTTATGAAGAGCATCTTTCATTCGCATCACTGCACTCACGCTTGGCCAACAATTCCACAAAAAGCCTGGCTGAATAAGTGAACGCCTTATGCTGTCCTCGGTGGAGCGTAAAATATAGCTTTGCATTCTAATACGTCAGGTGGTAAGCTCTTTGTGCGGAGTTGCTCTGGGACCTGGCTGTCAGACTCTAAATCCACGTTGCCAACAAGCGGGTTTATAAAATATGTTACACTTTGTGGGAAGCATTAATATAAATCCCAAGTTTCTTTCTGAATGTGTATAGAATATTGGTCACATCGGCTATGTGGCATATTGTTTTTTGCATACTTTGCTTATTCATTGTTGAAGGGTTTGTGAGTGGCAAACTTTGATGTTTATGAAACTTGGTAACAATTTTGATCCTGGAACATAGACTTAGTCCATTATACAAACACGAGAATATGCTGCACTTGAAATTATAGCCAGACACAAAAATCTGAAGCTACAGAGAATTATAAAAAAGAGGTTACATCTTATTAAGAAAAAGAACACTGACCGTTGAAGAAAGACTAGTACTTCAGTACTAATATTATAAATGCGAAAGTAACTCTGTCTGTCTGTCTGTCTGTTACGCTTTCACGCCAAAACTACTGGACCGATTTGAATGAAATTTGGTATGGAGATAGTTTGAGACCCGGGAAAAAACATAGGATAGTTTTTATCCAACTGCGCAAAAAGAGGTTAATGTTTTCGCGCGATAACCACATACGCGCGGGCGGAGCCGCGCCCAGAAAGCTAGTAATATACTTATTTACAAAATGTGCCGTCGCATTCGTGTTAAATAACCGTTACCTACTGTAATTCCCCCCCAAGTGCCTTCTCGAGTTGTCCGCGTAGGCGTTCAAGCAGTTCAACTCGTCCACCAATGGCAGCACTCGTTACTTCCGTTGAAAAATCACCAATGTTGCCAACACTCCTTTTAATTCATCCCGAGCCATACTTAGTGAAGGGTTTCGTAGTTGGTAGTCATCATCCTCAGGATTAGATCTTATACGACGGCGGTTTGTTCTAGTATTAAAATTTTAATTCATATTTTATAATTTTTCTCCTAAACCTCATAATAATTATAATAAGTTTGGATTCCAAATTTCCAAGTAAACCGTAATCTAGTGTTTCAAAACTAATGATGCCAAGGAATCGCCTGAAGAGATTCGACAAACGAGAAAGGTGCCGCTATGCCGTAATAATTCACACATTGCTAACAACATTGCCAAGATGTCGCTGTGAGTTATGGGGTAGTTGTGAGGTGGCGCAGCTGTGTGACTGCCTCGTCTCGCCCTTATTAACTCTGACCCCGCCGTACATTAACCGCATCGGTGCGACGCAAACACCCTTTACCTAACGACTCGCCTCGCCTCTGTAATCCTGCATAACATAGCATCTGAAATATTCCCCAGATTTATTAAACCCGTCTCGTCACTCATACGAATTACCCGACGCGTCGGGTAACTGTGCGACAAGAGGCTTCCATAATTCACAGTTATTAATAAAGTTTAAGGGTAACGCTTGCCGCAACTTTTGTGACGCAAGTCGACAATATCGTGGTTGCAGCATGGTAATAATGTTGCAGCATGGTAATAATGTGCTGACGATTTTGTATGATAAATGTTCAGCATTTCCCGCCTATGAAAAATAAAAGCGTGTCGGGAGGCAGCGTTACAATCGCGTCGATTCACGAATATATAATACGCAATGACGATTATTTATATATATAGATATAATATAGCTACACAATTTATTGCAGTCGGTGTCCTAAATTTTTTTTTGTTGGGGGTATTTTTTGTATACGGGGGCAAGAGCGTATGAATGTGTTTCGTCCCTTGAGGACCGTAGGCTCGGGAGTATAGTAGTGAATAAAGAATACTACAAGTTTTTCCAGGAAGGGTTCACTCACTATCAGGCATACATATAGTCATAAAACTAAACCTAAACTTTGTATACTACGTTCTAGTGTTGACTTTCGTGATATAGGAGAGTGCATAGTACTCATTCGGGGTAAAAAAAATATCACAACTTCACCGATTGCAAAAACTTAAGACTCAGGTCATGACTTATGAGTTCATCAATACCTAAATTAGCAACACCTAGCCGGTGGGTATAAAAAACTAAGTACTTACCTAACTACTTTTGAACTACGGTTCACATCAATTTTTTGATCTAAATGCTTTCTACAATAATACATTTTAAGTGGATGCATTGAAGTTGAAAACAAAGTGCCTACTACAAATCGATAAATAGGTTCATACCTAGTTTGTTTTCTTTTTAGGTTTTAAACAATAAGATTCCTTTGCGGCGAATGCTGACGTTAAGTAAAATTTTTCTGTCTAAAAAATCAATGGACTCGACAGCAAAATTACCTAAATATAACCTTTTTTCACAATGTTTTCTCCCTTAAATACAGTCATTCCCTCCATATTGTCACTCTCTTCTGTTTTTTATTGTATGAATCAGCGCGGTGCGGCAAGGCAGTAGGGCATGGGGTTGATTGTTTAACCAGTAATTTAATAAAGCAAAACATCATACGATCGGATGGCGGAAGACTTTTATAAGCAGCGCTTTCTAATTGCTCCGAAACTAATTTATATGTAACTAATGTAATTTACAACGTTATTGGTAAAATGCTGAAAACCTTTTAGGGTTGACTTCTGCTAGTCTTAGTACCTACTTTTGACGGAATAAGCACGAAGACCACCTGATGTTAAAAATTTCTTGTGTCTGTAATGTATTATTTCATATTTTTTATTACCTTGCTTGATGTAAATATAAAAAAAGTCTACTATTCAAAAGGAGCGCGGCGCGGCCGCGGCTGGCGCTTTTGGCTCGGAGTAGGCATTTTCTTTTACTACCAGACTCAAAACTTTCAGTACTAGTTTCAGTACTAGAAAAACTTATTATTTTAAGTTAATAAAGGATATGAAATAATACATTACAGGCACAAAAGACTTTTAACATCAGGTGGTGTTCAACATCTCGTGCTTATTCCGTCAAAAACACATAAACAATCACAAAAAAATAATATTCAAAAATAAAAAATACATCTTAAAATTTTTGTTAGGACAAGCAGAAGTCAACCCTAAGAGGTTGTTAGCATTTTAACAATAACCCTGTATACTTTTATCGAAAATTGCTGTGTTTGTACCTAGTCAGAAATTGCTTCATCGAGTGTTGCATTCTCCAAAAGCTTGCGAACAATATCTAACATGTATTGCTGTAAAACTATATCGATGACGTGAACTAGAATCGAGTTGCATAGATAGTTGAACCAACTTCCCTCGTTCAAGCAGAAATGTACTGAGTATGGACCATAAAACTTTGAAATTTACTGTCTGACAAAATATTTTATAAATTATTATTTTACATGGTTCGAATCCCGCCGCGGGCTTGAGCTTCACCGCATTATTGAAGGGCATTTTGCCAATGCCCGCCTGGGCACTACTAGTTAGGTGCTTGGCGACAGATTTTCTACTTGAGGGTTCAAGTGGAAAATCTGTCGCCAAGTACCTAACGGTGTGTTCCGGCAGCTGTCCTTGAGAGCCAGTAATTCTTGGTTAAGCCTGTTACCTTCGACCACATCATCACCTACCGTTAAGTCAGATTGTGGTCAAAGGCTTACCTAACAGCAATAAAAAAAAATGTTTTAAAATATGGTTACCTATGTGAAAACCATTTTTATTTACCTCCAATGCTAAAAATTTCGCTGTCGTAATGCTGGTTCAAAGACTGTGCGCAAATTTGTATGGTCCGTTTCCACAAGTAATTTCATACTTTTCAGTTATATAAATCGGGTGCGTGTGATATTTTTAATTGGTGACGTATTTGAGTGATGCATACTGATTACAAAATCGATTGTGTCACTCGCCCAAATTACATGTCGACATCGGGCAGAATTGCAATCATTAAGTCATTAAGGTATAGGCTGATGGCAAATATTATTTTCAGTTAATTGAGTGTCACTTAAACACTTGGTTTTAAAAGATCGAAGTTGATGATTTAAATAGGTCCGACTTAACGTGGAGGTAATATACATAAATACCTAACAATAAAACTATTATAAAAATTGGTGGCCATGGCCATACAGAAAAATAAAATGGGAAAGATAATAGTAGATTAAGCACTACGTTAGTTGTTGATGGTTAAGTTTGATAATTCAAGCTTTTAATTTTTATTAGTTCTTATCTAGACGAAAAGGAGGTTAGTTTAGATAGTATGATTTTTAAGATGAAGGTAAACACCTTTTTGGTTCTGCTGGTGATAGTCATGACCGGCTCAGTAAAAGTTTTTATACAAATTTTAAAGTTCCAAATTCTAAACTCACGATTGATCAGCGGGTTACAATGAAATCCATAGTACATCATAGCCCGGCGTAAAATGTTACCTGCTCAGTGGCCCGGCGCAGTCTTAAGGTACAATATTGCTTTATCTACTGCATATATCTACTTTAGGTAGCAACTACTTATATTATACTTAGCGCCCGTTACAGAATGTCATAATAACATTTCGGGTAGAAATGACAGTTAACATGCAGCGCGTTTCAAGCTTTAATCGATGGATAGGCTAAATCGATGACTGTGAAACGCAAAGATAGTGTTTTATTTAATAAATATGTTCCGGGTAGTAAAACCGGAACTCACACGAACATTCTGAAACAGGCCCTTACTCTACTAATTAGATTAGGTTTGCATGATACTTAATGTAACTTTTACCATTTTACCAGCAAAGTATCTATATATATATATATATAACCACTCATGTCGATATGAGAGGGGTGGTGCTGCATACAAGTAAAAGGGCGCTACTTGGCTTCTTACCATCTTAACGCCCCGACGAACAGAATGTAGTGGATACACCTTTGATCAGAGCATTAAAGAAGGGTAAGCGTCAAGAAGGCGTGGGCCAAATTAAGGTATTTATGAGATTTATCTTCGTCTCTCTTGTATAATAGTTATAGCATATCTACTCTATGCGCCTCTAGCCCAATATAGTAAAGTTCTTGGCTCGACGCCAAGTACAACCAACTATTGCAAGGCTTAGTCAGGAAAATATATATGACAAGATTTTTGTTTTAATTTTTCTCCAAACCTCACTTTCCGTTTAATGGATAAAGCACGTGTTTATAATGAAATATTATTCATAGAGCCATGAAGGCCTTTCAGGAACACGACCTTCAGTAATGAAGTACACGACCAAGAAGAAGATAATGCAAGAGTTTCATGAAACATTCAGAAATTTATCACTCACTACCTGAGTTGGTGTGGAATAATTGATTTATCTACCTACTTAAGATTATATTGTTTATTTTGATCGAGTTGACACCTGCTCAAAGGGAAATACTAACTTATGTTACACTACGAGAGAGATATTTACCGTGGCCCTTATGGACTAGCTCAGAGTCACTCAACGAGCTATGGAGAGATTTCTACTTGGAGTTCATTGTGTGATAAAATCCGGAAGGAAGATATTCGTTGAAAAATAAATATATCGTCATATCTTTCAGAATTTGCAAGTTGTTGTGGCAATGGGCAGGGCACATTGAGATGGTAGCTCCTCTATGTATCACACAGGGAAATACTATCAACTTAGCACAACTTGGGAGTCTCTAGTACTCCCACGCAGTGCACCCAGAGCAAATCAAAAATATTCCACGTTACTGCTTTTACTGTTGACTTTACCGCTACTTTTTACGATTTCACGTTTAATATGATCCATTTACAACTTATATGGCCCATTTGATCTCACGCCTCTCCTCAGATTATCGCAATTTTGCGTATCTCTTTATACGTGTTGTTGCCACCTCGTCGTGCAGCGTGGATTATTGCCAGCACCTATATCTGACCTGTAGAGCTCAAAAGAGCACAAAACACTGCTCATGTTTAACTATCTATAGGTATACGCAGTGACGGGCACTACGGGCAGATATCCAGACGACGCCGTTGTCAACAATTCATTTTATACTGTATAATATGCATTTAAGGAATAAATACATAACATTTATTTAATATCTGAATAATTAGGATATATAAATACTATTTTACTGTTACAAGTAGTTATTTAACAGGAATAGTTTAAGGTGTATGTAATATTATTATAATTTATTATTATTATTTTAATATTATTATGTAATATTATTTTATATGTAAGTACTAGTTTCTTTTTTACTAATTCAAGTACTCAGTGTTTTGTGGGTGATAGCTTTTTCAAGGTATAGCTGTAAGTAGGTAGGTAATCAGATCAGTAGTTAATAGCATGGTGGAAGGACTTTTTGCGAATGCCCGCCTGGCTAGCTACCACCGTCATGTAGAAAATCTGGTGCCAAGCACTTATGTTCACACAGTGTGTTTCAGCAGCAGTCCTTGAGAGCCAGAAAAATTACAGGCACATGAGACTTAACAACTTTATGTCTCAATGTACGGGTGCAGTGCAATTCATCGCATAACGAAATGCCTCTGTTAAAGGCAGAGGTTGTTTTGGAATTGCTTTCTCTTTTTTGTGCAGAGGTTAATCCGCTTAACATCAAGCGGGCTTCGTGCTTGTTCCGTCACAATCTCATAAAAAAAGCATTTTTTATGCCTGGTAGGTTAGCCTTTGACCACTATCTCACCTGATGGTAAGTGATGATGAGGTCGAAGATGTTGTTCATACTTACCTCGAATTACTGGCTCACAAGGACAGCTGCTGGAACACACCGTTAGGTGCTTGGCGACAGATTTTCTACTTGAGGGTGGTAGCTAGCGAGGTGGGCATTCGCAAAATGCCCTACCACCATGCTATAACGACTGCCATCCTAAGACAACAACCGGGACCGACGGGTTAACGTGCTCTCCGAAGCACGGAAGCGCTCAGTAGTAATGTCACCAGCGGTCACTCTTCCAACTCATGACCGAAGCGGACGTTGCTTAGCTTTGCTGATCGGTTCAGAATGGCTAAGCACACTTCGCTTCGAAAATGGATTTGCTTTAAGTTCTCGGATATTATACTTGCTGATTTAACTAGATACTAACACATCATAGCTGAGGAAGATACACTTCCAGATAAAACTTGTTGTGAAATAAACTGTAGGTATATACATAGTGCAATATTACGCTTCAGTGATCCCTAAACTTTACTGAGCAGGAAAGTGCAACAGACGCTGCGTTTGTTTACTTCATGCTTCATAAAATCTATTTAAAACACCTCTCAGGTAGGTACGCTGTATAAGTAAGTAGCTTTGGGCGCAATGGGATCTTAGTTTTGATATAACATTAGGTGCATTTAAACGAACGCAACATAGACACTTATATCTTATACTTTTTATAATTACGAAAGTTGTACAGCAATCATAGCTTGGTATGAGTAGAATTAGTACCGACTGCCCAGCACAGTGAAGGTAGCTTGTAATGCAGATACCACCATGCGTTTAATCTTTAAGGAATGGTCATATGATACGGCATTTTGCAAATGCTCGCCTGGCTAACTTGTCACTACGCTCCATGTGATGCTTCCCAGGAGGTGTCCACTTTTATTGGTCTATGACATGGGAAAAATATAGATTCAAAATAATATGGGCTTTGCAAAGGTATGGAACTAGTCCGTGATTTATATCAAGTATGGAATATAACTATATTAATCTTTATTTTTAACTATAAAGAAATTATTGCAATGAAAAAAGATGAAGGCCGTGAAATTTTTGGACAAAAATTGTGTTGTAGATATCGAAATGATGAAAAATTTTAACGTTAGTGCAGTTTTGTTTTGTATTTAATGGACATTGGCAAATCATGATGAAACTTCAGAGGATCTGCTGCTATACGGTTTCTGTTGTAGATTTGTACGGGGCGTTACGTCTGTCTGTCGTTTAGTGACTTCAAGCCAAATATATATTTATATATAGAGGAAAGATAGCATTACTAGTTTCCGTGACCCTCCTATTCCAAATTACTTGCAGTATTCCAAGTTACCCTCCTTTCCTCTATTTGGCTTGAACACATACTACAGACACATGCTCCTTACTCATTTTAGATTCATATTATATTTTTTATATACAATCTACTTTCTTATACATAACATACTCCATGTATCATTTATTTATTTACAACTGTTAATTGTTGTAAATTTATGTTCTGTCTTAAAATCAAGGTGATTACTTTTAAATATGATATGATTTTGTTATTTGATATTCTTATATCTTCTCTTATGTTACATACTATTGATAGTTATTTACATGCTAAAATATTTACGCCACTACTGGCTCCAGGGTCTTTTTTGTCTTTATAATTTTTGTCTTTGGATTCTACAGACGATTTTTAAATGATAAAGACATTTAAATTATAATAATGATATTAGTAATGATGAATGTAATTTTGATATAATTTTCTTGTGATTGCAATTTTAGTTTGAACACAATTAAAACTTGATTTTTGCATGACAACTTGATTAAAACATTGTGATCTTTTCTATTGACTACTGTCTACATATCATTATTTTGAACGCATGATTTACGAAATAAATATTTGAATTTCAATGTGTTTCTGAAATGAATTTCGAGAATTGTTAAATAACATAATTTTAAAGGCGTACACGTGTTCTATGTACGAATTTAGATCTAGAACAAAGATTTTACAATTCATCAATTTCCCAATAAAGTGAGGCATTTTTTTCTATTATTTCATAATATATATAAGATTAGCTACCTGCTTGCAACCTGTTACAACATAAACTAAGTTTATGTTGTAACTAATATTGTCTAATGATATTATTTTTGTATTATTTCAAACGTATATTTGGAGTAATAAAGGTAATGAAATTGTATTAGGGATATAGAGAAGAGTAGTGAAAATACGTAAAATCAGTACTTACTAATATAATAAATGCGAAAGTAACTCTGTCTGTCTGTCTGTTACGCTTTCACGCCAAAACTACTGAACCAATTCGAATGAAATTTGGTATGGAAATAGTTTGAGACCCGGGAAAAAACATAGGATAGTTTTTATCCAACTGCGCAAAAAAAGGTTAATGTTTTTGCGCGATAACCGACATACGCGCGGGCGGAGCCGCGCCCGGGAAGCTAGTAGTAATCTATATTTGTGTGTAGGCACAAGGCACAGAAGACAGAAATAGTAGGTATGTAGGGTCATCTATCACACACCAGCAAGCATCACGTCGCTGTTCAATCCTCCAACAGCCTTCCACTACCTTGACTTAAAATAATTAATATAATTTTCCCTAATAGAAAAGCATCCGCCTGCAACTGCAGATCTCCACCTTCCCGAATCTCCTATACAAGACATTGTTGAGGTGACCCCACAGGATATTTCTGCAGCCGTGGCATCTTTTTTAAGTGGCTCAGCCGGTGGCCTTGATGGCCTCACGCCTCAGCACTTAAAAGATATTTTATCTTTTAGTTCTGGTGAGGTAGGCGAGACACTTTTAAGGGATGTGACGGCTTTGGTTAATTTGATGTTGTCGGGTCAGGTCAACAATGAAATTACCGAAATTCTGTACGATGCGAATTTATGTGCCCTAAATAAAAAAGATGGTGGTATTAGGCCTATAGCAGTAGGCACCACTTATCGTTGCCTCACAGCCAAATGCGGTTGTAGGAAAAAGGTTGCTTTTTTAAGTAATCTTTTTCAACCACTGCAACTCGGTTTTGGTTCTTATTTTTTGATAATTGTTACCTGTTTTTCTCGGTGATGAATGATAATGACTGAAAAGAGGAAAATTGACCAACAATACATTTAATAACACTATCTAAAGTAGTTTTCAGATTTTTTTTTTGCCTGCGGTATGCCTTTATTAAACAAAATCCTACGAACTATATACCACAATACAGCTACTACAATAAAAGAATTTACACAACCTATAAGTCATAGCAAAATCATAGGCAGTCAAAATACTCCAGCCCACTCCCAGTTGGCAGCGTGCCCAGAATGCTGGCAGCATTGTTAAAAAGTAAATATTTTACATAATATATTTGCTTGTACAAATATTTAAATAAATATTAATATATACTGCCAAAAGTAAACAAAAATATGTTTCAAGTTTTTAAATGAGAAATACTTTTCAGTCTAGTCAAACAGCAATGCGAAGTTATTTCTTTAAAAAATTTGGCTTTCATACCTACACCTTACTTCAAAGATGTTTTATTTAACATTCAAATTTTGGAACGTTAAATGCGACGACGACGACGAAAATATAGACGCAAATACTCGCAGATAAGTGGCAAAATCTGAAAAAAGGCGCTCATCTAAGGCTTTGTCGACAAGAAACAGGTTAGAAGTAATCATTTTTTTTTATGTTATTGTGACGGAATAAGCTCGAGGCCCACCTGATGTTAAGCGGTTACCTCTGCCTATAACAGATGCAGTTCATCGTTCGAGTGACGAATTGCACGGCGCCCGTCACCTTGAGACAAAGTTGTTAAGTCTCATGTGCCTGTAATTTCACTGGCTCTCAAGGACTGCTGCCGAAACACACCGTTAGGTGCTTGGCGACAGATTTTCAACTTGAGAGTGGTCGCTAGCCAGGCGGGCATTCGCAAAAAGTCCTTCCACCATGCGGTAAAGCTCAAGCCCGCGGCGGGATTCGAACCATGGATCTGCTGCTCGGCAGTCCATAGCCAATGCCACTGGGCCATCACTGCCTCGAAAAACATGCAACGAGTTCTTTTCCCTGCCATATTAGCACTCGTAGACATAACCACGGTCGTATTATCTATAACAACATATCTCTATTTTACACTAGATAAAGCTTATACAAATCTCGAGGTACATGCGTACAGTGCTGATGAGGTTAGGTTAGAACGAACTTCAATGATACAGGGTGGCGCAATAGAACGTGCATATTGCATCATCTTTTTTTGCGGGGTAGAAGGGGCGTGGGCGGGGGGAGACCGATATCGTTGGGTAGCGCGGTTCATAAAGTTTTAGTTAGAGGTGTGTACCGGAGGTAATTTCAGCCTCCGGAGATTTTGCGGAGATTTTAATGAATAACCGGTGTTTCTCCGGTTATTCTCCGGATAGTCAGTATATTTTATTACTGATGCACAGAAAGTGCTTGACATCCAATCGAATTTAATGTGACCAATAATAGTAGTTTATGCAACTGTCATATAATAGAGGGTATTAAAACATGAGTGTAGTTTTTTGACACGAGCCGCAGGCGCAGGTGTGTTTCAAAATAAGATTACACGAGTGTTTTAATACCTAATTATATGCAGTTGCACTACTTTATTTTATCACATGGCTTTATGCTTTTTTTGATTTAAAAAAGTCTGTTTTTGGTCTATTGGCTCGGTATCAGGGCGATGCGCGCGCAGCGCGCTCACCACAGATAATGTGTATTTAAATTGAATTGAAACCTTGGATGGGACACATTGTACTTTAATATTTAAAAAAACAATTAAAGCATTCTTTTTCTAGAAGAATAATGCTTTAATTTAATTTTGTAATTTTCTTAAAGTAGTATGTATAGTAAATAAAATATGCCAATAAAATTCTGTATTTCATTTCATAATTAGAATATTACCGAATGAGATTATATAAAATATTTTTGAATGCAATCCAAGGAAAAAAATGGTTTTGATTGTCTTCAAAATACTTTTTTTTTTTTTTTTTTTTTTTTTTTTTATGTCTGTTAGGATAGCCTTTGACCACTATCTCACCTGATGGTAAGTGATGACTGATGATGTGGTCGAGGATGTTGTTCAGACTAACCTAGAGTTACTGGCTCTCAAGGACAGCTGCCGGAACACACCGTTAGGTGCTTGAATACTTGACCTTATATTAGGTACTTACCTACCGAGAACAAGTGTTTTTCTTGGGTAGCATAAACGGAGGAGAGCTCAATGGGGTAGTAGCAGTAACGGTTTCCCGTGTAGGTTAATAGAATCAAAACGCATTTATGGTATGAATAAAATGAGATGAAATTAATATTAACATTTTATGATATTCATATGAGTAGTATCAAACAAAGATACATCCCTACCCTAATCGCGACTGAATCGCGCATTCAGGAATGATTACCAATAATCCATTAACCGGTAGTTAATTGAAACACCGATTACTCTCCGGTACCCATCCCAACCGGTGATTATCCGGTTTTTTGAGAACCGGTACACACCTCTAGTTTTAGTCACTATGAGTCACTTCGACGGGAAGCGCCGCGCATTTTGCGTGCGCGCATTTTACGAAAACTCTCGTTCGTACGTAGTTGTCAGGCGACTATTTTGTTCTGAGTATGGTGTACGGCAAATTAGGGAGGCTCCGAGTGCTAATTTAATTAAAATCTGGATAAAGCGTTTTGAAGAGACTGGATCGACGTTTAAACCACACGCGAAAGGTCGTCCACGCACATCTAGGACCGAAGACAATATTGAGAGTGTTAAGCAGTCGGTACGAGAAGATCCACAAATGTCTACTCGCAAGAGATCGTCTGTCCTAAACATATCGCGACGAAGTTTGCAACGAATTTTACACTTGGATCTTAAATTGCATCCATACAAGCTGCAATTAACTCAAGAATTGAAAGACTCTGACTTCATAGCACGGCTCACATTTGCTAATGAAATGCTCAATCGGTTTTCAAATTTTGAAAACATCCTTTTCTCTGATGAGGCACATTTTCATATGAATGGGTTCGTAAACCGCCAAAATTGTCGTTATTGGAATAGTGAAAATCCCAGACTCAAACATCAAAAACCGTTACATAGCCCTAAAGTGACAGTTTGGGCCGCAATATCTGCCAAAGGAATAATTGGTCCTTATTTTTTTGAAAACGCACGGGGGCAAAACATCACTGTTAATATCGAACGCTATGTTGCGATGTTGGAAGGTTTTTTGGCCCCAGAACTTGAAAATTCAAGAATAAAGAACTCTAGGACTTGGTTCCAACAAGACGGAGCTACCAGTCACACATCAAATGACTCCATGGCGGTTGTGAAGCAGATGTTCCCTGGCAAACTGATTTCGAAAAGAGGTGATATCCCATGGCCTCCGCGCAGTCCAGACTTGACGCCTCCTGACTTTTTTTTGTGGGGATACCTCAAACACAAAGTCTACACCAATAATCCGAGAAACATCAGTCAGCTCAAGGAGAATATTCGTGGTGAAATGGCAGCAATCACACCAGCACTACTTAAGAAAGTTTTCGGTAATTTCCGTTTGCGGTTAGAGGAGTGCCAACGTAGAGAGGGTCATCATTTAGATGATGTTATTTTTAAAAAATAAACTTCAGTTATCACTTAATAATTGCTTAGTTTTATTTTAACTATACCTTTTGTATTTATTTTTTAATAATTATTTTAAAAATGCACGTTCTATAGCGCCACCCTGTACTTTGTGCAAATACAATACGGGAACATGGTAACAAGTTTGCCTTAATGATTTTGTGGTGTTTTTTTGTGGTAGGTATCTTTATTAACAAAATACTAGGAAGTATGTATATAGAACATTACATCCACTACAATAAAAGCATGACAACCTATATGCCATTGCAGACTCACAAGCAGTCCAATTGTTCCAGCCCACTACCAATTGGCAGGCCAGTATGCTGGCAGCATTGCCCCGTTGAATTGCAATGCTTATTCGTTGAGCCAAATAGGTACCAGCATTTTGATCATCGACCAAGCGCTCTGATAAGTTTTGGAAAATAAGATGAGCTCGTTTTCTGTTTCGTTGCAGTAGCAGTAGTATTGTGTTTAGTTTTTAGTTTGTTGTTTAAAAAGGGAACATTATTTATGTTATTATTTATTACAAGACTATAAAATTGACTGAAAACTAAAATTGTAGTATAATTCATCACGGTTAAAAAGCTGAATGGAAATCTAAACTTTCGATAACGATGGAAGTTGAATAGTTCTCGTGCTCCGCTCTGCGCAATCACAAAGGCTTTGTTTAGAGCTATATCTTCAGATCACATTAATCATTGTTTCCTTTGGCTTCATTAGTTTTACTCAGGTAAAGCTCGGTTTATTAAGAGGGAAGGAGTGCAAGGAATAGTAACGAATTTCACAAAATTGCTGTTTTGTATTCCCCTGTATTCTGATTCAAAACTGAACAAATTAATTTATTATTTGGCAATAAATTTTAGGAAAGAGTATCTACGCCCTTATCATTTTCTTTTTCCTTTCTAGTGGTCCTCTGAACATGGCGTATCTTTATGAACAATTAGTAGCTGAAAAAGGAATTGACAGGGAGTGTCTATAGCTGGCCTAGATTTTATGCAAATAATGAAAATTTCAACAAAAAAATCTATTCATCAGACATGACAAGCACTAGGATTCCAATGTAAAAAATCATCAAAATCGTTACACCTTGTAAAGAGTTATGAGGTACACGCACAAAAAATACAAACCTTTTTGAAATCGGTTAAATATACAGTCAAATTGAGTACCTCCTCCTTTTTTTGAAGTCCGTTAAAATAGGAAATTACCGATTTAATTTTTTTTTCGAGCAGGGGTTTAGGAAACGTCGATTTTGGGAATTTAAATTTTATTACTCGCACGCATTCGTCCCTCTTAAGGCGATCCTGGCCAAAAAACGCCATACCAGAATTAACTTTTCTCAAAGGAAAAACTCGGTTATTAAACTGAAAAAAATATATGTTATTTTTAAGTATATTCTTGAGTTAATTCATAAATCTGATCTACATAATAAATAACTTCACTACAGAAAAAAATCCTAAAGTTACCTCTATTTCGAATTTAAAAACGATTTTTGACTCCCTTTTTACCAATCTTAAATTTTAGATTATTTTTTTATACATTACTTATAAATAAAAGTAATTAAATCATAAATAAAAATGTAAAAAAGTTATCATGTTAATTTTATATGATTTTTTAACATGAATTCATGGCATCAGAGCTCGCTCACTTGACCGCCAGTGCGCTCGCAGAGCTCGTCGACGTAGGACCTGTGTCAATTTTTTCGATCTACGCAGCGCCACACAGAACAGGATCAAAATGAATATCAAACAACAAAATAAAACATGCTCTGGGCTAACTTTCGACTCGTTACGCTTATCTTGATGACTTCCTGATTGACGGTGAATGACAATTGAATTCGTAAGTAGTGAAAGTTAGTATCGTGAAGGTTAATATGTGTGTTAATATTAAGAAAAGGGCTGTTTTTTTTACAAATAAATGGAAATTTGAAATAACTTGACGAACTCGGTACTGTGATAGTTCCAAAGTACCTATTATCACAGTAGCGCAAAATATTCTTCGAAAGGTTATTTTGTACTTTTGGGTGTTGAAGTCGGTTCCATTTTTTGGTAAAAAAATTTATTTTTGAATCTTTTTAGTTACCCTTGCTACTTACGGGATCAATTGTCATTCATTGTCAACGACTATATCATCAAGATAGGTCAATATGTTTCAGTTATTGGAGTGTAACTCAAAAACGACTTGAACGATTTTGATAAAATTTAAATGAGACTAGACGACAAGCATCAGCTTTCAAACAAAAAAGAATTTTTGAAATCGGTTCACACAGTCAAGAGTTGCGGAGGTAACAAACGTAAAAAAAAACAGACGAATTGAGAACCTCCTCCTTTTTTGGAAGTCAGTTAAAAAAGGGGGAGGTCCTCAATTTGTCCGTTTTTTTTTTACCGAACCGATTTTGATGATTTATTTGATTTGAATGTCGTGTGATTTTATTTAAATTTCATCAAAATCGATCTAGCCGTTTTTTGAGTTACACTCCAATAACTGAAAGGTTTTTTCCTATCTTGATGATATAGTCATTGCAATGAATGACAATCGGTCCCGCAAGTAGCAACGGACACTAAAACGGGTGAGTATTTTTATTTATCAAACCTACTTCAACCCCCAAAAGTGTGAAATAACTCTTCGAAGTCGGGACCATGTGCACAATATTGTGATAATAGGTACTTTTGAACTATCACAGTACCGACTTCAACAAGTTTTTTCGCACTTTTGAGTGTTGAAGTCAAGCCCATTTTTCGGTAAAAAAAAAATATTGAATTTAGTATTGAATTTGTTAGTAAATTTGAGTCGTCTTTTTTATGATTATAGAAATAATAAGTGACATTAAGCGATTTTTAAAACTGGATGGATATAAATTAAATTATAAGTAAAAACATAAATCTGGCTGTATGGAAACTCATGTCACGTCACGACCATGATATGCGATGTCACACCCGTGACTTGAACTAGTTTTTTGATAACTTTCTAGGTTCAATAAGCTTGCTAAAATGCAATGAAATTATTGTTTTTATATCTAGTTTTAGCCAAATGCCTAGTATTTCGTACCCAGGGTCTAAGATAATGAAGTTAATAATCAAAGCCCAGTGTATGGGTATACACTGGGCTTTGAGTATTAACTTCATTACCATATATAATCAAATCTGTACTTTATAATTTTTAGTATAGATTTACTCCACCCTTTTTTAATTATTATATGATAATAATAATATATATATTATAAATTCAAAAGTTAGTATGTGTTTTAGCTTCTTAACCGACTTCAAAAAAGGAGGAGGTTTTCAATTCGTCTATTTATTTTAAATGTTTGTTACCTCAGAACTTTTTACTGATAAACCGATTTATATGATTCTTTTTATATTTGAATGTTTGTCGTATGGTCCTATTTAAATTTCATCTAAATTGGTCAAGCCGTTTTTTAAGCCGTCGGCCCCGGTTGTTGTCTCACGATGGCAGTAGTATCAGCATGGTAGTAGGGCGTTTTGCATTTTGAATGCCCGCCTGGCTAGCTACCACCCTTAAGAAGAAAATCTGTCGCCAAGCACCTAACGGTGTGTTCCGGCACCTGTCCTTGAGAGTTTTCCACATCTTTAATAACCATCAAGTGAGATAGTAGTCCAAGGCTAGCCTATCAATAATTATAAAAAAAACATGCATTTATTAATACTCGTAGTAGAATGATACACAAAGTTGTCAGTGACTATGATTAAATGAAATCATCAACATTCATTTTAGCACCTTTGTGGCAAGCCCGCAGTAGCCACTTAATCGATCATTAATTATGTATTACTGATAATTAATTAACCTCAGTCACAAACGAGATGCCCTTAGTCTGCCATAATGAACACTGCATCTATTAGGATACTACTAGTCATAACAAGCGCTCTAGGCGCACGCCTATTAGTAAGGTACGGACGAACTCAAAAATTTTGCTCTATTTTAGCGAACACGTTTTAGGTGCCCACCCCACCAACTTAAGCATAGTGAGGGGTAACCAACTCCAACTTCTTTAACAAATATTTGTAGTTCACGACCGTGTAGAATTAGTTTCACTCGTCTGTGGAAACCGCGGTGTAGTTGTACTCATATCTGTTTTTTAGTTACACTCCAATAACTGAAAAGTTTTTTCCTATCTTGATGATATAGTTATTGCTAATTAATGACAATCGAATCCGCAAGTAGCAAGGGACACTAAAATGGGGGAATTTTTTTTACCCCAAAAATTGAACCGACTTTAACACTCAAGGGTGTGAAATAACTTGTTGAAGTCGGGACCATGCGCACAATATTGTAATAATATGTACTTTTGACCTATCATGGTACCGACTTCAACAAGTTATTTTGCACCTTTGAGTGCTGAATTCAAGCCCATTTTTCGCCAAAAATTTGCTTAACACCGCTGAATGGATTTAGATAATATATCATAAAACGTATTCTAATTTTTATCTCGATTTTCCGAACAGTTCCTGAAGGATCAGGAAAACCAATTTTGATGAATGGAATCTAGATATGTTGTAATTGATTGTTTGAAACTATATCTAACTCGTGTAGTTTTTAACGCAATTTGCGAACCATATACTATTAATATGTACACAATGGTTAAATTAAGGTTAGTAAATTGTTATCACTATTGTTAGGTCCAATGCCAAAAAATATGAGTTCAATTTATTCTGTTGTATCTCTTTATACTTGTTATCTGGGGAATCCTCAACTCAACTGTAATAAAATATATATTTAGATTTTTTTTATGTATATCACACATAAAAACTCTTTACATTTTCGCAAGCTCATTGAACCTAGAAAAATATTAAAATACTAGTTCAAAGTCTCGGGTGTGACATTGAGTACCATAGTCGTGACGTAACATGAGTTTCCATACAGCCAGATTTACGTTTTTACTTATAATTCAATTTATATCCATCTAGTATTAAAAATCACTTAATGTTACATATTACTTCTATAGTTATAAAAAAATACTACTTAAATTTACTAACAAATCCAATACTAATGCAATTTCTCAATATAAAAAAATGTTTACCGAAAACTGAAACCGACATCAACACTCCAAAGTGTGAAATAACTTGTTGAAGTCGGTGCCATAATAGTTCAAAAGTACCTAGTATAACCATATTTTGCGCATGAAACCGACTTCGACAAGTTATTTCACACTTGAGTGTTGAAATTGGTTCCATTTTTTGTTAAAAAAAAATTAAACTCTTTTTAGTGATTCTTGCTACTTACTGGATCGATTGTCATTCACTGTCAAAGACTATAATATCATCAAGATAGGAAAATATTTTTCAGTTATTGGAGTGTCATTCATGATACTTGTCGTTCAATTTCATTTAAAAATCAAACGACAAGTATCAGCTTTAATAAAAAAAGAATTATCAAAATCGGTTCATCCAGTCAAAAGTTCTGAGGTAACACACATAATAAAAAATATAGACTAATTGCGAACCTCCTACTTTTTGAAGTCGGTTCAGAAGCTAACACACATACTAACTAACTGAGTTTCTTATAAATATGTTAAAAACCTTATCTTACAATTTTCATAAACTACTTTTATATAGTAACTTAAAATTCATTTATTAATTTTTAATTCCAAATAACATTTTGATTTATAACAGTGCGCGTATAGACACATTATATCTAAATATAGTATCTGTTGCCCTGTTTTATGACTTAATTTTTTTTAGTTTTACGGGATATGGTTCTACTGTATCTTCAATAATGGACACTATCTGGCAAATTTTATTTTTATTTCTGGCCAATTTTGCTAGAAGGCAAATATCTGCCTGAAGATGATTGCCTTAATGAGCGATGATTATGAAGTAAGATTTGTACTCATTGACTTTGAATTGAGCACTAGCAGTACAGGACAGCTTTATGAAATTTATTACAATGGGGCTCCTGTCACAACCAAGACAATTGATACATATTTTTAGTTTCAAAAATGCTCTCTATAAGCGCTCAACTTAACAAGTATCGTTTTGGATAATATCTTTTTTATTAAACTTGCAAAACAGTTCATTGGAATGAGCTTAAATTATATCAAAAATATTGTGAAATTTGGTTTTATTTTAAACGCGAGATATAATTCTTTGAGATTTGTTATTATGTTGAATACATGGTCTGAAAATAATAATTTAAAAAAACTTAACTAAAACTAAACGATTCTGTCTCGACCATGGGCCACTCGCCACAACCGTGGTTCTATGAAAACCACGGTTGTGACGTCCATGGATGTGAAATGTTCGCACCGTGCTATAACTACAAAGATTAAACAAAAGTAGCCATCTTAAAACAATCACTAGATTAATTGTTATTAAACACACCAAATTAATAAAAATCTGCGAAGACATATTCATAAATACATATTTTAAGAGCCACGGTCTTGACAGCATAAGGGTACTCGTTTTACAAAATAACTAATATCAAACTTATTTTTACGCAGCTATATCACTCGACGCCATTAATTAATAGGACAACTGTGACAGACAGACTTGTTACTGAATTCTGGGAATCTCACATGACATGGTTGTGACATTTAATGTGTTCTTTTAATGAAGTTTATGTATATATATATTTATTTAAAATATAATAATATAACCAAATTACCATTTATGAATAGGTGCATTAAACGGCTTTCTCTATAATCAGTACTAATATTATAAATGCGAAAGTAACTCTGTCTGTCTGTTAGGCTTTCACGCCAAAACTACTGGACTGATTTGAATGAAATTTGGTATGGAAATAGTTTGAGACCCGGGAAAAACATGGGATAGTTTGTATCCAACTGCGCAAAAAGAGGTTAATTTTTTTGCGCGATAACCGACAAACGCGCGGGCGGAGCCGCGCCTGGAAAGCTAGTAAAAATATAATAGAACCTTAATATATTAATTTAATGTAGTTCTCACAAATAAAAATGTTTTTCTTAAGAATGATAATTTACCCATCTAAAATAACCGTAGGTACACAATAAACTGTATAGATATATAAACACTACTGTACTGATCGAACCCCTACAAGACCCGATTATTTTTCCGGCGTATGTACCAATACACGACAAATGTTAATTCCATTCTAAAATGTCATACTGACGTGATCTCCGCTACGTAGGTAGGACTGTACTGTACCTTACCTGGAGAGCTAAAAGCGTGCACGCGGCGCATCGCACACAACTCTGTGTCGCGTAAATGAATACGTCGCGCTCGCATAAAATACCTAAAGTCCGTGGAAAGCCTCGCCTTAAGGTAGTTTGTTTTATAAGAACCTTAATAAAAGGCAGGAAGATATTAGGAATATGTGAGTAATAGTATAAAGTAGATATTTTATTTTATTATACTACAATTACTTTTATATATGATAACAAGCACTATCACGTGCTGAGCGAAAATCACCTTTAGAAGTTATTGAAGCCGATGTTTACAAAATTCGTGCACCATCCTCTATGATGGTTATAGTAATACAATAGGAGCTTAAAGTTTTGGCTTGAAAGAGTATGGTTCCGGTGGCCGAGTGATTTAAAGCATCCGTGAATTCATAGGACTCGGGTTCTATTCCCGTCCGGAACTTAACATTGTGTGCTCCAATAATTTGTAAATGTTATATTATCATTATCAAAAAAAACGAGTTAGATATTAGTGTACATTACAGATACCTTATACATTACCTTATGCAGATAAGTGGCAAAAAAATTTACTGTTGTTAGTATATTTTTTATTTTAATCTGGCAATAGCTTAATTATTTGGCGGTAGAATTTCTTTTTTTCGGCAAGGTTTCTTCCCTAGTCGAGTTATTTTCAATATGATTCTTAATGTCGTTGCATTTTGGTAAGCGCCTAATATAGCAATATAGCAATAACTCTTGGTAAACATATTATGTTTAGTAAGCCTTTTGAAGAAAGATCTTGATTTCCATTTCATGTATAATCTCCTGATGCCAACACAAACAATATTTTGTAGATATTCCATATTTTGAAAGTCTAAGTTTATAATACCCAACCGTCAAGTATCTGGTTGGCAAGCGGTTGTAATACAATTCAGTTGATCTCACTCTAATCTACACTTCATGTGATCGCGATGCACCTTTCTACTCAGCTTTTCACTTCGTTGACCAAACGCCATACATAATCACACTTCTAAAACATTTATTTCTTCTACTGTGTTACTTATTCCCACTAAGTAAAATAACCACTAGGTAAAATCCTGAAATTAAAATTTCCCACAAAGAGAGAGGGACATAAATGAAATACGGCACAGAAATTTAAGGTAATAAAAAAGCAATCAGGAG
This sequence comes from Plagodis dolabraria, assembly GCA_963854805.1. Classification (NCBI taxonomy): domain Eukaryota; kingdom Metazoa; phylum Arthropoda; class Insecta; order Lepidoptera; family Geometridae; genus Plagodis; species Plagodis dolabraria. The sequence continues at coordinate 17,738,309 of OY978460.1, read as the reverse complement.
GGGAAACCCGGCGATTGCCTCGAGCAGCTCTACGGATGTGACACATCACAAATAATGTATTTACCCTGATAACCTCTGATTTGATGATTTGTGGCAACACTTATAGGTATGTAGTATGAATTTCGAAAAAGGGCAAATCAAGTAAGTATGCAATACACCCCTCCAGTTTCCAGAATTTCAGGTTTTATATAGAAGAATAAAAGGACCATAAATTAAATTAAATGTATTACGGTAACGTTAAGAAAATACTTTCGTGATTATCTTGAAAAGTGTTGTGGCGTACGTGGATTGATATTGACACGTATACATGATCGATATTATCTACACTATGTATACACAAAGTTAAGAATATATTTTCTCATTAAGGGCACCTTGTTTCGAAGATTTAGGCATTTTACTCCCCTAGTCGACTTGCATCCGCGTTACACGGGAGCGACTTGATAATGAACTCCGGTGACCTTTGTCGGCGGGCGAGAACGCCACAGTACTCACCGTACCACATAATGCAGTAGGTACGGTGAGTTTAATTTTATTGACTGTATTCTTTTAGTATATTCATTATTTTATTGACTATATTCCCTTAGTATATTCTTTTATTTGATTGAAATGAAAGTTTATTGGACTTATGTAGGTATTGACTGTAAACATAATTACTCTTACTAAACTTTTTGAATTAGTGAGGTGATAATGATGATTGTAGGAGAGTTTCTGGTACATACCTAAAGAATACAAACAACAAATGAAAACAAACATAATTGTTAAGTACAATATTTATTCTCATTTATTATACATACAGGTGGGTTTAATATGAGAAATAAAATGCTTATTTTTAATTAAAATTCATTATACTTTAGAGTTCTAGTGCTACGTCCAGGGTCATTTTCATTGATCGATATGGTCATATTATGACCCAAAGTTGCATTTGGATCTTTATTAAGATTATAGTCTAGGTCCTCACTGAACTGCCCCGCGGGTGACGGAATAGGACCTGATTGCAAATTAATAATGTTTTGCGATAAAAAAATCTCATTTTCTTTATTTTCGGATTCGGTAGATTCGCATTCAAGTGTCAGATTCCGTATGGGCATACCACGAGTATGTCTGGGGTTGACGATTTCTGGCAACAGAAATTTGTGGTGAAAGTGTGATAACTTTGATTCCATCTTTGATTTCCAAAATTCATTATCTTTTTCGATTCTTTCGATATGTACTGGTTCTTTTTCCCCGGCCCAAATACCAAATAGACATTGCCATCGTCCTGTTACATGCAGTTGTCCTTGCACTTGGAAAAACCAATTACTGTTTTTATTAAATGTTGTAGTCCGCGTCTTTTTATTAAATTTTAATATCTGGATTTTATTTTCTTCTATAGCCTTTGTCAAGCCAATTTTTGACGCCGAAATAGGACATTTAACTTCTACCAGAACATCATTTCCAATAAGCCCGTCAGGCGTCGCACCAATAAATGGGAAATCTTTATGTATAAACAGTCCACAAGGCTCAATAGACACATTTTCTTGTTGTATCTTTTGCAACGCTAGCTGCTCATTTTCAATACCATGGGCAATACATACAACATTGTTACGATTTTGTGTACAGATGGGGTTATGAAATAAAAAATTAAAAAAAATTAAGGGGAGAGAGGACGGAGGGTTCCACTCTCCAGGTGAGGAAGAGAAGCTTCCAGACACCTAACTACACTACCTACCTACTTTAGGATGTCGACAGATACACCAATAAAAACAATATGGAAGCGTTCAACAATTTTTTAAATATATTTATTTAAAATTAAAATTTTCACTAAAACTCATTTAAAAAAAGGAATAGATACATCTAGAACACTTTCCTTAATTAGGTCGGGTTATCCGTTAGTACCAGGTACAAAGAGTAACTTAGAACATGGAAATTTGTTAGCAATCACTGGTACTAGCGAACAACAATTTACTTAAGTTATTATGTCTTAGGTTTAACTACTTAATTTACAATTTCTGTGTGCCAGCAACGTAGATCCACAAAATTTAAGTTTATTAGGAAGATATTATTCTATAGTTTAGTATATAAGTGTAGGTAAAAAAAATATAAACCAGCTTGCTCAGAAAATTCTATATAGATCTCAGGGTAAGGTCGTGAGTCGCAAAGGGTGAAAGATGAATTCCGCAAAGTAAAAAAAAGAAGAAAAGGGCGCCACCCGGTTATAGGAGACCGGGAAATTCATAAATACCGGTGCAGCGTGGAGAATCACAGCCTTGGACCGAAGACTCAGTTAAGGCGAGCAGTCCGGGATGTCAGGCAGAGCGCTGACCACAGGTACTGCTCTGGCTGTCTACCGGAGTTGGGGCTATGGTAGACGTGGGTATGGTTGGGTATTTTACCAGCCCTAACCAAGAACTCCTTTATTTTTGGGGAGGTTCGAAGGCTTTCGGAGGACGCCACGTGGATGCGTCACGAGTCCAGGAACGAAGTCGCCTCCTTGTATTCGGTTAAATTGTTTCTTTTTCTCAGCCGGTAGGTCTATTATATCCCCTGGAAGGCGGACGTCGAAAGGAGCACTGCCTGGCTTCGTTTTGCAGCCCTGAAAGATCAAATGAATTTTCAAGAATTGCTATTACGTGCCACTAGGGCAGACAGACGCCTCATGATTCCTTTCTTACCTCGCTTCAGGCAGTGCGTCGATTGGGGGCTGCTTAAAGTTCCAAGCGGAAAAAGAAGTGTAACGGGCCTTTGCAGGCCTATTTATAAGTTTCGGGATCTCTCGAACCTTCCATCAGAGGGGAGGCAAAAAAAACAGATAATATTCCTTTCAATCACAAGAAAACGGATTAATACTCTGTGCAAGGGGTGCGTTCAGAACCTCACTTGATGGAACAAACAAATCGTTCCGACCCTCACAAAAAAAACCGTAACAACATGGCTTATATTTTTTATACAATATGTTTTTTACTAAAGGGGTGATATCTATTGATACTTGTCGTTTGCAAACAGGGCCAAAATTAGAGGCAGTAATTAGGTTTTTCCGAATTTCTAGCCACTCAATCCTCTCTGTAATATCGTCTCTTCGTTATATCGTATTTCGCTCGATTCCGTCTCTGTCAGCAGTTAAGAGTTTCTTAATTTTTCAGAAATGTTTTTTGGCTATTTCTAGATCACATTCAGACATATCTGGATCGGAACTGGCAGAGCCATAATCATTTTGTTTTGATACTGCCGCTTTCTTGATTTTTTTTTGCTGGATGTTCCAAGCTGCTTTTTCTTTTCTGGGCTCTCTCTCTTTCTCTTTGCCTTTCCACAACTTCCACCAACGCTGCTGCCGCAACTTCCGCCAGTCCTGCTAGGCCAGCTGCTGACAGATTTTTATTCGTCAGCGTTTTATAGACATGCGATATTGCTGCCTTGTCATTAAACGATAACACCGCAGCGGACACCCTCCCTTGGTAGCCTTGTTTCAAGGCAAAATTTATGCGTTTACCTCCTATACATTTTCCTATGACATTGTTGAAGCATTGGACAATATTTGTATTTACGTTTTCTACTAAAATTCGTGATTTTGCAGCTACATTTGAAATGATCGAGTTAAGTCGGAAAAGAAATGTTGAGTTTTTAAGGGACAGAATTCTAAAACCAGATGTTAGATTTTGTCCCCACTTCTCCTCGCGTGTTTACTTCGCGGTGTACATGGCGCCACGTCCGTAAGTCAACGGTAATATTTTATTTGATTAAAAATTTAGAGCGCTCTCTAGTAGAACTAGTAGAAACTATCTTGTCACACACGAATGTGATGTGTGCTGAAGCGCCATCTAGTACGCATACATGATACCAACCATTAGTTGATTGTATGCTGTAAATATCATAGTGTGACAGAGTTAATAAATTTACCATACCTACAGTAGAACAAGTTTAGTCTTGATTATTACCAACTTGTTTGATTTTTGCAGTTTTTGTGTATGTTCATTTTTAATGAACATGAACTATGGTTTTGATGAACATGAACTATGTATCTACTTTGATGCAAGGCGTAAGCTGTTACACAAAAGATGGTTTATTTATTACAAAAACAAGTATATTGTGTAAAATTTACACAGAACATCATAAAATTTTTTTTTTACCCCTGATCAAAATACAAATAGCGGGTTATACTATTGGGTATTTTTAACTGACTTCAAAAAAAGGAGGAGTATCTTAATTCGTGTGTTTTTTCTTATATGTTTGTTACCTCAGAACATTTGACTGGGTGAATCGATTTAAAAAAATCTTTTATTGTTTGAAAGCTGATACTTGTTGTTTGGTTCCAGTTAAATTTCATCAAAATCGGTCAAGCCGTTTTTGACATACACTCCAATAACTGAAAAATATTTACTTATCTTGATGATATAGTCGTTGACAATGAATGAAAATCGATCCCGTAAGTAGCAAGGGTTATAAAAGAAGTGTTTTTTTTTTTAAATAAAAATGGAAATGACTTCATCACCAAAAAGTGTGAATTAACTTGTCCAAGTCCAACACTAGTACCACGTGCACAATATTGTGATAATAGGTACTTTTGAACTATCCTGGTACCGACTTGAACAAGTTATTTCACACTTTTGGGTGTTGGAGTCGGTTCCAATTTTTGTTTTTTTATCAAGTAGCGTAGTTCATTCAGATCCTGGCTTTGTTTCCGCTAACAATCAAGGGTACCAGCTCGTGTCATTACTACAAGTCATATTAAGATTTCACTAACAAAAAATCACATGGAGAATGTAGTAGGTAGGTACAGTTATTGTTTCAATTTGTTAATAATAATAAATACATCTCGTGGATGCTATTGTGTAGATGGGTGGAACAACAAAACTTCTAACAAAATAATACCATTATTGAAATCACCCAAGGAGAAAGATAAGTATTTTGTTTGAAAATTTATTACTTTGTATTACTATTCATACGTAATACCACAATATTACATATCGATTATAAAACCGTGGTATTACTGTTATTAACTGTAATAGTCAAAGATTACGAAAGATACGTTTATGTTTGTAAACGACACCCGTGCCGTCACTTGATGTATGTACTTGTATAGGTAGATTATGTTGCGAAGATGCACCGGAGTGCGACATAAAATCGGACATTCTATGAGAGTAGTGCTGCCATCCGTCCGGGTTTCCCTGGATTTAGCATTTTACCAATAACCCTGCATATTAATCAAAAAAATAATCGAAAGGTGAATGTTTCGAGATTTGTCTTAATAGACTCTTTGTGTAATAGTGTATATCAACAATGCGTCGTTCTTCTCCTCCATTTTCTATACTAGAAAAATAACAAACTTTTATTGATTTTCAAATAATATTTTTGGTGTCCGATATTAATCGCCGGTTTTCGGTACGCGTATCAAAATTCAATTCATCTGAGAAGCCATCACAATTAACAATCCGCTAACTTTCAACGGGTTTCTGGAACGCATATTAATGAAAAATTACAGAACACCTGATTAAAATGCTTGTTTATCTATGATAACATGAAATTTGAAAATGTCGTTCAAATTCATTCATTCTCTAGTGTTCTGTCTTTTTTTAACACATAGCGTTGTCTCTTCTGTTTTGACATGAAATTAATCCCAAATCATTTTTGGCATCACCACCGTTACTATGGTTACCAATTAAATATGACGGATGATCGTAAACGTAAAACAACAAGAGAGAGGAGTTCGAAGCGTTCCTATTTGTCAAAATACAAGCCCATTTGGGCATTCACATCCAACAATACTATTTGCGCTCGGATTTCTAATTGACAGAGTCCAGTCGTGCGAGTGTACGCTCTAATCCCTAAAATGTCAACATTGATGGGTTATCGCTAGTGGAATTATCAAATTTCATTAATTTTTATGAATCCAGCAGTGATAGCTCAGTGGCTTTGGCTATGGACTGCCGCGCAGCAGGTCCATGGTTCGAATCCCGCCGCGGGCTTGAGCTTCACCGCATGGTGGAAGGGCATTTTGTGAATGCCCGCCTGGCTAGCGACCACCCTCAAGTAGAAAATCTGTCGCCAAGCACCTAACGGTGTGTTCCGGCAGCTGTCCTTGATAGCCAGAGTAATTCTAGGTTAAGCCTGTTAACACCTTCGACCACATCATCACTTACCATCACGTGAGATTGTGGTCAAAGGCTTACCTATCAGCTACAAAAAAAAAAAAAACCCTTTATCCTCAATACCATCACGATGATTATAATACTCTTTAATTTTATAGTTATTATGTCAGTAATAGTTTATTGATAGTGAAAGTCACTAGCGTACGTGAAAATGTGCGTGTTTGTCTCCCCTTACTTGTTGCTTTATATCGTAAAAATCAATTAAAATAAAAAAATGATGAGTGGCATTTTTTATTGCTGCTAGGCTACGCTTTGACTATAATCTCACCTGATGGTAAGTGATTGACGTCTGATGATGATGAAGTCAGTAGAGAAGAATAGGCAAGAACAGCCGTCGTAACATACCATTAGATGCTTGGTAATATATTTTCTACTTGAAGGCCAACAACTATCAAGCCTATCAATGATTCTAAAAACTCCCGCCCTCGCATCATGCGGTGAAGTGAAAGACCGCGGTGAGATTCTAACTATGGACCTCCTGCGCATCAATACAAAATTATACCACTTCTAACATCAACGTGAATATGTTGTAGCCGCACATCAGAGCTTTAAACCATATCTTAACGCCCTTAGCCGAAAGGTGTTTTCTCAAAGAGGGTTGGGGTTTGGAAGGTCCATAACCTACTTATCTTGGAAATGCTTTTGTTGGTATTACAATCTACCCAGCTGCGGTTTGTTTAATGGCTGCTATGGTTATTTTATAGCACCCTATTGAGTAACAAATGAGCAGCAACACTATAATCACGTAGTCTTTAGTAATATATTTACGTAGTTCTATAATCGGACTCTTGTTCTAAAGTCAAAGTCAAAGTCAAAATCATTTATTCAATTTAGGCGTCTACGACGCTCTTATGAAGGTCAATTACAAATTTTAATATTGAAATATACTACATTGTACTGCCATGTTCAGCCAACAAAAATTATAGAGCCACTGCTAGAAGAACGGGCAAGAAACTTGGGGCCATTCTTTTAAACGTTTTTTAACAATGTGTTAAGTACATACTATATAGTAAAATTATTACAATACTTTATTTACATTACGTAGGTGACAGGCGCTAACTTGGCAGAGGCGAACCAGTCCAAGCATTTTTGTCGTTTAAGTAATCACAAACTGTGTAGTAAGATTTCTTTATCAAAATATTCTTCACATGCAACTTGAATTTTCTTTCTATGAGCATTGTAATATGTTTGGGCAATTTATTATAAAACCGCTATTTTATCTTTATTCCTAGTGTTATAATCGTGATTGTCACTGTTTGATTTAAATTTGCTCAGATTTTTACGAACATACATAATATTTTCAAATATATACAGACTTGGTAAAGTTAAAATATCAATTTCTTTACAAAGATCTCTCAGGGATTCCCTAGGATCCATTTCATATATGGCTCGAATTGCACGCTTTTGTAAGATAAAGATTGTCTCTATCTCAGCAGCAGCTCCCCACAGCAATACACCATAAGACATAATACTGTGGAAGTACGCGAAATAAACGAGCCTAGCAGTAGCTACGTCTGTTAGCTGTCTTATCTTACGAACTGCATATGCAGCAGAACTAAGTCTTCCGGATAGATCATGTATATGTGGATTCCACTGTAAAGTTGAATCCATTTTAATTCCCAGGAAGACTGTCGCATTGTCAAAAGAGAGTTTTTCTAGGCCAAGCTTAATGTTTGGTTCAACATAAGTAACATTTGGTAAAGAAAACTTTAAACATTTGGTCTTTTTTGAATTTAAGAGAAGATTATTAGCCGCGAACCACTTAGAGATCATAGATAACACATTATTGACTTGAATAAGTTCACTATCCCTCCTATCTACTTTAAAAATCAGGGAGGTATCATCTGCGAATAAAACTATATCGCAGAAATTTTTAACCATGCAAGGCAGATCATTTATATATGTTAGAAACAGAAAAGGTCCTAAAATTGATCCTTGCGGTACTCCTATTCTTATCAAAGACCCGGAAGAAGTATTGCCATTTATTCTAACCTCTATACTCGCTCATCATACACACCGCTAGGGAATGGAACACTCTGCCTGAGTCTGTGTTTCTGGTTAATTACGTGAATAGGTATCTTCAGGGTAAGCGAGCTGCATCATCGATGGCATCGTCACTTAACATCAGGTGAGATAGTGGTGAAGTGCTACCCAGTACCTTCAGTATGAAAAATAGCAATATGTGTTTTTAGAGTAATCATACTTGATATTCTTGTTCTATCTTATCAGTTATTAGAGTAAACGTTGTAGGTAGGAATGCTTAAAACTATTTTTATATATTTTTACGATATCAAGACGTTAATCTTAGAATAATTGGTCGATTTTGGGCAATTAGAATTAGTCAGTTTGACAAACCGTTAACGTACCGAAAAGCTTTTCAGAAACCCAAAATTGAAATAATTGTCGATTAATTGGAGATTTGACATTAGTGTTGACAAACAGTCACATGAAGTTTTTAGCAACCCAATCTGCGTATGACAATGGATTAACAAGCATTTAAAATAATTTGTCGCTGATTTGCGTTTCAGAAACCGGGGGTAAGAATTTTATTGGTAAGTAAGTTATGGGATAGTATCAATAACCAAGAAGCATCCTCCTATCCTACAATATATGGGGTTCTTTATATGGCTACGGCGGCAGCTACTGGCGGGTTGTTTATACAACACAGAAGATGTAACATTTAAAAACATAATGGCTATAATGTGTATAATTTTAACTTTTGTTGAATTACCGGCCGCCCCTTAACACCAAAACGTCCTGGGGAATACTCTCTTTGGTAGTATATCCGCTACACTTTGGTTATTAAGGGCGTTATAGTTAAGTCCCCTATAATGCACCTTACTCGATGTTCTTACGTAAGTATTGGTATGGTGCTAATTATTTCATTTTCTTTTAGTCAGTTCTTAATTATTATGCTATTCAAGAAAACCATGGAAAGTCTCATTCTAAAGCAGAAGCTTGGGCTTCTTCTTTTTGTATTAAGTTTTCATTTCAGAATTTCATTATCTCTATCGCATCAAACGTTTTTACTACTAATTTATATGTACTAATATATTACGTACTCGATAATACCATGAATATTTCAATAACTTTCCATGTATGAAAGTTTGTGTTTTCTATAGTAGTGGACAGAAGGACGGTGTTTACTCAACATAGCTTTGTTACTATGTAGTAAATTAAAATATAATGTTGTTCTACTGTAACTATTACGCTGTGGCAACTCGTGTCCATCCAAGACATACTTTTTCGAGATCTATGAAAAAAACGTGTTCAGGTAGCTAGATTAGGTAGTACCTATTTAATGTTCACGTTCATTAGATATACTAAACTCTCTAATTATATGAAAACATGGAAACTCGAGATACCTAATAAATTTGCAAGCATTGTAATCGTAAATTGAATACGCGTCAGAAAACTTAATTATACGTAAATATAATACGTATCAAATAAAAAGTAATACAAATAAAAAAGTCACCAAAAAGAATCTAGGTATGTGAGATTCGATCCACGGTACTCGATCTTCTGATTCGACTTCTGAAGTTACACACTATACAATCATTGACCAAGGTGTCGAAAATTACACACATATCGTTTATGCCTTACTGTCAGACACATTATATTGGTCCACGTACATACGTAAAATTATTATTGTATTATTAAGAATTATGTCGTAAAATTAAAATTTGACCAAAAAGAATCTCTTTACGCTGGATTCGATCCACGTGCCTCTCAATTGCGAAGCGATGTCACTTACTATGCGCTATTTGAACGACGATTGATTAGTCGAAAATTATGTACATAACCTTTGTGCCTTATTGTCAGAAACTGTATAAATTAATCATGATCCATCTAAAATAATTCATTTTTCATTCATTACGAAAAATTCTGTATATTGCTTATAATAATTATTTTAGGTAGCTAAAGTTGTACCTACGTCTTGTAAAATGTTTGAAGTGTTTATTTTATTGCGTTAGGGTTCACAATCATATGATAATTTCATTAATATAAGAGATATATACATAGGTACATGGAGAAAGGAAGCCATAGATGCATACCTTATTATGTCCATCATGCGTTTTTGACGATTTTTATACATCTTTTTTGCACTCCCAAAGCGTTTATTTATAATTTTACCCATGTTTTATTTTAATTGAGATCGCCGAGAAAAGTGACGCAGGTCCGACTCACGACGCGGCTGACCGCGATATGAGCGAGGATGATAGCAATATACGTAGATCGCTGGAGTAAATAGTGCGACATGATGTTAACGCTTCTCGGAATGAAAGGGCGTATGTGACATTTTGTAAACAGGCTCAGTACGCATTAACTGTGCTTTTTTTGGATTAAAATAATCAATGAAATTTATTGTACTCAAAAAATCAATATTTTAGAAAAAAAAAACAAATTTTAAAACACTAAAATCTGGCGGAAAAAGTAGGAATCCTCTATTTTCAGAGGTGTTTTTGAGATTTTTTTCTATCGAGCCAATTATTAGGAAACATGTTTTGAAATCGATGAAAGTATTACTTATATCCTTGAGTATCGTGTATTTAAATTGCAGTACCATCCGGTACCTGGTTTATGAGATTTCCCATATCATGTTGGCCCTATTTCGTAATTTCCGAGCCTTAATAGATTTCGACCCGTCACTAAAAACATTTTCTTTATCACAGTTGTAAACCTGACACATTCTGTGATCTCCGTATGCATGTGATAGGGAATTGATGATATCTTTGTGAAGCAACTTTATAGCAATATCTTTCGTATTTTCTAATGTAGTATGGTGTTTTATTGATCTGACTATTGCTTTTCTCAAGGACATTATTCTTAGGTTCGTCAGAGTTTTTCTACAAGCCAGGGGAAATTTTGTCTCTGTAACCAGTCTCCGCATTTTTTTGCACAGATTTCGCAAAATGTAATTTCTGCATTCAATTTTTTCCACTGTTATATTCTAGGATTTATATGGATCTACTTTTAGCACCTTTGCATATGTCGAGACATCTCCATCTGCAATCATTCTTTTATAAATAATGCCATACATTGGAACTGATTGCTGAAACCCTTCAGTTATTATGTCACCTTCCATAGAACATGATTAACCATCAAAATTCTGGTAACATTTGTGCTCATTGGGTGGAGAATTCTTGTTTTCCGCGCGAGCGCACACAAGGCAGTATTTATATTTTACCGCCATAAAAATAATTTTGCCGGTTCTTCTTCCAATAATTGCTGCAGTCCCAGACGCAGCCTTATAGTTGGATCCGTACGATAGAGCACACCAAGAAGCGTCAACGTCAACGTCAACATCAACCACTGGTATGCCATTTTTGGTGCGACCTTCTGCGATTGCCAACTCTTTTTCTTCTTCAGCAGCAGCTTTCATGGATTCAGCTGCTGTGTTTTCAAAACTATCGTAAACTTGTTGCAGTTTGTTGTGAAATTTTGTAGAAAATATGTGAATATTCATGGAGGAAAAAAGCTCTTCGAGCTGAGAATAACTAATCCTTGAGGATACCATACCAGTGGTTGCCGCTATATTTACGTCTATATTTGCTGTGTCTGTATTTTCGGATTTCATAAGGCAAAGCTGTTTGCACATATTGTATTCAAATTTAAATACGGACAGTAGACCAATCCTTTTTTCACTAATTGGCTGAAAATTTCCCGTTTTGCAGTCAAATAAATTGTTTTGACGTGCTTTTTCCTGTAATTGAGTAAACAAGTAATTGATTTCAATGATGCGTCTCCCTGAAACTGGTTGAAACTCGTTTTCTTGATTTTCAGACTCTACGAGAAGAGGGTCATCTTGACTAGATTTTCTGCAACAATAAGTGACTTTAGATAATTTGTAAAATTTGAGGTCATTTAGGTCAGCCGGTCATACGGGACCATAAGTTAATTACAAAGGAGCGCTCTCGAAACTTACTCAGTATCATCAAATTCACCTGCTGCTAGGCTGATGTTATAATTGTCCACAACAGAATTTGATTCACTTCCATAATTCATTTCTCTAAAAAATAAATGCAAGGTATAATTCAAAAATTTTGAAGCAGTGATAGCTCAGTGGCTTTGGCTATGGGCTGCCTCGCAGCAGGTCCATGGTTTGAATCCCGCCGCGGGCTTGAGCTTCACCGCATGGTGGAAGGGCATTTTGTGAATGCCCGCCTGGCTAGCGACCATCCTCATGTAGAAAATCTGTCACCAAGCACCTAACGGTTTGTTCCGGCAGCTGTCCTTGAGAGCCAGAGTAATTCTAGGTTAAGCCTGTTAACACCTTCGACCACATCATCACTTACTATCACGTACAGTTACAACATGTACAGTTCCAGTACATGGAAGTCTCATATCGTAATAATTTTTTCGCAACGAACTTGAATATAATAACATATTGGTATTGTTTGCCAATAAAGCGTTTAATTGTGGAAGTATTTGTTATATAACTATTATTAGTATATTAAATTATTATTCCTCCTATGGGTTAATCTGTGGCTAAAGAGTACAATAGCAGTTAGATTAGCTATAAACAAACAGGTAAGTATAGGTAATAAGTATGTACTTACGCGTTCTGGTCATCGGTACATTTATTCGACGTGAAAGTACCTTCTTTGGTATATGATCTCAATGCACTGAAATAAGTAAAAAAAATACATTACATTTCATTTGAACAAATATTGGTAATAAAATTAACAAATACTGTGATATCTGCCTAATAATCTTCCTAAAAAGCCAGAATTACCTTAGTACCTACTAAGTATTATAAAAAATAATAACATGGTTATACTGATTTTGGTAGACTGTGTCCCATCCATTATGCCCAAGTATCTCCTTTCAAACGTTACTAGTTTATAATTCCATATTTCTTTCCGTACATTATACTGCTTTAACTATACTGTGGCAAGCAAAACCTAACCTACAAACTAAGTATAGAGTAAATTAGGTAATATTTTAAGAGAACAATATAGGTTCCTACTTAATAAATAAGATAATAATAAGAAATAAATAAACACGTACCTTCGTGCAAGTACTTGTACTCACTTAGCATTTCTTTGTAATGCATTCGGCCTGTTTGTCTTTGATATAGCTCGTAGTGACTTTTTCGTTTATTGCGTTTGTTTGCCATAGTGACGACTTGGCCAGATCAATTTTAGTTTATTTTCGTAAATCACTGCAAGTCGCACGTCGCGCGTCGGGCTGACTGGCACTGGCACAGGTCCGTTGTCGGTAAGCGCCACCGCGCGACTGACGAAGCCCGCGGGCGTTGCGCCGCTCGCGGGTTTGTAGGTTTTTAGGCATCATTAATAAGAAAATAACACTACAACATCCACCTCAGCGATTTGTACTAGAAAAATGATTTATCTAAAGATTGGTGTAAAAATAAGGTCAATAAGTTTATTATTTTATGCACAGTATTGAAAATGTATTTTGAAAAGAGGCAACTTTGGTATTTTTTTCTATCGAGCGAAGTTCATCTGATTGTGTAAATGTAAGCGAATTGTACTCTGTAAGATCCTTAACTGAAACATATATTTTTTCCAGAAATTTACATCAATTTTTGACTGATTCATATTGATTTTAAAAACAGCATTTGCAGTATAAGAAGCCCTTAATGAGTTAATGACTTGTGACCTACGAATAAGATTCGTAGCTTGTGACAATTTAGGTTAGTAAATTAATAATTTCCAATATATTGAAAACATCGTATTTCTTACTTACTTTACCAATACAATTCATTTGCAATCTTTTCAATATAGGTAGAAACTTCAAAACTTTATTTACCTATACCACTACACTATTGTTAGTCAGTCAATAATTTGTTGTCAGGTGACTTATTTATATAAAAACAGGCGAATCATCATTGAAAATTCATTCAACAACGGAATATTAGTATGAACCGAATTCTACAGTCTACGTATAAATATTTAATTCAGACAAAGAAACACAGACTATAAAACGACTCAATGAATACTTGTTAAATTAAAAATGTGTCTTGTATCAGTGAGAACATCACATCTTTCTTTATGAAGTCCACTCAGAGAAATTTTCATATGATTGTAATAAAAGAATTGTTAAATAGAAACAATGAAAACAAAATGAACCTTAGAAAAGAATCATAGAATAAATAGTAGGTACAGTACCCTGTACTGCCGTAATGAGTGGTTGGATGTTTACTTGGTACACTGGCGTCTCGGAGAAGTACACTCGTCCTCATAGTAGATATTCAAGACTCTACCTGTATAAGACCCGAGTCTGCTTTACAAATTGCGATGCAATTTCTAGAAAGTAGAAAAAGGATTTTGTATTCTGTGCCATGGAATACATTAATATAAGATCTTCCTGCTTTAGTAAGCTTTTAGTTTTACAAATTGCGATGCGATTTGTGTATAAGTTAAAAAAGGGATTATGTAGTCCGCGCCACCGAATACATGAATATAAGATTTTACTATATGAGTAAGCTTTGAGTTTTACAAATTGCGATGCGATTTCTGGATAAGTTAAAATAAAGCATTTTGTAATCTGCTTCATGGAATACATTAATAATGTCTTCCTGCTTTCGTAAACTTGAAGTTTAACGCGGTTTAATAAAGAAACGAATCCAAGATGACACTGCAAGTCATTACAACATCTTCACATCTTCGATTCTTTTTTATGTTTTTGAACATCGATGATATGGCAGCTCTAGTTAATGATGATAATTTTTAAAAAAGCTCTGGGGTAATATAACCATTATGTCACTCTTTGTTAGTAGAGTATGTAGTCGTATCGTAGGGTCTGAATAGTTCCGGGTCGCATTTTATATGGATGCAGCGTCAGTCGAGAACGATTAGTAACGCTTCAGTGCGATCAGTAGAGATTTGTACAGACTGACTGTGTGTGCTCATAACATAGGTAGGTACGTGTTGTCAAATGAGGTTCCTTACAAATTTCAAATATTATTATAATTCTAGCTATATGTGTATACCTATAACTAAGTTTTAATTCCCTCTCAATCAGAAGTATAAATATTATACATGCTTTTAATTATCATTACAACCGTATTTCTTTGTTGAAAATGTATACAGTACAAGAGTATAAAATGTACTAAGAATTTCTTACTAACAGGGAGGGATTTGACTACTCCTCGAATTCACGAAAGTTTAACATTATATCAAGTCCAAACTACCTATAATTTAGAGTATTAACTTAAGTGCCCACTTATTTAATGGCAATCCGATAGGTAGGTATACGAGGCTGCAGTGCGGCGAACCCTCCACTGTCGGATATAATAGAGCTCCTGCAGTACTTTATACGAGTAGACTTCCCGTTATAGCTTATAGTAAAATTAATTGCTTTCAAAGGACTGCAGTGTTCGACATGATTTTATTACATAGATACTTGAAAAAAATGAAATCTAATTTATATAAAGTGACAAATTATGGAGAAACATTATAGTAAATATTAGTACCTACCTTGTGGCCATTCATCTTGTAACTTGTTTGTAATTTTTTAGTTCACCTATTGGTACGGCAGGCGTGTTTTTTAATTTTCACTTTTAAGAATGGAACAATACCTCCTGTTTTATTGGGTTCAGAAGGTATAAATTCGGGTTTGGCCGCAGTCCGTAGGTTTAGGCTACTACGGATGTATTTGACGCTACCTCGTTATACATCCGGCAAGGTCGAGTTTGGTGGTCATCGTTTGATTGTAGTCATCCACCTGTCCTGTCATGGGAAATATTCTCACATACTCGCCATCTGAGAATGGTCCAGTAAGTGGTACTCTAAGACGATCCAGGATTTCAAGATGCTGCATGGTGAGTTGACCAACCTGTAGACTAATCAAAATATCCACATATGTGGTGACGTCTGCATGCCTCATATTCTGTGGCAGTTCGCCGGCAGATTTAGCTACTGGTGGAAGCTGCATCATATCTCCAAACAGCAAAATGTTGACACTGCCAAAATAAGCATTGACTACTTTCATTTGTTGTAGCTGGAGGTGAATGTTTCTCAAAGTTATGTTATGGCACCATAGAAGTCTCATCAATAATAAGCCATTTTATACCACTCCACTTTTGCCTTTCTCTCTGAAAACGTTCTCCAGTCAAGAGACGCATGGTCTCTGTCCTGCCGCAAAACGGTGTTGTATTTATTTGTATTACTTATTTGTCTACAAGAAGCAAGCGTAGAAACGGATAAGACAATAATTTATTTCTTTTGTTATTATTAGTGAACGAATGCATATTGAATACTACTCTTATATATTTTTGTTATGTACTAAGCGAGTTCTAGACGGTGTTAGTATACGTTGTAAAATTATCACGAAAAAAATTATTTTTCCGATTATTTGATGAACCATGGCTCCCACTTTAAGTTTTTAAAACGTTTACTACCTATGTTACCCGGAATAACTCAACGTTTCTAATGATATCACATACATCAAAATCGGTTAAGCTGTTACGAAGTTATGGTGGAATAAAGAAACTCACAAACATACATACATACATACATGAACCCTGAAAACATAACTCTCCTTTTTTTGGGCAGTCGTGTAATAAATCAATGACCCTCATAACTGTATGGGTCGTAGTTACTACCGTAATGGAATACATTTTCCTAGCACTAAATTATTTATATACATTGAAGCTTGGTTCACGACATGAATAAATGGGCGTTTATTTCACAAATAAGAAACACGGTTCTGGAGATCTACAAGGAAAAGTAACTTGTTTTGCCTTCCGCCGTACAAATGTTAATTTTACAAATTAGATCTTATAGCAGAAGTAGGCTGTTTTTATCGCATCATTTATTGAAGTTTAATAATAATTTAATGAAGCTATGATGGCCGATCGGTAATATCTATGGACTGCCATGCCGCAGGTTCGTGATTCGATCGCCACCGATGTGTTGAGCTTCACCATATTGTGGCAGGGCATTTTACGAATGCTTACCTGGCTAGCTACTATCTGTTTGTGAAGTAAAAATTCTGTCGTCAAGCACCTAACAGTGTGTTCTGGCAGCAGTCCGTAAAATTAAAGGCACATGAGACTTAACAACTGTATGTCTCAGTGTGACGGGCGCAGGACCATTCGTTAGGACGAAATGCAACTGTTTTAGGCAGAGGTTAGTCCACTTAACATCAGGTAGTTCTCAGGTTTGGTCCGTCACAATCACATATAAAAAAGGAAATAGTTTTTATTAATCTAACAATAGAAACTGGTTCAGTTGCCGGAAAACGCTGATACTCCGTTGTCAATCAATACTTAAAATTACTAGTTTACAAATACTACTAATACAATCAATACTTTACAAATACTTTACATACAATTTATGTTTGTGAAAATTTATTATGAATTTTAGTTATTAATGCTCATAGATATTTACAATAACTGCACCTAATGTAATTTCCGAACTGTGCAAAAAACATGTAGATGTTTGCGTGAGTGAAAAACCAACTTAAGAAGTGATTACAGAACCAACCCTATATCAGCTTGGGTTCTGAGTTGACAAACTTACCGTATTTTTAGAATGGGCCCGGAATATACTTATATATAGATTATATCAAGAGAGTCAAACTATTTTAAAAACCTATCTCCCATGTAGACCTTTTAACAGCGCCAAGTATAAAAAAATATACTATAAAACTAATATTCAAATATTCAGCTTGCTCTTTCCTACGGACTAAAATAAAAAATGTTTTGGTAGGTATATACATATACAAAATATAATCATGTCCCCTTGGTGTGCGACTTTCTCGTAATTTGTCAGTTTTTTACTATACATCAAACCACACTCACGTCCCCTGCTAAAACTCCGGTGTTGATATCTTTCCATTAGAATTAATTTAAGAGAGATGCAGACAAACAATAGTGGCTTCCTTGCTGAATAATTAACGCAAGGACATGCGCTGGTACTATAACAGCGAGATCGTCCAAGGGGGTATTTGCCATAATCCCCACACTTGACAGGCGTCTTGGGGATCGTAGTGTAAGTTGCCAGTTCTTTAGAAGGCGCTGCTGCCCACCTTCTATTATTTTTCCCTTCGTCCACGGAGTACAAGGGCGCGGGGTACGGGATATAAGACATGAGATAATATTTTCAAAATTGCTGAAGTTGATTTTGTGTAATGAAACCAAACTTCATAGATTTTGTTTTCGGAATACAGTTATATCATGTCAAAAGAGAAGTTGTCTTCTTAGGAAACGTATTGAGGTTAAAAAAGAAACGGATTGCGTTACGTTGTCTAAATAGCAGACTATTATCCGTAATGTGTTTTCAAGAATAGTTGGACAATGACACTTGAATTTGTAATTTTGAATAAGTAGTTTACAGAATATTAAGACGTTTGTTTTTCATCTACCCTGTATATATATATATATATATATATATATTACTTTTTCTACATAATATAGGTAGGTAATAGTTTAACAACAACAAACATGAGACGAAATATATTTGGACATTAAATACAATCATAAATAATAGTCGGTGCACGAATATTTAAGAAATAAAATTTTGCGACTCGGTTTTACTGTTGAAATTAAATGATTTTTATTGGAAATTATTTCGGATGGAAAAAGATAACTTCCAGCGGGACTTTAACCTGCAACCCCCAGAATACCGTCCTGGTGCATTACCAATTATGCTATGGAAGCAGGGCGCTGGACAGTCCAAATTTCTCCATCCGTTTGAAAGTACGTCTTTTTGATTTTGGCGACATCTACCCAAATAGCTAATTGATTTTTATTGGTATTATTTTCTTCACAAGTGTGTTGAAAAACGTCGTATGATACACGTGTGTATTGATGATTACCGTCCTCGGCTCTGTTAAGACCCTCATCTAACGGCTCGGTACTCAATGGCACCTCAGCGGAAATCACCAACATTACACACTCGTACCATAATGTACTAATATAAAACCATAGCAGAAGTTACTAGCCTATCGGAAAAGACTGTATCGAGAACTTTACAACATGGGAAAACATTGAGAACGAATTAAAGTTTAAATCACCCAAAAAATTAATAATAAATTTAAAGTTCGTAGAAATGGTTCAACAGTCACTCAATTTTACCCAATTCATAAAAGTAATAACTTTGAAAGTTTCGCATCCAGAGGAGAATATATTACACGCGACAGGGAATATTTAAGGCTATTATTAATACATGATCAAAATTGACAATTTACTAAGTGCAGATCTAAAATAAAAATCCTTATAGAATAAACAAATATAGTGGAGATGGATATATCTGAACGTTATTAAAAAATATCGTAGAGATATAAGACTAGATTATATCTTGACGAAATTACGTAGGTACATTTCAAATGTTGGCAATAAAATGAAACACTTGGCGTACTATTTTATATTGGTTACTGTTTGATCACCATGTATTTTGTGGAGGTCAAATTGGATTTGTAGACGAAGCACTTGTGATATTCAAGCACAAATGTAAAACTGGTGATTATCAGGACGCTATGAATTTCGCCAATTTCAGTAAATCAATAAATGAACAGTTTAAATAAACCACAAAATTCAGTCATAGTACATAATGGATACTGCAGCTTATCATTGGGCTCGAGAAGAAAAATGTCGACGATGACTTCTACCAAGCCAGCTATGCAAGCATCATGGCTACAAAAATATGACATGTTTGATGATAAACAGAAAATATGACTACACTAGCTTTTCGGGCGCGGCCCCGCCCGCGCGTATGTCGTTTATCGCGAAAAAACTTTAACCTCTTTTTGCGCAGTTGGATAAAAACTATCCTATGTTTTTTCCCGGGTCTCAAACTATTTCCTTACCAAATTTCATTCAAATCGGTCCAGTAGTTTTGGCGTGAAAGCGTAACAGACAGACAGAGTTACTTTCGCATTTATAATATTAGTACTGATGTAATTAATAGAATGTCATAACACAAAGATATTTAAAAAAAATTCGAGATATTTGAAAGGAACGGACACTTCATGTGTTGTATTTTTTTTTTAAATCGAATAGACAAGCATTTGACCGCAATCTCACCTGATGGTAAGCGACGACGCGGTCTACGGTGGAGCATGCTTGCCTAGAAGATACCTGTTCACTCTATACTTGAAGACTTCCAAATTGTAGCTCTCAGGGAACAAAGACGCTGGGAGGGTGTTCCATTCCTTCGCTGTTCTTATTATAAAGGTGGACGCAAATCGCTTTGTGCGGGCAGGAGGAACGTCAACCATATACGGATGCCGTGTTTCCGTACGTCTTGTACTCCGGTAGTGGAAAGAAGATGCAGGTATTAGGTTATGCAACTCCATCGCACACTCTCCGAAATGTATCCTGTAGAACACTGAAAGACTGGCAACTTTGCGACGATGTTCAAGGCTTTGGAGTCTGGTCTTCACCAAAGAATCGCAGCCTATGAGGTTTTTTGCACGTCTTTCAATAGAGTCCAAGGCTTCGAGCTGGTATTTGGCCGAACCGTCCCAGAGATGGCCGCAGTATTCCATACAAGACCGGACGCTTGATACAGGTTAAGAATCTGCCCTGGTGTGAAATACCGCCTTACCTTCCCCAGGACTCCCAACTTTTTGGCAGCTAATTTAGCCTTGGACTCAATGTACGAGCCAAAATTGAGGTCCTATGTTAGGGTAACACCCAACAGTTCAAGTTGGTTCGTCACGGGTAGAGATACATTCTGGAAAGTGGGAGTCAGATTATATTCCACCATACCACTCAAACCTGAACCCAATAGTTTTTCTGGGGTAAACACTAGAGGAAAATTAGCACGTAAAAGTACTGACTCCAATTCAGAACAAATAATAATAATAATAACTTTATTAATAATAAAACTATTAACATATAATGAATCTTTGTACATAGTTGTGTTTAATTTAATTTAATATCTATGTTAGTTAAAGTATTTTTTAATATTTATGTTAAATAGTCCTGATAAAAATTAAAGATATGTACCCGTGGGCCCCAAACTAGGCTGTGCCTGTATCTTGGGCGCCCAAAGTATTGTCTGGAACATTTGACATAGACCGTTTAAAGATGTACGTACCTACGGACTCAACATTGCTTAAATACCAACTAGTAGTAGCTAAATGCACATACTTGTGTTTTAATAGGGCATTAAACATGGGATGACATAGTAATATGGATGTTTAAGTGAATTAGCTAGATAAAAGCAAGAATAACATCATACCTGCGACAATGCCAAAAATATTCAAAATAAAATTTATTTCAATGAGATCATTTGACAATTTTAATTAAACTAAAAGTTAATAAACAATTGAGAAAAGCAGGCATGGTAAAGTTCGCACTATGTCATTCCATTTTTACATTAATGTAACATAAAGACTGTTGAGAGTAAAAAATTACGCGGAGATAATTATTAATCCGATCAGATTAGAGCATCAGATTTAGAAAAGAACTTAAACAATATATCCAGTCAATTAATATCTGAAACATTGTATAGGTCACATGGTCTCAGCTTGTTCAAGCTCAGGTCTTATTATCATATATTGTGCTGGTTTTGGATGTGTATGTCTCCAGCTTACTCAATTGAAATTTCTTAATTCTGAATATGCCAATATTTAGCGCAGATTTAGTGCAATTATGAATACTAACTCAAAATTTAGGTGCCAAATAAACTTCGATGCTACATGTGATTATTAGTGTGTTAGCTGGCGTTATGGTCTCCAGCTGACACATGCTGTATATACGAAACGGCTGAAGATGTGATTATATACTATAGCCAGGGATTTAGCGCATAATTTGTGCCAGTGGCACAAAAAAATTGAAACGCCCTACTTGAAAACTGTAGTAGTAATGACCCGATTACAACGTGTAAGCTGGAGACCACGTGTCTACAGCTGCTCATCTGTATCTTCTGAACGAATGGGCCTACGACTTTGTTTAATATGTCAAAATTTAGCGCCAAATTTGTGCCATCGGCACTAAAATTTTCAAGTCTGTAGCTATTAAGGGTTTGGAGCTACAAGCTCAAATAAACGTGTAAGCTGGAGACACATGTCCCCAGCTAGCACATGCTGTACAGCTCAAACGGGAAAGGCTAGACTACTGTTTAATAGCTTAAAATGTTGGGTAGAATTTGTGCCATCGGCACCAAAATTTTCAAAACAATGGGCCTCATAGTTTTTGCGTAATAAGCAAAAACATTTCTTCCCGCCTAAATATTTAAATATTTCGTTGAAAACGCGGCGTTGCCGTCCGTTCTCTGTAACTGCAATCTGTTTTGAACCTTATTTCTATAGTGTTTGAACTTACTTTTTGCTTTCACGTTAAGGATATGTAGAAGAAGTTACAAAGAAACAGTAAATGTATAGACTAGGAGAAGGTGTTGTGTTTGACAACCATAACATGTGCCAATATTTACAAAATATGTTGGTAGGTATGTTTTCTCTCAGAATGTTGACCTATTTACTAGATCTTTATTACATCCTCTTTGTTTGACCAAGATATTGCATTCTAATCTAATCCTTCACTCTATATCTATAAGTGATAACTGGATGGTTATGAATATACTATTATTTTATAGGTAAAAGGAAAAAAGATAATTGTTCGTAATTCTGTTATGCAAAACCAACTAAAATTAAGTGATATAAAAAGTTCTTAGTTTGTTAGCAAAAGTCCAAATTGGTATAGCATTTACAAATCTTGATCTAGAAACCAGGGATATGACGGTATGGGTATTTACCGATACGATTTCGGTAAATACCGTAATGAAATAAGGGTAACAGGTATATATCTGTTAGCATAATTGCGATACGATTACCGAATTCCATTTCGGTATATGTATTTTATGTTAGTCAATGAGAGTGCAGCGGGCGGGCAGGGGTGCGGTGATGCGGTGGTGCGATACGCTGCGGGGGGGAGCAGTACTCACCGCTCGCGCTGTTTAGATAATTATAGGTTTATTAGCAAGTACCTATATTATTTAATATGAATGACGGGAAGTGGGAATAATAACATTATTAGTTTCAAATAGGATTTTCAGTGTAGGTATATTCAAAAACTGCTTCCGTACCCGTAACACACTGCTAGGTGCTTGGCTACAGATTTTTTCTTTGAGAGTGGTAGCTTGATGGCGGATAGCATGGTGGTAGGGCATAATGCCCGCCTAGCTAGCTACCACGCCCAAGAAGAAAATCTGTCGCCAAGCACTTATCGGTGTGTTCAGCTATATGTGTCCTTGAGAACCAGTAATTTTGCGTGGTGGTAGAGGATTTTGCGAATGTGCGCCTGGCTAGCTACCACCCTTAAATAAAAAATCTGTAGCCAAGCACTTATCGGTGTATTCTGCTATGTGTCCTTGAGGACCAGTAATTGTTCGTGGTGGTAGAGAATTTTGCGAATGCGTGCCTGGCTAGCTACCACCCTCAAGTAGAAAATCTGTCGCCAAGCACTTACCGGTCTATTCCGCTATGTGTCCTTGAGAACCAGTTATTTTGCATGGTGGTAGAGGAATTTGCGAATGCGCGCCTGGCTAGCTACCACCTTCAAGTAGAAAATCTGTCGCCAAGCACTTTCTGGTCTGTTCAGCTTTGTCCTTGAGAACCTGCTGGTGGTAGAAGATTTTGCGAATGCGTGCCTGACTTTGACTTTTTGTAGTAGCTTGCCAGGCGTGCATCCGCAAAATCCTCTACCACCACGCAAAATTACTGGTTCTCAAGGACACAGCGGAACACACCGGTAAATGCTT
Organism: Plagodis dolabraria; assembly: GCA_963854805.1. NCBI lineage: Eukaryota > Metazoa > Arthropoda > Insecta > Lepidoptera > Geometridae > Plagodis > Plagodis dolabraria. Next base: position 17,714,509 of record OY978460.1, on the reverse strand, counting down.
GGCGACAGATTTTCTACTTGAGGGTGGCAGCTAGCCAGGCGCGCGTGAAATACTTAGTGGCTGTATGATTATTTGATAAATCCTAAAACTGTAACTCATTATTATAACCGTGTCAGTTGCAAGAGTAGGTATGCCTACCTATTTAATAATAATGTCGGCTGATGTGGAGAGGCGGCACTAGTACAATTGTACTATATAGTGCCGCCTCTTTGAATTCAAATATCGAAATAATATTCTGCTGAATAGGTACGTAACATTGTCAGCGGCATGCATTGGCACGTAGGGCCAACGCGGGCGGCGGCTGAGGCGAGGGGGCGCGGCGCGGCGTGCGCCTGCACTCGCACAGTTTTATATTTCAATTTACAAAAATACCGAAACGTATACCGGTATTTATATCGGTTACCGTAATCATACGGGTAATCGTAAAGGAAACGGTACAACCGTTTCATTGCGGTGACCGTTTATATCTGTAGCCCATACATACGGTTATCGTTTCAATCGGTAACCTTTATGAAGCGGTAATGAATAGATTCAGGCGTTACTTTGCGGAAATCCATATTTAATAATAACAAATACTTTTAAAAGTATCCTAAAAAACATTAAATAATATTTAAATAAAACACTTAAAAAAGCATAAAATTATATATCTAGTGACAATTCCGCCTAATTTTCCTGTTATCTACGTGACGTCATAAACATCACGCAGCCTAACCGGAAGAATACCCGACTAGTTTCGCTTCTAAACGAAGCATCTTCAGGAGGTCTTGACTTACCGAGCGCACGATCGAGACTAAACGGCCAGCGGCTAAACACGCCTTTATATAGGCCCGATCGTGACTCACTGTTCTTTGTTGTAGCTTACAATTGGTAAAGATATACGTGTTTATAGTGATAATTATATAACAATGTTATTGAATTGCTAACAGAATATTTTTAAATTATATATGGTATGTTTAGTGTTTACAAATATGAAAAATATTGAATAATATAGTAAACAATATTAGGAAACTAGTTTTAACTTAAAATTATGAAAGGGTCGCAGAGTGACGTCAACACTGGTTCGGCGGGTAGCTCGGTTCGGCCAGCAGGCGGCTTCCACGATGAAACAGTCACAGGACCTGCTTGTAGCTGCTCGGGACACGTGGGGATGACACGGTGGGTGGCGTGACTCGTAGCGTGACGTCATCACTGGTAGCTGGTTCGACGGGTGGCTTGGCTCGGCACGTTATGAAAAAATAATAAACAAATATTACAAATAATGTTTAAATTATTAGGTTTCAATTTGATTTAATCTGTACTTAATTAAATGCTTTACATTTTTCTTGTAATTATTCAATTTGACTCCTTTAATGGCTTATTTGATAATTGCGTAGTCCATTAGACATTGATTTGACTCGTTACGTAATACTTGGAGGGGAGAGCAAACATGGCCAGTTGTAGGGAGAATTCGAGTCAGTCTTCAAAAGATTCTTGAAGTGGCCGGACGTTACAGTACTTAATACGCAAAGTGCCGTGTATAATATACGACAGTAATATAGGTATACAGTGTTTGATAGTGAGTTTACCCTAATTGTGGAAGATAAGTGTGAAATATAGCAGTTGTGACATGGTAAGCCGGAACTTTATCACAAAATAGTTTGTGGCGGCAGATTATCACTAAAAATACGTAACAGTGGGGATGAAACCAATTGAGTCTGTTCATTCAGCAGCGCGAAGCCTACACTATGTTTCGATATTTCTAACTGTTCTAATACACATAACCTAAACCCCTTGTCACAACAGTGTAAGATTTCAAACGTATTACAATCGAGGAGTTTCAATTAAATGTTTGGCAAAATGAGACTGTTCGGGATGTGTCGCGAAATGCGATTCTACTCTATGCACAGGTGAGAAAATGAGTAAATAAATATTTTGTGTACTGGCAACATTATAAATTTAAAACGAGAGAGAGAATGTGGCGGTAGGGGGAAAGAGGTTATGTAGGAGGTGTCACGAAGAGCGCGAAAATGTGGGGTTTGAAAAAAGGTAACGAAGGCTCCAGATATGGGGTAAGTCTCCTGATGTAATTACTATAGTTGTGTGAGAGTTATTGAGAGGAAAATAAAGAGGATAAGAGAAAAGTTTCGCTTGGTGGAAAGGGAGGGTTGTATGGGGAAGGCTGGTGGACCCACCTTCGGGACCTTCGGGTCCTGAAGTGTAATGAGAGGAGTAATATCGCATTCAGTAATGATTTCATCCGTTGCGGGAGGATCCTACCACTCGAAGTGGCTCCCGGGTGACTTCATGGTACTGTGGCGGCTCTCATTTGTATAGAATGAAAGTTAATACAAAAATGGTGACCTCTATTCCTATCAATAATTCTCAATTATTATATTTGTGGCGTGTCATATGATTTTAAATGTGAACCTAGGATGATATACTGAAATAATATATTCTAAAATCTTAACGTCGCCACAAAATGGTGGAGATGCTGGGATCTTATTTATTTAAATACCAATTGTTATGAATTTGAAAGAAGCAATAAGATTTTGAGGGACAAGAGAAATGTCTCACGTTGCCCTGATGCGTCAGATGAGGCACGTGTCGTCCGCGGGCGCCACGTAGCCGCCGCTGGAAAAGAATTCTCTAGCGGCACCGTTATGCCCTGACGCATCAGAGGAGGCACGTGATGGCCGCGGGCCCCACGTTGTCGCCGCTAGAAAAGAAGTCTCTAGCGGCATAGTTACAACCCGACGCAACACATGAGGCACGTGACGGCCGAGGGCCCCACGTTGCCGCCGCTAGAAAATAATTCTCTAGCGGCATAGTTACAACCTAACGCAACAAAAGAGGCACGTGACGGCCGAGGGCCCCACGTTGCCGCCGCTAGAAAAGAAGTCTCTAGCGGCACCGTTATGTACTGACGCGTCAGATGAGGCATGTGCTAGCCGTGGGCTCCACATTGCCGCCGCTGGAAATGAAATCTCTAGCGGCATCGTTACGCACTGACGCGTCAGATGAGGCACGTGCCAGCCGCGGGCTCCACGCTGCCGTCGCTGGAAAAGAAGTCTCCAGCGGCACCGTTTATCTGATTATGTTCTGGTGCGTCAGGTGTAAAATGACTAATTGAATTTGACAAGGTAGAAAATGCAGAGAAGAGTCTGATAAATCTGATTCTGTTATCGCATTCGTAAATCGACACTCATTGCGGATATTACACAGTTATAAACACTAACATGACCTTGAGTACCATGCCGCCACAAGGAAAACTAATTCTATGTCGAAAACCAGGTTTTAGGCGTATTGATGAACGATTAATGTATCTATGGAGTTCTCTGTACTATGAAAATGGTATAAAATAATAGATAGGTAAAATATATGTTACTCTATGGCAAAAATGATGTAATAAGAAGTTTCTCTCGAGTACCGGAAGTGGTTGATGGTAGCAAGTTTGCGAACGAAACTTGCGTATATTTTCTATGTCAAACTTACGAAGTGAATCTTACGCTCGCTGTATGATCCAATCGACCTTGATCGCGCGAGATCCATAACGCGCTGTGATTGGCAGTTTTTATACGGTTTGAATCCTTTGATTGGCTGTAATGATATAGGGAGTTTTTTCAAAGAGAACGGTGTGTTTGAACTAGGTCTCCGGAAATAGATCCATTTTGTTAATTGACGTTATACAATGATTTGTTGTTTAAAGTGATTTATATAAAATTAATTGGTAAGTAATTATTACTTAATACAAGATAATGGAATATGTGTAGGAAAGTGGATATTAGAGATTTTATTGTTATTCCAGTTATAATTCAGACCAAGACTGTAATTCAAGCGTAAATTTGAGGCGAACGGGAACGCCTTGGAAGCGTACTTCAACGAAGCGTTCACCGGCCGGTTGGATTGGAGGTTGAAAAAATAAATTTTGGCAGTGGGCGTTGTATTTGCTATCATGGATATAATTTTAACCACGGAACTTGAGGTATGTGGCCATTTTATAGCTTCTCGTACGTACGGAAACACTGTATTGCCATTCGTGGTTAATCGTATCATTCTCCTTATGTGTCCTTGCAGAGGCAAAAAGGGAAGCTCGCCATATTGATTGACGCAGATAAAGCCTTTATTAGCCTGAGCTCAGTTAACTTAGACGATGTTATTAAGCGAAAATTATCCCTCGATCTTCATATCGAAAATTTATCTAGAATATTAGATAGATATATCACTGCTGTGCCCTCACCTTCAGAAGAATTAGCTACTTCCTGCTACGAAAAATTATCGGAGGGGCAAGAGATTATGATAGAGTTAGGTGCATTAATCGAGACTCAAAAATTTAAACCTCAGTCTACCTTTAAAAATACGAAACTTCCCCAACTGACGTTACCAAAATGGAATGGAGATTTACTAGAATTTAAGCAATTTTTTGACCGGTTTGAGTCCAGCGTAGGCAACCAGGACATAAGTGATGTTGACAAGCTTTCCTATCTATTGGGATGCCTTGAAGGCAAGGCATGGCAAGCCGTTCAAGGTATTCCTACTACCAATATTAACTACTCTATAGCGATTAAAACACTTCAAAAACAATTCGGAGATGAAAGTCTTGTTATTGATGCTCACTATAAAGCATTGTCTAGTTTGTCGCAATGTAGATATGATGCAGAAGAATGCCGCAGGCATTACAATGACATTGAAAGACATCTTAGGATTCTTCAGTCTCTTGGAGAAAATATAAACAGCAACCATCTACGCAGTTTAATACTGGATAAGTTTCCAGAAAGAATCTTATATGAAGTAAATCTATTATCTCAAAGTGATAAGACCGTTGCCCGTATTAAAGAAGAATTGAATAAAATTATCACAGTCATGGAGCTGTCACACATGAAGTGTGTCGACACACTTCCTATTGCATCATCTTCATCAACTGAGGTGTTTCAAGTACACCAAACACTAAGAAAAAATGAAAAAATAGCACCACTCCAACAACCACGGAATACGGAAGCAAGGAAACGGAAATGGGAAGTACCAAGTGTCAATAAGGGCAATAAAGATAATTATAACAATACTGCACGAGAAAGGTTTTCTAAAAAGAGACGGAAGTCTTGCATATTTTGTGCTGGTGCACACTATAATGATGAATGCACTACTGTCAAGCAGATACAAGACAGAAAATATAAATTGCAAAACAGATGTTTCAACTGCTTTGGCCAAGGGCACCAGATAAGAAATTGCAGACGACCTAAACGTTGCTTTCATTGTACGGGACCACATAACAGAGCCTTATGTCCATCGCCGAAAAAAGTGAAAAGTAAATGTTCACATAATTATGATATATATATGTTTGATAATATAGAAAACTTTAATGCAAAAATTTCTACCACCTTCTTACAGACGGCGACAGCTTGGACAATAAACAACAAAAAGAGAATAAAATGTAGGATACTTCTTGACTGTGGAAGTCAAAGAAGTTACATTACTTACGGACTGACAAAAAATTTAGATTTGACATCAAAAGGTGAAGACCGACTCACCATCTATACATTTGGCGAAGACAAACCCAGAGAGACATTAAGTCCATCTGTCAACATTAATATAGAGACAAGAAGAGGAATCCATAGATGTATCACTGTGAATGTCGTACCTCATATCACAGATAGGTTGCCAATACCAAATTATGATAACTTTGATTTAGTTGACATGTGGGCTGATGACGGTTCAGCTGGCCTTATGATAGATATTCTTATAGGAAATGATAATTATTTCTCTTTTCTCAGAAGTGAGGCTATTAATATTAAGGATAATCTTTATTTAATTGATACTGAGTTTGGATGGGTGATGTCAGGTCATTTGAACAAAATAAGTGATAAAAATGTGGATGTCTTGAGTGTACTCACATACCATCAAACATTAAGTGAAGTTTCCTGTTTCACGGAGCCTGATATTCCTCTGAATAATATAGATATTAAGTTTTTATGGAGCTTAGAAAATATTGGAATCACCGATTCTGTTAAGACAAGTCGAGAAGAAGAAGCTGTTCAACATTTTAATAAAAGCTGTGAGTACCGGAATGGCAGATACTTTGTCAAATGGCCATGGACAGATTACCCACCAAACTTACAGACAAACTATGGGTTGGCATATGGGAGGCTAAAAGCATTGCTAAAACGCCAAGATTTACCTACTCTAGAGGAATATGACAAGATATTAAAAGATCAATTAAAGGCAGGTATTATAGAAGAAATAGAAGATTGCTCAGACCCTACAATTCAATTAAGACCACCAGTGCATTATTTACCCCATCACCTGGTAAAACAGTCTGGTAAGCCTGGACGGATAGTATATGATGCTTCAGCTAAGACCAAAGATCAATGCAGTTTAAATGAATGCATGTATAGAGGTCCTTGTATGCTACAAGACTTAACAGCCTTACTTTTAAACTTCAGGGTAAATAAGATTGCAATAGTGGCTGATGTAGAGAAAGCATTTCTTCAAATTGGCTTACAAGAAGAAGATAGAGAGGTGACAAGGTTTCTATGGGTTAAAGATATAAAGAAGGCTCTCTCAAATGATAATATAATTACTCTAAGATTCTGTAGAGTTCCATTTGGCATCATAGCCAGTCCATTTCTGTTAACCTCTGTAATAAGATACCACATTACTAAACGGGATAGTAATTTGCTAGATTGCATTGCCGACAAATTCTATGTTGATAACCTAGTCACAGGTGCTGGCTCTTCCAAAGAAGCAATACAACTATATTTGTATTGAATTATTTAAAGAACTTTCCATGAATCTTCGCGATTGGTCATCGAATGATAAGGTAATGATGTCGCAGATACCGAAAGAGAATAGGTCAAAAATAGAAAATAAAGAAAAGGTTTTAGGGTTGATATGGGAGAAAAAAGGAGACAAATTGCGTTTAAATACAAATGAATGTTTATTTACAATAGAGAATAAAATAATCACTAAAAGAGAAGTATTGAGAATAATAGCATCAATTTATGACCCTTGTGGTATAATATCACCACTCATTATACCAGCGAAACTTTTTTTGCAGAGATTATGGCTATTAGGTTATAAATGGGACACAACATTATCCCAAGAACTGATAATGGAATGGAAAGATATATTAATGGGTCTAAGGAGTGTCAAGGATATCACAATCCCACGTTATATAGGACTGCAGAAAGACAACAAAGAAATAAGTTATGAATTACACTGTTTCACGGATGCATCAAATAAGTTGTACTCATCAGTAACCTACCTGCGCGTTGATAATGGAAAAGAAGTAAAGATCACCCTACTTATGTCAAAATGTAGATTGGTTCCACTGGAAAAAGAAAAGGTAAAAATAACAGCATCACAGAAAAATAAGAAGACATTGACAATTCCACAACTTGAACTGCTAGGTTGCCTTATTGGTAGCCGTTTACTAACATACATTAAAAGAACAATTGGTTTACCAATCTCACATTCCTGTTTATGGGTAGACAGTTTAGTTGTTCTTAGTTGGATAAAATCTGAAAAATTGTTAACACCATGGGTAGAAAATAGAGCAGCAGAAATAAGAAGAAACCAGGTTGAAATGCGTTATGTAAATACAAAACAAAATCCAGCAGATCTAGCGACACGGCCAGGTGTTGCCCTGATAAAACTGAAAACTATGTGGTTACAAGGACCAGACTTTCTTTTAAAACCTAAAGAAAAATGGCAACACAATGTACAGGTGGAACCTACAGTCATTTCGGCCGTAGTGGAGGGTCAGGAGGTAGAACCTCCAGATGATCAGCAATCCAAAGATGAAACGAAATCAACACTGAATGAGACTGAAATATGTAACACTATAGAAAAGGAAATTAGCTCTGAGATCCAACGAGTTCAAGCTGCTCAAAGAGAATACTACCCGGAAGAAATGAATGGTAAGGAAACACACCTAACCAGAAACTTAGATTTGTTCAAAGACATTGATGGCCTGCTAAGATGTGGAGGCAGAATGTCCAATACTGATTGGCCATATGAAACAAGACATCCGATATTATTGCCAAGAGATAGTATGCTAACTAGAGAAATTATAATAAAAATTCATATTACACACTACCATGTTGGGGTTTCTCATACCTTAAGTCTTATACGCCGGATGTATTGGATTCCACAAGGAAGGTCACAAGTTCAAAAGGTGTTAAAGCATTGCCCTCAGTGTGTCAAGTGTGGAGGAGGACCATACAAGTTACCATTGACACCAGCCTTACCTCCAGAGCGTGTTAGATATGAGTCACCTTTTGCATATTTAGGCCTTGATTATCTTGGACCAATTTTAGTAAAAACAGCTGCTGGGAAGGATAAGAGATGGATCTGCCTGTATACATGTTTAGTTGTAAGAAGTATTCACCTTGAAGTTGTGAAAGACCTGACATCAGAAGAATGTTTATCTGCATTTCGGAGATTTGCAGCGACAAGAGGAATACCTAAACTTGTCCTGTCTGATAATGCATTACAGTTTAAATTGACTGCTGAGGTGATGACGAGTAGATATTGTATAGATAATAAAATTTTATGGAGGTTTACACCAGAGCTTGCACCGTGGCATGGTGGGGTGTATGAGAGATTAATTTCTGTAGTCAAAGATTGCTTGAAACGTTCTTTAGAAAAGCATCTTCTTAATGACACACAATTATCAACTGTAATAAAAGAAGTGGAAGCAGTAGTGAACACTAGACCCTTGACCTGTGTAAGCTCTGAACATGATTATATACTCAGACCGGCGGATTTTCTATCTTTAGGTAAATGCCTTGTAATGAACCCTTTGTCAGATGATCAGCAAATGTTTGTAAATGGGTCTTCAACTAAACAAGATCTTATTATGGGTTGGAAGTTGGGCTTGAAAATAATTAAAGAGTTTAAAGAAATGTTTATTGGACGATACCTGATGAGCTTAAGAGAAAGATATAGACACAGCCCCAAACAACCTAGAATAAAGGCTACAAAGGAACCTTGTGTAGGTGATTTAGTACAAATAAAAGGGGAACATAAAAATAGACAGACCTGGAAGGTAGGAAGGATATCGTCGTTAATTAAAGGAGCTGATGGAGAGTGCAGGGTGGCTAAGGTAAAGGTAGGGAATACAGAATTCACAAGATCTATTGGTCACTTGTACCCTCTTGAAGCTGAAATAGAGGGAGACACTTTTATCAAGAAAACTGTGAGCGACGACATCTTACCTGAAATGAGAGACTTAGGAATAGTTTCTGGAAATGAGATTATGAATATTGCACCATCACAGGAAAATTCAACAAGTATACAGAAGGATACTATCGATATAAGTGACTCACAGGTAGACATTGAGGTCAACAAAGCGAGTGATGACATAATAAATGAAAATAGTGTGATAGGAGAAAAAGAGGGCATAGTAGAGAGAGTAGATACGGTAGGTGAGGATGACCAACCCACACTGGATGTGGAGTTAGAGGTTGAGGAAGAGAGGCCGTTAGAATACAAGGCTAGAAGAGCAGCAGCACTGAGAGCAAAAGACAAGATTAGGGAATGGACGAGCCTGCTATTGGCCTTGCTTTGAGGCTGTTTTCGGGCGCTGGGAGTGTCGCGAAATGCGATTCTACTCTATGCACAGGTGAGAAAATGAGTAAATAAATATTTTGTGTACTGGCAACATTATAAATTTAAAACGAGAGAGAGAATGTGGCGGTAGGGGGAAAGAGGTTATGTAGGAGGTGTCACGAAGAGCGCGAAAATGTGGGGTTTGAAAAAAGGTAACGAAGGCTCCAGATATGGGGTAAGTCTCCTGATGTAATTACTATAGTTGTGTGAGAGTTATTGAGAGGAAAATAAAGAGGATAAGAGAAAAGTTTCGCTTGGTGGAAAGGGAGGGTCGTATGGGGAAGGCTGGTGGACCCACCTTCGGGACCTTCGGGTCCTGAAGTGTAATGAGAGGAGTAATATCGCATTCAGTAATGATTTCATCCGTTGCGGGAGGATCCTACCACTCGAAGTGGCTCCCGGGTGACTTCATGGTACTGTGGCGGCTCTCATTTGTATAGAATGAAAGTTAATACAAAAATGGTGACCTCTATTCCTATCAATAATTCTCAATTATTATATTTGTGGCGTGTCATATGATTTTAAATGTGAACCTAGGATGATATACTGAAATAATATAATCTAAAATCTTAACGTCGCCACAGGATGGTCGTTTCTAAACGCGGATTTATGTTCTTTATATCGGATATCAAAATTACGGCCAGTTTGACCAATATAAACGCTGTAAATGACCTTATAAATTTGACTACTGTCTGTATGAAGCAAAATTATTTTAGGTTTAATGATGAGTATTATTTTCAAAAAGAGGGATTAGCTATGGGGTCACCTTTAAGTCCACTTATGGCCGAACTTTTTATGGAGCTAACTTTTTATTAGCCTATATAAAGGCGTGTTTAGCCGCTGGCCGTTTAGTCTCGATCGTGCGCTCGGTAAGTCAAGACCTCCTGAAGATGCTTCGTTTAGAAGCGAAACTAGTCGGGTATTCTTCCGGTTAGGCTGCGTGATGTTTATGACGTCACGTAGATAACAGGAAAATTAGGCGGAATTGTCACTAGATATATAATTTTATGCTTTTTTAAGTGTTTTATTTAAATATTATTTAATGTTTTTTAGGATACTTTTAAAAGTATTTGTTATTATTTTATGAAGCGGTATTTAAATCCCTGCTAGAAACACAGTAGTTCTGCAATCGCAACCAAAATAACAGGCCACGTTTGAAATGATCGTATGTGTATCACGCACACGGTATGCGAAGCTACTATTGTTATTATAAACGGAGTGCATCACTGATGGTAAAGACATGCTTAGTGATACCAGTTTTTAAAAGCTTTTTCATAAAAGTAGGTGAAATATAGGTATGTTTTGATTTTGGGGTACCAATGAATTATCTTAAATTGATTTAAACATCTTGTCATCATGTTCGCCTTAACTGATGCCACCGGACTGACCATGGCAACGCCATGCACTTGGAAGTAGTGTTTGTTACGATAGACGAAATAATATAAAATTTCAGCCAAACAGTGTCTTAGTAGAACGTTGGAGTTCTCTGGAAGGTGGTTACTTGCCAACTTTACGTTTATAACCTCAAGACACTATTTTACCGGAACATTAGTAAAAATAAACTCACTATAATCTCGTCTGGTTCAAGAGTAAGTTTTTCTATAATTAAGATAATATGGCGAGAATCTTTTACATAAGACGGAGTTTTACGTACGAGCGTTTAGTCCTGTGTAATACTTATAACTATGTGTTCAAGTCGCGAAATTCCAAAGGTTCCATTCGATTTTTTCTTATCCTTCATCAGATCTCAGAATTTTATGTCCAGAATAAAGTGAATGAGCTCAATCAAATAAATCTAAACACGGTGTACTCGCTATATGCATGCACAGGTCCCTACGATCTAGTTCTTTTCCATCATTAGACCGCAGGAGTTTATGTACAGAATATGCTCACCGAGTCTAATCAAGTAAGCTTAAACACGGTGTAAACATATTCAATAGCGTATGCCGGATGCCGTCACAGAATAGGTACTTACCAAACGACGGCGTTGCTATGGTAAATAAATGATGATACGGAATGTGAAAGGGAAGTAATTGTAAATGTGTTATAAAAAACTTCGTGGGTACTAATCCCGCACAAGACTATATTTCTCTCTCTCGTATTTTTTTTTATTTATGAGTAGTAACTCTGCCGACCTAACTATAAACAACGCATGTGACAATTTTTGTGAAATTGAGTTGTATATATATTCGGAATCTACGAAACGAGATCTGTTTGAATCTTTTACCCAATTTTTTTTTTATCTAAAGTGCAATATTTTCATTTTCTAAGGAGAAACAACGTTTTGTTCTATGCGTTAAACATTTTTAACATAGATCCTAAACATAAGCCTGCAGCTTAAGAGCAGATGTGATTTTAATCTTTGGGATAATTCGATTAGTTTTCAAAGGCTTAATAAGCATAGGAAGTTTATATCCACCTAAAATGTTTATGACTAGTATTCAATAGAATTATTGTTTTCGAATACTACAAATAAAAACGCAATGTTACATAGGTACTGTTTTAGTATTAGTAATGAAAACTTCAAATCAATATCTAGTAGGATACCGATTGCGGCATGAAGAGTGCTGCCAGGCTAAGAATTCAGTCAGTCATTGAATCATATTTTGAGTTCCAAGATGGCTCCACGGTGCATCGTTGATCGAAATAAAAATGGTAAGTTCAGTTCTCTTATATTAATTACTAATCAAGGGCCTAAGGCCTGGACACAGATTACCTACTAATAGATATAACACTGTCCTTTCAAAGAGAAAAAACATCTACAAATTTAATCGCTACCACTCTCAGATCAGTAAACGCAAAAACGTGTCTAATGCGCTAGACTTAGCGTTACTTTCACTATGTACAGCCCGCGATATGATAGCAGCATTCACCATGGAATGTGTGGTTCCTAATGTGTGTGTGGAAGACACGTTTTTAGTTTGGTAGAAAGACACAAAAACGGGTAAACAGGACAACCGAAAATTCTTATTTCCTTTAAAAATACCGAATTTGCAAAGGAAATAAGAATCGAAATAACAGAAGAAGAGAATTAAGATTTATCCAGTAAAACAGGAAACGAGTTAACAGAAGGACATAATATTGATTATAAACATACCTAATACTGACCAAAATCCTAGCACAAGTAAAGGCTGCAACATATATGGAAATCATAGAAAGAGCAGACAGTTTGAAGAAACGTTTCAAAATAAGCAATTTAAAAAAGAAAAACATGACGAAAAGCTTTTATTAAAAGATACATACAATATCATGACATGCAAACACAAATGCACCATTATAATACCTAATTGATGACATTTAATACGTTCCTTTGGGAATATTCGACGACCTTCAGGATATAATTATATAAACTTATCAGTCCAGTCGAAGAAAATGTATACAACTTTTTTTTTTTATTGCTTACATGTACGCCTTTGACCACAATCTCACCTGATGGTAAGATACGATCTGGTCGACGGTGATAACATGCATAACCTAGAATTACTGGCTCTCAAGGATAGCTGCCGGAACACACCGTTAAGTGCTTGGCGACAGATTTTATACTTGAGGGTGGTCGCTAGCCGGGCGGGCATGTGGTGATGCTCAAGCCCGCGGCGGGATTCGAATCATGGACCTGCTGCGCGGCAGTCCATAGCCAATGCTACTAAGCCATCACTGCATCAAAACCTTTTTCTAATACGCTATGCGCAACGGCTGCCTGGTGAAACACCGTAATGCTTATTTTCACAGAATATGTATGGCAGATTGCCATACTAACACATTCACACACATTCTGTGAAAATTTCAACCGGCTACCTATTACCGTTCCAAAGATACAGACCTATAAAGGTTCCTGTTTTCTAGTACGGAACCCTAACATCTGTTATTTAGCTACTAAAGTGTGTAGGTATTTACACTTACTAAGTAGGTATCTATAAACAAATATTTAACATTTTATTTGTTCACATTAACGAAATACACTACGACCTTCCCTACCTAAATTTAAAAACAGACTGCAAAAACATCGCGCTCTATCAAATAATACAAACAACAGCAAGCTAGTGAGATAGGTATATACCTGCTATACATACGAGTAGGTACTACATGCAATGTAGCGACTAGCGAGTTAGCGACCCGACGAAACTCGAGTGTGTCCAAGTACTATGTACCGAATGTTTCCGAAATCGATGGGAGCTTATTATACCTATACAGCCGAATGAAATAGGCGCTAGCTAGCTACAAACGTGGACTTCCGCGTAATATATCCTTATTCAATACATCGTCAATCGTATCCATTTTCAAAACTCAGAATATCTAAATAGTTTCATTTCAGAACGAAAACTGAAAAACCGCTATTGCAACGATAGGAAGATTGTTTTCGAAACCAGTAACGTTTTAAAACGACCACTCGTAAGTAGTGACGGCTTCAATACTTTTGAAATCCGGAAAGCATGAATAGTATAAAATATATGTCAGATTATATTGACACCTTCATGCTCCTAGCCTATATATCAACGGCGTTTATTATGTATGAAAGCGATAATAGGTTCCAAGTCTATAGAAATAAGGTTCAAGACAGATTGTAGCTACAGTCATCAGAACGGCAACGCCGCGTTCAGTAACGTTTTCAACGAAATATTTAAATATTTAGGCGGGAAGAAATGTTTTTGCTTATTACGCAAAAACTATGAAGCCCATTGTTTTGAAAATTTTGGTGCCGATGGCACAAATTCTACCCAACATTTTAAGCTATTAAACAGTGGTCTAGCCTTTCCCGTTTGAGCTGTACAGCATGTGCTAGCTGGGGACATGTGTCTCCAGCTTACACGTTTATTTGAGCTTGTAGCTCCAAAACCTTAATAGCTACAGACTTGAAAATTTTAGTGCCGATGGCACAAATTTGGCGCTAAATTTTGACATATTAAACAAAGTCGTAGGCCCATTCGTTCAGAAGATACAGATGAGCAGCTGTAGACACGTGGTCTCCAGCTTACACGTTGTAATCGGATCATTACTACTACAGTTTTCAAGTAGGGCGTTTCAATTTTTTTGTGCCACTGGCACAAATTATGCGCTAAATCCCTGGCTATAGTATATAATCACATCTTCAGCCGTTTCGTATATACAGCATGTGTCAGCTGGAGACCATAACGCCAGCTAACACACTAATAATCACGTGTAGCATCGAAGTTTATTTGGCACCTAAATTTTGAGTTGGTATTCATAATTGCACTAAATCGGCTCTAAATATTGGCATATTCAGAATTAAGAAATTTCAATTGAGTAAGCTGGAGACATACACATGATTTTGGTTACAAATAAATTCATAAGAGGAATTATTAACCACGTAAAGACGATTAAATTTTACATGACGCTTTTGGTTTTATTATTAATTTCCAAGATGATCGAGATGATGGCAGCTTCGGGTATTTTGCCACATACATAGCGTGCAGTTCCTTCTTATTCATAAAAATCGTAATTAATTTTCTAACAGAAAATACCACGTTGACCACACTATGGCGTACCTTAAGAACTATTCTATACACATTTCATATCTTAAGTACCACGTTAGGCTCTCTTCAGACGTACGCGGTTTGAGCGCAATTTGAAGGCGGCGAGCGCGAGGTCCCTGCGCTGCGCCACGGTAATGTTATCTATAAAGTATTTCAACTTCATAGAAACGGACGAAACGCGAGTTATACCTACGCGCCTCGATCTCGGCCTGCGCTCGGCACCGCAGACAGTCTCGAGTGTCGCGACTGTGCCGCAGAGACGAGCGAATGGTTTGTTGTTTTATTAACAATAACCACGTGATTTTACACAAAAATAAGTTTAAGTACATATTTACATATTAAATATGACGAGTAAGATATATTGCGCTGGTTTTGGTTACATGAATTCGTCAAAAACGCATCCAGAGATAACTTTTTTAGATTACCTGGAAACTGTAAGGTACATATAGTTGACGGAACATAATGTGTGTCTTTTTAATAGACAAGTATTTCCTTTTATCCCCCGAATAAAATGTGAATAGTGTAAAGGAATGTGAATGACACGAGTGAAATAGGTAGTTAAGCAAGTTTTAATAATATTATATTATGTAGTTATTAGGATGCGGATTTTTAATACTTTAAAATTTAAAAATAAAGCATTTCGTACGTCTTACAAATATTTTTCGGCCGCATTCTTTGATTAAATCTACATAGTAGTCAATAAAACCACACGCATTTTTAGTGAACACTTCCTGTTCAATTCACAAAGTATTTCATTTCTGTATATAAAGTTCAGTTCAGTATATTTATACAGACAAAACTAAATGGAAACACAAAGTAGGCAAATGTAATTAAAATGCTGGAGGCGGGCAGCCCTATCGTATGTTTACGTACAGCGCGGCTGTAGGTAGTTATTTCAAAGACAGAGCCAAGTTAAAATACTGTATAGATAACATTACCGTGGCCGGGCTATGACTTCCCGACCTATAACTATATCCCGAACCTTTTAAAGTTGCCAATTAAAAATAAATGTATCCCTAGTATAAATAGAAACGTTAGTCTTACATGCTAGCAAGTTACCTAGGGTTCTGGTGGGGAATCTCTATTGACACAACCACTACCTCGTACATTCCGCCATCAAGCTGCAGACTTTGCCTTGTGTTCCAGATTGAACGATTGGTGTATAGCCAGTGAAGTAACTCCTATTTCGAATATTAAACGAAATATTGTGTGTATTTGCTACTACTCACCTTTGATACGGCTGCTTCAAACAACATAAACAATAATATAACATAATGAGAATATTCAATCCCGGTCTTTCAAGTACCTACCTACTATTTACCGAGCATTACATTCAAAGCAGAAAACTGTAATAAATGTATAATCGTACGTAGGTATAATTGGATTAATAGTTATAGGTAGGTAAAAACATAGGATAGTTTTTATCCGACTGCGCAAAAAGAGGTTAATGTTTTCGCGCGATAACCGACATACGCGCGGGCGGAGCCGCGCCCGGAAAGCTAGTAATTTACCCGACCTATTGATTCGACTAGTAAATTTGAACTCTTAAGAACATTTTTTTTAATACGCTTTTGATCGTGTTCTCCTGTAGGTATGTATATAATGGAGTCTAAGAAAATGAATAAGCACCACTGCTAATTCTGATTACAATATTAAGCTTGCCTATTGTGTACTATCGTGCAATCACAATAATATAGTAGGTACCATCGGCCTGGTTTGGTGAAGAAGCCGAAATGCACTTAGGCGCTGGAACGCCATAACCGTAGACAAAATGCTTATTAATCATTGTCAAAATGGAACAGCGTGTTCTCAACTATGTCCTTAAGATTAAGCAGCAGCCTTAAGGACATATCTGACCCTTTGATCAAATATTCGATTTAGACTTTCTAGTTTCACGTGGACACTCATAAATACATTCCATTTTAATTTTTCTATGCAGATAATATTAATCTTTATCTCCAAAACATGAGCTATGGTAGACCTGTTGACAGTTATATGACCAATGTACTTCAAAAGAAGTAGGGCCAAGAGGAAAGTATCAAATTTATTTATACAAACTTGACCATTGTAAACACTACCGATTGTAAAATTACAATTATACTGCACTGATCCCCAGCGAGCAATACAAAAATTGTTTCAGTTGCTAAGTTTTTTTCTTTTTGTAAAACCGGAACAGATGTACATTTTATAATGAAACAACGTGCTATAGCTGACAGGATCGAATGAACGATCAAAGCTTTATTGTTATAAAAGGAAATCATAGACTAGGTACATTCATGTTATGCTTTACACCGCAAGCCACATAAGATGGCAGCACTAGTTATTAATAGACAAACCTGATTTTGATATCTTATATTATCTATATTAACACCCCCACTATATCAAAATTTACATAATAAAAAAAAAAAAAAGGAGGCATTACTTATTTTACATCAACAATTCCTAAAAGTTTCATAAAGTAATTATGTTTAGTTCTATTAAGACCCTTTGTTAACATGTCAGCTGGCATCTCTGCAGTAGATAAGTATTTAATGTTAACAACTTTGTTCATAATACATTCTCTACAAAAATGATACCTTACATCTATATGCTTTGTGCGCTTATGGAACACATTATTCACAGATAACTTATGAGCGCCCTGGTTATCATTATACATGTCTAATGTATAAACTTCATTTATAATTTCTTCAACTAAGTTTCGTAAATATATGGCCTCTTTACAAGCTTCGGTGATGGCCATATATTCTGCCTCTGTGCTAGAGAGGGCAACAGTATTTTGTTTTTTGGTTTCCCAAGAAACAACACTTCCTGACATAACAAAGCCAAAAGCCAGTATACGATCTGCGATCAAGTAAATTATTTGCCCAGCTTGAGTCTACAAAACAATGCAACCGAGAGTTACTATCTTTAGTATATTTTAAACCAATATTTTTTGTCTTCTTCAAGTATCTCAAAACTCTCTTGGCATATAACCAAATTTCATGATTATAACAGTTGTTAAATTGACTTAAGAAACTTACTGAGAAAGCTATGTCAGGTCTTGTTAACACTGCTAAGTACATCAAACTACCTAAAAGCTGTTGATATGGTAAATGTTCAGTATTACAATTTTGGTTTATTTTGATATTTAATTGGGTTTCTAAAGGAGTATCTGCCATTTTACATTCAGTCATGTTAAACCTTTTTAACAATTCATTTATATAGTTTTCCTGGCTTAAAGTTATAACTCCATTGTCTTTATCATTATTGACATTAATTCCTAGAAATTGTTTTACTCTACCCAAATTTTTTATCTTAAATTGTGAGGAAAGTACATCAAATAAATGCTGGGTTTCTACATGATCATTTGAAAATATAAGAAAATCATCGACATACAATGTCATAATCGTTTTATAATTACCTACATTCTTGCTATACAAACAGGGCTCTATGTTAGACCTATTATAACCCATTTTTATTAGACATTCATCTACTTTCTTATACCAGGCCCTTGATGATTGTTTTAACCCATAAATAGCTTTGTTAAGTTTTAAAACTTTATTATCACTCTGTGAACTAAAAAAACAATCTGGTTTCTGCATGTAGATTGTTTCATCAAGGTCCCCATTTAAGAAAGCTGTAGTTACATCAAGATGTAATATATCTAAACCAAGCTGTGTGGATAATGCAAACAATAACCGCAAAGTAGTATGTCTAACTACAGGTGAAAAAGTTTCTGAGTAGTCCAAACCTTTCTTTTGCATATATCCTTTGGCTACTAGCCTAGCACGAAAACGCACTTTGTTTTCACTATCATACTTTTTTTTTAATACCCACTTACACTTCACTATGGTACCATCAATTGGAGTGTCAGCCAACTCCCACGCACTATTTTCTTCAAAACTTTGTAGTTCTTCATTCATAGCTTGCACCCACTGTTCCTTTTCTGGTCCTTTCAATGCTTCTTCTAGTGATAATTTGCTTGCATCGTCAAGCACAACACCATTTTCTATGGTGCACATGTTGGAATAACCAAATCTCTGTGCTGTCTTTTTAATTCTGGTAGGTCTGATGTATTCTCCAATTTCTTCTTGAGCATCTTCATAGTCAGTAGGTATATATGTTGAGTCCATGTCCTTTTCTGTCAAAGTTGTAAGGTGGTTGTTAGGTAAGGTGTAAAGGGTGGTTGTCAAGTGTCAACCTACACAGGACGATCTGTGAATGTTAGGCTGAGCTCACAAGTTTTCAAATAAAATTTTTACGCCGTAACTCGGTTACGTAGTCTACAAAAGTAGTTAAAAAAACACCGTCATGAACCCACGAAACTCGGGGTTCCCGGAGCACGTATGAATGGAGTAAACGTGGCGCAGCGCCGAGATTTCATGCCGCAATATTCAATTTAGCTTCTGTGAAATTGTTAGTTCGACGGCCTGCAGATTATTAATATTTGGGACTTAATTACACTAAAGAGTAGGAACTACAATTGGCCAAGTAAGACAGTTGAAATAATCCACAGATAAAGAACAAAACCAATTATAAATCATAAAAAAACGAGTGAAAATAGAAATAATAAAACATAAAAAGTTCGAAGAATTAGCTTCTACAGTCTTAATTTGTTTTGATCGCAGCACATATCCTTATTTCTGATTATTTTCATCAGAACTCCGTAGTCTTTTTGAAGATACGTACGCTATATATATATATATGGTAAGTGATGATGTGGTCGAAGATGTTGTTCAGGCTAGCCTAGAATGACTGGCTCTCAAGGATGGCTGCCGGAACACACCGTTAGGTGCTTGGCGACAGATTTTCAACTTGAGGGTGGTAGCTAGCCAGGCGGGCATTCGCAAAATGCCCTACCACCATGCTATAACGACTGCCATCCTAAGACAACAACCGGGACCGACGGCTTAACGTGCCCTCGGAAGCACGGAAGCGCTCAGTAGTAACGTCACCAGCGGTCACCCATCCAAGTCATGACCGCGGCGGACGTTGCTTAACTATGTTGATCGATTCAGAACGGCTAAGCTAACTTCGCTACGAGCGCTTCAATATGTTAAATATTAATATAATATTATTTCAAGTCAATAGGGCATGATTTGTCCAATTATAAATTAGGAGAGTGACTCACAAACTAATTAGAATAAAGTTGTTTCAGTTCAACTTTATCTTGAAAAAGGAAATATAATTAGCACGAGCCCTTCTATTATTAACATTTATTAATATTATATACTTATCCCACTTAAGGTTGGCCGGATGAATATTCAACCTAGACTCCTTAAGAACATAAAGGACATGCATTAAAGGGATATTGTTGAACAAATTATATATTATTATTCCAATCGGGGCTAAGGTATTGTAAGTCCGAGCCATAAGCAGGGTTTACAGGGTCTTTTGCCTTCTCTAGCCGCACAAAGTACTCCATGATGACATATTGCAATAAGGTATATTATGCACCAAGGGGACATAGCAGTGTCTTATAAGAGCACGACACAGCGGTCCGCCGAATTTCTGATCGCATCCCTATGGCGCTAATAGTTGTTGAAGGCTAAGTCTTCGGCATGCTACCGTCTCCGCCGATTGCCAAGCTGTGGACAAACGCTTGCCTGCGTGTAGTAGGAGTGGTGATATGTACCCATCTTAAGCCGATTCTTTGTCAATAGATGCAGGAAGATTCTAATTCAGGCACAGACTTGACGTTTTATTATTTTTCCATGGAAATTGCCAAAGCTTTTGTGCACCTACTAGACTCAAATTATAACAGAATACACATAGTTACATTTACTTCGTTCAGTTATCAAAAAATAAGTTCGCAAACTACGAATACTTATATTTATTCGTAGTTCGCAAACAATTGGTTCGATCACTTGTCACTCAAATTTTTATGCTCTATTTCTAGAATTGTTAACAGGCTATACCGACATAGAATGGAGATCCGACACTAGCTTTCAAGGACAGCACTGGAACACCGTTTTCGTTCATTAAAGAAAGAAAGACACTAAAGATTTCGCATTATGGCGTGATACTTTCCTGGCCCTGGAATTGTCGTTGGTTGCGTCTACGCTACCGTTCAGCATACCGCAATAACAGTATTGTTCTCCAACACTTCACTGCATTTTTAACTTTTATTTTTGAATTCATGTCTAAATCTCGAAAAATCCTTTCAACCGAATATATTTAACGTAACCGTTTAAATACCGAAACCTCTATGTAAATACAGATATAATCTAGATAGATGTTCTCACGCACCGCCGCGGGCCCCAACCGTCTTCGCAGCATCAGTTCGTTTGCGGGGAAATTATTACATCAGTCAGCTTGCGAAGGGCCCCGGGGTCTCAAACGAATGGGGCCAACTGTCTGCAGCTCGTGGATGTAGTCAGGACTGAATAAAAAGGGGCTATGATGTTTACTGTATAAGCTATTTGAGATCGGCAATGGTTTTAAATTTTTATCTGACACATTGAAAGGTTTATAAAAGGTTCTACGAGGTACTTACTACATACGAACCTAACCATAATATGGCCGACATGAATAGATTTTCGTGAATTTCAAAAACGTATATTTTACTTCGCGAGTAACATGTTGGATATTATTACAAGTTGGAATTTTATTTGTTTGTATTTTATATTTTTATGTTTTTCGCTTACCTACGAGTATAATATGGGCTATAAGATAACCTAATTTAATTTTGTTACTTTAAAGTAACCCCAAATAACAAATCATTTTATTGAGTTGGCAACATGAGATACTAGAAACTAGCAATTGAATAAAATGGCCAGTGTGCAGTGATCTGGAACACAGCAAGGTTACAGCTTAATTAATGGTTAATACGGATATTTTCCTCGTTACGAATGATATTATCTAGTTATATACTGTTAATACAATACAATACAATACCAATATTTGTACGTTTATTTGCAGGAATGCGTCACGGGCCCTTTGTTGACATCGTAATAGATAGATAGATAATTCTTTATTGTACACACCATTAAATTACAATGTATTAAAAATATGAAGGCTTACAATCGAGTGTTATAAAGGGCGGCCTTATCACTAACAATGATCTCTTCCAGGAAACCTAAGAAAGGAGAGGAAATACAAGAATTATAAGACGGGGGTGCAACAAAATAATATAAAAAGTGAGGTTAAACCAACATTGATAACTTAAAATTTAAGCAAAAAAAATTTTTTTAATCAAAAACAGACAGATGACCTAGATACTTATAATATACATACCCTAAATACTAATATTATAATTTTATTTATTTATAGCCAACAGGCTAGCCCTTTACCACAATCACTCC
Source organism: Plagodis dolabraria (assembly GCA_963854805.1). NCBI lineage: Eukaryota > Metazoa > Arthropoda > Insecta > Lepidoptera > Geometridae > Plagodis > Plagodis dolabraria. Next base: position 17,692,149 of record OY978460.1, on the reverse strand, counting down.
GCACCAACTAACTATGCTAACAAAAAATTTAAGCAAAAATTTTTTTTTAAATCAAAACAGACAGATGACCTAGATACTTATAATATACATACCCTAAATACTAATATTACAATTTTATTTATTTATAGCCAACAGGCAAGCCCTTTACCACAATCACTCCGCACCATATGTACAAAGCTACAGGTAGTTATTATTGTACGGTGCGCGCCGCGTCAGAAGAGATCAGAGCTATGCGTGGCTATGCGATAGAAAGGGAGACGCATTGCAGGTGAATATAAATATCAGGTACTCCGTCCTTTGCGAGCTGAAGTACTCTTTATTACTTCGTGGCGTTATTTATTGGGATGACTTCGTGGAGTGATCTTATGGTTCTTTTTATTCTGTGCCACAATGTAACCTTATAAGTAGCCAAGATGATCTGGTCGAAGATTTTAATCGGGTATGGTAAATGTACATCCGATTGTAACTGTTACATGAGTTATTTATAGTTTGACATAAGATGCTGGCTGTAATTATTTATAATATCAAGATTAAGTCAAGTTTTGAGTCTGCCCCTGTCTATTCAATCCTGGCTACGTTAATTTTACGGCCAGTAAGAGTTTTACAGTAGACGGAGGGCAAACACTCTCCCCTACAATAGAGCAGATTTCGAATGAACTGCAAATGGTTCTGACAATAATTTTCATTTCTATTTTACAGAGAGACCATTCGCAAAGTACAATGGGATTCGATGGAAAGCTTCTTTAGGTACACAGTGGGTGATTCAAGTCTTTCAGTGGGGATTTACTAGTGCAGTTCTTATTAACTGTATCAGCCGGATTATCCACTGCTGAACATTACCTCCCCCATTAAAGAAGATTTGTCAGTATCCCTACGCTTGAGAACTCTTAGGGATGGCGGTTTAAGACTTTTTTGATATTTTTATAACTTCCTTAGAAGGCGCTGCTGCCCGAGATCTGCTATTTTTCCCTCTGTCGCCTCTTACCACGGGAAAAGATAAGAGGGTTATATTCTATCCCGGCACCCCAAGGGGGTATATTTGAGTTCATATTTACTATTCTTAAATTTTAGTCAAATTCATCGAAAGCGTCTGCATCAGTTGGTTTGATTATTTTTCAGAGAACGGTGCATCTATTTACACTACGTAGTATTTTTTAATACTAAAGCTATCCTTGCTGCAGCTATAAAATTGCCGTTGGTATTTCTAGTAAACTTTAAATTATTGTTGGAAATGCGTTGTTTTATTTCGGGTTAAAGGTAACAGCAGCTAATAAAAGTTGTAAAAGTAAGAATATATGATAACATGATAAAATAATAATATATGACAAAACTAACGTTACCTTTTGTTTAAAAAACTTGTTACTTCTAAGTGTATCCACTTTCCAGAAGCATCATGATCCCAAATATATCTTATTTTTTCTTAGAACCATTTTCTAAAGATCATAGAACAAATAAGGAAAGCAGATGAGATTTTTTCTCTATATGGAACCAACTCTGTAGATTTGAATCTATTGAGATCTATAGATCCCTTTGTTACATATATACAAGACAACTAAATTAATATCAGTAAAGTTCAATTAACATTAAAGTAGTAATGTAAAAATCATTAACACTTATTTATTATTTTAGTAAGTTTAAGTAGCAGTAAAACATTTTGCATGAGTTTGCCCGGGGAGGTTCTTCCACCATACCTCCTATCACCAACCAATGTTCGCATTACTGTGTTGCTAATGTTGCGATTTGAAAGGTATGGATGCCGGTGAAATTACAGGCACATGAAACTCTCAGGGTGATGGGCCCAGGGCAGTTAGTCACAACTGGCTAATATACTGCTCCTTGGCACCGGGTGAGCCTCGTGCTTGATCCACCTTGATAGCATAAAATAGTTAGCTATATTGATTTATATAATAATTATATTTTTTGAGAATCCCGTTCGATTCTAATTTAAAAAATCTATAAAATGTAAATTTCTACATTATTGTAATAAGATCTTAATGTGAGTTATTCCCCAGTCTGGTTTCACGCTTTTATCATAGTAATAATAGGTTTGGCTGATTTTCAAATGCGGGGCGTGTAATGTGTTAAATTAAACTAGCTAACTGACATTGCGAGATATTGCAGTGCAAGAAAAACAGCTTCTATAGTAAAGTACATTAGATTTACATGAAAAAGTAGTGAAACTACCGCTATAGGTAATACTTAATGTTAAGATTCTTTTAAATTATATAAAACGCTATATTATAACTTGTTTGCGGCATGCAGATTTCGAATGATAAACAATAGTTTACAGAATTTGCTTGGGAAAAAATATTATTCCATTTAGGTATCCGAATTTTGATATTCACGTTCAGCATGAGTAAATATTAGTACTTACCTGCTTTAAGAAAAATAATTATGTTTCAAAATACATTATTTTAACTAATTATTTCTGTCAGTGAAGGAAATCGGTACGGAATCGTGTGTACAAGTTTCTAGAAAATTCACGATAAATTTTCTCCTAATTACTAGACGATTAGGACAAATTTCTTCTTCGTATGTGGAATTCTGATAATAGCACTAACGTAAATGCTCCTATTACCGCCAGTTTTAGCTGTCTTAGGATTCACTTTAAAAAAATAGATATAAGCTGTTATGTTAGGAAAGATGTTATAATTTATAATTAATCTCAACGAAGTATTCTTTGCAATTCAGTAATTAAAATCAATATTCAATAACACATTAGTTACTAAATAATTATTTAATCCAAAAGAGTAGTTGATTCTATTACCGACCCATAGAATGCGGCAAGATTCTATTACCGATTTTTCTACTTCTTTTACCGACCGCTACGAAGTTGTCACTTTTTCTATACTATTAAATAAAATAAAAAATCGTTTTTATGGTATTTATTATATAATAAAAATAGTTATGAGATCAACATTATTGCAATATGAACATAATTGTTTATTGCAATGCTAAGAGCACTTATTTTTTGTTATTTTTAATTAATAAAAAATATAATCAGTCTCAGAAAACAGTCTTCGAATAATTAAAAGCTTACTTTTTAATTACCTACAAGCAAATTAGATATTATAAATCAGTAACAAAAATATTTTTATCTGTAATACAATCACAAAATACCTTTACTGTAATATTACCAAAAATATCGTCACAGCTGTGAGTCGGTAATAGAATCAAGTTTGAAGATTACAATATTCTATTAGCGACCAATTAAATTAATAATAAACAGATAAAATATTCGCTCTATGGAATACTGTTAAATTCGATCTCATTGCTATATTATTTCTGTTAATGTAAGTTAGTCTTTAATTCAGATAATAAAGGTTATTTACAGTATAATATCATTATAATAATAGGGATATTGTCTAACGTTGAATCGAGTTTTACACAAAAATTTTAAGAAATAGCTTTGTCGTTAATAGATCTAACGAAGTAAAATAATTTTAAGAATTGAACAAGAAAAAAATAAAAACAAATGAAGTAGTTTATAACAGATATTATTTTAAAATACTAAATGTTCTCAAAATTTAACAACGCCATGGGTCGTTATTAGAATCAAGTTTTGAAATTTGGATTCTATTACCGCCTTAAATTAAAACATAATTTTAAAACAAAAAAACCTATAAAAAGTATTATATTAAGAGTTAGTTAAGAAAACGAATATATACGTTACAGTTGTAATGTGATAGCAAGAAGACAAATCCATTTTTAGTGCGTTATTTTCCTTAAGTAATATTTAGGTGTACTTACGTGGCTACGCGACACTATGAAAAGTGCGTCCGCCTTGGGCGCGTCCCACTCACTGTCAAATTATTTATTTCACGGGCTATTTAAACACACAAACTTTACTCTTTTTGTTGTCCAACAAAAATACGTAACTAATTTTTAAGGTATGACTTTTCTGGACCCTATATTATGTCTAATATGAGTGATTTAAACATTAGATCGTTAATAGAGTACAAATTTTAGGGGGTCGTTAATAGGAGCTTTTACGTTACATTTTAAATTGTTACGAACAAAGACACAGTATTTTACAATGTTATTCAGTATATCTGTAACTGGTTTTGCTTCTAAAGACAAATTTCTGGCTCGTAAATATTCATACTTATAAAACAAAGCCTATCTTTAAGAGGACTTGCAAACGTTCAGCATTTAACAGTGTCAATTTATGAGAGTAATACCTAAATAACAAAGATTCTTCAATAGCACAGCTGAAAAATATGAAGTGAGAGAACAGACACGGTATAAAGAGCAGGTAAGCGATGAAAGAAGTTCCCCGGCATTGTTCCTTTCGGCTGCTACCTAGTGCTTCAAAGTAAGAATAAGGATTTCAATAACAGCCTTATTTGAAGGCAAATTGGACTATGACATACACTGTTTGTTGATTTTTATGATACCTACAATAAATATTACGCGAGTCCTAGCCGGTTACTAAATAATAATTACCTACAATAAATTGACAAAAACACATATACATAATTAAATTGTTACGAACAAAGACACAGTATTTTACAATGTCATTCAGTATATCTTGAACTGGTTTTGCTTTTAACTGGTTTTAGTAGGTATCCTAAAAATCAACAAACAGTGTTTGTGTTCATAAAGTATATATATATATATATATATATACCTACTACAAATATTGGTGGAAGGGCACTTTATGAATGCCGGCTGAAGTTTGACTTGGTCTCCTTGCATTCAATGACAGAGCCTTAAGTTGAATACATCGGATTTTTACGAACATTTTCATACTTATACTGAAATTTAGCTTTAGCTTGCTTTGTCTTTGAAACTAATATCTATGTTTCTGGTTTTCTAGTCTTCTCTTTAATTATGAATTTTCATATGTACCTAGTCAAGTCGGGGGCGAGCGGGAGGAGCTTTTAAAAATACAATTATTTTATTTAAGACGTTTAATGTCTTCAAAAGCTATTACAAGACTGCCTTAATTCTAAATTAAATCTAGTGTCTAGACATCAAACTATCGTGGGAGCGGATGAGCTTATCAGCAAAGTCTGCTGAGTCAGTTTATCAGTTGCTAGAAAATAGAACGCTGACATGTGTGATTCGTTGAGTCTAGCGACTTAACTCTTCCCTCCTTAAATTCGATGTTCTCTTCTATAGGGGAACTTCGAACACATGAAAATAACCTTGAGTGATATTTATATAATAAGAAACACAGAATTACAAAAATAAGAATGTAGACTCCAAGAGTCCAAACGCTTATGCTACGCACTTCAATAATTGCCCTTTCACTTTCACCGTTCTCACTATCACTATAACTTTTCTTTAGCGCCAATGCCAGGAGCTTCAAATCCGCTAGGTCGACGCCTTCCAGGTTTACAGGTGTAGAAGATGTAGTTTTCTCAGGTGAGTACAGCAAAGGTAAGTTTACGATGGGTAAGTTCGAGTATGTTACATTTTCAATATACGTTTGGTGCCTTTTCAGGGTAATGTTTCGAATTTTCACTTCGCAGAGATCGTCCAAAGTAAGTATGTAGGTGCCATGAACATTATAACGAAACATTTCGTTATTGCAGGTACTTGTAAGTAGCTCTTCATCTCTACTATAGAGTATCCATCTATTTGTCGTCAGGAACTGAACTCGAACCGTTTCAATGGTTATAGGAATTTGAGTGCATGACGTCACGTTCTCAGCATACGTCATCAAATCGGTTACACAGGGGTCGTTAATGAACTGAGACATTTCATCATCAGTGCAGAGGAAGCTGGCCTCGTCGATTTCTTCACATGGGCGACTGAGCAATCTGATCTTCAACCCTTTCGCTATTAGGTAAGGATACTTGGGCAATATGACAACAGTGGAGTCGAGGGATAGCACAGGTAAGGGTGTTAATTTATAATAGATATAAGTATCTTTTTCAATAACAGGTATTTCCAAAAGGTAAGTTATTTGGTTTTCTTTCAAATAAGCTTTCAATGTAATGGTCTGTTCTATCTTAACTAAGTTTTCTAAGCTAGGTGTAAAAACTAATTCTTCTAATTTATTAATACGTACAAGTAGAGGCAAAAGCTTATCTGACTCTATTATGGATTGGTGTAGAACTCCTAATCTACTGAATGATAAACTGGTTTCTATCTCATCTAATTGTGCGTAGATCACTTGAAAATTGTGGATTAACAGATTATATGTGCTTATAAACTGAATGCTTAAATGCTCTAACTCTTCGAGATTTTTCGATATTATCCCTACTTTATTATTAAGTTGAACCAGATTATTATTTAATACAAATGTAGAATTCGTCAAAAGTTGAACCATTTCAGTGATCACTGTTAGCTTTTCATTATTGTAGTTATCTCTGATTTTAATATTATTAATTAATCTGTCGTATTTAATGGCATCGTCATTATCAAGATTTCCAGTAATCATTTTTATAAGTGACCCTAGTGGGTTAATAAGGCCTCTTTTAATTCGAACCGTTGGAATTATTTGGTTAAACTTAGTTATAGTTATGTTTTTAAAGTACTCTACTTGACTTCTTACATCTATCAAATTATCGGCGAATTTCTTATAAAAATTAACCTTAACTAACTTATCTAAATCGGAGAGTCGTTGAACGTTAAACGTCAAATCTTCCTTTAAAGGGTTAATATCCAACACTCTTGCAATTTTCCATTTGTCTCTACTGATTACGGCAATTCCATTTTTCACGGGCAGGATTCCCGGGTTTTTATCAAGCACCTGAAGTTGAAGTGCCTGCAGTTGGGTCACCATGGCTACTGCCAGAGCGATGTGCCTGTGGAGGGCGTTTAACATTCTTTAGTGGAAACTTAGTGTTACGATTCTTTACTTGGATAGGAACTATGTTTCTAACAATTTCATCAGAAACTAAAGCCTTTTGATAGCGTGGTTTGTCTTTACTGCTTCTTTTATTTACTTCTTTTGCAAAAACTGTGTCGCCTATATTTACTTTAAATTCTGTTTCTCCACCTCTTTTCTCTATTATTTTCTCTTACTGTTTAATGGCTTGTTCTGATAAATATTTATATAGATATTTAGTTCTGTTCGCATGTTCTTTAATTAATTGTTGCATGTATTGATTCTCAAAGTCCAAATTAAATACATTTTTAGAATCGGTATGTCCTAGCAAAACTTCAAAGGGAGTAAAACCAGTAGATGAGTGTATGGAGTGGTTATAAGCCATTATAGCATAACTCATTACAGTTGCGGCATCGCTGTACTTGTGTTCGTATTTGGCCAGTCGATAAATTTCTATAATAGTGGAATGGAATCTTTCTATAAGACCCATAGAGTTGGGGTTGTTAGGGGTTGCAATATGTAGGTCTACTTTATACAGGGTTAGAAGTTCTTTTAAGAGAGCATTATTAAATTCTGAACCCGAGTCCGAACTAATTTTGAGGGGTACGCCATAAAATGAGAAGTATTTAATGAGGGCTCTGACTACCTCAGGGGTTGATCTGTTAGGTATTTCCAATGCTTGTCCCAGTTTACTGAAAGCATCTATTACTGTTAAATAATAGCGCCCTTCAATAGAAAATAGGTCCATAAAAACTTCTTCTAAAGGTTTTGATTGAGTATGCGTCATTTGAAGTGTAGGTTTTAAGGGTTTTCTATCGTATTTCATGCGTTTGCACGTTTCGCATGAATTTATAAAGCTAGAAATAGTTTGTTCCATTTTATGCCAAAAGTAAGTGCGCTTGATGTGTGTAAGAGTTTCTTTAATACCGCGGTGGCATGTTTTACCAGTATGATATTTACTAACGATTTCCTTTTGTTCCGATTCATCTTCAATAAATATTACTCTTTTAGTGCATTCGAAGAATTGTACTGATTCCTTTTTAAACAAGTATATAACCATTTGTGCAAACTGTCGCTTATGTTCTTCTTCTTCGAAGTAAATGAAATATTTTGTATTATTTTTAATGTATTCTTTCAGGAATTGTTTTACGAGATCGATTCTGTTTAAAGGTAAGTGCACTTCTAGAATTCTTTGTTTAGGCCGGGATAGATTTTTAACCGATAGTTTATCTATAGACCAGGAATGAACAAGTATTTGATTTGGTTTGGTATCGACAGCTTCCTGCAAAATTGGAATACCTTTTGATTCAGTCTCCTGCCCTGAATGAGCAGTTTCTGTGCTGGAAGAGTTTCTAGAAGCTGTTAAAGTCGAACTACCAGATGAGCACGGTATTGAATACGGGGATCGACATTTAATTGAACCTTCTGAATCTGATACCGTTATTGTCTTTTCGTCATCTGAGTCAAAACATTCTATTTCATCCTTTCGACCTAGAGTTTTCTTTTGTACTTTACCTAGTTCTTCTATTTCTTTCGTTAATTGACTAATTTCTCTGTTTCTTATTTCATCTTTATCAATGTTAACTTGTGTGGACATATTATCTTTGTTTCCTAATGCATTTGTTCGAATACGTGACAGCGCATCTGCATTGCAGTTAAGTTTGCCACTTTTATGGATTATTTCAAAGTCGTATTCGGCTAATCGTAGTCTCCATCGAGTTAATCTACTATTTGTTTCTTTTAGGGAGTTTAACCAGGCTAAGGGTTTATGGTCAGTTACTATTGTGAATTTCTTACCGTAGAGATATGGGCGAAAGTGTTTCACTGCCCATACTATGGCAAGTAATTCCTTTTCAGTGACACTGTAGCGCGTTTCAGCGTCGTTTAATGTTCTGCTGGCATATGCAACGGGCTTATCGTTGCCAACAGAGCCTTGTGAAAGGACTGCTCCTAGAGCAAATTCTGAAGCGTCCGTTGTAAGTATGTATGGCTTTTCTGGGTCTGGATATTGTAAAATCGGTGCATTTACAAGTAACTCTTTACATTTTTGAAAGGCTGCTATGTACTTTTCGTCATCAACAGGCATTGAACGTTTTTGTCTCAATCTAGCTGTCATCGGTTGAGTAATTTTCGCAAAGTCCTTCACGAATTTTCGGTAATAATCGATTAGGCCCAAAAAGCTTTTAATCTCTGTGGTAGTACGGGGTATAGGGTAATCTAAGATTGCTTTAATTTTATCGTTGTTGGGTTTTAAACCGTCGCTTGTAATTGTGTGTCCAAGGTATAAAACCTCTTTTCTGAGAAATTCCGATTTGTCTAACTGTACTTTTAAATTAGTTTTTCTGAGTCTGTCAAAAACGGTACGTAACTTAGCTATGTGTTCTTGTAGGCTAGATGAGTAGATGATTATGTCATCTAAGTACACTAGGCAGTGTATTCCTTGTAAGCCACGTAACACATTATCAATAGTTCTCTGAAAAGTTGCTGGTGCGGTTTTTAAGCCAAAAGGCATACGAGAAAATTCAAAATGTCCCGAATTTGAACTAAATGCAGTTTTTTGTCTATCCTCTTCTGCTACTTCTATCTGATGGTAGCCGCTAGCAAGGTCAAGGGTGGTAAAGTAAGTACTGCGTCCCAATTTATCAAATAGTTCAGTTATGTTTGGTAGTGGGTATTTGTCGTCGATTGTAATTTCGTTTAGTTTTCGGTAGTCAATTACAAGTCGGTATTTCTTTTCATTAGTCGCGTCTAATTTCTTGGGTACAAGGTGCACGGGTGCACTCCAAGGAGAGTGTGATGGTTGTACTATTTTGTCATCTAACATTTTATTTACCTGCCTATTAATTTCGTCGTTAATTACTTGAGGCTGACGGTAAGGTCGGACGAAAATCGGGTCTTCATTACGTGTCCGGATGTGGTGTTTGACGTCGTTGGTAAAAGTCAATGGTAACTTTTCGGTATAAAAAATGTCTTTATATTGTAGGCAAAGTTTTTGGATAGAGTCCTTTTCTTCGGGGTTCATGTGGTCTAAACGTAATTTACTTATGTTTTCAGTTAAGATTTGGTCAATTTTTAAAGTCATTTCTTCCTCTCGAGTATTTTGTATAATTGTTGTCGCATAACCATTTTTACATTTTACTATAGCAGTAGGCATTCGGACGCCATCACAGAATAGTTTGTAGTTAAGAATCGCTTCACCGTCTTTTAAATTAATCGGTAACCTTACTCGTTCGGTACGTGGGGCAAGTTTAATTACGTTATTGGGATTGTATATTATGGGTATAGCTGTAGTTTGAGTGTAGAGAATTTCATTTTTCATATCTATTTTTGCATGCAGTTGCTTAAGAAGGTCGCTACCTATAAGTCCGTCGTAACAGCCATCTACGTCAAAAATATAGAATTTATGCGTCTCAGGGGTATTAAGAGTTGGAAATAAGGGTATGACAATTACTTCATTATGTCGGCTTGAAGCATGTGTGCTTCTAACCTCAAATGGTTCGTGTTGTTTAAAATCTGCAAATAATTCATTTGCTTTTTTAGGGCTAATGAAAGACCTTGAACTTCCGGTATCTATCATTAGTTTAGCATTTATTTCCGGTATCACTATGTATGGCAAGCTTAGTGTATTACAATTAAGTTGTATTATTTCAGGGGTTGGTTGGAGGCATTGATCTGAAAATTTTCATCATTTTGCAAAGCTGAGTCTTGATCTTCTTGTTCGTTAGTAGTCTCATAAGTTTCTACGTTATATGTAGAGTCAATATCGTTATATTCATAGTAACATTCATTTTCGGGAAGCTCATACATGTCGTCAGTTTCAGATTCGTTAAGATTATATAATGCGTTCATTTTAAACCCTTGTGGTTTTGTTGGGAGTGCTGTACGCATGCTAACGTCAGTGGATAGCTGAGGTGCTAACCTCTGTACGGGACGGTAACCAAATTGTTGCTGTCCTTGATTTAATTGGGGTCGGTAGCCAAATTGCTGCTGACCTTGGTTGAACTGAGGACGATAGCCAAATTGTTGTTGAGTTTGATTGAATGGAGGTTTATAACCGAATTGCTGTTGACCTTGATTGAGTTGAGGTCGGTAACCAAACTGCTGTGGAGTTTGATTAAATGATGGTTTGTAACCGAATTGCTGTTGGCCTTGGTTGTGTTGAGGCCGGTAACCTAACTGTTGGTTGGGTGTTATACCAAATTTAAATTTCGGCTGCATTTGCTGTACGTTTGATGTACTTGGACCACTTTGGGGAATGCCAAACTTAAAGTTGTTTTGAGGCTGCGGGTTTGAAGTAAAGAAAGGCTTCATTCCAAACTTTTCTATGAAAGGATTATGATTCATAGTTTGAGGCTTTGGCTGCATTAAATTCTGAGATCGTAACATTTTATTTTTTGAATTATATTGAAACATAAAGTTTACCTCTTCGAGAACAATACTTAATGCATTTTCTAATGTTGTAGAGCCTTTGAGGCGCACTATGCGAAGTAATTCTTCGGGTAAGTTGTACAAAAATACGTTTTTGGCCATGTTGTTGTATATGATGATTTTACTTTGACGTAAGTTGACGTCATTAATTAAATTGACTTTGGCGAATAACGTACTTTTGACGTGCTGAATCCTGTTACAGAAATCAAGATATGATTTGCCATTATTTATTTTTAATGTTTCTAGTTCTATTGCTATGCATTCCTCTGAACGGGGATCACCAAAATGTTGCTCAAAAGCTACTTTTAATTCAGCCCAGGTATCTAAGTCTTGTCGTTCGCTAACAAGAGCGGCTGCTCTACCTATTAATCGTGATGTTATGATGTTGAAGATGTAGAGGTCCTGATGTGGATTATTTTCTATTCTACAACAGCTTATTAAGTATTCGCATTTCCTTACGAATAAACTCAATAATTTTTCGTCCCCGTCGAACTTCGGGACGACATTCGTAAATTCACGTGGAATGTGAACTATGTCCATCTTACTATAACTATTTATAAACTGTTATATATTTAAAGTTGAAATATATAAAATCACAATTTTTTTTTTATATCTTTCTAACTTATTATACACTTTAAGTTGAAGTATATAAAGTAACTATTTTTTTTTTACACAAAGTATGTGCGCTATGCACTAATTAAGTTATGTATTTTTATTTAACTATATTTCTTGTATTCACTTAAACCTATTTAAAAGAAACCACAAAACACCTTTCAATTGTTGGAAATAGCGTTCGGATAATCTATATACTTATAAATAAAATATGGAATAGGATTGGACTACGACTGGAAATAGCGATTAAGGTCTACTCACAGAATGCCCATGTCCCTCGTTGTTGGAGCCTTGTCTTCCTCCGGATCGTGTTGGCACTCACTCACTCGATATTACAGTTCTTGACTTATTTATTTGGTTCGTGGATTTCCATAAAACGCGTGAAAACGTAAGTCGCGGGCACTGAAGTTAAGTTTTCGCGACGCGGAAATACTACCGGCTGCGCCAGTCAAGTCGGGGGCGAGCGGGAGGAGCTTTTAAAAATACAATTATTTTATTTAAGACGTTTAATGTCTTCAAAAGCTATTACAAGACTGCCTTAATTCTAAATTAAATCTAGTGTCTAGACATCAAACTATCGTGGGAGCGGATGAGCTTATCAGCAAAGTCTGCTGAGTCAGTTTATCAGTTGCTAGAAAATAGAACGCTGACATGTGTGATTCGTTGAGTCTAGCGACTTAACTACCTACTCTAAAAACCTTTTGTTTGGGAATTCTTATTTACACATTTATAGATAAAATAAATAGTTAAAAGGTAAGTAAAACTAGCAAAGCCAAAACCATTCAATATAAGGCGCAATGACATGCGTGCAAAATTTCTCCGAGTTTGAACACTTATCTCGTATTTATAATATGATGAACTATTTTTGCATTGAAAGAGCTACGAAAACCCTTCACTTAAATGCCAGAACAGATCTGAATATTTAAGACATATGCTTACAACCCGTCGAATGACACAAGTCATGTTTTTAAATGAATGTTCTTGTTTCTTCTTGTACTCAAAATGAACAATACAGATTTATTGTAATAGATACAACATTCTGAATAGAACATAATTTTTGAGAAAAGGTGTTTGACCTTTGAAATCAAATATACCTAGAAAACATTGGTATGAAGGTATATGTCAACACCTCGATGCCTTTGTCACCCACGGTTTAAGTTTTTTAAAGGCTTCATTATGGAATTGTGACTTTCATAATAATCTAGCCCCTAAATTCGTAGACGACAACTTGAAATGAGCAAACATATGTTTTTTCTCTTATTATAGTGCCATTAATGACAATGATATGTGATACCAACAAATCAATAACAAATCTCAATATTTCAATATGTATATAATAGTTGGTATGATAGAGGCCCAAAACAATAATTAATTTTTGTTAAATAGGTAGGTATAGGTCAACTGGTTTTTAGTTTGATATGGCTGAATTTGAACTGCGAAACCATTTTTATTTATATATGGACACTTCATAAGTTTTTTTGAATATTCGGTAAGCATTTCACCAGATTTATCAGTCAGCTTCTGAATTAATTCTTTGTAATCAACCTGCACGTTACAATTTACTTATAAGTGAAGCAGCGTTCTAACTTGAGTTAGAATCTAAGTAAGGTATACCAGTATCCCACCTCGCCGAAGTTTTGATTGCATTTCATACCAGGATTGCCATAGCTATATCGTTCATTGAATTATTCAAGCCAGGGAGGACTTTACCTGTAGCTTAATTTAAAATTGTTCAGTTTAACTAAGTTTAAACTGAGTTGATGTGAGTATGATGAATGCTTAGATATGTATGAGATAGCGTCGGAGCCGGCGCGGCGGGTAAATTAGATTGACTGACGGTGAATGCCAATAATTCACCTTTATACTTAAAGCTAACACAGTTTAATCATAATAAATCATGTGGCTTTTACTTCTTTTGGTGATTATTACGGGATAAATCACGTGAATATGTCAAAAAGATCCAACTATAGTTTCACGCACATTCTCTAGTATTTTTAAGAACTCGCCGGGATACCGCGTAACATCTTGCTTTCTTCAACATTTACTAACTTTATCATAAAAAAGTAGCACAATATTGCACTTTTTTGATATAGTAACGCTTGTAGATTTTTTTAAAGATGGCCATTATGGTTCCTGGTTAAGCAAGGTGTGAAGCGTGACGCGACCGCGGCGGACGTACCACACTGAATATAAGCACTGTTTCAGTCGCATCTGTTGTAAAAGTAAGTAAAAGGCGTCTAAGGTAAATGTGTTAAATGCGCTGCATGCCACTACTCACGTCGATGTAAATACAGTTTTATTGCTTATTAGGCACACATTACGGTAATTTTCTATTGATCATGTATCTCACGTAAGTGCATTACAAAATTCTCGAAGAGCACTAAATGTGAGTGAGATAAGAACAAATAAAATACTATTTAATTGCACTAAAAATAGCAACAGAACTTAATCGTGTAATATTGGCAGCTGTGTTCAAATCACTTTAAATATTACAGAATGTTTCAAAGCAGGCAAAAGCGGAAGAAATGTGATGGAAGAGTTTCTCTAGTAGGCCATCAACGTCTGCAACGTTAACATCACAAAAGTGAAGGAAACAGTGACTAAAAATCCTCATTCAAGTTTATGAGAGATAGCCACTGAATTTTCTGTGTCTTACGAGTCGATCTAGACCATTTTAAATAATCACTTGGGTATGAAGCAAGTTGCCGCTCGGCTGGCCCCAAAAGACCTGAATTTTCTAACAAAACTCAACGCACAAGATTCGTTGAGGACGTGCTAGAATGAGTCAATTTCGACCCAACATTCATGAAACTAGAGCACTGTTGCTGGAGACGAGACGTAGGTTTACGAGTTTGACATGTAAACTAGTCAACAAGCTTCGGAGTGGACTTACTTCCGACTAAACTGACACCCAAAAAACCACTCCAAATTCCATCAAAAGTCAAAGCCATGTTGACTGTTTTCTTTGACTGTTGCGGTGTTGTGCACTCGGAATTCTTGCCGTGAGGCCAAATAATAAATAATGAATATTATTTGAGCGTTATGCGGCGACTAAGAGAGTTAATTCGACGAAAAAGGCTAAATTTGTGAGGAAAAAATCTTGCACGATACACCTTCGCAGAAGGTCATTGTGAACGATTTTTTTTCTCTCAAATCTCAACAAATATAATGGTATGAATAACCACCATATTCACCAGACATGGCTCCAGCCGATTTCTTTCTTTTTCCTAAACTCAAATTACCACTTTGTAGCACCCGTTTTCATTAGGTAGAAGACATAAAAGAAAATTCGTTACGATAACTGAACTCAATTCCGGAAAAAGCATTTATAAAATGTTTTGATGATTGGATTACTTTGGACGTATTAACTGTATCGATTCTGAAGGAGCATACTTTGTGGGTGATAAAATAAATTTGGATGAATAACTAACTTTTTGTGTATTATTAATCTTTACCTGTTACTTTTTTGGCAGAGTAGTGTAACTAAATATGATTACAAGCAATACCGCGTGCTAAGTGAATATCTCATTTACGGTATTGTGGATCCGTTGCCTAAAACCGGGGGATGTTGGGTCGATTCACACTCGAAGTAAAAAATTGTGTTCGCTGAATTTTTTTCAATCAGATAAAGAATATTTAAATTGAAATGTACCGGAATGATAAATTTTTCATCTTTCAATTTAAGTTTGCATGTTTTGTGTAAAAAATTGGTAAGAAGAAAAAATATTCAAATCAAACCGTAACTTGCGCAGTGTAGTATGAAGGAACTGAGTAGTATTTCCAAGCATTTCCATTAAATCACCAAAGAGAGACACTGAGGATATGGCAGCTCCAAATGAGGTATGTGAAACTGGAGCACACACTTGATAGACGGCACAATATGCATAATTAAGCAGGTGCTCACTTTGTTCAGCGCCGAACATGTTTACAGAGCCATCTCATTATGAGCTAACGTATTCCGTCGGCAACGGCCTTGATGTACGGGAACATTAATTCCCAGCACATTTTAATGACAGCCTCCCGAGCCTACGGTCCTCAAGGGACGATACAAATTTATACGCTTCATTGCCTATTCAAAAAGGCCCTTTGGCAACAAAATAAATTGTAGAATAAATCTAGTCTGAAGAGAAACAAATGATCGACATTGCACGTAACGTGTCCGTCAATCGATATAGTCGCAGCATCCCCGCACGCTTAGAGTTCCCCCAGGCTGGAAATTCGGGACATTTGTCAAATAAAATCGTTCACCGTATAATTACCGTGATACAATCGCAATATGTTTGATGGTCGTATTCCACAAAAGATCATCCATTTCGTTACTCATACGAATTATATGATTTGGGTACAATTCGTATGAGTGACGAGATAGGTAAATAAATCTGGGGAATATTTTAGCTACTATGTTATGCGGGATTACAGAGGCGGAGAGGGCACAAGCCGAGTCGTTATATTCAAGGTGTTAAAAATTGTGCAAATATTTAGCTAATCGCACAGATGCGATTAGCTAAATATTTACAATTTTAGTTTGGAAATAATATTACTGCACTGAGAAAAATTTCATGTTTTGACATACGTAATTTTAGCCTCAACATACGTATTTCTTGTTTAAAACGTGACTAGCGTACATAAAGATGAGACAACATGACGTATAATGGCCTTGCTGTAAAGAGCATTGTACATTACAATAATGTACGAAAATCATTCGTTCATTCATTCATTCAATGATGTACTGTCATGCAAATAATTATGTAACATCTTGACAAAGTAAGGATGTTACTTACGTAGATCCTGGTGCAGCCTACTTACGATAAGTATGTTTCCTACGTTTATTATGTTTACTATAAGGAGGTAGTCTACGTCAAACTTGCTACAGCCTATTAATGGTAAAGGTGATTCTGACGTTTAACATGCGTCAGCTTACGTACTGTAAGGAGGTTGCCTACATCAGCTTTGGTACAGCCTATTTATGGTAAAGATGTTCCCTACGTTTACCATGTATTGAACTACGTACAGTAAGGTGGTGGCCTACGTCAATATTGTTGCAGCCTACTTATGGCAAAGATGTTCCCTGCGTTAGTCATGTATCGGCCTATGTACAGTAAGGAGGTACCGTAAGTCAAATTTGATGCAGCCTACTTATAGTAAAGATGATCCCTACGTATCTCATGTATCAGCCTACTTACAGGAAGGAGGTTACGTACACCAATCTTGATGCAGGCTACTTATGGTAAGTATTTTCCATACGTTTGTCATGTAGTGGCCTACATACAGTAAGGAGATTGCGTACGTTAATCTTGATGCAGCCTACTTATAGTAAGGATGTTCCTTATATTTATAATGCATCGTCCTACGTACAGTAAAGAGGTTGCGTACGTCAATCGTGGTGCAGCCTATTTACTGTAGGGATGATCCTCATATGTATCATGCATCGGCTGTATTATAGTAAGGAGGTTGCCTACGTCAATTTTGGTACAACCTACTAATAGTAAGGATTTTTTATATATTTATCATGCATTCGCCTATGTAGAGTATGGATATTACATATGTACATAAACCTGGACCATTATTACGCTTAAGATGTTATTAAGAGCACCATTTGTAGTATACAAAGGTAAACCTCTTTACTATATGAAGGTTGCTCCTGGTTTATTTATGCGCATTGGATTACAATTTGTGCACCCTACTCTACATAGATTGATGCATTCTATACGAAGAAAAGATCCAAACCATTAGTAAACTGCACTAAGGTTTACGTATACAACCTAGCTGTACAGAGGCTGATGCACGATTTAAGTAATTATTCTATATGCAGGCTGCACCTGTAATAAGACAGTAAATAAGCATATTAAATAAATAAATACATAAGGTTAATAAAAATTTATTATCATCAATTTGTGATCTATTTATTGAAAACAATATACAAAATTGTTCTGAAATAAAAATAAATATTTAGGTCCATTATCAATTATCAATTTAAGTTGAAAGACAGGTGAGCGTAGCCAGCCTAAGGTGGTACATGACATTTATTAAGGACGTGGTGGAAAACTGTCAAACATCAGATATCAGGCTTAAAAGACATGCGTACAACATTTCACGGAGTTTGAAAAATTTATCTTCAACATGGTCTCCATATACATTTTATTTTTCTATGCGGAATCAACAATGTATGCGAGGATCAAAGCAGTGCGGCGCACAGTTACAGTTTCAGATTCACCATCTGGAATAAATAAATATTTTACGAAATTTGTTAAATAAAAATGACACTCCCTAAAAAGTATTACCAAGAAGTTAGGAAACAATAGCTTATTAATGTCAGACTACACTCGCTATACCACAATAGTTAATTGTGCTGCACTTGTAGCGTTACGTTTCCAGCTTATTTGTAGTCGTCGGGTATGTTCTAAGGGTATTTAAAGTACTTACCACTAGCACTAGTCCCTGGAGTTATAAGAAAAGCCCCTCATTATTTTTTGGATATATATGGTTGAGATCTTGTAAAATCTGCAATCAATAACAGATCATTCGAATAATTCCACTTTGAAAGTAATATGAAACATAAATATGAATTATGAAAGTAAAATATCATGTAGGTTTGAAAATTTAACATACCAAAATATACCTTGGGGTTATCGGAGAGTTGGATTGTCATAGGTAGTCGGATGTGTTCTTTATTCTCATAATATTTCCTTAACACCAGTATCAGCAGTCTTTCTCGAGGATTTTTGTACTCAGTGTCAGGTATCAATATTATTTTTAGCCAACTCAATTTGTCTTCTAATAAAGTAGCATCTGTAACAATTGTGTAGACTTCATTTACATAAATATATTTGTTTTCAACCGGCCTTGGGATGCCCGGATAAAATTGCACCATCCATATCTTTCTGTGGGAGTTGCAAGTGGCGACAAAAGGGAAAATATCACAACTTAGACAGCTGCCTTTTCCGAAGAACTGTCATCTTACAAACGAGCTCCCAAAGTTGCTTGCCAAGTATGGACATTATGGCAAATGAAATGAAATAAAATTATTGCAATTATAGCCCCCTTTCTTAATAGAGGGAGGCATTTGTTCAACGTTTGACTAAATCATTTATAACTAAGACTTTAAAAAAACAACAAAGTCGCTTACCTGTGAATGTTGCCGTTTAGCATTTGAATTCACTGGTTGCCGGATAGCCAGGCTGTGTCTTTGGCCTTTCTTTATACACACAGACCCACTTTGGGGCGACTGAACCCCTTTCTTCGTTTATTCAAATTTGATTGGTGATAAATTGATTTTGGAAACTTTGTAATAAAAGATTTTTTATAAATAATCACTGTTGAAAACATTTACATGCGCGCGGGACGCGATTGCCACGGTCTCGCAGAAAACTAATATTATAGCTGTTGCATTACGCTCCAGCCAGTATTGCCAGCGTGTAAATCAAAATCAGCCGAGTATTCACATAAAAATATTTTAATATTAATAAAATTAGATATTAACTTTGATATCATTGATGCATTGTTTAGACTTTTCAAAAACTATTATAATAACAATTGCTCCCCGCGGTTTTATCCATGTAGACAAAACAATCCATGTTTAGTAGTATTAGATTAAATATTTATAAAAAAAAACTGAACACTTGCTTACAGCCTCAAAAGCTCTGTTTTACAATTAGTATGGTTAGATTAGGAAATACCAAAATCATCAGGTGAGAATGTGGCTAAATGCTGTTATAAATAAAAAAAATTGTAATTTTTCCTGTTCAAGAACAGTAACATTAGTAATGCTAAGTTTTAATAAAACACTTAAAAATATAAAAATATATCCAATGACGATTCCGCCTAATTTTCTTGCTAAGCCGACGTAACGTCACAAATATTTTCAAAATATTTGATATTATTATATTTCCGCAAGGTAACGCCTGAATCGATTCATTAGAAATACTAAGGTTTGTAAGTAAGGACGAGAATGTATATTTGTATATATATATATACGCTGAAATTGCTGGACCACTTTGGATGAAACTGAAATATAAATAGAAATATAGATAGTTTAGGTCTTAGATAAACACAACGCAAACTTCTTACTATCATAATCATCATGACCATCATCACTTTTCATTATTGCCTACGTGAATGATACTGCGGGATGCAGTAGGTATATACCAAATATATTTTTAAAAATAACAGAAAAAAAACCTTATATCAATTTTTTATTCTATATAGTCAATAGTATACTATAAATCATCTCATCAATGTATTACTTTTTATTATTTCTGTCCTTATTGAACTATTATGATTAAAACACCACGTAACGATACCGATACAAGCAACGTTATATATATGTTGTATTTGATGTAAAAAATGAGGAACAAACTAAAAGTACAAATGCACATAATAGACATAACTAAAGAAGTACCAAATCGAAATATGGGGTTTCAGTGCAGAGTAACTAGTTTTTATTTATTTGCACGCGTATAACAATTGATTTGTTTGTATTTTATACGAACATGAGTACGAGCGCAAAATTGATTGTAAATGAAGAAATATTGAAATAAGCAATGGTCGAAAATCAGCGTTTATGAAACACTGCTTTCGTATTTTTTTATTCGGCATCTGGCAACACTAATCTTCTGTCGTAAAACAATCTTTAAAATGTCGAGGGAACAGTATATTATTGCGCCCGCAACATTTAAATAATGTACAAATGCAGTATGTCTAAAAACGTATAATGATGTTCCCTACGTTCATCACGCATAGGCCTACGCGCAGTAAGTAGGTTACTTAAATGAATTTTACGTAAATTTATTGCGCATAAATTCACGTACGGTAAATAGTTTTTCTACGTCAACCTTGAAGCTGCTCACTTGTGGTAAAGATCTTTCTTACCAAATCATGCATCAGCCTACGTACTGGAAGGAGCTTGCATAATTCGCTTACTTATATCGTGCATCGGCCTACGTACAGTAAGGAGTCTTAGCGCAGTCTACTTAAATGTAACTAATAATGTTTTCTACGTACCTACATCATGCATCAAGCTACGTACATATAGGAGATTATCTACTTATACCTTGTTGTTGCCTACTCACAGTAGGAGTCTGTTTCCAAAATACTTACAATAAATAGACGATCTACTTATAGTCACGACGAAAAACTACTTGAAACATTATTTTTTTTAGTCAAGACGTTTGTGTCATCCTGTTAATGTTGGAGTACATTTATAAAGATGCGACAGCATAATGTAATGTTCTATCTGTGACGTCATATCCATGGACTACTTCCTAGCATGTATCTGCCTATATCAGTTACGTATGTTGAGTCTTGTTGACGGACCCGACAGACGTGTACGTATTTAACGGCAATATCAGTACACAACATGTTGTAACTTAGTGACGTGTTGATACGCTTCAACATTATTTTGTATTATCCAACATTTTTACGGCTGTAGAATACGTATTTTAGATAAAACTACACATACATTGTGAAAAGACTTCGCTACATTTCATTTTTTTCTCAGTGTGAGCAGCCGCAGACAGTCTCTCCGGTTCATAATTGCCCCATAACTCGCAGACATCTCGGCAATGTTGTTAGCTATGTGTGAATTATTACGGCATATTGGTACCAACGGGACGCAATAGCTTGCTTATTGAATCTCTATTCTAGTCCACACAACCTATATACCTGCTCACCGCATGAGTAATTTCTACCTTAAAAGAAGTTATTATTTTAGTGTGTATTTATTTCCCATCCACCTGCAGTTAGCTATATGGAAAGTACAGACAACGGTAACATTTAACAATTATTGACCTGTTTAGTTGCTTTGACAATAAGCATCACACAAGGTTTTTGGAGGCTGATAAGCTGAGTGAACATAATTAGTTGATTTTATTAAAAAACACGACTCTTTACCATCTTCCTAGATATTGCAGCCAACCCCCTGCCAGACGATAAACCTTGCTTGGGATTTCTATACAAAATAAAAAGTTGTAGTGAGTAAAATGTGCACATGCTACCAAGTTTCGACCTATCTTTACCATTACCATGAGAGTTCAGAGTTGTCCTGAAGCAAATACGACAAAGAAAGAAGATGTGAGTAAATGTGACGACGTTGAAAATATTTCGGGTGAGCGAGATTCTATATGTATTCCGTCCGCGTCAAGCAAGAACTCTGCAAATTGATCTCAACGATTGATTTTGATCTGCAAACACAATTAAAGAGAATTCTTCTCTTAGTTAAAATTATCTTAATTAGAATTCTTTGCGCCGCCGCGTCTTCTGGGAGTATTGTTTGCGGATACATTAATAGGTAGATATTGACGAATCCTCACCGACCGACCTATATACACATACGTAGGTATCTAACAACTCTAGTAAGTATATACATCGTTAAAAAGGGAATTTAAATTAATATTTGGTTTATGAGAAATCTGAAAATGAGTAAAAATTATAATACTAGTATTAGCACATACATCCAATGATATTGTGAAGAGGCAAATTGATTTTGAGATACAAATCACATTTTACTCTTCATACAGTTTTACATAGAAACTAATAAGTTACTAATAAAAACTTAAGTGACATCATATACATACCTACACACTTTCAACGCAACCCTTAATAAAGCAATGAATAGTAAAAAGTTTAGTTCTTGATATTCGATAAATACTCAGAGAATCGTAGGATTTATATTAATGCCACCTTCAATACTCACAAAATGTAAAACATATTTTACAAACCGTCTTGTTGGCATCGTGGACCTAGTCTGACAGTCAGGTTCCAGACCAACTCCACATAACACTAATTTATTAGCTACTACTCCTATGAGCTATCTCAGTATATGGACAGAGATCCAATTTGTCCTTGATTGACTGGATTGTGTACCATCGTGTAGTATTACAGCATATTACAGTATTACAGCGTACAGAAACTGTAAATATATCGTGGTCGGGATCACTACATATATTGAACGAAAATGAGTTGGAGTAAGGAGTTGGTAAACCGTTGGAGGATTAGGTGCTGTATCCCGTTAGAATTGCACCTCCCCATATCATCCCGTGGGTGTCATAAGAGGCGACTAAGGGAAAAATACTGGAAGGTGGGCAGCAGCGCCTTCTAAGGAACTGCCAACGTACACTGCGATCCCCAAGCCGCCTGCCAAGCGTGGTGATTATGGCAAATACCCCCTTAATATAGGGGAGGCTGAAAGGCTAAATGAGTGTAAAAAAAAATAGCTTTCACTATTACCTATTTTATTTCAAGGATATTTCCCCTGAGAATCTGAGTGACATCTACGCTAAAAGCCCGGAGTAACTTGTGGTTTGACCATGGTATTGTATTATGAGTTATGAGATAATGCCACTGCTACAATAAGTATTTGCGTTGCAGCTACCGAGCACATGACTTCCCTCGCTGTTAGAGGATTAGGAGCTGAACGCTGTTTGTTTTCAATAATACGTCACTGCATTTGCTATCAGATTTAGACTCCGTCTCTATTTACAATAGGCGATTACCGCCTGCCAGTATATTAAGTATAATGCTCCTACGGCATTTTATGGTTTAAATTGAAGCTAAATAGATTAAAGCAGTGTATACTGTCTACGACCACATCATCATTTAATTTAAAGCGGGATTATGTTCTAAGGCTAGCCTTACGATAGTAAAAAGTTATTAATAATGTAGTGAAATTCGTGGAGGTCGGCCCAAAACTGCGTTCACTGAGTATAATGTGGCCACTGTCAGACAACTAATCAAAGAAAACCAGCGTATCACTTATGAGGATATTTGGTATGAGCTAAATCAAGAAAATCTTAGATTCACATTTAAAATTTAAGAAAACCTTGTTGACGTTGGATTTCATATGAACTCAGTCCCGAACAAAAATGAGCTCGTGTTGATTGGTTTCAATAATGGAGAATTAAAACAAGATTTATTTCTAAATTTATGAAATATTTTCCAAAGAAGCGCTATTTAATCCGATTCAGGGCGAGTAAACTCACGGGTGGAAGCTAAAAGGTCCATTTATTTGAGGCTCTCATTCGAGGCATTATATATAAATTGATTATGAATGTATATATGTAACATTCAAGAATAATAATTATCTTAAATTTTATCGCAGCACAAAGATGAATATCAGCGCAACGCATCGTTGTGGATTGAAAGTGATTGATGCTGTGAGATTGAACTTTACATTCATATACTTTTGCTTATTGAACTCCCTGAAGAATAATTTAGGTTTTAGTCGACGCTAAATTGCTTACCTTGTTAATGGTGATGATTGCTTTGGAAAACCCATATTTGCCGTTGAAAAGAAAATTTCTACGGACATGTATATAAATTCCTCAGCTTTGTTCATCTATGCCCCCCTTACTATCATGCTTTGTAACTGCGGCAGGTATGCAAAAATAAGAAGAGTAGATTATTGACCGAGCTACCGCAGAGTGAGAGCGAAGCGTCTCGGTTTCAGGTTTGGCATAAATGCATTCGTATGTCTCACCGAATTCCGGATTTTTGATTGATCTCCTCTTCAGGTCGCATTTCTCAACGGATGCTCGTGAAATGTTGTTAGCAGGTACAACATGTTTTTTTTTGTCTATTCAGTTTTTTAAGGATGTTAAAAACGGTAAAATAAATATTGTCGTGAGGCTCAACTTAAAGAGCCACTTGGAACAGTTTTAGCTATCAACTGCGAGCGAGTGAGCGTGAAGCGTCAGCGTTTCAATTTGGCCAAAATTATTTTCGTATGTCTATCCGGATTTTCATATTTTCGGCTGTTCTCTGCAGCTCGCTTTTCTTAACCAATCTTAAAGTGCTGGTAGCTTGCTTAACCGTTCTTAACCGATTAGCTAAGTTAAGCAACGTCCGCCGCAGTCATGACTTGGATGGGTGACCGCAAGTGACATTACTATCGTGCTTCGGAGGGCACGTTAAGCCGTCGGTCCTGGTTTTTGTCTTATATTGGCAGTCGTTATAGCAAGTCGGTATAGCTCATGTAGATAATCTGTCGCCAAGCACCTAACATCGTGTTCCGTCAGCTGACCTTAAGAGCCAGTAATTCTAGGTTAGCCTGAACAACACCTTCGACCACATCATCACTTACCATCACTACGGTGAGATAGTGGTCAAAGGCTAGCCTATCAGTTTTATAAATAATATTTAATATGAAAACGTAATTTTTCAGGCAGGTTTCATAATTGTATGCATTGTTATTCGTCGATTCAGCTTTTGGATATTTTTCAATATGGCGTAGATATGGTTAAAAGGTTAAAAACATATTTCAGTCGTAACTCGATTTTCAGCTTACAGTGCCACTAGCATAACTGTTAATTCTATAAATAAAATTCAAAATGTTATGAAAAGCTTATATGCCAACTTTTAGATACAGGTATATTTACGTATGTACCTATATATAACAGTTATATATATTATATGTACATATATGTATAGGTACATATAACAACAAATTTGTTCAAGTTTCGTCACAAATACAGGAGCTGGTACCACTACGACTAGCAGTATGAAATATGGACGGTCAAGGCGCCTGTAGGATTATTATTAGCAGACCTTGGGATGTAATACCTACCTACCTATTTCTTAGATCTCGTGGCAGATGGGAATAAACCGCACCTGGGCGTGAGATTCTTTACGCTTTATAAATATCCATGCTTCACAGAAAAAAGGCCTCAAAGGAGGCTAAAAATACATCCTATATTAAGTAAGTGGATATCAAGATTCGATGAGTATGTTTTGAATAGAAAATGACGACAAAAATGAACACTCACGCAATATAAGTTGATATGAAATGGATCACAGTCATATGTAACAGTCGTGGAATCAGCATAACAATTAGCGCGAGTATCGCCGTAAAATTATGTAAATTTTTGGCCTATTTATGCAATTATGTCGGAACAAGCCCAACCTTCTGCCCATAACAGATGCATTTTGTCCCAAGTGTTCTACTGCTACTAAAATCAGTAGATTATTAAAAAGTTACTTTATGAAAAATTTTTCTTTATGAATTCTCCACCATGTAAGTGGAGAATTCATATCAAGTACCATAGCTTAAGTAATTTAGGAAGACTCTCTCTGCCTGCCGGCAGTGTACCGAGTGAGCAGCTTTTCAGTACTGCTGGATTAATTTATGACCTCTTAAGGAATCGACTTTCAGGCTATAAGGCTGCGAAATTGCTTTTTTTAATACATATAATCTTCCTCTGCTCTGTTTTGATTATTAGAACTGATTAGGCGGTAGGTAACTTTATATTTTGCCCATAAATATAGATGGTTTCATTACTCATAAAAATAAAAACATACAACATGTTTTATCTTCAGTGAGAGATTTTTCTCTCTTCACTTCGAGTTTTTTCTCTCTTCAACGTTTATAGAAATTAATTTCATAATGAACACAAGACATTCTTAAATTAAGTATCACCTCTTAAATAAATTAGTTATGAAAGAGGTTATGTTATGACTAAAAATAACAAACAAACTGCAATATTCATGTGGCGCGCGAGCGGTGAAACAAAAAGCCGTCGAAACATGTCGTTTTATTGAGACCGCCCTTATCCGAAACTATCCGAAATTTTGAAACGGATATGGTTACAGATAGTTTTTTATTTCGGATATCCTATTGTTTCGGTTAAAGTTACGGAGCTCCATAACATCACTGCTACACAGTTATAATAAACTACTATAATAGTTCTCACTTAGCGTAATAAATTATTTGATTCTTTAGCAATCCAATGGTGGACTTGAAATTTGGATAGGGATGATAGATATGTAGCTGCAACAATAACCTGTATCCCCTGATTTTGTTATCATTTGTTTCTTTAATTTTGACCCTATGAAAGCAACTTTAAAGACACATTCACGTCTAAATACGCGTTTAATCTCGTAGATAAACCAAATAAATCTGACTTTAGTTTACTAAAGTCCACCCACGGTAACGTCTCGCTTTGCACTGCGGGCTGCAGCACGTAGCGCTCATGACGTCATAGGTTGGCGCAGGGGTTTGGTTACAATAAGATGCGTCGGCGGGTCCAGAGGGTAGCACTCTTCATTATCAATGATGGAACACTGACTAGTATCCCCATACTACGTACCAACAAGAGGAGTTACATCGTCACTATACATGTCCTTAGAATTAATATGAGCTCCATGAAGATATGGTTTCCAAGTAGGTGGCAAGAGCCATCCTCTTATCCAAGTGAGCGATCCCTTATATGTGGCGAGATACTAAAATATATAACAAAAATGTCAAGAACTGTACCATGTTTCAAAATTGTGTCAATAAGTAAGTTACGCAGGTTGTAACCGTTTCTTTCACCGGTTATTGTATTGTTTAGAATTATTTTGTGAATTATAATTAGAATATTTTTTATTAGGATTAGGTACTTACTTTATTTCTATTAAACTTAACGAAAACTGCAAGTGACTTCATCATGTTCTCAAACTAGATGAGGAATAATGGAAGGAAATTATACAATTTGATAGAGCCCTATAGATCGACACGTTCGTTGACATGCTTTTAAGCTGTATCTATTAACGATTATTCAATTAAGGTGCGTAGCTCCGTCCCGATCTTCCACCTGGTGAAATTAAGTTGTAGTTTGAAAACCACAGTGTAAGAAATGTGTCGTTTAGTATATCTTTCTGAGACTCGCACAAAAAATATCCTTATATCAAAAAATCTTTCTATAATATTCAATAAATATTATTATGGGAAAGGCAGAAAGAAAAGTAGAATACATACCATTCGAAAACTCAACTAATTTTAGTTTAGTTTTCAGATGCCCGCCTGGCTAGCTACCACCCTCAAGTCGAAAATATGTCGCCAAGCACCTTACTAATTCTAGGTAAGCCTGAACAACTTCATCGCTTACCATCAAGTAGTGTAAAAGGAGATAGTTGAAAAACGCTAGACGAAAAATTAAAGTCGTGTAGGGATTCGAACCCGCGTCATCCACTCCTTTAGCCGGGGTATGCTCTGACCGAATGATCTAACATGACAATCAGTCATAACTCTAATTTTTCTTATCGTTCTTTAACCATCGTATGGGGTTGGCACATATAGTTCATCTTGAGTTGTACTTCATACAAGATTATTTTTTGAAATTACGAGTAGCTTTAACCTAGTAAATGATGAGATGACACAACCATTTATATATTTTTTTTGCAATAACGCATCCTCTGCGGTTTATATTATAATACAATATTACAAATTCACGAGAGGAAAAGTTAATCCCGTCCGTAAGTTCTTAAATATTGATGTAGCGAACATCAAATAATATTCTATTAAATGCATACAACAGGTCATATTTATGCAAATAATTCAAGACTCATTACGGTTAAAAAGCAGAATGGAAACCTGAACTCTCGATAAAGATGTTGGATAGTTCCTGTAATCCGTTCTGCGCAATCACAAAGGCTTTGTTTGAAGCTATTTCTTCACATTAATCATTGTTTCCTGAGGCTTCATTTGTTTTACTCAGGTAAGGTAGTTTAGTTTGATAAGAAGCAGAACAAAAAGCAGGAAGAGTTAAAGAATGGTATATTATATGTTATTAATGGGGTATAGAGTGTAGTGGTATGGGATATTATTATTATTAATATCTACAATAATATTATCTATATTATTGTAGATATTATTACATATTACAAATTGTTCTAACATTATTGAGAAACGAGTTAGAGATTTAGATTACCTTACCTTAATAAGATAACTGTAATTAAAATGATCTACACGAAAGAATCTTAGTATATGACTGCGTAGTTCTGGAGCTTGCCTGAAACAAAATAGAATTATATTTACAAATTATTGGAGACCAAATTGTTTTGTTTCGGGCGGGAATCGACGCCGCGTACTCCGATTTCGCGCCGAGTGCCTATTCCTCTCGGCCACCGGAACCTTACACTTTCGAGCCGAAAGTTTGTGCTACAATTGACCGTCATATCGAACGGTGTACAGTCATCAGCCAGGCTACTAGACCGCTGATGAAAAGAAGAGCTTTTTAAACACTTAACCCGTGCAATGAAACCCTTATATATTTCTAAACATACAAGCACTGTCATATATTGAACCAAAAGTTTTAATAACCATATAATGTTTTTTTTATGTGCAGAACGAGTTTACGTGTTTTATATGAGAGTAGTTTATTATAAATTTGTGCTGTTATTACGCCAAAGTAACGACTGAGTCCATCTATATATAAGGTGGATATTAATTCATCAACAATACTGCGGGGGATGGTGTAGAATCGATAACTGAATGTGTTCCACTGATTATACACGTAAAATCTGTACTATTAATTAAGCTGTGGCACGTTAGCTTTGGAAATAATAACCAAGCTAGGACAACCGCGGTCTACGAACACGTTGTATCTACTCTACTCTATTCACACACACGCACGATTGCTACGCGAAGTCAATGAACTGCTATACTAGGCACAATAGACAGCTGTTTTGTGGACCTATTCTGCCTCGTCGGTCTTTGCCGGCTTGTGACAAAAGAACGCGCGACGCGGTAGCGGTTTCACACGCTATGGCATACCTAAGTAGCTGCAACACAATACAGTACGTACCTACGTAAACTTGAAATTAAAAATAATGTAGGTAAATAATTTTTTTTATCATTTAGAAGAGTTTAATCGATTGGCAATTATGCAAAGCATTCGGCAGTCTAGCTAGATTGGCCGGTAAGGCCTTCGCGTTCGTCAGAATAGGTACGTGAAACAGCTGTTTTGCCCTAGTGATAGCGTCTAATTGACTTCGTGTACTTCGCGGTTCTCGCTATCATACTAAAAGGCAACGCGCCGCGCTTAGAAAATAGTTATACTGATTTTTTGTATATGAAAACTAAAAATGAGTGGAACACATTCAGATATTGATACCACACCACCCCCCGCTGTTGATGAATTAATATCCACCTTATATATCTATAACTATACTAATATTATAAAGAGGAAAGATTTGTATTTTTGTATGTAACGAATAAACATAAAATTACTGGACCGATTTGAAAAACTCTTTTACCATTAATTATCCCTGATGATCGTAGGCTATAAAATATTATCAAAAAATATGTTTTTTTGTTAACAACCCGTCATTCTGACGCCAACACAACAATATTTTGTAGGTAGGTATTTTATGTTTTGAAAGCATTAGTTACAATAGACAACTGTCAAATACCAGTCACGGCCTATAGGGTCTAGCTACATAGTTCACCTTTGTACACTGTTGGCAACCAGTTGTGAAGCAATTCATCTAAACACACACTAATCTATATTTCACGTGATCGCGATGCACTTACCTACTTAGATTTTCACATCGTCGACCAGACTCCATTTAGATGTAATCAACCTTCTAAACAATTCATTTCTTCTACTGAGTTACCACGTTAGTTATTCTTCAAATTCTTAATCAATGATTTTATTATGAAATTAAAATTTACCACGAAAGACAAGAATATAAATACACGACTCAGGAATTTAAGATAATAAAAAAGCAATCAGGAGGAGAAGCCCTGCGATTGCCTATGTAACGATCCACCATGCGTCTCGTTCAGTCCACAAATATTGAAATACAGTAACTGACAAAATACTATGTTAATATAGGGCAGAGGATGATAATATCTTTAAAATAACTCATATATGTTTAATATCATACAAATTGTTGGCTAAAAATATCTACCAAAGAGGAATTATACAAGAAACTACGCAACCTTTTTCAAAGATAGTAAGGAGTTTAATAAAATTTATGGGAACAACTACTAAAGAGGATTTCTTTGAAAGACGCGACATTATACTAACTTGAGCGAGACATTTGCCTAAAAACACATGACGTCATCAGGGTGAGGCAGAGATGAAGGCAAGATGAGGGCTTCAGATTGGTGTATAAGTCAACCTCAACTCAGCTTCATTCCAAATTTGAATTTAAAATTGGAATAATGTATATATAGGTATTATTTCTGATCGGTCGAGAATTGGCTTCGAGTCACCTTCAGTCAAATAGCTATCTAAAGGAGATCGGCTTCATTTTAATTTATTTTATGTTCGTCCGTCGTCGAATAATCATCACCTGGTACAGTTGCGCCCCGATATTCTAGAATGTTCTGTGTCACTCGGCTATTGTGGTAACTTCGAGATCGTTCTATGTCGCGTACGGGAGTCAGTAATTATTGAGCTGAGTCGATACAGATTTGTTTCGCGTACATTTCATTACAGCTACTGTATTGAGTAAGGATCTACATAGGAAAACGAAGTGTTTTCCGTGACAATAGATTGAACCTCGCTGTGTTATGCATAACCCTATTGTCATTTATCTTCGGTCCTGGACTTTGAGACGATCCAGGGGTCGTATTCTTGCTCAGCAAGCGACCAGCAGTCTCCCAAAATAATTGTATTCTTTTCTCTGGATATTGTGGCATGTCGAAGAGTGCCACGACCTCACTAAGCAATATCTGAGATTATGAATCAATTATGGAGGTCTATCTTTATATATGTATATATTCGCACCTGTAGGTATCACTTTCCCGGACTCGATTCAATCCCCCTTTGCTAACCGATGAGAGTCCACCGCACACTTAGGGACAAACTTGCACCTGGTCACATTTTGTTAGGTCTCCGGAGCCGTGACCACTCCAGTTCGTTTCTCCTAGGGAACCAGCTAGAGGGATAGGTATGGTACAGATTGCCTGACATACCGAGTTCTCTTGTTAGGAGCTGATTCTTTGGCTAAGGAAGAGGCTTACACTACACGTTTAAGTATAAATGAGGGAGACGGGTCCCTAGCTTTGTTTGACACTGTAGCTCGAATGTTAGGAAACTGTAGGCCTGGTAGGCTAGGCATATTTACTAGGAAATCAAGTTACAAGTTTTATTGTTAGGAATAATTTAGGAGACTATCCTAAGGCTTTTAGGAATGGTATTGATATATAAAAGTTAAAGCAGAATTATTGCTTTAATGTTCATTATTATCGGGACCTACATGGGGGGAGAATTATGGACAACGTAGTGTACCATGGTGCTCATATGAGTAACTATTATGGAAAGACAGGTTGTTATAAGGGACAATAGGAGGTTATGTAGGACATTTATAGGTAATGCTTTAGGGATTTTAATACTAAGTCTGAGAATTTAATACATTTAATAGAAATAATTTTTAAAATATACAAATAAAGTAATATTTACAAAACTAATCAGTTCAGAGCAGGTGTCTATAGGACATTCCTGTTATATCATATTGATATACCAAAATTATTTTAAATAACAGCTAAAGGAAGAAATTACAAATATAGAAATAAATATATACAATATAAATTCTACAAAACGACTATATATTCAGAGTAGATTGTCTAAGGACATACTTTAATAAGATATAAATAAATTTGAATTAAATGAATATAAAAACTCTAAATACTGAAATAATCTACCTGGTTGAAGTATTCAGATCAGAGATATTGTCTGAAGGATAATTTTCATCTACTTCATCTTGCAAACTACAATATTTAAGTTTGTTGATAAGAATCTATCTGATTATTACATCAGAGTAGGCCAAATATAAACATACCTAATATAATTGGGAATTTAAATAAAACAAACAAACAGAAAAGATTTTTCACACAAAATAAAAGGAGAGAGAGAAAATAAATAAAATTATAAAACAATTTCTTAAAACTAAGCTTTAAATTAAGCAAAACTCTAGCATTGTGTTCCAAACTCCACCGACACTATGTTCAGTCTGTAGGTTCGACAGTAGGGTAGTTAACAATAGGATAACAATCGAACAATCATCAAGCATTAAAAAAAATATATATATAAAACTAAATATAGGGGGGGTTGTTACACCTAGAGCAGCTCTACGGATGTGACACATCACGAATAATATATGTACAGAACCCTGATAACGATTGGATGATTTGTGGCAACGGTAAAGGTATGTAGTAAAATTTCGAATAAAGGAAAACCAAGTGGGTAAATGTGCCATACACTCTTCCAGCTGAAGAACAGAATAGTCTTTTAAGTTTGTATAAATATTTAGTGTAAAAAATTCCTCGAGTGAAAAATTAACCCACGTCCCCCGATTTAACGCACGGGTGCCTTAACCACTGGGCTATCGAGAATCACTTGACTGAAATTTTGTCCTCTAATTATTGGGGATGTACGTGGGCCAGATTACTAGACTTCATCTAATCGAAAGAAGTGCTTTTTGAAACAGTTGAAAAACTCTCGTAATGATATCGGTACCCTTTCTATATTTCTAAATATGATTACAAGCACTATTGTATTACGAATATTTAGCGCATTTAGCTATAATGACATCAGTACTAATATTATAAATGCGAAAGTAACCCTGTCTGTCTGTCTGTTACGCTTTCACGCCAAAACTACTGGACCGATTTGAATGAAATTTGGTATGGAAATAGTTTGAGACCCGGGAAAAAACATAGGATAGTTTTTATCCAAGTGCGCAATAAGAGGTTAATGTTTTTGCGCGATAATCGATATAGGCGCCGGCGGAGCCGCGCCCGATAAGCTAGTATACAATATTTTTGTATGTAAAAATCGGGGATCATGTGTGTTCGATTCCAACTCGAGGTGAGAAAATTTATACTCTGAAAATTTAAAAATGTGACTTTGGCTTAGCACACGATTGTGGTTGTAATTATATTTAGAAATATAGTCCTATCATTGTTTATAAGTCTTGTTCTGAAACAAGGAGAACCATGAAAAAAAAATTCACAATGAATGACAGTAACGTTAAGTAAATACTTTTGTGCTTATCCTAAATATTTTTGTGGCACACGTAGGTGAGGTTGATATTGACACGTTTGTATAATATTAAGTTCTGATGTATACACAAAGTTAAATATATTATTTACAATTAAGAATTATTTAGATGTGACAATTTAGTTATTCAATATTTATCATTTCACAAAATATTGAAAACATTTCGAATTTTTACTTTATTGTCAGAGGCTTTTGGTTGTTATTTCCTTTCTTGCCATAAAATCTCCCAGAAAAGCTTTTCATCCGATTAATTTGCAAAGTAATATCATTCTATTAACTTTTAGGAAGTAGTCCAATGATTTTTATAGGTATTAATTAGCTTCACTCTGAATAACGTGTTTGTGAAAATAAAGAGTGTGTTGTCAGTGATGACGTATGGCACCTAGACGTAGTTCTTAGCAACTGGTTCTTTTTTCTGGTTACTATTTGTATGTCAAAGCATGCATAGTTTTTTCATACTACCCGCAACGAGCTGCGAATGATGTTTCGCTTCGCCGCGGCTGACCAGTACCACTGAGAGTCGTCGTTGGACCGCACCCCGCGCCATACACCACGACGGTGTCGCATTCTTAATATAAATAAGTGCAAATATTGCCTCATCACCGCACCGTGTTATCATTAATTACTTATTAGAACTGTTTTACTTGTTGCTACGTGATATTTTGTGACGTGCGTGGAAAGTGACCGCACCGCGGCCTCTGCAAGGGAGACTCCGACTACGGGAGATGGTGGAGAAAACTATGGTATGTACATATATTTTAGTGGCCTCAATTAAGAACCTCCTTTGCGTTTGGGAATCTCTTTTGTATAGGACCCCCTTCTCTAGGCTTCAATTAACCTACACTTACCTACTATAATCAACTATCGAACCAGCCCCTACCCCGCGCGGTGGGAGTTCCTTATTTTTGAGGACAATTCTTTAACTAAGAAAACCCACCATTTAATGGTCCTTCGAGCCGGATGTTGTTTATTTTTAGGTTTAATCTAGCCTACATATTTTCTAAGCAGCAATCGCCGCCATATTTTTCTGCGCATTGTCACATCTTTAACAATTCGCATCTTTCTTTCTTTATTATTCATTCTTTGAATTATCCAGGGATATACCTAATGGTGTAATATATTTATTATTAGTTAACTTCGCATCACATATTGGTATTTACACCAATCCGCATTCCATCGCATTTCGTCATCTCTTCACGAATTATTAGGTAGCCATTTTGCAATTATTTACCGCGTGGTGCTCGCCACTGTAAGTTATCATGGCGAACGAACAGAAACTTAGAATTTTTGAAAAACAGCGTGAATTATATTTCGAACGTATTCAACTTATTTACAATAGCTCACGCAAGGATTTAAACGATCCGGTTGAACTTGAGAATTTTCTTTGTTTAATTGAGACATTAGATGAACTCCGCTCTAACTATCAACAAGCTGTGAATGAAATAAACAGCATTTCATTAAAAATAAATAAAGATGCAACGCCTAACTTTGATACTTGGCTTGCTTTCGAAGATCTTTATTGCCGCATCAAACGCAAAATATCACTATGTAAACAAGCGCACTCTGATGCCAAATCAGAATCAAACCACGGAGTTTCTTTGCAAGGAATTAAATTAGAAAGAATTCAGTTATGTGAATTCAACGGCATCCGCCAAAATTGGCCTTTATTTTACGCAACATTTAATAATGCAGTTCATCTGAACGCGTCACTCACAGATACAGAGCGAATGTATTACTTGGTGGGTAAATTAACCGGAAAAGCAAAGTCAATCTGCACCGGAATCATTCCATGTGGCGAAAACTATATGTCAATATATACCGCGCTTATAGTTAAGTACGAAGATAAGCGTAGTTTAGCCGTCTCTTATCTAGATCAGATGTTTACATTGAAGCCGATTGTATCGGCTACCGCCAAAAGCCTAGAAAACTTCGTTGATAAATTCGCGAACGCATATTTAGCTTTAAATAATTTAAAAATTCAAAATCTATACGACTTTGTATTAACATACGTGGCTTTGCAGCGATTAGACAAAGAAACCGCGCGTCTTTTTGAAATGGATAATCGAGACAACGGATTACCGAATCTACAAAACTTGTTTACTTTTATACGCGACCGTGTCAAGATATTGACTCATACTGGTGATAATTCTTTAGATTCGGACTTTACATCAAAAACCAAATTACCTGCTAACTCCGCGCCAAAAAATAATGTACGATCTTTTGTTGTTAACAACAATAATAGCACCTGTATGTTATGTAGCAAATCAGATCATGATCAGCTATATTCCTGCCCTAAATTTCAATCATTAACACCCCGCGAACGTTATAATGTTATTAAGAATCAAAATCGCTGTGTAAATTGCTTAAGTAATAAACATACTACGCCCGCATGTAAGTCAGAAGTCACATGTAAACAATGTCACGGAAGACATCACACCATGTTGCACTTTTCTGACACAAATAAAATTAATAGGATAGCTGATCGGCCGCCTGGCGTCCGACCAGTCTGTTATCAGCCCGCAACTGATTCTAGTCGAGGCACCGCTGAAACAAATATTCACTCGACATCTGCTATCGCATCGTCGATTTCTACTTTGAATAAGCCCCAAGATAATATCGTTTCTCTTTGTAGTATGACTGATAATTCCCGCCCGCGAAAATCCCAAAACGTTTTATTGGGTACCGCCCTCGCTGATGTTAAGCGTCGAGATGGGTCGATTTGTCAAGTGAGAATATTAATCGACAATGGTTCTCAAAATCACTTAATTAGTCAAAATGCCTGCAAAAGATTAGGGCTTCGCATATTTAATGACTGTTCTGAAAAATCCGTAATGGGGATCGGTAACAGCTCCCAGACTATATACGGCATAACTAACTTAACTTTATTTTCTCGGCATGATCCGAACTATTGTTTGCATATCCAACCGCTCGTCCTTAAAACTATTTCAAGTGACCTACCGAGTTGCCAGCTGGACAACCACACTATACTCGAGTATTTAGGAGAGATACCGCTAGCCGACCCGCAGTTTAATGTCCCAGGACCTATTGATATATTAATCGGTTCTGAAGTATTTATTGAAATCTTAAAATCAGGCAAAATACTAGGGCCGCCGGGACATCCTGATGCATTAGAAACGAGTTTTGGTTATGTAGTTATGGGCTCAACTGCCTACATACCTACAACTCAACCGCGTCCTATCAATACTGACAACCAACGCTCACGCGCTTTTTTTACGTCTAGTGATGAGTCAATTGAGACTTTGGTCTCAAAATTTTGGCAGTTAGAATCAGTACCGACTAAAATACATATGTCTAAAGCAGAAGCAGAATGTGAAGATTTTTTTGTATCAAATACACATCGTGATAGCTCTGGACGTTATGTCACCGCATTACCATTTTCGCTACCTACTACAAAATTAGGGAACTCACTAGAAATCGCATCGCGTCGATATGCCTGTTTAGATCGCAGATTTCAAACAAATTCTGCCTTAAAGGAAGAATACGACAGCATTATAAAAGATTATCTTAAAAATAAAATTATTTCACCCGCACCCGCTACGACCACCGCAGAAGATCATTACGTCATACCGCATCACGGCGTAAGCCGACCGGACAAAGGCATACGCATTGTTTTAAACGCGAGCGAAAAAACTGATACTAACATATCATTGAATGATTGTTTACATTCTGGGCCAAATTTACAGGCCGATTTAACAGCGATTTTGAAATTTCGTCTGTTTCCTGTCGCTTTGACCGCAGATATTAAACAAATGTTTTTAAATATTGGAATTCGAGAACAAGATCGTCGTTACTTAAATATTTTATATAAATTCAACGACGATGACACCGCTAAATTATATTGTTACGAACGTTTGTGTTTTGGCCTACGCTGTTCGCCATTTATCGCAATGCGAACAGTCAAACAACTCGCTCAAGACGAAACGGACTTTCCGCTCGCTTCCGAGGTAGCTTCTAATGATTTGTATATGGACGATTTGGGAACTTCCGTATACGGAACTGCCGAAGGAATCAAACTTGCCCGCGACTTAATCAATTTATTTAAACGTGGCCATTTCGACTTGATAAAATTTATGAGTAATTCTGCTGACGTCATAAACGCGATCCCGCCTGAAAACCGGTTATGCTCGACTTTGGAATTTGACAAGGAAGACAATATGAAACTTCTAGGTCTCATATGGTCTCCCATTGATGACAATTTTTCGATTGCGCTTAAATTTAACCCACAGTCGAAATGTACCAAACGCTTAATGCTTTCAACGATTGCTAAATTATGGGACATCAACGGATATTGTGCGCCTGTAATTTTATACGCCAAACTTTTGATTAAAGCGCTTTGGATCGCCAAGATCGATTGGGACGAACAACCACCGCGTGATATTTGTGTAGCTTGGAGTCGTTTCCTATCTGAACTTCCCGCCTTAGAAAAGTTTAAAATCCCGCGTTACTTAGGGGTCACCGCCAAATCCCGTGTTATCTTGCTATCATTTGCTGATGCAAGCGAGCGTGGGCTAGGATGTGCAGTATACCTTTGTATACAAACCGCATCGAAACCGAACGAGGTTAATTTAATCTGTGCTAAAAGTAAAGTCGCGCCTCTTAAGGTCGTATCATTGGCTCGCTTAGAGCTCTGCGCTCTTTTGTTATTATCAAAGCTATGTCGATTCGTAATCGAAACGATTTCTCCCCGCTGTCACATTGATGACATTTTTGCATTTAGTGACTCAACCGTAGCCCTTCACTGGGTTCACTCCGCGCCGCACCGCTTTGATACATTCGTCGGAAATCGCATCACACAAATACAGGATAATTTAGATCCTAAACATTTTTTACATGTGGCGTCATCGCAGAATCCTAGCGATATCCTTAGTAGGGGAGCTACCCCACAACAACTGCTGGAACATCCACTTTGGCTCCACGGCCCTTCTTGGGCTCGTGATGACGTAAGCACTTGGCCAATTTGTAGGTTCACTTTCGAACACGCAGCTGATGAGAAGCTACTGGAAGTTAAAAAACAACCGAAGGTTTTCATAAGCACTGACGAACCGCCACCCTTACTTAGCACCATGGCCCAGAGAGTTTCTTCCTGGTCTAAAGTACTTCGCATCGTGGCGTATTTATATCGCTTCTTAGGAAAAATCCCGCGT
This sequence comes from Plagodis dolabraria, assembly GCA_963854805.1. Classification (NCBI taxonomy): domain Eukaryota; kingdom Metazoa; phylum Arthropoda; class Insecta; order Lepidoptera; family Geometridae; genus Plagodis; species Plagodis dolabraria. The sequence goes on along the minus strand of OY978460.1, from coordinate 17,653,402 downwards.
TCTAATAGAATGGAACTTTTGCATTTACAATTTGCAGAAGTTGCTATAATAAAGGCTCTCCAGCAACAGTACTTTAAAGACGATATAAACGCTCTCTCTAATAACCGCAAGGTTTCAAAATCGTTATTACCGCTATCACCGTTTTTAGAAAATGGTTTGCTTCGCACTGGTGGGCGACTCACAAAAACTACACTTGACTTCGACAGCAAACACCCAATATTGTTACCAAAAAAGCATCATATTGTGAATCTCATAATAGATTATTATCATCGCAAGTACCTTCATGCTGGCCCGCATTTACTTTTGTCACTAATAAGACAAAAGTACTGGATTATCGCCGGCCGTAGTACGGTTAAACAACGCTTTCGCCTCTGCAACAGCTGTTTCAAGGCTAGTCCGCGTTCTGATGCGCCGTTCATGGCAGACCTGCCCGCATCCCGCGTTAACGTTGCCTTTCCGTTTTCAAAATGTGGAACAGACTACGCAGGACCCGTTAATATATTATTAAGCAGATACCGAGGAGCCCGTAAGGTGAAGGCATACATCTGTGTGTTCACATGTCTCGTTTCTCGCGCAACACACCTAGAATTAACTGTAGATTTGACTACCGAGTCTTTCCTTCGCGCTTTTCGCCGCTTCATATCGCGTCGTGGAAATTGTACCGAATTATTTTCCGATAACGGTACCAATTTTGTCGGCGCCAAGGCTAAACTCGACGAGTTGAATGGGTTTCTCAAGTCCAAGGCCTTCTGCGATTCCTTCGCCGAGGAAACGCTAGCTCAAGGCGTATCTTGGAAGATGATACCACCTAGCTCACCACACTTTGGTTCTGCCTGGGAGACGTGCGTCAGAAGCGTAAAATTTTTATTAAAACGTTCTATACGTGACATATTACTGACTTACGAAGAATTGCTCACCGTCCTTACTCAGGTCGAGGCTGTGCTAAACTCCCGTCCTCTGACTGTGTTGAGTTCAGACCCAGCCGAACCTGAGGCTCTAACACCCGCACATTTCTTAACTTCCGGTCCGCTTAAATCATTCCATTCAGAAACACATTTTCAACCTACACCGGAAAATCTTATACGTAATAAACATTTATTAGACCAAATCGTTCAGAGATATTGGAACCGATGGAGGCGAGAATACCTTAATACATTACAAACCCGCGTTAAATGGAATACACCCTCTAATCCGATAGTGAAAGGAATGGTAGTACTTATCAAAACTGACAATTCACCGCCGCTGCAATGGCCTCTAGGCATTATAGAAGATATCCATGCTTCTTCAGACGGAATTGTTAGAGTTGTGACGGTCCGCACTAAGAATGGTGTCTACGTTAGACCCGTAGTAAAACTCTGCGTTTTACCTTCTCAATAAATGATTTTACTTATCTCGCGCACCATTCACGGTGTACCTCTATTGTTTAAGATAATATACTTAGTTAATTTCTATAGTTTAATTTTCCTAGCACTGTACTAGTCGCACATACTCCGCATCACATCCGCAATCTTATATTAGATAGCAAAAATTTCTCTTTTTCAATGTTCTCTACTACATGGAGCAGACCCGCATCCGCATAGCTTACATGAGGAACGTCTAGTTTCTCCAATTTCTTATTGATTCAGGAGACATCTTCATTTCCTGAAGGCCGGGGGGATGGTTCTTTTTTCTGGTTACTATTTGTATGTCAAAGCATGCATAGTTTTTTCATACTACCCGCAACGAGCTGCGAATGATGTTTCGCTTCGCCGCGGCTGACCAGTACCACTGAGAGTCGTCGTTGGACCGCACCCCGCGCCATACACCACGACGGTGTCGCATTCTTAATATAAATAAGTGCAAATATTGCCTCATCACCGCACCGTGTTATCATTAATTACTTATTAGAACTGTTTTACTTGTTGCTACGTGATATTTTGTGACGTGCGTGGAAAGTGACCGCACCGCGGCCTCTGCAAGGGAGACTCCGACTACGGGAGATGGTGGAGAAAACTATGGTATGTACATATATTTTAGTGGCCTCAATTAAGAACCTCCTTTGCGTTTGGGAATCTCTTTTGTATAGGACCCCCTTCTCTAGGCTTCAATTAACCTACACTTACCTACTATAATCAACTATCGAACCAGCCCCTACCCCGCGCGGTGGGAGTTCCTTATTTTTGAGGACAATTCTTTAACTAAGAAAACCCACCAGCAACTGTGGCTCTTTTGGAGAAGCTTAGAGTCGCTCAACGAGTCATGGAGAGAGCTACGCTCGGAGGTTTTTAGCTTTCTTAGCGCGATAAAATCTGGAAAGAAGGAAACTTTTTGCATGGTGGTAGGGCATTTTGCGAATGCCCGCCTGGCTAGCTACCACCCTCAAGTAGAAACTCTGTCGCCAAGCACCTAACTTTGTCTTCCGGCATCTGTCCTTGAGTGTCAGTAATTCTAGGTTAGCCTGTACAACTTCTTCGACCACATCAACACGTACCATCAGGTGAGATGGTGGTCAAAGGCTATCAGGTCCTATCAGGCATTAAAAAAAAATTCGCCAATAATTCAAAGTCACCGACATAGCTTTCAGAATTTGCAAGTAGAAGTACCAATGAGCAGGCCATATTGGCCAAAAAACTGTAAACATATGGGGAAGAAAGGTTCAGACCAGAGCAGAAGGTAAGGCATAAGGAGGAACCTTTTAGAGGACCCAATGTCAATTCAGTAAAAAAAAAACAAGTGCCCCCAAAACGCAGATTCCGCTCAAAAACGAATCCGTAAAAAAATTACAACAAACGACTTGTTGCCAAATGCCAAGTATAAAGATATGTAGATATAAGATTTGTTTCTCAATAATGTAAAAAGGAAAGGTACACAATCCGCACAAAAAAAAGTGAGAATAGCAGCTTACCTAAATTGAGCCCTGTGGGCTGTCGAGCTAGAATTTCATCCGTTTAACAAGCCATTTTTACGTTTGTATTAAAAACTATGAGAAAATTAACAGTACATTTTATACAATTTGTGAGACCGTCACAATAACTTGTCAAATTAAATAAGTTAATCGTTTTAACCTTTTTACAAAACAGGAGGAGGTTCTGAATTCAACTGTATGTTTTGGTATGTTTGTTACGCTATACTCCGTCAATTATGAACTGTTTTTTTAGGTAGAGTATATTTCCAAGGTAGTCCTATTTAAATTAATCTTGAAATTGATTCAGTACTTTTTATATTATAGTCAATTAACTGAAAGGAAATGTTGGAGAACTTGGAACCTGGACAAACTGGGAGTCGGACCATCATGGTCAGTATTTTGAATACCGCTGTGAATCTGGCAGCCAAAATCTAGCAGCCTTAGATCCAACCAAAAACAGACTATAAAGTAGCAAGACAAATCAAGTAAGGTTTTTTTGTAACAATTCGCAATAATTGCTAAATTATTATCTTTTGAGATGCCGCTACATTTCCACCAGAAATCCCAAAATATATACCAGTTTTAATTCTTCAATCTGAATTATATATACGAGTATCTTGTAAGCGGCAGAAACACTTTCATGATCGAATACATAATAACAACTTTTACCCTTTAATGAATTAAAAATGCATTTGCAAGCAGCTCTGCGCAACTTGCTTTAAATGAAATTTGTGGTTGCCATAATTCAATCTAAAATTACCTAAAATGTAGCTTTGGTTATTAACTTGGTTTTAACCATTCAATTAATAATAATTACATAAAATTAATAATATATATTGCCAGAAATCAAGAATTAATTTGTTTAACTTAAGAGTAAAGCTCCTCTTAAATTAGATTCATTATAAACAAGATAGTTGTACGATATAAATGCATGCAAGGTAATGCGGCTGATCCCTTTACACAGCTCTGCGAGATATACAAAATGTTTATCTTTGTGGCTGCTACTATATTTAAACCTAAAATCCACTAAAACATAACTTTATTAACTATTTGATTTAGAGAATAATTTTAATATTTGCTTTCAGAAAAAGATTTCAAGAAAGCGGCTGTAGGTCTTTTTAAACCTCTCATGGTCTTACAAAGGTTTAAATTATTTTTACAGTTTATACGGAGTGATTTTAATTCGATCACAGATCCTCCTAAATTAGTTAAAAAAAAACAACAAAATCGTTTATTCAATTTAGGCGTCTACGACGCAACACAAATTTTAATATTGAAATATTCTGTATTGTACTGCCACGTTCAGCAAAAAAAATTATAGAGCCACTGCGAGAAGAACGGGTTAGATGGTTAGCCAAAAAATTCAACTATTTGTTGCTATATATTTCAACCAAAAATCCCCTAAAATTTGCCAGTTTTGGTTATTCAATATATTAGGTAATATATTTGCTATTTACACCGATATATACACAATAAAGTGCCTTTTGAACTTAGAACCATATAAGGATCACAAATAAAATATTTAGAGTAAATATATATATATAGTAAGAGGTTCGCGTTACGTCACAATAACATTAAAAAAAATAGGTTATTTTAGACCAGTCGTTGCAACCAATTCTGTATCAGCCTGGGTTCATAAGCTGACAAATTCACCGCATTTCAAATATGTTCGCGGATGAAGTTGTATAATAACATATATAATATGTCATTCATAACAAGAGTATTAAACCATTTTTGAAAAATAACCACACATGTAGACTTTCAAACTACGCCCACCCTACATAGGCCATAAAATATATATAATAATATGATAAATATTCGGACAGAGAGTCCAACTTGCTCTTTCGTCTGATTGAATGAAAAGTAACAAGGTTTTGGTAAATACATACCACAGTTTAAAACAATGTTTATGTTGATCCCATAGTGTGCTATGATACCTCTTTATTTTATTTTATTTTATTAGCCAATCTTTTACTTTACATATAACCTCATGTCAACTGTTAACACCCCTGTGTTGGAATCTCCCCAGGTGAATTAATTATAAGAGTTGCAGACACAAAAGTGTATTTGCGACTTTGTCGTTGACTAATTGACGCATAGACATGAGCCCAGGCAATTCGAATCCAAACTTTTAATTGGGTAATCTAAAAGAAATTACTCATTCTTTGTGAATTTACTGCAGTTTGTGTTGGGAAAGCTATCTACGAGTATGTTGTCTACTAAATTTGTGTTAAACTGAGTTCTAAAATTTTATTCATAGTTTCCACACAATTATATCATTAATAAAAAATACGGTCAAAATATTGAGTTTTTAACATTGGTAACACTGATCCCGTTACAATCACCGACCATGCAACGATTGAAATCGGCATTTGGCGCGAATCGTAATCGCATTTTCCTTTTGTTACTAACAAATTACGTAATAAACCAGCAAGTTTCTGTCATCCAATATAAAGCTTTGTATGTTAGAAGCCTACTTGGCTTCTTACTTACCTTACCTTACCAAGCATTACCCTCGATAACTACCGCTCGGTAACTGTACTAAAAGCGGGATGTAATATTTCCATGTTCTAAATGCGTCATCGTCCATGTTGTTAAAGAAAACATATGGTGCTGCCCGCACATGAATGGGGTGAAAGTATGATGATAATAGAAAGTATAGCTGCTTCCATTCCGATGTGTAAATATTAAGTTGATTGCTTTCTGTTCCGTATCACAGGTTATTCAACCCGCTGGACGAAAATCTCTATCTGTAACAAGCACAAGTAATGCTGCACTCTGTGCGTTTCGGACGTTGATGGAGGTACCCAGAGATACCGTAGGAAAAAATATTCTGGGTTGGTAAGGAGTATTCCATACAAGACTGGACTTGAGTTTGATGCAGGTTAAGCAGGTGCCCTAATATTTTTAATACACCACTATCTTAAAGACACCCAGCTATTTCGCAGCTGATATAGCCCTGGAATTGATGAATACCTCAAAAGTTTGTGATTATGGGTGTTTAATCTATAAAATAAAATTATAACAAAATCATAATTTTAAAGTTGATTTTTTAAATTAGAAAATAGCTGCTTGCATGCGAGTTGGAACTCGCTTTTTAAGGTTCCGCATGAAAATAACCTGTAACCAGAAAAAAACAATGCATTTTCACAGCTTCAAAACTAAATTAATTTTACATATAAATCGGTATTTTCGATATTTGTGGGTAAAATAACAATAATATTAAAAAAAATCTTTGTTTATCAAAAATGTTACATCACTCAACCTAAGTGTTAATATAATAAAATATAATGCCAAAATATTTACTAAAATTACAAAACTTAACACTAGGAGGGTCGTTAGTTGCTGTGCTAGGATTCCCTGTGTTACAGCTACCACGATTCCTTCTTCTAGACCTGGCCCAGTACTTAAATCTACGCGATGAACATAGAACGTATTGTACAGTTAAAATATATACAGAATATATATTTGAATACTGTACTAGAGCCAGATAGTTCACAGCAGTACACAGCCTCCGCTGTCAAAGGGGGGGTTTGCCATAATCCCCTCGCTTGACAGGTGGCTTGGGGAACATAGTGTGTGACCATCTCGTATAATGGAGCTACCTGCAAAATTAATTTTATTAGATTTCTGTCTCATATTCGTCGTTATCGATAAAATATCTTGGTTACAAGTTAGTATAACTCATTTCTAACGCTAGAGCTGTGACACATAGACGGACGGACGAATACTCATTTATAGGGCTCCGTTTTGCCTTTTGGGAACAAAACCCTAAAAATCATATTTTTTTCTAAACAGATAACATACAAATTTCATTATCCCATCGGGACCATTGTAAACACTACCGATTGTAATATTTCAACTGCACTTCAGTGACCCTCAAAGGGCAATTCAAACCAGTTAAGACAATAAGAATTTACAAACAAAGAACAAAACAATTAAAAATAAAAAAAACCATGGAAAAACAGAATGGAAATAAAAAAATATTAGGAATTAAACATTTCTGAGTACCAGCCTATTCCTTGATTTGTTTTGACTACAGAATCAGTGTTTTCAATATTCATTTTCTAAACTTCCAGTGAGGCAATTAGTCATAAAATAATCTGGACTACGTATTGATGTTGAAAACACGCACGCCATATTCTAAATAAAGGAAGGTAATTTACAAATTTACTAGAGAAAAAAATTAAGTCATGTGCGGGATTCGAACCCTTATCCATCCACCCAGCCAGGGTTTGCTCTAATCCAATTGATCTAACATGAGAATGAGTCCGTAACTCAAATTTTTCCTATCGTTCTTTTTAACCATCGTATTGGGATAGATGTCATGTTAGCTCAATTGGATTAGAGCATGCCCCGGCTAAAGAGGTGGATGGACGCGGGTTTGAATCCCGCACATGACTTAAATTGTTCCTCTCGTAAATTTGTAATGTAATCCGCAGAGCATGCGTTATTGCAAACATAAAAATATTAAAGGGGAAGGTAAGTTCGTTATATTTAAAAAACCAAGTGATCCAACTCGGTGAAATTTGCACCCGACATGGGTGCAAGAAGCCTATCTATTCTTCTAATTTGCCAATTTTCCGAAAAAATATGTACCTATGTATATTCAAAATTATTCGCATACATCGTTTTGTTTAGGAATCCTTATTTTCACATTTAGTGATAAAATATATATCAAAACGAAAAATAGGCAAACTACAAGCATAGATAGGCTTAAGGATGTGCATACAATATTTCACAGCGTTAGAACACATGGTATTTAAAATAATAATAATAAAATCATTTATTCGGCAAAACAATTATTTATATTCAGTCAATAGGGCATGATTAATCGTATTATAAATTACGAGAGAGAATCACGTGCTAATTAGAATATACTTCGTTCAATTCGACTCTATCCTTTGAATACAGATAGATATATAATTGCCAGGAATTCAGCTAATATTGACATTTATTCATACTATCGTGTATGTTCCTTACCTTATCCCACATATAGTTAGGTGGTGAATATGACTTCTCTTCCAACACAAAGTACATATTATAAAAAAGTATGCACCAAGGGGACATAACAGTGTCACAAGAGCAAAAGCATGCCATTATTATTATTAGCAAAATTATCATTATTATTAATATATATCAACCCGTTAGCATTACACGCAAAGGGGATAAATAGAGTCCTTAAGGGTCGGTAACGCATTGACAGTACTAATAGTACTGCAGATGTCTATAGGCGACGGTAACCGCTTACCATCAAGCGGGCCTAAGCTTGTTTGCCGCTCATCACATTAAAAAATACGCGCACCTGAATTTAGGTAATTATGAATAAAATTCAATTGTTAACATTATCTGTGGATATGTAAGTAGGAGGTAGGATAAGTCTTGATCATATTCTCCAAGCACTAGTTGATTAAAAAACATGTTACTTTAAATTTGTTTTATTGAGAAAGTATTTTTCATTATATCTGGCCTTAAGAGAACTTATAAAAAGGCCACAAACATACGTATTTGCGTAAATAACAAAAAAAAAACAATAGCATAGCTTGAAACTTAACAGACACGGTATAAAGAGTTCAGCGAAGCGATGAAAGAAGTTCGCCGGCATTGCTCCTTTCGGCCGTCACAGTGCTTCAAAGTACAAGGATTTCAATACCAGCTTCTTTTTAAGGAAAATTCTGTGGAAACACACTGTTACTTTTTATGCTCGTAAAATGGTAAAAATTATTAACTGTACGGATCTAACTTTATCTTTTTTTTTCAAGTGAATTTCGCGTAAGTTACACTTATAATTGATTGAGTTACACTTATTTATATATTTTAAATTCCCTAACGTTGGCTATCATGGCGCGGTTCCGCCCGCGCGTATGTCGGTTATCGCGTAAAAAACATTAAGGTGGAGGTGAAGAGGTGTGGAGGCAAATAAGGTTCTTTTAAAAAATAAGTTGAGCCGTACTATTACGTTTGTGGTAAAACAAAAAATATTATGTAAATTTTGATCATATTTATGAGATTCCTATTGATCCCAAAACATGATCACAATCAATTTACGTGATAAAAAAAAATTATGAACATAGGTCTAAAAATATCTTCTAGCAGTTGGAACTCTAGTATTTATCAACATATCTTGATAAGTTTAATACAAGAGGTGTATTACATAAAATTACAAATCCCTATTGTTTTATTTTTTTTACTTTTGTGTAATATTCATTTATTTAATTATTTTATCGCGAATTTACACGAGCACACCAGCGAGGTGCTCTGCGCGGACGCGGGCGGCAGTGTTGCGCAAGCGTTGGCACGGGGAGGTTGTGTCGCTCGTAGCTCCGCTCGCGCTTTCGACTGACAACGATCTTGTCTTTGTATTAGTGCATTAACACGCGAGATTCGCAGCTGTGTGCGTGCAATGATTCGCTCGCTGCAGAGGGCCAACTTGATTGCGACGTGAAGTATGCGCGTTGACGCTTTATTATTAATTTTAAAACTTTGTAGACAAATTTTATTTGAAATTTATCAGTTTTATCACATATGAAAAGCATCACAGCTTGAAACTGACAATTTTGTAGGTACTTTACAATGAGCGGCCTTATCAATAAGATCAATGAAAGTTTTTGAATTAGGTGCATAATACATGTACAAAATTAATTAGTAATGTCTATAACGCTCTCATGACATAACTGGTAAACTAAAGATATTTTTTTTTTATATTATGGTAAATAGTTTCCGGCTTTAGTACTTTGTAGGGTACAAAATGGTTCTCTACTACATTAAGAGTGTGTATGGGACTTCATACATCTTTTAGAGTTCTTAGCTTTTATGATAAATGTATAAGTGTTTTGATATAGGTTAATTAATACTGCATAAAGATAACGTCTGCCAAGTGAAGATGGATAACTCGAAAATAGTAAGAGGAGATTTGCCCCTTGGGGTGCTGGGTTAGAATTGCACCTCCCCATACTTATAATCCCGTGAGTGTCGTAAGAGGCGACTAAGGGAAAACTACTGGAAGGTGGGCAGCAGCGCCTTCTAAGGAACTGCCAACTCACACTGCGATCCCCAAGACGCCTGCCAAGCGTGGGGATTATGGCAAATACCCCCTTAATAGGAGAGGGTGTGTTCAGCAATGGACGAACTGGCTGTTACAATTACAGTAAGGGAGATTTGAACAATTATCGCAGGGAATCGGGAGAGCAGTCAAATGACACTTGTCATGAATCCAAACTGGCGGATACAAGATTCTAAAAATCAAAACCAGTCCGATTTGGCTGAAAATCAATATCTAGTTTTTTCTGGCCGTCCTTATTCCAAATTTGGAATTAATTTTTCGATGACGTCTGCCAAGTGAAAAAAGTTCGTCCGATTTGGCTGAAAATCGATATCTAGGTTGTGCTGTGCGTCATTATTCCGAATTTGGAATGTATTCTTCGATGACGTCTGCCAAGTGAAAAAAGTTACTCCGATTTGGCTGAAATTCAAAATCTAGGTAGTTCTAGACGCCTTTGTTCCGAATTTTGAATGTATTTTTCAATGACATCGCCCAAGTGTAGAAAGTTACTCCGATTTGGCTGAAATTCAAAATATAGGTAGTTCTGGACGTCTTTATTCCAAATTTGGAATTAATTTTTCGATGACGTCTGCCAAGTAAAAGAAGTTACTCCAATTTGGCTAAAAATTGATATCTAGATTGTTCTGGACGTCATTATTCTACAATTTTACATATGGAGTTTATTTATTAATGACGTTGCCAAGTGAAGATAGATGACGTATCTCGAAAACGGTAAGATAATATGTAGTGTAACGTTGTGCCTAACGCCGTTACTTAAATAATAGTATTATTCGTAATATGAAACATTAGATGTTAATCATAAACTAAAAATATACTAATTAAATTATTTAACTAACTTACATACCACTTAAATTATAAACTTACGTTAATATTGCTAATTATTAAAAATAATTTTGTGCGGAACCCACAGACATATCTTAGCGTTTTAAACACGATATATCTTAGCGTTTTCGTCTATGCAATTGGCAAGGAACACTCGTCTTGCGCTAAATAAAAATACAATACGTAGTATCAATCTTAATTGTTATTTACTAGTTGTGAAGTGCAATCCCTCTAGGGTGAGTTCCTTATTTATTATTGTTATTTCATAGTGCTGACTAAAACCTATGTAACGTAAACAACTGTGTTGCCCTACCGCGCTAGACTGAGTTTTAAAATGTGAGTCACTGGTAATAGTACCACGATCGTGTCGGCGCAGCTTGGCAACAGTTGGCTGAGGAACATCAGCCACTGGGCGGGTCTGAGTTTATTCATTAATAGTTGCTTTGCCTAGCTTGCATGCCTTGCGCTGCTTGTTTTGGATAAACTCAGGCCTTCCTTACTCATCCCGGATGGGTAAGGAGGCAACGGTCTTAGGGGAGAGTGCAAGTCGTGATGATCCCTAAGGCAAGTCTGACGGATACCTTCTCGTGGTGCTGCCTGTTATTGGTTTATTTCTTTCCGAAATAAACGCAACAGAACACCGTCAGGCGCCGCGTGTATTGTTATCTATATGTGTATGTATATGTATATATTGTCTCTGTATATATTTGTATTATATGTGTATATTATGTAGTTCACAGGGCTATTTAACCCCTTATTAGTAACCAAATTGAAAATGCACGGTACAGACCGGGGCCGTAGTTAACTGTCTGTCATCTGTATTATACGTGCTAAGGTGCTTAGCACCTCTTTAAGACAGATGACAGAATAGACTTACGGTGTATAAATTGTAGTTTTAAGGCAAGGCTACAGATAATTTGTCATGTTTATGAGTAGATGAAAAACAGTTTGGCGGTGTGTGTGTTAAAATAGGGACCCCTCTAACTGGCAAACACCAGCGCCTACTACTGTCAAACGTATTGTTACATAATCGAAAATAACCGCTGTCTTTTATTTGGTAGTGACCCCTGTTCCGATGACTCACGTTATTGGAGGCGGGGACAAACTGGCTGGACTAGTTCCAAAACCCCGATGATAAGTGTATCCTTAGACTTCGGGAAAATACCTCCAAGGTATTGTCAGTCTTCTGAACTCTAAACTTCCGGAGGCTTGAGTAGAAAGATTGAAGCCTGTCCATTTCCCAAAAATGTTGCTTATGGTCACGAATTATAATTATATTTTATAATTATTCTGTTCTTTACTGATTGTTTACCGTGATAATGTCGAAAGTTAACAGAGACGCGAAAGGGAAATTTGTAAAAGGCCCTTCTCAGGGTCAACCTATTGTTTCATCGGAGGACCGCTCGAGCGGCACTAATGAGAGCCGGAAAAACGGCCCTTCACGAGATCCGTCAGAGGTCTCCATGGGGGACGAAGTGAGGTCGGACGTAGAGTCCGTATTTGAGGAGTTTTGCGACGTGGGTGACAGCCGGAGGAAGCGGCCTTACTCCTCGTTTTACGTGCCCGGCTACCTAGAGTCGGACACTGAAACCGAGGAGACGTCGGCCGCTAAGGTCAATACGGCGCGTAGGGGAAGGGCGAAGGGCACAAAAACAGGCCCGACGCGAGAGGAGTTTGTGAAGCCCAAGCCACTAGTGGAGGAGCTGGCGGAGGTCCTGCAGAGCAGGGAGTTTAAAAAGGGGCCGGCCGCTGTGGCCGCTGGAAGTCTTTTAGACACCGGAAGTGATTCCGATGTCCTTGCCGGGTTCGGTGACCTCAGCGGGCTAAACGCCCAAGAGCTCAGGGCACAAGCAGGAGGGATGCTCGCCTGCATCCTAGAGGTTGCCAAGAAATCTGGCAACCTAAAAGGCGAATTCGTTGCTCGCCTGAAAAGGTCTGCGTCGACCCTGAGGGAGGTTGTCGACGCACTGGCCAGCAGGAGTGAGGCGGAAGAGACGCGGCGGCTGAGAGCCGAAAATAGTCGCGTGCGCCTCGAGTTGAAGGCCTGCAAGGCAGAGGTGAAGGCGCTGCGGCGCGGCTTCACCGAAGCCAAGACCCAAGCGGCTGCCGCCACGTCTGCTGCTACAGTAGCAGCAGCAGCCGCTGCCGCCGAGACGCCGGCCCCCCCTGCCGTTGTACTGGGGGCAGAGTTAGTGGAGGAGATGACGCGCTCCTTAACTACCACGTTCGGGCAAATGCTCAATGCCCGACTCGCTGGTATCGAGGATCGCCTCCTGCCAGCGCCGGTTCTTCGCCCGCCTCTCAGGGCGGACGCGAAGAAGGCTGCAGCAGCGGTTGCGCCCCCACCCCCGAAACCAACTCCACGTAAGCGGGTTGGCCAGGCCTCGCAGGCTACTGCCACGCCCTCGACTGCGGCTCCCATCGCCCCAAAAACTACCGTGCCAACTGCTGTGGCCCAGGCGGAAACCTGGGTTGCAGTAGTAAAAAAGGGAAAAGGCAAAGGGAAGGGCAAATCTTCCTCCCTAGCAACGCCCGCTCCCACTCCTGTCCCAGCAGCTCGTGCCCTTCCCTCTGCCGTGAAGCCTAAAACAAAGAAGGCTTCCGCTGCCGCCGGGCCCAAGAAGGCGAAGGCCATGAAAACCCCCAAATCCGCGGCTGTTGTGCTGACGCTGCAGCCCGAAGCCGCGGAAAAGGGGATGACATACAAAGCCATCGTGGAGGCGGCGCAGGAGAAAGTCGATCTCCAAGGATTGGGTATCGACCGGATCCATTTCCGCCAGACGGCCACGGGAGCCAGGATGCTCGAAATTCCTGGCTCCCAAAGCAGCGACAAAGCGGACAGGCTCGCGGAGAAGCTCCGCGGTGTCCTGTCCGAGGTGGCCAACGTCTCGAGGCCCGTAAAGTCCGTGCAATTGCACGTGACGGGCCTGGACGACGCCGCCACTAAGGAGAAAGTGGCGGCGGCGGTCGCCAAGGTGGGCGGCTGTGACGTTCTCCACGTCAAAGCAGGAGAGGTACAGCGAAGCTTCGGCGGGACCGGCTCCTCCCTTGTTTCCTGCCCGATTGCAGCAGCCAAAGTGTTGCTGGCACAGGGCAGGCTTTTGGTGGGGTGGAGCTCGGTGCGAGTGGTGGCACTGGCGGCGCGTCCCATGCGCTGCTTCAAATGCATGGGACTCGGCCATACGCGCCCCCAGTGTCCCTCGTCGGCAGACAGGGGGGACCTGTGCTTCCGTTGTGGAGGCGCAGGCCACAGGGCGGCTTGCTGCCAGAGGAGGGCCCCACACTGCGCGATATGCGCAGAGTCGGGGCGACCCGCCGAGCACAGGATGGGGGGACAAAACTGTGTCCCCCCAAAGACGAAGGGACAGGCCGCCAGGACCCCGGCCATCCCCCGACCGGCAGCCAATGCCGCACCTGAGGCTGTTCGCCGCGCGGCGAGCATGGAGGTTGTGCCGTCCGATTAATGGATCAAGTCGGACAGCACAATCTCCTCCAGACGAATTTAAACCACTGCGTCAGGGCTCAGGATTTGCTTATGCAGTCCCTGGCGCAGTGGCGGATCGATTTGGCGGTCGCCGCGGAGCCGTACTACATTCCCCAGTCCCATCCCTACTGGGCTGGGGATCTGGATGGCTCCGTAGCGATAATTGGACGTGCCAGTGGCGGCCCCCCCCTCTCGGTGTTAGAGAGGGGTTCGGGGTACGTGGTGGCCAAGTGGGAGAGGTATGCGGTAGTGGGCACATACTTCTCCCCCAATAGGACCGTCGCGGAGCTGGAGGTCTATCTAGACCTCCTGGCCGCGGCGGTGAGAAGGCAGGCACCACGTGAGGTCCTCCTCATGGGGGACCTGAACGCCAAGGCCCAGGCCTGGGGCAACCCCTCCACTGACACTCGCGGGGAGATTGTCGTGGAGTGGGCGGTTGCCGCAGGGCTGACCCTCCTCAACAGGGGGTCGGTCCACACGTGCGTGCGACACAACGGGGGGTCCGTGGTGGACCTTTCGTTCGCCACCCCGGTGGTCGCAGCACGTGTCCAGGCCTGGAGAGTGGAGGCGGAGGTGGCGACTCTCTCGGACCATAACTACATCCGGTTCGAGATCGCCACCTCCCACCAAGGAGGGACTCGGCGCGTGGAGAGGGCGGTTTTTGCGCGCTGGGCGATTGGTCGCCTCGATGCAGAGTTGGCTGAGGAGGCGGCCATCGTACAGTCATGGGTGGCCGCCCCCATGCACCCGGAGGTGGACATCGCGGCGGGCCACTTCCGAGAGGCGGTGACGGCCGTCTGCGACGCCGCCATGCCGAGGTCCCGACGCCGCCCCGAGCGCCGCCAGGTTTATTGGTGGTGCTCGGAGATCGAGGATCTCCGAGCGCGATGCTCGGAGACGCGCCGCCTCTATTATCATTGCAGGAGGCGGCGTCACGGCCGGACGGACGACCAGCTGCCGGCGGAGCAGCTGGCGGCCGAGCAGCTCCTGCATGGCGATGTAAAGTTAGCCAAACAGGGGCTGAAGCTGGCCATCGGCCGGGCTAAGGCCCTAGGCTGGAGTGAGGAGCTGGAGGGCCTCGACAGGGACCCATGGGGGCGCCCGTATAAGGCTGCCCGGAATAAGTTCCGGGGCAGCGCGCCCCCTATCACAGAGTCCCTGGAGCCAGAGCTCCTGGAGAGGGTGCTGGGGGGGCTATTCCCCGACAGCGACCCCCACTACACCCCTCCACCGATGGCCACGCCGTCCTTCCAGGAGGAGGAGGACCCGGCCTCCATTCCGCCTATCTCAGAGGTGGAGATGGAGCAGTCTCTCGCCTGAGTGGCAAGAAGACTGCCCCGGGACCAGACGGGATTCCCGGGCGGGTCCTCAGGATCGCCCTTAGGGAGATGGGCGGTCAGCTTCGGGAACTGTTCGACGCGTGCCTCACGTCGGGTCAGTTCCCGAAGCTCTGGAAGGACGGGCGATTGTGCCTGTTGCGGAAGGAAGGGCGAGACGCCGACTCGCCCGCCGCATACAGGCCAATCGTGCTGCTGGATGACACGGCGAAGCTGCTGGAGAGAATAGTAGCTTCCCGTGTCATCCGGCATCTGGGGGGAACTGGGCCTGAACTTTCAGAGGCCCAGTTCGGATTCAGAGCAGGGCGGTCGACGATAGACGCCCTGCTCTGGATCAAGGGGTGGACGCAGGACGCGGTCAGCGGGGGGGAAAAGGCGTTGGCTGTCTCGCTGGACATTGCCAACGCCTTCAACAGCCTACCGCACGGAACAATACGGGAGGCGCTCCGCTATCACGGAGTGCCCCTGTATCTGCGTAGGCTGTTGGCTGACTACCTCCAGGACCGCGAGGTCCTGGTGGAGGGACGCGACGGTCTGAGGCGACGTCGCGTGTCCTGCGGGGTTCCGCAGGGGTCGGTGTTGGGACCGCTCCTGTGGAACATTGGCTACGACTGGGTGCTCCGCGGCACGTTTCCCGCAAGTATGCGGGTTGCGTGCTACGCGGATGACACCCTAGTCGTGGTCAAGGGGAGGGACCTCGGGGAGACGGTGCGGCGGGCCACGGTGGCCACGACACTCGTGGTCGGCCGCATACGTGCCCTGGGGCTGGAGGTCGCCCTCTCCAAGACCGAGGCCCTAATGTTCCATGGGCCTCTGGGGGGACCCCCTCCAGGAACGAGGATAGACCTGGACGGGGTCCTGGTCCGGGTTGGGACCCAGATGAGGTACCTGGGTCTCATCCTGGACGGGCGGTGGACTTTTGGGGCCCACTTCACTCAACTGGCCCCAAAAGTCGTAGGCGCCGCTGCCGCCCTTGGGAGGCTGCTGCCCAACGTGGGCGGCCCGAACGCCATTTGTCGTCGCCTGTACTCCGGAGTGATCCGGAGTATGGCCTTGTACGGGGCACCTGTCTGGGTGGACGCCCTCGGTCGCGCCAATAAGACCCTGCTGCGACGTCCGCAGCGGGTCATCGCGACGAGGGCGATACGCGGTTACCGGACGGTGTCCTGGACGGCAGGATGCGTGCTGGCCGGTGATCCCCCCTGGGAGCTCCAAGCGGAGATCCTCGCCGAAGTGTACCACTTCGTGGCGGCGAGGAGATCCCGCGGGGAGCCTCCAGCGTGGGAGGAGGTCACGCGCATGCGACGGCGGGCGCGGGCCGCCCTGTTGAGGCGGTGGACGGAGGACCTGGCTCCACCGGTCCCTGGACAGAGGACGGTGGATGCCATTCGCCCGGTCCTCCGGAGGTGGGTAGGGCGGCGATTCGGGTCGCTGACCTTCCGATTGGTGCAGGTGCTTTCCGGACACGGATGTTTCGGAAGGTACCTGCATCACATCGCAAGACGGGAGGCGACCCCCGCCTGTCACGAGTGTGGAGCGCCAGAAGACACGGCGCTCCACACGCTGGAGGAGTGCGCCGCGTGGAGTCCCATGCGGCACACCCTCACAGCGGTCATTGGCGCAGATCTGTCGCTGCCGAGCGTGGTTAACGCTATGCTCGGCAGCGACAGATCGTGGCAGGCGGTGGTCTCTTTCTGCGAAGCGGTGATGGCGCAGAAGGAGGCCGCGGAGCGGGCGAGGGAGGACGACGTCCTCGCGGACCCGCTCCGGCGTAGACGAACTGGGGGGAGGAGAAGGCGGTTCGGGCGCCTTCTCGCTCTTTCCTAGTGTTGTGCGGATCACCGGTGGAGAGTCGGGGGATTCTCCACTGGCTTGCACGATCCCACACGTCTGGGGGATGGCCCCAATGAGCCGGGTCATCCCTCCATTGGCCGGGGCCCGTCATCGGTGACGGGCCGGCCGCTGGGGCGAGATGGTGACTGCTAACGCTACCCCATTTCGCCCTACTAGGCGGCAGACTGCTCATCCCGGGTTTTTAGTGGGTAACCTCACTTACTACCCCCCCGTGGGGGTAGTAAGGCCCTTCAGGCGAGGACTCCCACATAACCACTCCGCTCCCCCCGGGGCGGGTGGTATCCATAAAGGATTTTCCCGGGTGAAAAAAAAAAAAAAAAAAAGGAACATCAGCCACTAAGCCGGTGTCTTCCTTCCAGGATTCCATTTCACTGATTTAACCGGAGCCGAACGGTTGTTTCGAGCACTCGCTACCGAGATCCAGAACTATTAGCCGACGCCAAGACCGCCACATCTGGGACCTGGATCACGAGTACTATCAGGGCAGTGACTCCCTCCGGTCTATGTAACTTCAGTAGAACTGTGCGGCTATGCAACCTGATAAGGCCTAATAAACTTTTCAAACCTATTCCCTAAGTTTACCTACCTACCTGCTGGCCGTGGGGTGCTTAGCAGCTCCCTAACGCCGCAATAAGAGTACAAAAATTATGATTACTTATCAATCAATTATTCAAATCTCCTAATAAATGAGGAAGTATCTCGGTTACATTTTCACGATGGAACCAATCTTTACAAAATAGCTTTAGATAAATTGCCCATATATATTATATATATTGCCTAGACCTACAAGAAATTATCATTCTCATATCTCGTACTCGGAAAGTAGTGTTTGTTTGATGCGAGTAGCGGGTGGAAGACTCTGCTTCCCACCTAAGGGCGGGAAAATCTCAAAGTAAATGCTTCCTTCTCATGTCTAAATACCTCGTAAGGGGATTGATTCCTTTCAACCCTTGTATAACAATCAACTATTTTTGAGGATAACCTCATTCATTAGGAGATTTGCATAAACGATTGATTATCATAATGTTCTTACTCTTGTCCGATATATCTTAGCGTTTTAAAGATACGTCATCTATCTTTACTTGGCAAACGTCGTTGAAAAATTAAATCCAAATGTAGAATAATGACCTACAGAAATCAATTTTTCAGCCAAATCGGAGTAACATATTTCACCTGGCAGATGTTTTCGAAAAATGAATTCCAAATTTGCAATGCAGACGTCCAAAAAAACTAGATATCGATTTTCAGCCAAATCGGAGTAACTTTATTCACTTGACAGACGCCATCGAAAAATAATTCCAAATTCTGAATAAAAACTTCCAGAACAACCTAGATTTTGAATTTCAGCCAAATCGGAGTAACTTTATTCACTTGGATGACGTCGTCGAAATATTAATTCCAGGAATAAAGACATCCAGAAAAACCTAGGAATTTTAGTACTGATCTCAGTCGCAGTTGCAACTGCGGATACTCACTAGAATCGTATGGTAGGCATATAAAGTGCCATGTTACCGGAGCGTATCGCGCATCTGCATATTCTTTGACCGTTATATTTGTGCAGCGAGCGCCGAACGTTTGTTGATTAACTGCGGCGATGCGCTGGTAAAGTAAGCTCGATTAGGCCCAGATGCTCAAGGCCATTGGCGACTGTATAAGCCTTAAGAGGATTATATTGCGCGTCCTTCTCCATACAAAAAGAAAAAGCTCTTTTCTACCTCATAACATTGCTCGATTTCGGTGATTTTTGTATTAATGTATTGAACATATTATTGACTAGGCTTGTACATTTTATTTATTCCAGTTTTATAAATAACTTTTAAGTTAGAAGAAACTATAAAGTTTTAAAGAAAGCAAAATATGCTTCTAACTTGAAAGTTATTTAGAAAACTGGAATAAATAAAACGTACAAGCCTAGTCAATGATATGATCAATACATGAACCCAAAAATCACCGAAATTATTTTTTGCATTTATAATATTGGTATGGATTTTTTATATATGCGTTCTTACGTCATTTTTTTGTTCTTGGTATAATCTCGAACAACGACGCGTTTGTTTCGTTTATTGATTGCTTTGCCTTGCCTTACCTTGCCTTGCATTGTCCAATCTTGTCTTATCTTATCTAAAGTCATAATTATTTTAAATTAAGCATAAGTGTACTTACTACAAACCCTTCGAAAACAATTTCGTCGCAAAAAAATTAATCAGCCAACTATGTGTTTAACTTGTTTAAGGAATTTGATTTTTAACTAAAGTTTTATCATGATCCTTCGACATCAAATCGGGTAGAAAAAGAGAAACAAAACATTAAATTACCTCTTCAAAGAAATTTTCGATGACTAATTTCGGGTTTCAATCACCAAATAATAGGTGTTCTTAAGTAGCTTCCACATATAACTTTGCCCGCGTAGGATTCCGTTATTTTGAAAATACATTCAAAAGTAAATATTAAAAGTTTTTGATACAAATTATCGTAGTCCGGGGGCTAAAGAAGCCATCGCATTGGCCCTGATTGTTGCCGTAGGATTGCAGACGTTATTGTATGGTGGTAGGGCATGGTGCAAAAAACTACGGTCAGCTAGAAAATCTATCGCCAAACACCTAACGGCGTGTTCTGGTAGCTGTTTTTGAGAGCCAATTCCCATTCTAGATTAATCCTGTTAACGTTTCACATCATCACTTACCATCAAGTGAGATTGTAGTCGAAGGCCAAACTATCAGCAATAAATAGAATTACAAACATACTAGTCTTATTTAGGATTTATGATATCACTAGCTTTCCGGGCGCGGCTCCGCCCGCGCGTATGTCGGTTATCGCGCGAAAACATGAACCTCTTTTTGCGCAGACGGATAAAAACTATCCTATGTTTTTTCCCGGGTCTCAAACTATCTCCATACCAAATTTCATTCAAATCGGTTCAGTAGTTTTGGCGTGAAAGCGTAACAGACAGACAGATAGACAGACAGACAGACAGAGTTACTTTCGCATTTATAATATTAGTACTGATTTGACAATAGCATTATTAAAAAGTGTCAGCAAAATCAGTCTCCAAGACACAACGGTCTCCAATGTCTCAAATGATTGAATTTATATAGAAACAACCTACATTAGGTTGTTTCAATATAAATTCAATCAAGCAATTTCCGCTTTCTCCGATACTAATCTAATTAGTATTCATTCCTTCCTCATAATAATAACTAAGTTTTGCAAATATCTGTATCTGCCAGAGATGGTAAGCATTATACCATCTGTTTCTTATTTTCTTAGACCTGTACAGTCGAAAGCTTTAAGAACCGGGTATAACTGTATAATGAGATCGTAGACGGCTGGTGTTGACGCGCTAATCCACGCATTGTTCCACTGTCTCTATTATACTAATGCTCTGCGGAACCCTTTCAGCATAATGTACATAGTCGCCACCGAACCAAGATAATCTCCTTAACAATTAATCGACGGCATCTGAATTAGCGCACAGTCCCGTGATAGATGTACCTACCCACTATATTCGTATCTAAGTACATACATATAAAATATGCACTTGCTACATGTTGAGAAGTAAGCAATACATTCATGATCATCACTTGCTTCTGTTTTAACTAATTTTCATATAAAGAAGGTTTATCAAGATGCCTATATATTTTAAAGTATGCCCATGCATCGCTATTTTGTGGATCATCCGATCTTAATGATTATTTTGTGTTTATCATGCCTTCAAGTACGAGTTAAGCTCCATTTATATTTCACCAACTATTGTAAATCTTGAAAAAAGTATTTTGACTGTATGCCTTTATCTCGACGATTGACTTAATAGTTGCAATTGCAACAATTACCGATGGCTACCATTTTTTAGGCGAATGACACAATTTATTCTGTTGGTAACATAACGTATCACTGACAAAAGTTAAGTAAGTAGTAAAAATGTTTTAAGTAATATTAAAAAATATGGAAACGACATTTTAAACTGAAATATATTATTACCCATAATATTTGATGAATTAGTGATAGATCAGTAGCATTGGCTATGGACTGCCGTGCAGCAGATCCATGGTTTGAATCCCGCCGCTGGCTTTAGCTGCACCGCGTGGTGGAAGGGCATTTTGTGAATGCCCGCCTGGCTAGCGACCACCCTCAAGTAGAAAATCTGTTGCTAAGCACCTTACGGTGTGTTCCAGCAGCTGTTCTTGAGAGCCAGTAATTCTAGGTTAGCCTGAACAACATCTTCCACCACATCATCACTTACCATCAGGTCAGATTTTTTTATTTATTTATTTATTTATTGAGATAAAAACGACACAGGTTCAATTACATTTATCTCACAATACAAAAACAAAAGAACAAGGTAATTAATACATTACAAATTATGTCCATCAACATTATTAGTTCAGATAGTAGTCAAAGGCTAACCTATCATGTATATAAAAAATATGTAGATTGATGCGTATTTCCAGTGATATGACATCATTATAAGAAACCTTTAAGAAATATATTCGCACAGTAGGTACTCAACGAGCTTCGGACAATGACACCTCACATTTCATGGCACACTAAAGATTTCGGCTACTTTCTGATGATCACTATTGGAAAAATGTTAAAAAAATTGCAATTCAACGGGGCAACGCTGCCAGCACGCTGGGCATGCTATTAACTGGTAGTGTGCTGGAGCATTTGGACTGCCTGTGAGTCTGCAGTGATTTGTAAGTTGTCTAAATGATTTTATTGTAGTAGCTGTAGTGTTGTAAATAGTTCGTAAAATTTTACTAACAACTATATTATGTTTGTGGTGTAATATTTTTCGAGCACACCTACCAACAGATCATTCGTAGGTAGGGGATGTTGCAGGAAGAGACTATGAGCGTACCTTTGCTATGAATACGTAATTTTTACATAATAAAGCAGAAGGTATAAAACACTTAAAAAATGAGCCCAGACACGGTTTCCGAGGGCTGACTTTTTAATAACGTTTCCCTTAAGTATTTTTCCTTTTATTGCTATTAATATAAGCAAAATAAATATCCATCTTGTCCCCCAGGAAGAATTTCATTACGCTCATCCCGCTTACTTGCTAAATTAATAGACAGGCTTGTGAGTGGGTCCTCAGAAAATGAAATAGCTCTCAGTGTTTATTGTCTACCATTCACACAGCAGGCATCAAATGTCCTCCATCTACAATAGATATCTTTACAACGGTCCGTTTTATATTACGAGCCAGAGACAAGACCCCGGTACGGATGACTGGCTCAAAACAAAATGAAGGTTTTAATCATGGAGTTTAAATTAGTTCTCTTTGAAGCTCACTCGAAGCACACTCGAACCTCGCGGAGTATCTATAGAAAAGAAAAACCTTCGAACCTGTAGCATTGCTTTTAAACGAGATGGAACAATAAAAATACATGTATCCACGTCTTTGAACAGAATAGGAATAACAATGCAATAAAGATTGCGTACGAAATTAATAATATAAGCAGGTAGGTACATAGTTATTTTTAATCTCAGGATTTGGCAATGTTTTTGTCGCTCTCGTAAAACTTTTTACAGTTATAGTTAAGTATGAATTATAAACACGTTTTAATTTTTTTTTAAGTTATTAAGGCCTTTGTGTCTTCAAATTAAAATTAAGCTTGACTTGGTTCTAATTGCACATAAATTAATGTAATAAAAACTGCGAAGTGGTAGTCACGAATAGTTCGCTTTTAGAACACATACGCAGAGGGTTCCGTATCAAACATCGACGTTTTTTAATACAGTTTGACATCATGAGCGGGTGTCCATCCCTCACTTGTCCAGTTTATTTGCTGTAATACGTAAAATATAGCTCTTTTTAAGTATCAATTTTGACGCTTGTATGTATTACCGTTTATGCGATAGACTAAAACGTTAAAAACATAATTCTTATTCCGGGATTATTTGTTTGATTATATGATTATTTACTAGGCAATCCACCATACTTACAAATATTCTGTAAAATTTCAACTGGCTAACTCTTACGTTTCCAAAAATATAGTCCCCTAAATATCATACAGGCGGACGGAGAGACCAACAGGCGAGACAACAGTTATATGGTCATGTTTTCTAATACAGAACCCTAAAACAAATAAGAATCGTCAGAACCTTGTCATGATACTTCGTTCATCAAATCTAAAAACTTCTTTGTAAAATATAGTTTTGTACTGGAATGAAATTCGTGTAATTTTCTTTACATATTCATTGACGATCGTCCTCAAAATCATGGCAATCAATTGGTAAACTTATATTTCCCATCGGTACATACGGTTTACATACATGATAGAAGTGTTTTATTAGTTCCATGTGCAAAAGTAATATTTTTTTCTTTTCTTGCTTCTCTGATAGCGATTGAACGTGCGCTGATAATAAACTTTGTTTCAGGTGTGGTTTTTAGCATGCTTTAGTGACCGGCAATGATTGAATTACTATAATGGGTACTACTCTATAATGAGTTCTTAAAGTCATACAAGATATCAGTTTTTTTTTCTGTTAAGCTATTACCTTTGCTCATAACCTACCGATTATAATACATGCCAGATATTTCAATCAGCCCAACAAACCACATTGAAACCAATTAATTGTCAGTAATTGCTGTGTCGCAGATGTTGTCCGAACAATGCAATTAAATGCTAGATCTTTTGCCCGAGCTTGACCTATGAGCAAGTACATACACGTACCGATTGTAACTGTTTTTCTATAAGGAATTTTAGGATTCATTTATCTATGTACTTGCGTCTGGGTCTCAGATTGAAATTCTGCCATCCAATGAGAGGGAATAATTGTACATTAAAAACTGATCCAGAGAAATCATGCTCCGTGTGAGCGCAGCATTGTATTGTACAATAATGTTGCTGTCATTATACGCTCAGCAATGCTCATTGCTATCCTTATGCCCAAAACATCCCAAAGAGGATTCGTGTCAAGAAGCCTTTTTTATATTGCTGATAGGTAAGCCTTTGACCACGATCTCGCCTGATGGTAAGTGATTATGTGGTCGAAGGTGTTAACAGGCTTAACCTAGAATTACTGGCTTTCAAAGACAGCTGCCGGAACACATCGTAAGGTGCTTGGTGATAAATTTTCTATTTGAGGGTGGCTAGCCAGGCGGGCATTCGCAAAATGTCCTTCCACCATGCACAGCCTGGCGTATTATTATATGTTCTATGGCCTGGCTTCGACCATAGAAACTCGAAGGCGACCGGCTGTAAGACTTTTTTTTTTAAATATCTAATAATTATATTAATTAATATATATTGTTATAGTGAAAATTGCAATAATTTACCTTTAGTGATGTTAACGAAAACATATTTTGTTCTTGTGTTGTTATCAGAGAGAAGATGTTGTACACCAATCTCACGTAAGTGAGATAAGGGTAGGTGATGATATTGTATTTTTACAATATTAAGATTTCTTTTACTTTTTGAAGCAGTGATAGCTCAGTGGCTTTGGCTATGGACTGCCGCGCAGCAGGTCCATGGTTCGAATCCCGCCGCGGGCTTGAGCTTCACCGCATGGTGGAAGGACATTTTTGCGAATACCCGCCTGGCTAGCGACCACCCTCAAGTAGAAAATCTGTCACCAAGCACCTAACGTTGTGTTCCGGCAGCTGTCCTTGAAAGCCAGTATTTCTAGGTTAAGCCTGTTAACACATTCGACCACACCATCACTTACCATCAGGTGAGATTGTGGTCAAAGGCTTACCTATCAGCAAAAAAAAAACATTAATAGGCTAGATTTAAATAAATAAATAATAATAATAAATACGGTTGAAGATTTGTTGAAGTTACCTAGAATTATCGGCTCTCATGGGCAGATGCTGGAACATACCGTTAGATGCTTGAAGACAGATTTTCTACTCGAGTGGAGAAGTAGTTAGTAGTGGTATTAGATAGTTAGTTAGTGGTAGTAGTTTATATTTTTTCCAGGCGGGCATTCGTAAAATGCCTTACCACCATGCATGGTATAACGATTGCCATCTTAAGACAACAACCGTTGTAAATGTCACCAGCGGTCACCCATCCATGTAATGACCGCAGCGGACGTTGCTTAATCTAGTTGATCGGTTAAGATGCTAGTTCCGCTTCAAGCACTCATAATTTATTTTCTAAAAACCGTCTTGTATATAGATTTTACTCTATGCTCAATAGGTCAAGACGATACAACGTGCAGTACGAGTCGAGAATTTTAACGACAGTAGATTTCCATGGTCTCGTAGTTTCAAGCACGTACTAGCTGGCTTTTGTCTTGTTTTAAGTAGTATTGTCTTCGGTTCCGAGCTTGGTGAGATTCGAAATCTAAAGCCCAGCAGAGATTCATAAAAAAAAAGTCAGTGAAGTATCGCAATTTATATGCATATGAGGTAGATATTATGATAGAATTTAGTATTATACTAGTATTGTGCATCCTATTGGACTATTGTCTTTTCTAGACAGATTGCCAAGTAGCAGTATACAGAAAAAAAACGTATTGTACATTACATACTGTAAAATTTGCGTAACTTTACGATAAGTATAAGATGTTATAACAAAATGAATATGGACGTTACGGAAATTAAAACATACTAATCAGGCTGCAGGTTAGAGTTAGTTCTATATTTTGTCGAAGGAGGCGCCACGCGTCCTTGGTATGAATGCGCGACAGGATCCATTGATGTCATTGGCCGTGCAGCGATATACGCGGGAGTTTTGAAATGACGGGAGTAAGGAAATGCAAGCCTGAACAGAATAAAGGTAGGTTTTCTTAATATTCTCTCTCTTTTACCTTTTAAACATTATCTGATTGGTTCAAACCATTTTATGAAACAGGAGGTTCATTTTCATTCAACAAATTTTCTATGCTTTGGTTAAAGCCATCAAATCACTGTTTTTAATTTCTCTTTGTAAGAACAAACAAAATTCCTCACAACAAATCTTTGATTTGGGATAATAAAGAAAACCAATGGCACTACAATGTGTATGGGCTCTGGACAGTATATGTCGCAAGTTGTACCATTTCAGAAAATCTAAATAACTTTTTAAGCTATTGCATAGCTTCTATCGCGGGCCTTGAGCGTGGAGACCGAATCCAGAAATTCCATAACGAAAATAACCTAACACTCCGACCGGCACAGTGGTGATACTATATTTAATCAGCGCTTCTGCAGTGCGTAAAAGGAACTAAATTGTGGCAGAAAAAAAGGTTTTGACAACTAACGTATCAAGATTTATAATTGCATAAGTTGATAAAAAATGCTATGTAATAGCTTTACCGCGGCAGTCTCCGAGGGCCACAAGTCTTTTTTTTTTAATACGTTGCGGTAGAAACTTTTTCTTCGTGCAAGAGTAGTGACTTTTAGCTTATTTTTCGCGAATCTCAAATATAATGTGCCGTCCACACGCATCATAGTCACAAAGTGGCCGGTCTTTCAGTGTTCTATTGTACAGCAAACATGTCGGAGAGTGTGCGATGGAGTACAACCTGCATCTCTCCACTACTGGACGATAAGGCGTACAGAAACACGGCATCCTTACATAGTTGACATTCCTGTTATCCGCATAAAGTGATTTGCATCTTTATAATACGAACAGCGAAGGAATGGAACTACCTTTTCCATTGATGTCTTTATTTCCCGAGAGCTATAATCCAGAAGTTTTCAAGTCTAGAGTGAGTAGGTATCTTCTAGGCAAGCGTGCTTCACCGTCGATTGCGTCATTTAACATCGGAGAAACTGCGGTCAAATGCTTGTCTATCCGCAATATAAAAAAATGCGCCAAGTGCGAGTCGGACTCGCGCACGAAGGGTTCTGTACCATTAGCTATACAACATTAGACTTCATATTTTAACCTTTTTTTTGGACAACTTTTTGTATTTGTTGATATAGCGGCAACAGAAATACATCATCTGTGAAAATTTCAACTGTCTAGCTATCACCGTTCTTGAGATACAGCCTGGTGACAGACGGACTGCGGACGGACGGACAGCGAAGTCTCAGTAATTGGGTCCTGTTTTTATCCTTTGGGTACGGAACCCTAAAAATGAGATTAACACCATTCACAACACATGGAATTCGGTAAAATATCGTACATTAATCTGTCTTTCAGCCTCCTGATGAACGATCTTCTAAATACTGTTCCCGATGCGTAACTGCTGATGTATGCCGATGACGTAGCTGCAGTTGAGCATCAACACACTTGGATAAGCTAAAGAGTAATGTGAACAACTTAATATTCCGTGCTTCGAAGGGCACGTTAAGCCGGTCCCGGTTGTTGTCTTACGATGG
This sequence comes from Plagodis dolabraria, assembly GCA_963854805.1. Lineage (NCBI taxonomy): Eukaryota > Metazoa > Arthropoda > Insecta > Lepidoptera > Geometridae > Plagodis > Plagodis dolabraria. Next base: position 17,625,697 of record OY978460.1, on the reverse strand, counting down.
CAGTCGTTATAGCATGGTGGCAGGCCATTTTGCGAATGCCCGCCTGGCTAGCTACCTCCCTCAAGTAGAGAATCTGTCGACAAGCACCTAACGGTCTGTTCCGGCAGCAGTCCTTGAGAGCCAGTAATTCTATGTTAGCCTGAACAACATCTTCGACCACGTCATCACTTACCATCAGGTGAAATAGTGGTCAAAGGCTAACCTATGAGGGTAAAAAAAAAACATCATCTTTTTAATTTTTAAAGTGATGCTCTGGCATCTAGTCCAATACTAACGTCATACCTATATTTTAAATTGTGAGGAAGACTAGAGAGAATGATGCAATGGGTCGTCACAAGTCGTCAACGTCTAACGTCTCTCGTGACAAGTTTTCAGTTGTGAGTTTCATAATGGACAGGTCAATACTATTTCTTAAAGACATTTCAGCAATCTCAAAAAAGTATCACGAAGTATTTTATAGAAATATTCCCATTTTACTGTGGTGGTAATATAGATTGTTCCAGAAATTACGCTAGCTGTCCCCCACGCGACGATATTTGAGATTTGTCTTTATATTTCTTACGAGATTTCTCGTGGGGGAAGCACTCACTTTGATATAACGAACAGAATGACGTCTGAACCCATCAAACAGATCCCACTGAGCTGTTATCTGAATGAAGCCTTCAATTGTTGGTAACTAAGAATGTAGTCAGAAAGTTAAGTTGCTCCTAGAATCTAGATTATATATGGATAGCCTTTTAGTTAAATCCTTCTACTCATGATCGTTAGACGTACGTACTATTTTTCTTTAACTAGATTTTACATGTATTCTGATGAAAAAAACCTAGCCAAGTAAGGCGGAACTCAGGTGGCAAGGGAGTGCATTATACCTAAATAAAAGAGTTGGATATATTTATTGAATCTTTAATTATGAAACAACACCGTTTTGACATTCAAACGATGTTCAATTAATATTTAATTGACTAAACTTTTTGACTGAAATTATTAAATTTGTTTACTAAATACTAGCATGTGTCAGTGATAATATTAAACTTCATGTAATGAATATCTTTTCTTATATAATATTATTTATACATTATACTCACCTATCTAAACTTTTAAAGTTTAAATGAATTTTAACAAATGACTGTGACAATGTCACTTCATTAACTTGTATTTTTATAATCTAGGTATTTTCATAACTGATTACTACAATAATGAAACCAATATAATAACATTTACAGATGAAGTCTCAAACATGTTAGGTTTTATCTAATAGACTTATTACATAAATGCCATTTCTCGACAAGTGCAATCCTATATAAAATCTAATTTGAATATAATTTTCTAATAATCTTTCACAAACGTGTCGCAGCACACTCATCTTTCACGATTATCATTTACAAAACATTTTTATTTTGGCACATACTCGTAGCACTAGTGAAGGTATCACAAATTACGTAAAAATATGAACACTTGGGGAGTAGGTATATTTCGATACTAAAATCTTAAGAAATACCTCTACTGACGACTCGAGGCATCTATACTTTATGAAAAAATGATTTATTACGAAGAAATTGCCAAGGAATCTCATAACATAAACCAATAAAATCAAAGTCATCTATCATAACGTTACGCACGTTACTTATTTGTTCCCAATAGGTCGACGCTAATTAAATTCTCTGGGTAATCAATATCTTTTATAAAGGATACAATGAATTTTTTATCTACGATAAGTTCATATTATCTTCAAACATGTTCATACTATAATTTTTAAATACTGTATAAGAAAAGTAAAGGTGGAAGGAGTATTTTCGGCACAAGATGAACAGCTTTGTTGCCCTCTGCAGGTAAAAAGGAGCTTGGAGCTGCCGGCGCGGAAGCGGACTGGCTCTGAATGTGAGATCTAGAGTCTTCATAAGACCCACTACCTTCACTCTCATCTTCATCATCATCAGATGGAACAGTCGCTTGTTGTTTCAAGGCTTCAGCGCGGGGCATCATTTCCGAATGATGTCGTTCCAAATCGCCCACCGTTACAGACGACAAAGTTGTAACTTCGGAAGAGTTTCTCAGTGGCATTACGCCCGGTGCCACATCGACGGTTATCGCTTTATAAAGAGTACTTTCTGAGACGTTAGCAAAGTTGGATAGTTTAAAGAACGCTTCGGTGAACGCAGTGTCGTTCGTGTCAGGGGATGAAAAATTGAGCAGTTCGCTTCGTAGTTTGTGAGAGAAGGGCGCATTGCAGAGGTGGCCAGTGCAAATACAGGTCAGCTCGAGTGTTTGTCTTTGCGAGAGCGTTAATGAACAAGTGACTTCGGAGGCCGCCGCACACCCCAGTGACGACGCAAAATCTGAAAACAAATATTACATTGTAAATGTTAACTTGATGGTCATTAAGTCCATACCGCGCTGTTAAACAATATTAATAACACAAATTATACCCTGAAGAAAAATTATTTCCTCGCTTTATTACTTGTTATTTATAAGCGCCCCAAAACTCTGGTTGTTGGATGTATGTAATTACGGCGGTAGGTAAATAAAGCGTCTGTGGATTATTACAGCTTCGTGTTATTAACTGCCTAATCACTATTCATATCAACCGGGAATGCTGCCTTCCATTATTAGATTTACGGGTTCGTTTGAGGGATCGTTAATTATTATCTGTTATGCAATATCACATAATACAACATGCTTTACGGTGGATGCTATTATAGGTACGAGTACGTTGGTAAGCTAGCCGTGTTCCTAGCATTCAATTAATAATATCTTCGGGCGCAATGCGCTAGGACTCGATACTATGAGCTAGCCCTTTTGCTTGCTCACCGTGTTTACAGGAGAGACTTCTTGTTAGTTTATTTTAGTTATCTTGTGGTGTCTACACCGCATGCACAACATTTATTGCAACTAAATTTATGAAGTAGCTCAATAGCGCTTATCTATGGCGCAATACATATAATACAAAAATATAAAGGAAAATAAGGTTAATTCGTCATTCATTTAAGTAAATTTTTGATTTTTTTAATTTCCAAAAACGTGTCTTCGTACTTTTCCTACATTTGTCTGGACTCTGGAAAGTATTCTGGATTTATCGAGTATGTTTATGGATTTATCAACAAAATGCAGTCTCTTTTTTAGTTCAAAACAGAATGTATAAAAAAGCAGAAAAGTTTAATGTTGAACATTACAAAATTATTTGTCAAATTTACTATCACTTAGTACAGCTTATGTACTTTTTCATGCTATAAAAAGAATTGTCAGTTAGCCAACTATTCAATTTACTCTAAAATATTATCATTGAGGATTTTAATATCTTTTGGTAATTTATCATACGCCGCTATTCGCATATAAAAAACATTCCTTTGATTAATATCTTTACGACAGAGAGCTTGACATAGTAGGTTTATGAACTTTGCACGTTTTTGTCTCGGGATGATTTGATTTAAGTTTTTGAAATACTTATGATGTGTTTTACACATAAACTATGCTATGTTATAGCCCTTTTTGCATTATAAAAGTCCCTTTTGAGTCTACTGAGTTACCTCACAATAAAAGACCAAACGGTCGAATAGCCCCACGTAACCATCTTTATACGCTTTCGCTCGGAAATGATATCGGTAAGATATTAAAAAGATAGTATTGGGCGTCTTATGTTTACACTACTACAGTCAACGGTAAGTAAAGCATGTTTATCAGTTGGTGGCTTACTTCCCTTAGTCGCTTTCGACGATCAAACAAGGAACTGTGTGCTGTGCAAAAGTGACCTTGGAGTCAGATACCATAATAAAATCTATTAGAATTTGGGTCTCTTCAGGCGTACATGTGGCGTTGCATCGTTGCTATGCTTTCCTTTTCATCGTGCGGTTTCAATGGCGATCAACATGAATAGTTCTTTCTAGATGCCTTAAATGTTGTATGTCACCTGGCGCGGCGATGACTGTGACTGGCGCATTAGGGCAACGAGCCGGCGCCTAGGTACCTGGCAGTGAGCCAACCCTGCTGCTACTAGTACGCTGTGCCGTGCAAATACGATCACCAGCGATATTCAATTATCCAAATGCCATAGTATATGTTGTATCTCACCTGGTGCAACAGCGACTGTGGCGCAGTAGGGCCGGGCTCCGGGGCACGTGGCCGTGAGCCAACCCTGCGCCTGCTCGCACGCTGTTACATTTGTAGATATACACTGGTGACATCGATGCGGCTGAACGTCTAGAAAGAAACACAAAATATGTATGGACGAGGACAAGTGCTCCTTTATATAACGCGCCAATGCCTAGATTATTTTACTAACATTTTTCGTAACGAAGGAAACTAGCTTTCCGGGTGCGGCTCCTCCCGCGCGTATGTCGTTTATCGCGCAAAAAATTAACCTCTTTTTGCGCAGTTGGATAACAACTATTCTATGTTTTTTCCCGGGTCTCAAACTATTTCCATACCAAATTTCATTCAAATCGGTAGGGTAGTTTTGGCGTGAAAACGTAACAGACAGACAGAGTAACTTTCGCATTTATAATATTAAGTACTGATAAACGTAGTGACTTAACTTATAAATGTATAAGTTTAACTTATAAAGATATCATCAAGCTAAATTTAGACTTGTTTGAATAATTTACCGGAGAATTTATAAAGCAAATCGAAATTAAAATACATAATTGAAAAAAAATTACTAGCTACATCTGTATAGACAGCTCCTTTATCTAACACCACATGATTTGATTAACATTTTCCGTAGCATTGCGAGTTATAAAGAACTTAACACATCTTTGACTCAAATTTTGCAAGCTCTACCTGTATTGAATGTTTAGCAATGCTCACCAAAGCAAATATATCTCCAAGCTATTTACGTATTTAAATGAAATTGGAAGCAGATACAAAGGAATCGTATTAAATTACTAGATTTTCTCTACAACTAGTTGAAACCAACTTGTTAAGAATACATGCTTTTGCGTTTACGTTTCCAGCTGGGCAGTCGGAGAGTTAGCCAATTTGAAACTACTCCACTGTTAGTTTGTTTGCCATCGACAGATATACAGAATGGTTTATTTATTCACTGACTCGCAAAATGGACGCTCTAAAGTAAGAAGAAAAGTTAAAAGTTTTATTTCACAAAAGATTGTGCTGCTGTGTTACCGGGCTCTCCGTAAAGCCCGACAAAGAATCTACATACAGTTCAATAAATTTAAATCCATATGTACAAGAAAGTAAGTAGGTATACATAATTATTTAATATTTTTTGTAAGGTAGTTTTCAAATAGAAAAAATATAGAATACAAATATTTTTATTGTTCAAAAAAGATAATATTAAACATACATAGACAACATTTAAAATATAGTCTTAAAAGCTTAGGTGCGTAGTTACTTATCTAAATTAGGTAGGTTGTAAAGTATCAATAAATTTTAAATTAAGTTGTCTACATAGCACTCTAGCCCCCACACTGGGATACCCTGTGTTGTGGATGGACTAGTCTCTTCGTAGCACATTATCATTTATTGCAGATAGTGTTAGAAGAAATAATGGTATCTAGCTTATATATCATAACAATATTCATTGATTAGTTCAAAACAAAACAATATCAATTCAAAACTAAGAAAAATAGAAAGGCAATCCCAATAAATAATTTGTTATAAAGATATATTTTATAAAAGTACACCTATATGACCGAAAATTGTTCCTAAAACCACAACAATTAATTTAGACCAAATCATCACGACACAATTCAGAGTTGGGCCTTATTTATAACATTATAGCAAGACCTACCAAAACACGCTTTGTAGTTTACAAAGTAACGAAGCAATTACAAGTAAATACAATGTGTACAGTTGTTTCGGGCGGTCGTTCCATAACTCTCAGAAGTCACAAGTTGAAGCGACAATCGGCACAACAAACGGTGAGAACAAGGGCTGTGGTGCGAGCTCAGTCTGGAGCCAACTTGGAGCAAGCACAATAAATATGCCACAACTACCTACGAGTGTGTATATCTTACCAACTTATATCAGACAATGGCAATACTTAACAGTAATGTTCAAGTAAACATGTTTTTGTGGTTAATTCACTAAATCCAAAATATTAGCGCTAATTATTCGCGATAAAAAAATCACATGAAATAAATTAATTTGTATTATAGTCATATTTTGTTAGAATAGGTAAACATATGCCCTCTGTAGCACAGAAGCGCACATTTAAAGGAACCCTTCCAAGGTACATTTTCGTTTAAGTGCTTCGGAGAACACGTTACCATTGTGTCGGTCCCAGTTGTTAAATTATAGTAGCCGGTGTAAGAACATGATTTCGACGATGAGCCGCAAATCGATGACTGAATAACCGTTTGACACATGCAAACTTGAGTTCAATCAATCATTTTGACCCGCAATGCTCAAAAATATTTTTTTTTTACACATATTGAGACAGTTCCTTAAACATCACTATTTTATGAAACTTGTAATAGTTATGATCGCCAAATCATTAAGAACTGCGGGTCAAAATGATTGTTTAGACCTCAAGTACACACATGTGCCAATAATCTTTCCATAGGTTTGCTGTTTTTTTTTCGCTTACACCTAGTACTATTAGCACAACAATCATTATCGCATTGTGGTTGGGTATATACCTCCCTCAAGTAGAAAATCTGATCAAACACCTAACAGTGTATTTCGGCAGTTGTCTTTGAGAGCCCGAAATTCTAAGTTAGCCTTCACAACATCTTTAACCGCATCATTACTTACCATCAAGTCATTTAATTTTCATAGACCAGCATATCGAAACTAATAAAAGAGCAAAGATTTGTATTTTGTATGTAAGGAATAAACTTAAGAACTACTGGACCGATTTGAAAAAATCTTTCACCATTACATATGAACATAGGAATATAGTTATTCGTTTTTTTTTTATCAAATACCCTTGCAAAGCTGGGGCGGGCTGCTAGTCAGTTATAAAATAAAATATCGCCACAGTACAGATTTATTTTGGCACTCTCATTCGGGTTTAGTCGAGAACTTTGTAAACAGAAACCCCTTGAATGGGAAAGCTAGCCAAATCAGGGTATGTACAGCAGGGTTATAAATACTCCTTGGCTTGGCAGAGGCCTTCGTCTAATGTAGGCGATGGTCGCTGCTATATTGCTCCTGAAGAGTTATGGGATACATGTACCCTCCCTAATGGAAATTGTTTGTTCCATCATTTGCATTGTACTAGACAATATATTGAGCTATATTAAACGGAATTAATAATGGTGTTCGATTTTAATTCAAAATATAAAAACTAAGAAAACAAATATTTATTTATATCTTCTTAAGTTTTTAATTACATTTTAAAATTATCTGCATGTTATTTTTACTAACAATATTTTATTTATATAGGGTGTCTCAATAAGTGTGCTATTTCATTTAGAAATATAAATACACGTAATTTTATGATAGTTTTATGGCAAATATATAAATAGCCCATAGGCTAGCCTTTGACCACTATCTCACCTGATGGTAAGTGATGATGTGTTCGAAGAGGTTGTTCAGGCTAACCTAGAATTACTGGCTCTCATTGACAGCTGCCGGAACACACCGTCAGGTGTTTGGCGACATAATTTCTACTTGAGGGTGGTAGCTAGCTGGTAAGTATGGAATAAACATTCCGGCAATTGGCCTTCGTCAACATTCGATAACAGATCATTGCTCTTTTCATTAAATTTTCAATGACTCTGTAGAAAGTTGTGCCTTATCACCTATAATGCGTTAGATAGGCCTCAAACCCCGCAATTGTTTCTGATTTATTCAACTAAACCGGAGAAGAAATCGCACTGCAGAAATCTGTGCAAAATCATACGATTAATGCGTTTTATTTTGATGGTTAGTTGAAACCGTAATATCGTGAGATGTTTTGTTATGAAGGTAATTGCTGCAATAAACCAATTGTTTTATCCACGGTATCGGAGGCGGCATAATCTTACAGAATGCACATGTCATTCAGATCTAGATATGCCGCCCAGTTCCGGCCACAAGAAATCCATTTTCATGTTCTGGCAACGAATGCCGTGTGCAATTTCTCGACCTGAAATTCCGCTAATTTTGCGAACTATCTCAACGTAACTTTTCCCATTTTGGTAATGTGTTTTCACAATGATATCACGTTCTTCTCTTGTGTAGCTTTCCATTTTCAATTATCGTATCGATCACAGATGTCAAATTTCAGAGTTGCCACTTGCATGAAAATTTAAATAGTGCACTCTTTATGAGACACTCTTTACTACATTCACACACTAAATATGTTTAATGAATAAGAAGAAACTGAACAATTTGTTTTTTTCTCTAAAAGAAATGTTAAGAAAAGAAATGATATTTAATGGCTGATACAGAGGATTATCTGAAGATTATTGATCATAAAAGTTTGTCTGAACGTCAGTTCATTCAGCCATCGGTGAAATTGAAAGCTGAATTTTAACTGAACCACAGAAACGTACAACCATTGGAATTGAAGTGGACCAAAAGAAGAGCAGTTTGGCAACAAAATCTGCCTCAATTATAAATAATAGAAGCAATTAATGAACAAACACCGGGAAACAGGCATGACGTTATGTATGTATGTAATGAAACTCACGAAATTTATTAACTTACGTATAATCAAACTAGTGACGATATTGATAGCAATTTTTTATAAGACGCAGTTTGAATAAATTCTGCGAAACATTTCTGTAATTAGCGGCGTAGTCAGAAAATTCATGGAAACCTTATCTTCAGATCTTTAATTACAGTGAAACTCTGAAGTTCTAAAAACTTACAAAATTGAAACCGTTTAGCAGCTAGACTAGCAAGAAAATTTTAATTCCAAAGTCACACCAGTCGTTCACTTATTAACTTTCGAACTAAGTACAGGAGTTAATGTATTGGAAAGTTAAGAAGCACGATGAAAATCTTTTTAACGCTAATTTCTTTTTAAAATCACAAACAAAACTTTCATACATTTTCGATGTGGGCCTTTTGATGTGGGTTGGTCCACCCGACCACGGAACCGCTCCGTATTTCGTTTTGCTAAAGTTACTGCGTGAGTTTTATATTTGTTTTAAAATAGAAACCGAATAACTTATTCATCCGTTATTCCCAAATGGAAATAGATGCGGGAAAATTTAATTGAAAATCGGGAGTGTGTGAATGTGGAATTTATAAATTAATTAGAATTTCTTTATTTAGGTTCAATAAAGGTTAGCTATTTGATTTAGACTTGTTTGTTTTTTTATTGATATCCTCCTGTTACCTTTTTTCTGTCAATTTCTTCGGTTTTTCTAGGCTGGAGTAGTTATCTAAAACGTGCACCTCTATAGATAGGTACTTTTTTAGAACTGATAGGCTAGCCATTTACCACTATCTCACCTGATGGTAGATGACAATGTAGTCGAAGTTGTCAGGCTAACCAAGAATGAATGGGTCTCAAGTACACCTACCGAAACATACCGTTAGATACTTAGCGAAAGATTTTCCGCTTCCGCACCGAAATCATTGGTATGTTTTTAAATAGCTGGTAGCTTGCCAGCCTCAAAACGCCCTATCACCATGCTGACGACTGCCATCCTAAGACAACAACCGGGACCGACGACTTCAAAGCTCAACATGCTCTCCGAAACACGGAGTGCTGAGCAGCAATGCTAGAAGTCAACCATCCAAGTGTGGTCAGGCTTCAGCGAACTTTGCGTAACTTAGTTGATTGGATAAGAAAGACTAAACAATAGAAATTCTTATTATTCTATCCCAGTCGATGTTTAGGGATTAACCTTGTCTTGGTTTACCTATCTATTTGCACCTTCGAGTTTCTGTCTTGGTAAATGATCGAAGATTTGCATGTCCGTTGTCCTCTATTGAAGTGAACATAGGAATGTTAGTGCATCACCGCACTGTTGTACTATTGTTCAGTATATATTGACAATGGTGTTACGAATGTTATCATCGTGTGTGGACAATAGTTTGGTTTCGAATAAGGTCTACGTGTGCCTACATATAGCTAATGTGTTGCATTGTATCTGTGGTTCAATATTATAGAGCTGATGTTGGTAAATTTCTAATTAAACAGATTGCTATTGTACTACGCGAATACTCGTCGCCACAAAAGCGACAATAAAACAACTTGACAAGCGTGAGGCAACTCACGCACCAACCAACCATTGCGTACTCCTACACAATGTTACATTTAATCACTCACCAAGATATTTCAACTACTAATTCTAGCTTAAACAATAGATTAAACAATCGTACTTCAAATGAATAATTTTCGGATCTTTCCTTTACTTGTATTTGTCATTTGTTTATTGCCAAGTTAGGTGATTAACAGGATTATAAGTCAATGGTAAGTATCTATATATATTAAGTATGCTGTTTATTTAGATACACAGGGCGTCCCATGGCGATGCCACATGGAGAGAAAGTACCTTGAATATTGTAGATGGAACATATTATTGAAAGAAGACATTATTTGAATTTAAAATGGTTGAACCGGGAATCGAACCCGTTACACGAGAAAAATAATCAACCTGTAGTTTTAACAGACCGATCGAACGATTTCATCATAAGGATTATTTTTTGCTACATAACATAGTGTTAGAAATAAAAGGAAGACAATAAATTTTAACCTTTCATTTGAAATTTTGTTCAGAAAAATGAAAAGCTGACATCTTGAAATTTTTGGATAATATATAGGTAAAACATCCAGGTATTTAGGCGTGTTATGATGGGCGAGCTTATAATCGTTTATGGTACGACAATGTTTACGTAAATTTCTGCTGTTTTGATACTAGATCAGCTGATGTGTGTCTCACGACTGTTGAACCACTATGTACGATATGATCTTATATAATAAGTGCAATCAAACGAAAATGCGAATTTTAGATACATATTCATGGGGTCTCAAAATACTGGCTAACAACACTACAAAGTGCACAATTATATTAAAACTTACCCTGTTCTAAAGCTCCAGTCCTCACGTCCATCACAAGTAGAGCTACTATGCTCATTAACCATGTTGGAGAATACATTTTCAAATGGCACTGTAATAGTTCTTTAACACTATCGAGAGGATAAGTCTATTTTTAATGGAATAAGACTGTGTGACGTCGAGAAGATTATTTCCAACAATTTGTGTCTTTGTATACTTGAAAGATGTTTATTTGTTTTCAGCTTGAATTCTAGACTTAATATTCGGAATGGGTAAACACGTCTTTTAATTATATAACACTAGCTTTCCGAGCGCGGCTCCGCCCGCGCGTATGTCGGTTATCGCGCGAAAACATTAACCTCTTTTTTTGCAGTCGGATAAAAACTATCCTATGTTTTTTCCCGGGTCTCTAACTATCTCCATACCAAATTTCATTCAAATCGGTCCAGTAGTTTTGGCGTGAAAGCGTAACAGACAGACAGACAGACAGACAGAGTTACTTTCGCATTTATAATATTAGATCAGACTGATGGTACCATAATATTTTAAGGCCATTAAAACCGCATTCACTTGACAATAGTTACTTGATGATGCACCAATCACAAGTAGTTGAAATTTAGTTCCTTAGGTTCATATTTACAGGTTAACCTGAAGTCAAACAAAACTTCACTCAATTGGGATTCAGTAGGTATAGCATTATATGGGAAAAGAAAGATGTTTGATTGTATTTATCACACTTGGAGAAAGTACAATATGAATGGAAGTTTGCATTAGTTTATATTGTGTATATAGTACATAATATTTATTTTTATGTGATTGTGACGGAACAAGAACGAGGCCCACCTGATGTTAACTGGATTAACCTCTGCCTACAACAGATGCATTTCGTCATGTGGTGAATTGCACTGCGCCCGTTGTTAAAAGTCTCATCTGCCTGTAATTTTTCTGCCTTCAAGGACTGCTGCTGGGACACACTGTTAGGTGCTTGGCGACAGATTTCCTACTTGAGATTTTCTATAATTATAATCCAGATGTCTAAATAGTTTTGTTTTAGCAGGTGACCCCCTTAACGAAACGGTATAAACAGGACAAAATTGATTGCCTTCCATTCATTTAATAAATGTCTTCCCTCTCAAATAATATAATTGAATTTATAATCTTACCAAATACCTCCAAGTTTGAAGCCAAGAACAAAACAAATATTTATTCATAGATGACTCAACACACTGCGACTATACACCTCAGCTTGTATAATAAATCATATATTCAATCACCTCAGACTAACATTTGTTGAACAAGTCAACAAATTCTATACAATCATGAAATTTACATTTTGACCTACATTTTCCGCCGTCAAACTTTGATAACACACATTAAAGGCAATGACAATTATAATGGAGTACAAAACTCGTCCTCACAAAGGCAATGACAATTATAATGGAGTACAAAACTCGTCCTCACATTATGTAGAACCATTGTTAACAGAAGAATTCACAAAGCTAAATGCCAAAGATACTTATTCTAAGAAATGTTCTTACATATTTTCGTATAATGAAGCTAGGGAATAGAAAACCCCCAAAGGAAGCTACATGTTTTTTATCTACCTCCGCTTTCAAAATGTATGTTATGTTTTTATAAGCGTGTTTGTATATTTTTGCTCAAAATAAATACAACAAGAAAGAAGGTAAATTTTAAGATATGCTGTAGGCGGTATCTCAAAAGAAATTTGATAATATATATCAAACATAATATGAAACTATTAAAACAACGTTTGTCGGGTCAACTAGTAATAATATAAAATAATCGAAGTCATAATAAAACATTATTCTTTCATTTCATTTCCCATCAAAACTACACAAAAAACTCTAAAGGGACAATATAGGCTCCGCATAAGAAAGGAACGTGTAGTCTTAATTTAAAAAAAATTCTTAATACCTACTCAATTTTATTCTGTCGAAATATTTAAATAAGCTTTTTGGTTCCATCATCAAGGAAGCCGTATAATCGGTCCCTTCTTCAAAGGAAACACATTTTCAATCGCAGCTGAACGGGAACACATTCAAAGAGCACATTCATCACAATACAATATCAAAGAACCATGTAGGTGTACAAAGACATGATTTTCTATAACATACCTCCAAGTGTATTACAGCTTGTACGAGTAGTATCGTGGGCGGCTTTGTTATCAGATTTTTTATCTGAAAATATTTTTTTATAATCGGCTTATTGACATGCTTTAAATGTTTAGCCCGATACTGTTAGTTTTTGATTTCGCTTCTAGGAACGCCAGAAAATATATCTGCACGACTGTTTTGGGGTAGGCAGAAGTAGTAGGCAGAGATGTCTAAAATATCCACTCTTCGCCATACAAGCTTTGGTTCCACTAGATAGGTAGATAAATTAAATCGATCCTCTTGTCATCTACTGACTCCAATGATCTAACAACAAACAATGCTGACTATTCAACAATTTATTGGGGTGACTAGTAACAAACATATACGAATACACAAACTTTCGCATTTATAATACTTGATTTTTGTCACGGTTCGTTTCGTTAAGGTTTTTTTTTTGTTATGTCAAATATTCAAATATTAAGGTGAGATATTGCAAAAAAATTAAAGATTCAATTTATTTATTAGCATTTAGTCTGTATTGAAGACTGAAAATTGCAGTTAAATATTAAAATCATTTTCTTATCAAAAATTACCTCATTTTGTGATCCTATAACAGACTCTACTATTCAAAAGTATATATTATTACTATTACATATTGCACTTTACTGGTTCCTGGATGGAATAACAAGTATACTAAGTAGCTTAAGTAACAAACGAGCAAAGTTTTCCTAGGTGTCTGCATGTATATTGGTAGAGGCAATACCTTAATTGACAACCCACATAGTAAAAAAATATCATCATTATTTTTTAACTCAGTTGAAAAAAATACTTCTTCTGAATTATATCTTATAGAAACACTAACCAATATGTTCTTATTATTGATAAAACACTTTATATTAATCAACTATGCGCAAAATATGTAAAACAAAAATATAAAAGAACACCGCATACTGCTGAAAACAATACACCGAGTACTGTCTGATGATTAACGCCACTAGGAAACAAAAAAAATACCACTAACACGAAATTTCAGATGAAATAGACGTGTTTACCCAACCGCGAGATCGAGTCAGTAGCGGTGCGGCTACGGCGTAGCACCGCTGCTACGTCCCGTAGCTAACTGCCGTAGGCAGCGTAGCGCGAGATTTTCGCGCATCTGTCGACCGCCTATCTGCAAAACCACTATTGCAAAATCGCCAAATATATATGACGTGGATATTCTTTTCTAACTTCGAATATTTTAGTTATTGCACGTTTTACGATTTATTTTACGAGTGGCGTTTGCGGTTAGTTACTGAAATATAAAAATAAAAATATGTTCAGACGAGTCACATGCATATACATTTACTTCTACCTCACCTTTGTGGGATCCAGCTACCTGACTTTTGTATCGGTGTTGATATATCCACATTTCATAATTTTTTCACGGTCTCGATCTTCAAGTTATACTCGTAGCTATTGTTAGGTAAGTTAAAAATGTTGCACAAGTGGTAATATTTTTGTATTACTCTGTATGCTGATATGATGAATAATCTTACAAGTATCCGACTTTAATCTGGTACTAGGTACACGGCGCTGTTCAGGATAGCCGTTTGGCACACTTGTACATGAGATCGAAACAATCATTTTAACTCACAGTTCTTGAAAATGGTTCGTTTAGGAGTGGGTTAAGGGGTTACGACGTTATCTTTTTGTGTATGAAATTTTTTTTTTCTGAACTCTGTCGTGTAGGCCATCAATTCTAAAAATAAACCACATCATTAGGTACATTTTAGTCACTTATTTCGAATAAAAAGAAAAAAACATTCTTAAAACCTTTGAAGTATAGGCTCTCCTAGATACGACAAAGCTGAATCAACTTTTGGAATGTAATCCGCTCAAAAAGCCTTTTTCTAAAGCATTTATACGTCATACGAAAAGAAAAAAAAATTTCAATGACGTCATACATCTCCTTCAAGGGTGAATGTTTTTTAAGAAATGCGCTTCTAAATGTTTGTTTTAATTTGAAGTACACGTCCTCTTAATCTGCTATCCTGTACACCGATTGCGTTTTTTGTTGATATTGTTTATATTATTTTTAGTCGGTATAACCTCTACAAGAAAATAATTTCTTCACCTACGCTTCTCACCTGCCTATGTTTTATTGGTTTGCTGTCGCTTTTGAACAAAGATGACTGTCGATTTCTTCTTGATATGTACAACAACATGATTGTACTTAAATAAATTTTCTATATATCATACCAACCAGGAACGCAGAACTTTCAGTGCTCTCAATGTATATTATATAAAACATATAATCGCACCTTAGTATATCCTCGAACGGGTAGGCAAAGGTGTCTGAAAATCCACATTTTGTCACATATAATTTAGTTTCATGTTATAGGGGGCAATCTTAATACAGGTCTCGGGTAATAAACACACAGTTGATATAATTTTAGTATTAACTAATAACGTTAACTAATAATTATATTACCACGTGGTAATAGTTTTTTTCTTTTCAGCGAGAGTCCGTCTTGGTCAGTACCAATCAGAACCTCAGGGAAATGAATTTTGTCAGAACACTGTTGACTGAAATCGACAAATTATAGTTTGTGAATTTCAATCCTACGACGCCAACGCATTAAATATGTGTAAGTGGATTTATAATATGTATAAGTTATATTAGGTGTAACATAAAGTGAAATATGAGATATTTACTGGTTCTCCACGCACTTAATAATAATTATAATTTTATTTGCCAGAAAAGTATTAGATGTGTTACAATTATTTTTAACTAAGACCATTGTTTACATAAATTGAAATCACGACACAAACTTTATATGATTCGTGACCGAATGAGGGTGACATATAATGTAAATTTACTTTGTTTTTAATTTAAACGAGTCTATTGAAAGATTCTAATTGCTAGATGAGAGCTAACGAAAAGTAGGCAAATCACAAATGTCTTATCTGGAATACGAAAAATCGGCCAAGTGCGAGTAGGACTCGCGCACGAAGGGTTCCGTACCATTAGCTATACAACATTAGACTTCATATTTTAACCTTTTATTGTTTTAATGTGCGCGAGTCTGACTCGCACTTGGCCAACTTTTTGTATTTGTTGTTATAACAGCAACAGAAATACATCATCCGTGAAAATTTCAACTGTCTAGCTATCACCGTTCTCAAGATACAGCCTGGTGACAGACGGACGGACGGATGGACAGCGAAGTCTCAGTAATAGGGTCCCGTTTTTACCTTACCCTTTGGGTACGGAACCCTAAAAAATCAGGGCTCAAAAAAATATACTTCACCTCACCAGCACGAAAAGGCGTTGTTTATCAGCATATTCGAAATCTGCGTAGAAAAGTGCTTTTCATCCGCTAACGTGAAAAAGGTTTTTAAAAATAGAACCTTAATAACAATTCCAGAAAAATAAATTTACTTTCAATGGTATGTATCAATTGTAGCTATTTAACTTCTCATTTTTTTATTAAATTAACTTGATTTTACTATATTATTGAAAATATTTTTCTTGCGGCATTGTCTTCACTAGAGTGAAGTTAATAATAGTGTTTTGAGCCGCAGCAAAGCTATTTTCAGGTTACAATAAAACCTTTGCTTCTTCAGGTTACAATAAAAGTACTCGTGCCAAATAACAAATTTGCAGTTGAATAACAAACAACTAATAAGTATTAGCTAAAAAATTTCCGACCCTATAGTCCCTATATTCTTAAAAGACAAGAAAATTGTAGATACTTATATGTTTGGACGTAAAGCTTGAACAACAAATAAACCAGTCCCGACCCTTATCTCGGAGGGATAGAACGACGAAAGAAATAATTATTTACAAATAAGAATAACGTATTCAGAGAGGAGGAAAGAATGAAATAAATCTTAACTACGACGAAGGTGCCCAGAGATTTCCTTAGGCTGTAGGCATATCAAAACACAACTTAAGGACTATAGTGTTTGACATTTGTGATTAGGATTTAAAATGATTATTCTCTTATCTTAAGAACAAATAATGCAAATATAGAGTACTTATCTACAATTTGAATATATTCTGTGTCCAAAAACTTCATAAATTTTTGAAACGCTCGTAATGTTCGAACCGGTCAATCAAGTTAAGCAACTTCCACTCTGATCATGACTTGACTGTGATTTCAAAGCTTACGCCACATGACAGCAGTTGACTCGGCAGTCTTGTACCAGCCGCTGAACAGGCAACACGTCCAAACTAAGGGGTGAAACTTTTGACAGCATTGACAATGGAGACCTTGATCAGTGTACACCAGTCATGGAAGATGATAGCAGTTCCTGCAGCAGCAGACTTTGAAGACGACATTCGTGATACATTATGGTAGACGCTACAGTGATGATGAGTAATGAAGCGAGTGAGATGGTGAAGAGAGTTTACTACAATGCGAGTATTGGAATGGCTATAGGGGAAGGATGATGGCCATTTCCGCAGGTCACCTCACATAAACTGTAAATTAAGAATAAAGCCTGAGAGAAAGTGATTTGTGTCTTCTCATTTGCACGTTGTTCACATGTAAGAGAGCTCTGACATTAAATATGATGTCGAGAAGGTTTCGATCTCCGAACCACATATTAGTTGGGTCCTGAAAGAAGGCATGGACATTATCCCGGTTTTATAAGTATTTCCCGAGTGACTTACACGGCTAGTTGGTGCCATAGAACTAATATACTTATCACTTTGATTATCTAACTTTGAGTATAACCGATGCTCTTTACTTCTAAACAGATTCCCATAATCATGATCAATTTCGTAGAAAAATAAGACTGCTATACGAAAAATAATATTACTACCTTTTATTGGTACAAGTACTCATGGTTGTACAAGATAAGCTTAATAGAGCTACGTGAAAGCAGTAGGTATTATAGATTCCGAACACAGACTTTTACTTGCCTTGTATAGTAAATGGAAGCATATCCCTTTACAGCTTGCAGACCAAGTTGAGCTGTACAAAATCTAGTTGAGACGGTACAACCTATTAACCAACCAGCTAGCTATGTAAGCTCAGAGCCTAATCCAAGGATCCAATGCGACGTTATGCCAGTTGTACAATGGGAGCGAAACGTATTTGTTAGCTTGTAACTATAAATGGTTTATTGTAGGTTATAATCTAATATTTACTTTGAATTTTTTAATTATAGCAAGTATTTCAAAAAATATTAAAATAATATTTTTAGAGAAACACTTAAAAAAATTAATTAAATTAAAACACTTACTGACTATTCCGCCTAATTTTCTATTGTAAAATTATATACTACTTATTAATTTGTATTCCTTCGAGCTATTCCGTGCGACGTAGGGCACGTTACGCTGTCGGTTTCGATTATCTTAGTAAGGTACCCGTTATAGCATCGTGGTAGAGCACTAGGCACATGGATACCCCCTGCTAACTACCACACGCAGGTAGAAAATTTCAAGCTAAGGTGCATTATGTTCCAGCTTATTTATAAGTTAAATACTAGATAACCAGTGCCCACTTACACTAATACACTATAAATTAATCTAATTTGACTATTAAAATCTTGAACATGTTCCATCTGCCGCTTGGCGGCTTAATACGTCTTGAACATAGATGCCACATACCTATTCTAAGGTCATAAATATTTATTTATGGCCCCATTTTCCTAATATTTTTTTATTGAGTGACTTATTTATTATATACTTTAGGCACAATTTTTTAAAAAAATATAGAAATTTCAGGTCTGTGATTAATTTTGCTTACGATCGAGATACCCGTGATATAAGAACAGACAGACATCGGAGTGAAGACAGACCCCTAACGGAACTCCACTATAACGTTTTGTTTTAGTTAAAAAAAATATGCCTACTTTTCAAACGAAGACTAACATATTAAGAACACTGCCAAACGTAAAGACATAGAATAACACAGTGGTTATTTCATCAAACACGTGACAATGATGTTGACAGTCCTTGATTTGATATTTCCGTTTCATTGTCCACCAATGTTGGATATTTAGCTTAACTAAGTCACGTAGCTTTTTCCCGGTGGGTATTCACCTTAAAGGGGGGTTGTCGATGGACACATTAATTGGCAATTTCCCCTACTCCGTCCCCGATGCATTATCTATCAGAGTAAATATCGAGTAATGAAGTTCATTAGTAACTGCTGCCATCATTTGCTAAATCAGTGACTGTGCTTGATTTGCCCCGATATGGCCAATCCCTAATATATATCTTATCAATACGAGTCGGTACTCGCATTATCAGGTTGGAAAAAATATATTTTTATTATGTAAATACAGTTTTTAAGCTATATGAAAAAGAAATCTGCTTTTTAAAATACAGAACGATACAGACTCACTTCATCGAAAAATTATAAAAAAAATAATTATAAATCAACGAATAAGCATTGCAATTCACAGGGGCAAAGCTGTCAGTATGCTGGGCATGCTGCGAACTGGTAGCGGGCTGGAGCATTTGGACTGCCTGTGAGTCTGCTATGACTAGGTTGTCTAAAGTTTTTATTGTAGTAGCTGTAGTGTTGTATCTAGTTCGTAGTATTTTGTTAAATAAAGGCATACCGCCGGTAAAAAAACGATTGCGTGATTATACATGAACATTATATAATGCCAAGAATGTTTGTATCAATATTATGACTTCAAAGAAGGAAACATTTCCATTGTTTTAAAAAAATCACTAAAGTCCTTCATTGTGTTATCTATGATCTCTGGATGGTTCGCCGCTAATAATCTTCTGTTAAATTCAAAAAAGACCAAATGTTTAAAGTTTTCATTACCAAATGTTCCTTATGTTGAACCAAACATTAAGCTTGGCCTAGATAAACTCTCTATTGACAAAGCGACAGTCTTTCTGGGAATCAAAATGGATTCAACTTTACAGTGGGATCCACATATACATGATCTAGCCGGAAGACTTAGTTCTGCTGCATATGCAGTTTGTAAGATAAGACAGTTAACAGATGTAGCTACTGCACGGCTAGTTTATTTCGCATACTTCCACAGTATTATGTCGTATGGTGTATTGCTGTGGGGAGCTGCTGCTGAGATAGAGACAATCTTTATCTTACAAAAGCGTGCAATTCGAGCCATATATGAAATGCATCCTAGGGAATCTCTAAGGGATCTTTTTAAAGAAATTGATATATTAACTTTACCGAGTCTGTATATATTTGAAAATATTATGTATGTTCGGAAAAATTTGAGTAAATTTAAATTAAACAGTGACAACCATCATTACAACACTAGGAACAAATATAAATTAAGGGTACCATGTTTTAGATTAGCAAAGACAAATAAAAGGTCCTTTTTAGGTAATTGTGTGCGGTTTTATAATAAAATTCCCGAACATATTACAATGCTCACAGAAGGAAAATTCAAATTGCACGTGAAAAATATTTTGATGAAGAAATCCTACTACACAGTTTGTGATTACTTAAACGACAAAAATGCTTGGAAAATTCCACCTCTGCCAAGCCATCACATGTCTCCTACGTAATTTAAACAAATATTGTAATAATTGTATTATATTGTTTATAACACATTGTAAAAAGACGTTTAAAAGAATGGCCCCGAGTTTCTTGCCCGTTCTTCTCGCAGTGGCTCTATAAACTTTTTTTGCTGAACGTGGCAGTACAATGTAGAATATTTCAATATTAAAATTTGTAATTGACCTTCATAAGAGCGTCGTAGACGCCTAAATTGAATAAATGATTTTGAATTTGAATTTGAATTTGAATTGATGTAGTAAAAGTTCGAAGGTGTCATTCGTCAACAATAATTCTCGGAATCATCTAAAGAAGCAATCATTACGGCGTTGGCGCATATCTACATATATTCACGAATACTTGCTCTAGTTAATTGAGTATAGCGGATAAGGTGTGTGATGGAAGCTGAAGAAATTTAAATGGAACCTATTACTAGAATAAAAGCAGCCAACTGCAAGTCGGAGTCGCATTGACGGTTCCGTAAAACATATTATACGAAAGGCGCATTTCAAAATTTGTGAAAAATCTGTTAAATATTCAATAAATGGTCTAAAGGGTTTTAGTTTTACTCAAAATATTCTCGCTATTTAATATTTTCATAGGAATAAAAGTAACCTTAAAACATTAATGCCACTCTGCCGTGGTGGCCTCCGGTCTTTTATATATTCTCCGAAAGCCTCTTCATCATGCATCAAAGGACATGGTTAAGTCTTAGCGCACGATACGCGTTCGTAGGGCTAGTAACTCAGCTTGCCTAGTCGTTCCAACTAGGTTACGTCCATTGCGGTAATTTCTTGAATGGGTGCATATAACCGCTAGTGGAATTTACTACTAAGCGCTGCCACGCTTTGGAGGGCACGATAAACCATTAGTCCCGGTTGTTGTATTAAGAAAGCAGTCATTATAGCACGACATTAGGGCATTTAAAAAAAAATTCATCGTGAACACAGCTTTTTCACACCCAAATGTTTGTGAAACACATATCTTGTGTGACGAACCCTTTAATTTATTATATTTTGTGTGTATTATTATTTAATATATAGACAATCCGCCCGCCCTAAATATATATTGCTATAAAAAGCGGCTTCGTATGTATCACGGTTCAAAAGAAATTCAAATTCCCTTTAAAGGTAGAACGTAAGAATATATGCTTTGAGCATAGTTCCCGTTTTCTCTTACGGAACCATAGAAACTAACGAGCGCCTCTTTGTGGCAATTACAAGGACTAAAATAAAGCAGGAAAATCACATGACGCCAGGTCCTTATACATTGGACGCCCGCTATTAACGACGTTCATTTGAAATGTCCAATCAAGTGACACACTATATGGGCGCACTCCCACATATAAATCACTTCTCCGAACAGTCACTTCGATGCTTAGGGATGTGATTGTGTTTGCGAATAAGACGTGCCGGTGCAGGGGCTGTGAAGGGAAAATTATGTGTTGAGAAACGTCTTACAAATTTCACAAAACTATTTTCTTTGACGTGACTGATATGTGAAAGTATTTGTTACGTAGCAAATTAACACCACAGCTAAAAGCTTAACAGCATTATCAAGAACAACGTTGGAAAAACTAAAGCAAAAGCGGTTACACAACTTTGTATTATAATTATCTACTTAGGATATAAAGTAAAGAATGCACAATGTATTTAAATTTAGAATACAGACTGATTGCGTTTATATACGACGTGAGGTTAAGTAATTGAAAAAATAAATGTCAACATATAATTTTCTGATGTGGTCGAAACCCGGAATATTAAACGAATTTTGACTCCATCCATTTATGTACCATTATCTTCCGCATATAATTATGTAGAGTCATTGCAACTTATTTTTCATTATCACTACAAAGTCATTAATAAAAGTTAACCTGCTACTAAAACGAAATCACAGAGTAGTAAATACTTGTTCTTATCTGTCTCTGAAATCTTTTATAGCTATTTGTGATCAAAGAGTCAATAAATTATTTGGGCTAATCGACACATATATATGCACTATAACCACTGAATAAATAGGGTACTATAAATCAACACGTATAAATTGATAAAAAAGTAATAAACCTGACTGCAAATGATTTATCTTTGTTAAACGTATTGAAATGGAAGTTAGTTATATTTATAGAATACTGTTTAAAGCCCTTCATTTTAATACCCTATTCGATGGGTTTGCAAGAAAACCCAGTTAATCCGCCAGTTTGTTTTTTTATGTACTTACTGTCACTTAAGCGTTATCAAACAGACTAATCTAACGACATCTCATGTATACATTAAAATCGGTTAAGACGTTTAGAAATTATGGTGGAATAAAGAAACTCACAAACATACATACATGAACCCTAAAAACAGTACTCCTTTTTTTGGGTAGTCGTGTAAAAATAGGTAAAGACAAAAATCTTCAACGACAGTAGGATTTTCCGCTCAATCTATCCCTACAGATACTATCTTTGTCACTTGCCGACAACCATTTGCAACTTCCGATGAAGAGGAATCTATGGTGATTTATTACGTGCGTGTACCAAAACCGTACAACTGAACACCATCATGTAAAATTAACTTATGTACTCGATTTATCAAAGACCAAAAAACAATTCAAAACGCTTACTTCACGTTTTTAACTCTGATAAGAGAAAAAAAGAAACAGGAAAATTACAAAACTTCAGAAGTTTTCCTTCCATCAGTCCCTAGGGCGTTATCTTTCGGCACATTCTGATAACGACGTAGATTTGGGACGTCCTAGGAAGTGTTAGATAAATGATTTGTTACGGATGTGGATTAAACCCGAACATGAGCCATTTAGGCAAAACGGACTTCGCCAATTTATCAAGGATATATTATGTAAGCGTGCCAATAAATGAGATGGGGGCAGATAATAACTTATTATTTATTGTCGTGTTCCGCCATCTTCTCGGTGGTTTCATTGTACATTACAATAATAATAATAATTTACACCTCAAGAGGCTCTCACTTTCGGTTGGATCAAGGGTCAGATGCAGAAGACAATGATACTCGACACGACTCGCATTGTCCGGAGGTTCCTCTCTCTGCAGCCCTAACCGCTGGTAGCATGCCCTGCCCCGCTGCCGACGGCATCCTAGTTTTAAGTTTTTATAATATTTGTTTCTTTTTTTATACATATATGAATGTTGTTAAAAAATATTAAATTTCATTATGAAATAAATGTGTATAATAATAATATTTTTATTCATAGTGGAAAAAAAAAACAATAATTGGTACATAAGCTTAGTAATATCGGAGTTGGTATATATTACAGATTGTTGAGTTAGCTTATTGATATCTTTCTTCTATCTTATTCTCAATAACTTTTAAAATGCTAATACTAATTATGCCAGAAATTTTAATGAATATTTTATGAACACAATTGTTTTGATACAAAGTAATTATTTATTCTTGAATTATTTAATATGAATTTCCGCCGTAAAATCCTATATTAATTTTTTTAAAACATAATACAAATATTTTTCATGATTTTTTATGAACGCGTTTTACGTTATTGAATGCTGAAACTAATATGCATAATTGAATATACTGCATGTTGCTAATTGACTGGCTTCTTAAATTATTAACATGCAATATCTGTAAATTTCTCTATCCATTTAAGGCGAAATGACTCCAAAAAGGGCTTTGATCAAGTTTTTAAGAAAGAGTATACGCTTTACAGATATGAATAAAATGTATAATATTCTATGTGTACTATATGATAATAAATATAAGATAACAAATAATGCATGATACTCTTGATAGAAAAAACTATGAATACTTACATTTTTATCCACTTTGCATTCGTTCATTCCTAAAATATTGAAATAAATACATCGAGCGTTTTTTATATAATTTACTAACAAAATACTATTTCAATCTAGGGTGGGAGCTAATAAAACCTTCAAAAGAACTCTAAAAACATAACTATCATACAAATTATGGACTAAAAATATGTATTAAAGAGGATTTGTTCAAGAAACTACTCAGCCTTTTTTAGAGAAAGTAAAGAGTTTATTAACAATTTCTAGAATTGATTACTACAGAGTATTTTACCGAAAGACATAACATTATAACAACTCATTGTAGGTCTTTGCCTCAAACTCGTGTCGTAAAATCATAGTTATTGCAACAAAGTTATATAATTATAAAACATTTGAAATTGGAATAATAAATGTCATTATTCTAATTGGTCAATGAAAGAGGAAGTCGGCGTCAAGACATATTTTTGGTATGAATGGCAAAATTTGAGTTCCGTTCGAACAGTTTAAATATGGAAAGTGTTATATTATGTTCGTATGTCGTCGAAAAATCGTAGGCCTGTATCGTCATTGTGGTAACTTCGTGTTCCATGTATGTTGCGTTCCGGAGTCAGTAATTATTGAGCTGAGTCAATACAGATTCGTTTTGCATATATTTTGTTATTAGCTACTGTATTAAGTGTTGATCTGCAAAGGGAAAAAAGTTTTTTACGTGGCAATAAGGTAAACCTCGCTGTGTCATACTTATATAAAACAATTACTGTAATTTATCTTCGAGCCTGGACTTTGAGATGATCCCGGGGTCGTACCTCACTCAACAAAGGACTAGCAATTTCCCGAAATAGTTGCATTCTTGGCTCTTTAAATTCTGGGTCATCTCGTGTGTGTCGACTGCACTAAATACTACCACCAGGTTTTTTTTAACAACACACTAATTCTACATTTCAACATTTACTATTCCAAATCCACCGAACCCCTGAAGCTTATGGCAAAACAATTATAAAAACGATAAAACGATGAGCCAATAATAACAGGAAGTCAATAAAACATTCAATTTGTCTTCTGGAAGTTTTCCAAAATGCTCTCGCTAGATATGATAAAAGAAGGAAAATTGATTATATTTTAAAATAGAAAAGCGAGAATTCGTAAGTAATATTTCTGAGAGCAGTTGAAATTGCTCGCGACGTTCCTTCCATAATGGTACGTGACAATGTTGCTGCGCACATGCCTTACGCCCTGTTGTAAAATATTTTATTAAATTTTGAAACGACATAATATGACGCAACATGTCTGAAAATCTAATTGAATAGCTGTGTACAGTCAACAAGAAAGCAAATAATATACAAAGATTATTTTAAAGCTATATGGTTAAGGTAAACAATTACAGCTTGGCAAACAAAATAACATTGTATTGTTCTCAAACATTTCCATATTAATAGAGTATTGTAAAAGACTGATTTTATTGCAAATATTGCGTTTGTATATTATGATAATCAGCATTAACGGATGCTTAGAGACAATTGACTGCGACTTTCAACAGGATTTGAAAATTAACACCAGAATACCGTTATGTAACAACATCATCCAATGATTATATCGTGCTGGTATATCACATAGTTTTTGGTCTGTTAGAGCTGATATATATATTTGGTACTAATCCCTTAATAAACAAATTTCAACGTACCATTTCCCAAAATGTTTGATTTTCTTAATGACGTTGTTTATGAATATCGCAAAATTTTAATATTTGATATCCTAAAGCCACTCGTAAAGCAATATTTTGTTAATAAATTACATTTATTAACACTAGCGGGGCGCGCCGGCTCCGCACGGGCATTCACAAAAATCTCAAAACAAAACTTCATTACTTACAACAACTTCACAAACTATTTTCATCAGGGATAATGTAGTAGGATTCTAATGGATACGTGTTTTTTTATCGTTCCAGTAATTTTAAGTTTATTGGTTACATACAAAAATACAAATCTTTCCTCTTTATAATATTAGTATAGTAGGTATATATAATAGATGGAACATTTAGATATAGGTAGTTATTTTTAGGAGCCACGGCAAATACTTGTCAACCAAGTTTCAGATCAGGCACATAAGCATTCATATTTCTTGATACCAGTACAAGAGCAAAAAGTATAATTGAAATTCTTGACCTTTACAAAAGGAGCGTATAACGTAACCTAATATCCATAAATGGTTTCGATATTTACTCAAGAGCAAACCTTGTTTGCTCGTATTATATATTGAACAACTTTATCGAAAAGTTAGTTGATAGAGAAGTTTTTTTGTACGTTAAGAAGTCACCGAAAGGATATTTGTCCGCGTAATATATAAACGTCATGCTTGATCAGATTGGTGGTGATTCAGAACAGTTAGGAGCTTGAAAAGGAAAATAAAACAATGCTTGAATTATTTAAAGTTCAATATCAATGCACACTACAAGTGGTGGCTTTTGTTTGTCCGATTTGCGCGAAAACTAGAGAAAATATAATTTTTCACATAGATTCTTAGATTTAAAATTTTCTACACGGAGTAGTTAAGGATATTATTGGTTACATTTTAGCAAAACTTATTTGTGGAAGTTAATTATCGTTGACGAGAAGTTTCAAAGATATAATAACTAAAATAGTTGCACTTCAGTTTTTTTACCTATTAATCAAGCAATTATGAAAATCACTTTTGGATTTGTTTCCAAAACGTCCGTATTTAATATATTTTTTTTCTGAATTATGATCCTCTGGAGAGGAGTTTTTCCTTCAAAGTTTCCTGAATCAGGGAATTGCCCCCTTAAAGTTACTGTACCATCTCCTACAGCTTGACACTGCACTGTGATAGTCACTCCGAAACATGTTTTTTTTTGTTTTTTTGCCCCGCAATGTAAGTGGCTACTGTGCCATTTACGCCTAAACATAGTAATGTTTACATATTACTGCTTAAGACGGACTTTAGCTGAAGACTTACCACTTGTTACAACAGTATTCACACTAGAAGAACAAAATGCTCCTGAAAACTTTTTTATCTGTAGCATTAGAACTCTTTATGATCGAATTTGTCCGGGGAAGTACCTACACATACTTAAGAACATTGTTTTAGGGTGATATGGGCGCAGTGCAGTTCCTCACACGTAACAAAATGCATCTGTTGTAAGCAGAGCTTACTACTTAGAGTAGGCTTCGAGTTTGTTACGCCAGAGACCCATAAAAAATATCTGATTTTGAATAATAAGCGTTTATTTATAAAATACTTTATATTAATAAAATCTTAAAACGCGCGCTTGTTAGTTAGAATAATGAAAGTCAAAGTCAAAACCATTTATTCAATTTAGGCGTCTACGACGCTCTAATGAAATTTTAACATTGAAATATTCTATCATTACTGCCCCGTTCAGCAACAAAGTTGTATAGAGCCACTTCGAGAAGAACGGGCAAGAAACTCGAGGCCATTCTTTTAAATGTCTTTTAACAATGTGATACTTACTTCCTATATACACTTCATTTACACTTATCAACTATTGATTGACATATTCGTCGTTATATAATACCAAAAAAAGAGTATAATAAATTACTTAACTTCACAACATCTTGATTCGGTAGCACTTCGTCGTTAAAGACTATTTCTACACCACTGGAGGTCTGCTCGGCACGGCGGTCCGACAGACACTGAATCGGGCAGCACTTCGTCATTAAAGACTATTTCGATACCACTAGAGGTCCGCTCCGCACGGCGGTCCGACAGACACTGAAGCTACTCGCAGTGAGTGAACAAACAAGGTGACAAAGCGACTACCGTCACAAACACATTACTCTTTATAATTGACAATTGTGTGATCTCAAGCTCACGTATGGCAATAAGTATAATAAAATCTTCAATGTTTTTACACATATAAATAAAGCACATAATATAAACTATTTTATATAAGTATCTCAACAAATGTCACATGACCAGTTAAACTACTTATAAAATGTACTTACAGTATTAATAACATCAAATTATGATTCAAGTGATCTATACATATGGCAATAAATATAATAAAATCTTCAATGTTTTACACATCATAAATAAAGAACATATTATAAACTATTTTTAATAAGTACTTTACACTGTCACGTGATCAATTTCGCTACTTATAAAATATACTTCCAGTAATATTATCATCAAATAATGATTCAAGTGATCATGATAATCAATATATTATGCTTAATCACAGTCTAACAACAAACACAATTAGGTATAGTATTAAATTCACACGATAGATAAAGTAGGTATACACATGGATAATTAAACCAATACTTATTTTCCTCTTAAAAACCACAGAGTATAATTAAAACGAAATGAGAATGTCACATTAAGCCAGTTGATTAATCTTAAGCTTAAAGCTAATCAAGTGACGATGAACAAATATTTCATTACATAGTAAGTCAATTTTCAAATAATCTATCACGCTCGTATGAAACGGGTGGTGGTGGTGTTCGTCCTGCAGGTAGGTCTTATATGTCTGATGATTATCAGATTCGATGGGTTAGTAGCCATTCGAAGGTTAAGATGTATTCTACCAGCCCCATCACTACACCCTTACCAGCATAAATGCATGGTGGCACCATATCAATGTATTTGTACCTATAATTATAGGAGTGAAATGATGGAAAAAGTATAGGTACCTACGGAATGGTGACTTTTGATAAAGACAAGAAAGAAGAAAGAAAGATTCGAAAGAAAAGTCTTTTTTTAACCGACTTCCAAAAAAGGAGGAAGTTCTCAATTCGTCTGTTTTTTTTTTTTTATTCGTTACCTCAGATCTCTTGACTGGGTGAACCGGTTTTGAAAATTCTTTTTTTGTTTGAAAGCTGATGCTTGTCGTTTGGTCCCATTTTAAATTTCATCAAAATCGGTCAAGCCGTTTTTGAGTTACACTAAAAAGATTGAAAAATTTTTTTTTAACAAATAATGGAACCGAGTTGTGTATTCAGCACGGACTGAATACACAAGTCTATGCAAGGCTGATTTCAGCATACTCCTTTCTCGAATGAAGGTGTTTTCGAGTAGTATTAGAGTAGCGGGCTACTTATTTATATTTATTGATCTTAATACTTTAAGCACATTTTTATAGTATGAGTACAAAGTAGACCAAATAGTACGTAACCAAACTGAACTGACGCAGAACTTTAATTACAAGCACCATATTTTTGTGGCGAATTCACCTAAGAACATAATTACAGTTTTTGCCAGCCTTGCTTGTACCGTCGTAATTGCATTGGTTGGATACTTTCTTTACTATTCACGAAAATGGGGAATTGTCGAATGAAATACCAAAAGATTAATTCCATCTGGCTATTACTGGAACCAGTAATAGCTGAGCGGTAATAGATATGGACTGCCATGCCGTAGGTCCATGATTCGATCACCACCCCTGGCTTTAGCTTTCACCACCTGGTGAAAGGGCATTTTGCAAATGTTCGCCTGGCTAGCTACCACCCTCAATTGATCCTCAAGTAATCCTTTAGAACCAGTAGGTTATTATGAAAATACAGGCTCATGCGACTTAACAACTGTATGTCTCGGGTTATGGGTGCAATGCAGTTCGTCAAACGCATCTGTTATAGGCAGAGGTTACCGCTTAACATCAGGTGGGCCTCGTGCATGTTCCGTCACAATCCCATAAAAAACTGTAAGTTCATTTAGAACGTGTTAGTTACTAACTAGCATGCTTGGAAGGAAAAATATGAGTACCATAGTCATCAATAAAAATATTTTAGGAAATAATTTGAGCAGTAATATATAGTTAATAATTTTCAAAAGACCGTCATTTATAAAGTACAAAACAAAAGGCATTAGACTACAGAAAAAAGCAATTTCCCATTTTTTAGGCATCATAAAACGTCGTTACTGTCAGAGTTTTAGAAGAACGAAAGCCTAAAAACAAGTTGATCGGTTCAATTAAAAGTTTGGGCCGGGCCAAGCTTTGCCGGTCCGTGACGGAGCGGCGCATAATTACTAGTGTCACTCACGAGCGAGCTGCCAGCGCCCGTTCAGACGATGCTCTTTACACCTTCCGGCACGATGCCCAAAGAAATATGAAAGGTAGACCATGTCTGAAGACCCTGATTCAGTACAACAGTCATGTCTATCTGGTAGAAAGAAATCGATAGAAATTTGACTAGGTAGCAGGTCTCTTCAGCAAAAGTTCGGCTGCCTCAAAGCAGTAGTGTGCATACACTGCTGTGTTTAGGTACAAAGGTTTCGTTAGCAAATAAAATTATTGGACAATGGGGCATAAGAACTGACGTCGGAGTGATAAGAGTACTCGTATTGCATAGTGTCAAGAAGAACGACGATGGTGACACTGCTTCTATAATTGACTGGCGTGACCACTTGCCATCAGGCGGCCTACTTGTTCGTCTCATCACTTGTTAACAAAAAACACGTCATGAATACCTACCTATACATGCCGTTCAGGGTTTAAGTGATGTTGCGAGTGTGTAGTAGTGCTTGCAGTTCGGAGCACGACATGGATCGTGTGTTTTGTTTTCAATGGGTCTGGATCTCGAAATTGTTTTATTTCCCAACAGTCGTTCTATATTAAAAATATCATTCAATCCATCCATTTGAATTCTTTAAAGTCCTTTAACGCATGATGGCGATTTCCTGGACCCACAGAGTTACCAATGTGGAAATACTGTGAGTTAGACTAAAACGCAAACTTTTGAAAACCGTCAAAGAAAGAAAAGTAGCATATTTGGGCCATGTACTTAGACTAAACTCGTTCATCTCATTATTTTCGGCATTATTCATGAATCGAGTGTTTGATAACGCTGCTCTGTTAAAAAAGATTATGTATTGAAATTTGGTACTTTTAAGCAAGATTGATTTTAATCGACTTTATTGGAACAATCAGAAATCGGAACGCTCCGGGACGGGTTCCGGCTGAATCAGGGCCTTCACAGAATAACAACCCGTATAAATAGTCTTGCTTGTCGGTCAATTCAATTTGACTATAGAGGTTGTTCCTTACTCCGTTCGATAATTTATTAGAAGGATCAAATGACTAATCTTGACTATGACTTAGCTCAATTGGTGCATGTCGTGGACCGGAAGTAAGGATCGGTCGTAGCTCGAATCGAATCCCACTGGAAGCCGAGGCCTAGCTGACTCTGCACTTTAGGTAGAAAGCTACAGGTTTATCGGCCTATTTGACCAGAGAGCGTGCCGCATCAGAAGAGATCAGAGCTGTGCATGGCTATGCAATAGAAAGAGAAACACCTTGCAGGTGAATATAAATATTAGCTACTCCGTGTTTTGCAAACTAAAGTGCACTTTATTGATGTGTAGCTAGAGTCGCTTATTTATTTTTTCTGGTTCTTTTCATTTTGTATTGGAGGTTAAAATTTTCTCTTTCATTATGATTGTATATACTTTATACAAGTGTTGAATATTATCTCAAATTTGCAGTCGTGTCAGAAATGTCGAGTTGTGTAAAATGATTAAAAGGTAAGCAGTCTTGTTACAAAACGATGAAAATCCCTAGCCATGGCGATGATTACGTGTCAGAGTTTACGAGAGTTCCTTTGTCGTTCTCAACGGCTCTTTGCCACGCTCTCCATACCATCGCTTTGTTCTATTGGATATCGGTGTTTTATGTACCTACAGCGGCAATTTATCAAACACTTTGTGCTTTAGGAGAGTTGTTTTAATAATGGATGTCTTTATATTGTTAAACTGTTGCGTCGTAACTGCGATGGGTAAACCTTGTTCATTAATTCAGCCGCAATTATGTTAACAATGCTATGTACCTACCGTATTGATGGGCGGGGTTGCCATTGAAATAACAGGTTAGGTACACGACATTTGCAAACCCCCTGTAATGGACCCCTGTAACCCCCTAAAATGGGAGGCTCTGTTCAGCAGTAGACACACCGGCTGATATAATACACAAAATTTATTTATAATTATCAATGACTACTAAAATGTTTTAGCAAGTATGCTAATCGCGGTAGAGGTTCCATATTTGAGCCGTTTGGTGTATAGACGAGTCCGTGGGGACCAGGAGCTCATCTTGTTTCTCAAAACTTATCAGAACGTTTATTCAAATTGACGCTTGATCAAATTACTGGTGCTTGTCTCAACACATGTGAGTATTGCAATTCAACGGCGAAATACTGCCAGCTACTGACTACACTGCTTGCTGGTAACCAGCGGAAGCATTTGGACTGTTTGTGGATCTGCAATAGCCTCAAAGTTTCCTAAAAAAATAAGCGCTGTTAATAGATTGAAGAATCATATAATTTTATATGAAGTGTAAGAAAAAAACAGTGACAACTAAAATATTTTTTCCTTATAATACATCAACCGATTATCCTCTGATAAATCAGATCAAGGCTATTAACGTACCTAAAATAGATCTAATAAAACTTAAACTTATTATTATTTACCTTTTGCTTTTTACATAAGAAAGTCCACCAATTCTTCATTTTTAATAATACTTTTATTATTAAACATGCAATAAAATTTACAAGATATAATAGGTACATAAACTTTCTTCGCTACTATAGGTTTTTTTCTACACACGAATCGCGCACACATCTTCATATAACACAAACACATAATAAATCATAATTAAGCATATCACTCATAATAATTCAAAAGTGCAGAAGTTTAAATCACATATGTTCAAGTAACTATCACCGTTTTTAATTGTGTAACATATTAAAAACTATATCTAAAACAATATGCAAACTTTGGGAAGATGCTGCCTTTTATAACATAGTTTTATAACTAACTAAAAAGGTTGTAGCCAAAACCAAATTGAAACGGAATCCATCTGATTCCAATAAAGAAATATATACAGGTATAAGGAATCGCTGCAATAGAGTGTGTAGGGATGCATTTCGCCGCCATATCCACACATCTGTAGAAAACGATGATCCAGCAAAAGTATGGAAATTTCTAAAATCGTTAGGAGTTGGAAAGTCACGCCAACATAAAATACCAAATGATCTGGATATTGATTCTCTCAATACACATTTTTCATCTTCATGCAGCATGGACCCTATTGATAAAATCACCACTTTAAATTTTCTTTCTAGTCATCCAACTCCAGATTATTCTGCTTTTCATTTTAGTCAGTTCACCGCAAGTGATGTTAGTAAAGCCATCTCTTCAATTCAGTCTAATGCAATGGGTTGCGACAACATCAGTCGCAAGATGATTGAACTCATTTTAAATGAGATTATCCATATAATTTGTCACATTATTAATTTCTCCATCACTAACGGTGTTTTTCCTGCATCCTGGAAAGAAGCACAAATCATTCATTTGCCCAAAAAATCAAATCCTGTCTCATTTTCCGAATATCGGCCTATTTCTATTTTACCTTTCTTGTCTAAAGTCATTGAGCGTTTGGTCCATAATCAAGTAAACATTTATCTTTCTAAAAACAACCTTTTGAATAACTTTCAGTCCGGTTTCCGTCCTGGTCATAGCACTGTAACGACCCTCATGAAAATCACAGATGATATTAGACTAGGTATGGAAACTAATCAGCTTACAATCCTTATACTTCTAGATTTTAGTAATGCATTCAATAACGTTGACTATGACATTCTTTTAGCGACGCTTGGCTCTATTAACATATCTCCTTCGGTGACTGACTGGTTTCACAGCTATCTGTATGGACGCCGGCAACAAGTTCGCATTGAGGATTTCTTACTCCTCGTGGTGTAACGCAATTGCTGGTCTTCCTCAAGGCGGTGTGCTATCTCCTCTTCTATTTGCTATATTTATCAACTCCATTTCTAATTCTTTAATTTCTTCCTATCACCTCTATGCAGACGATCTCCAAATTTATTCACAGGCTCCAGTTGACAAGCTGACTGAAGCTGTTCTTAACACTAACAGTGATTTATGTCGTATAGCTGCTTGGAGCAAGCGTTTTGGCCTAAAAGTTAACCCCACAAAAACACAGGCAATTATAATAGGAAGTTCCAGAATGTTACCTAAATTGGATTTATCGACACTTCCCAAAATTGTATTTGAAGGGGTTGTCGTTCCTTACAGTCAGGAAGTTAAGAATCTTGGGGTTATACTTGACAATAATCTCTCATGGAAACCTCATTTAGCATCTATAAGCCGTAAAATCTTTGCTTCCGGTAGCTCTCTTAGAAGGCTACGTAATTTTCTTCCTACTGCCACTAAAGTTACGCTCGCACAATCTCTACTTTTGCCCATTCTTGACTATGCCGATGCCTGCTATCTCGATCTTACGGAGGAACAGTTAAATAAGCTTGAGCGTCTCCAGAATTACTGTAAAAGATTTATTTTCGATTTATTTCGAAAATATGATCACGTATCTCAATTTCGTACAAGACTCAAGTGGCTGCCTATTCGTCTTCGCCGGGATACTCACATTCTGTCTCTTCTTTACAACATTTTATTTAATCCCTTTACCCCCCTCTATTTGAAGGAACGTTTTAAATTCCTGCATTGCTCCCACTCGTGTGACCTTAGATCATCTGAAAACCTTACGCTGAACGGTATGTAGTATTTAGTATTAAATAGTATATGTATTTAGTTTTATAGTATGTAGTATTGTGTATGTTTATGTATTATATATATTTATCTGTTATAGTACCTAATTAGTATTTATGTACCGAATTTAAGCATTTGATTTATTTAAGTAGATATAATATGTAATAAATTTATTGTGTTCGCCAACCTCTCTGACTCCTTAAACGATCTCCATCCAACGGTTGACTGGAAGAGATCGCTTTAAGCGATAAGTCCGCCCTTTGTACTTTAGTTTTAAGTTTTTCTAGTTATTTGTATGTTTCTATTGGTGTACAATAAAGTGTTTTGTATTGTATTGTATTGTAAAACAAAAGGCAGAGCACTTATTAAAATTTTAACTTAACTTAAGTTTTACATTAAATATTTGTATTATTACAACAGATTTAGAAATAGCTTGAAATTCATTCGACAAATTTCATGTGACTTAAACGTTTATGGAGCCAATTACGCCTAGTAAACATCTTTAAATTATTGGTACTCAAAGCGTTATCCGATGCCACAGCCGACGTTGTTATTCGTTACTCGTTTTAACTATGCTAATATAACTAAAAATCACATCCTTCACAACGGAATAATTATTTTACGATAATTGAATAAACGAAAAATTATATTGTATTAGAATATTTAATTATAAACACATAAAACATAAGTATATAAAATATACAAAATATCACGAAAACTAAATAAGCTTTTGGTGCTACAGCTCATACAAAAACCGCATGTATAATATGAACAGAAATCAACCCAGAAATTTTGCCTAATCTAAATCTGTGATTTAACCCCATGGGCGTTTTCAATTGCGTACTAGGCATTGCTATTTTTAAATTGAAATTGGAAGGATTTTAGTGGCATGACATTTGACATCTAAACTCTTCCTGTCAAGTGGCAGTTGTCTGGAGCATTATTATAAGATCTGTAGACCTGAAAAGATCGTCAGGTAGCGCAAAATTTAATTTATTAACTATAGTTTATGTAGTGAATTTTCAATGACAGATGCCTGTCTTTTTGTCATCAACTCGAGAACCTGGTTGTTAACTCCATTCATTTTATTCTGATAGTTTAACATTTTTGACCCTGTCTAAGTATTTATGTTACCGTTGGTTAGAAAAAGCCGGAACTCACCGTTTATTTATATATAAGTTTTTTTTTAAATATTTTTATTATGCATGCTCTGCGGATTAGATTACAAAATGGCGAGAGGAAAAATTTAATCCCGCACAAGACTTTAATTTTTCTTCCCGTAATTTTGGGATTTTATAATATTATTTTGCAATAGTATAGTTTATTTTTTAAATTTTATGAAAATTCAATAACATAGCAAATTAACATAGCAAGTTGGGTCAGTAAGTACTAAAAACCTTTTTTTTCGTTATTTCACTAATATGAACATCAACATTATATATCTTGTATCTTGCTTTATACGGTGACCATCTTGAATCCCGTCATTTTGGTTTCACCCTTGGATTAAATTCCCATTCGATCCAACAGAGGAGACAAGCCAGTGAGGACAGAGTGGGGAAAAAACAATATTAGTACTTTATGTCTCCTATAGTCCCTACTAATGCACAAACACCCCAAACGGGACGTCATTGCAGGGCTTATCGCCCTTAATTAGAATTAAAATAAGAATAAGTCCCTAAAAAGTTCACAAACAAATTTTTGCATGATTCCATATTAAATACAACTAGCATAATACTAGAGTCCCCAATTTTATACCTTACCTCTTAGAGCCGTAGATTAAACTGGTAAAAGCAAGTTTAATGTATTCTAGGGTCGTAATCAGCGCAAACGGTTTAATCAGTGGAGAGGTTGGCTGCGCTGCGACCGACGGCGGAGTCCCTGGCTGCCAACTAACGCAATCACCCGGACGTAGAGTATACAGAAGGCTCAATTACTGAATTTAATATGGAATGTCGAAATACAGAGTAAGCTCTATATAGCGAACCTCTTTTTTTGAAAAACACCGGCAAAACGTCAGTTACTTTACTTGACTTTCGTTGATTTACCGAAGAATGGGGTTGATTACTGAAATTTATTTCGCAGATGGCACTGTGTGTTTGTTACCTATTAGAGTTTTAGTTTACAAACCACTATAGCTCTTTGAGTTCGCAAGTTCTTCAGTCATGTTATCTGGACCTAAAGTTATATTATATTATTATTATTACCTGCTGGTAAGGAAATCTAATCTGGTCGAAAAGGTACACTTTATAGCTTAACTATTTTTACTTAGTTTTAATAGCGTTTAATGGTTTTTTATACATTATTTTAAGCAATCAGAAGTGGTTTAAGTTTTTAAAAAAAGAATAATGCAATTACTCACGAATTATCTATTTTAAACACAAATATTCACAAGAGCCTTAATCACCAATTAACAAATTAAACAATAATTCAAAAAAAGAAACGAAAATAAAGGGGAGCTCTAAGACACGTCCGTTCCACTCAAAGTCTTGAAAAGCAATGCCGTGCGCGCTTTGCGCTTTGGTTTATATACCCTGTGGTAGGGATGCCGTTATTCGATGCTTGTAGGTTCCAATACGGCCTCTCCTGATACCCTGCCGTCCTCGGCAGGCTCGTCGTCTCCGTACTGAGAAATCAGCCTAGGCAAGCTAGGTAAGCATGATGGACCGGCGTCATCCAGCACTGGTTCTGTCCCCAAGTCATCCTCGACATCATGTGTATCTAAAATCAAATGATCACAGTGTTAATATCAATCACTATAAACCTAAGCCAATCTTGTAGGACAGACAAAGTCAAGCGTATTAGTTTTGTTAGTTACAGTTAGTTCATTTAGCTTTTAAGATGTACACACATGCGTATAGATAGGTACATTTAAATTTATAGAACACTGGGTACCTACGTTAACCCAGCGGCTTCCCAGTACTGGCCGATACTGAGACGAGGATAAACAAGGTATCCAATGCAACATGGATACAATTAACAGGATATCTCCAATACTACATGGGAGACACGTACACAGGGTATCCAATACAACATGGATACATAAACAGGGTATCTCCAATACTACATGGGAGACACATACACAGGGTATCCAATACAACATGGATACATAAACAGGGTATCTCCAATACTACATGGGAGACACATACACAGGGTATCCAATACAATATGGATACATAAACAGGGTATCTCCAATACTACATGGGAGACACATACACAGGGTATCCAATACAACATGGATACATAAACAGGGTATCTCCAATACTACATGGGAGACACATACACAGGGTATCCATACAGCATGGATACATAAACAGGGTATCTCCAATACTACATGGGAGACACATACACAGGGTATCCATACAGCATGGATACATAAACAGGATATCTTCTATTCTACATAACAAGATATATAAAAGTCACCTTCGAAAAATGTAGCGCAAGTTTCAGGGGTCCATTCTCCTTTCCAGGGGACCATGAACTGGGCCGCTGCATAAGTAGTCTTTCCATATGCCCCAGCGAGTAATTTCAACTCATATCTGTGATTTCGAAGAGTGTTGATGACTTTATAGGGTCCTCGCATTCCAGGGTCTAGTTTCCCTTGAGATTGCGCGTACTTTATAACGAATACCAAGTCACCTTTCTGGAATACACGAGGAGAGTTACGATCTTTGTTCACTGTAGCGTCCTGTTGAGACTGGTTCCTTGCTAACCGTTCGGCCGTCCTTTGTCTTACAATTTCTCTCCTGGACTCACGGTTAGGAGACTCTGGAACAACAGAAATGTCGCGCACCAGCGTCCGGATCGCGGGAGTGGCGCTTTCGTGTCCAATAAGGAGGTTTAAGGCAGAAGTTTGAGTCGTCTTCTGCTTTGTTAGGTTTAAAATGAGTTGGAACTGCCACAACTCATCAGCCCACTCAGCCTTCCGGTGATTGGCTGTAATGCGAAGCATGTTGAGTACGGTGCGGATGTAACGTTCCACCTGACCGTTGGCATGGTGCATCTCTGGTGTAATATGATGAAGTTGTACACCCAGAATCTGCATCCATGAAGTAAACCCCGCCGACTCGAACATGCGTCCCCTATCTGTTACAACTAACTTAGGAGTACCAAATAATGACATCACAATCTTAAAGACTCTTTTCAACTCATCAAGATCTTGTCGAAAAATGGGCGTAAGTAAACAGAATTTTGTAAATGAATCGACCACAAGCATGATAAATTTATAGCCCTTTGATATAGGTAAAGGTCCCAACACGTCTACATGTAAAGTTTCAAATGGGACATCAGATTTATCCCATGAAGTAATTGGCTGTAAGGGTGCGCGGGGTACACGCTTGTGGGAGAGACATGTGACACAATGAGAAACGTACTTTTTAACAAAAGATCTCAAACCAGGGAACCAAAAGTGTCTTAATATTAAATCTACAACTTTATCTGCGCCAATGTGACTATGCTCGTCGTGAAAGATACGCAGGAGGCTCAAACGATGACCTTTTGGTACATAGCAAAGAAGTCTGGTCTCTTCACCAGTGGACTTATATTTGTAATACAACAAATTGTTTTGTTTTACATACCTAGTGGGGTCTAACTGACCATTATCCAAAGACTGGATCATTGTTTGAACCTCCTCGTCTCCTGCTTGAGCTATCTGCGCCCAGTTCCGAGGTCTTTCTATGTTGTTTACTGTACAGGGATTACGGCTTAAATAGTCCGCGTGTGGTAACAAGGCTCCTTTTCTGTAAATCAAGCTAAAATTAAAATCTTGTAGATATATCCACCATCTTGCCACACGTGGTAACAAATCTTTTTTATTCTGAGTCGCCTTTAAAGCATTACAATCTGTAATCA
This sequence comes from Plagodis dolabraria, assembly GCA_963854805.1. Taxonomy (NCBI): domain Eukaryota; kingdom Metazoa; phylum Arthropoda; class Insecta; order Lepidoptera; family Geometridae; genus Plagodis; species Plagodis dolabraria. The sequence continues at coordinate 17,586,064 of OY978460.1, read as the reverse complement.
CATCAAATTTTGAGCCAATCAGGTAGTGTCGAAAATGTTTAAGGGCCTTAACCACGGCTAATGTTTCGAGCTCATAAGAATGGTAATTAGGCTCAGCACCTTTCGTAACTTGACTGAAATAGGCTACAACGCGACGATTACCATCCTTATGAGTCTGTTGGAGAATAGCACCGAATCCGTGACTACTTGCATCAGTATGCACCTCGGTTGGTAATTCGGGATCAAATATGGCGAGAACTGGTGCATTGGTCAAAATTTGGATTATCTCTTGGCGCACAGTTTCCTGTTCTGTACCCCAATTGAAGTCCACATCCTTTCCAATTAGACGAGCTATGCAAGCAGTTTTGGTGGAGTAGCTAGGTATATACTTTCGAAAATACCCAGCCAATCCCAAAAACTGCCTCACCTGCTTTATATTTCGCGGTGCATTAGAATTTACAAGAGCTTGGACCTTGCCAGTAGATGGTTTTACTTCGCCGTTGGAGATCACCCGACCTAAATACTCGATTTCAGTACATAGGAAGGAACACTTGTTCAAGTTCAATGAAAATCCTGCCTCCGTTAAGGTAGACAGAACTTCGCGTAAAGTTAACAGACCTTCTTCTATGGAAGAAGATAGAATAAGACAGTCATCAATGTACACTAAAACCTTACCTTCTGCAATGAGTTTATGTAAAGTTCTAGTTATTATCCGTTGGTAAACTATAGGAGCATTGGCTAAACCATATGGCATTTTTATGTACTCATAATGAGCTTCAGATGTGACAAACCCAGTGAGTGGGATTGAGTCTTCATCCAGCTTTATCTGGTGAAAGCCGGTAGCCATGTCCAGGGAGGTGAAGTACTTACCCTTGCCTAAACGATCGATATGGTCGTCGATCAAGGGTAAAGGATATCGGTCCTTCACTGTGATCCTATTCAACGCGCGGAAGTCGACACACAAACGGTCAGAGCCATCTTTCTTTTTGACCAGTAAGACGGGGCTTGAATAAGGTGACTCAGATTCGCGTACAATACCCTTGGAGAGAAGATCTTGTACAATGATACGTACCTTTTGTTTTTCTTCATGGGACATTTTGTAAGGTCTGTAATATACTGGGACATCGCTGGTTAGTCGAATACGCATGGAGCCCGTTGTTACAGTGGATGTAGCTGTTCCTGTTATCATGTTACCTGAGAATTTGTCCAGTATTGCGTCGAGTTCACCAAGGTCAGAACCAGTCAACGAAGTATTGGTGGTTCGTTGCGGTTTAACAGAATTGACAGCAGACGCTTCCATAACTACAGGCTTGCGTATGATGTGCTGTGAATCCTTAGTCCTTACATAAACAACTCCGTCGCGATTTAAAACATCTGTACCTATAATGACAGGAGCGTTCATTTTTTGGCTAGGAACAACCAAGAAATCTATATCTAGACATATGTTTTCGAGTTGTACGACCAATGAAACATAAGAGTCAATATTTGTAATAGAGTCACCTACACCTTTAATTTGTCGGCTGATGGGCTTCTTCTTACAAGAAAGATGGTCTACGACGGAGGACGAGATAAGGGACACATCAATAGCACCACTGTCAATTAATATGTCTACTGCTATACCATCAATGACACCAACCACAACATTTCTTGGTTCTTGAGTTTGTACATGGGAGCAGAAGTTAACCTTACCTCTATTCAGATCAGCGCGTTGCTTTGCGAAACAGTCTCTGATATGGTGGCCTATCTTTTTACAATAGGCGCAAATATTGGTGTATTCAGGCTTACCAGATGATGTGCCCGGTCCCGGGTCAACGGCAGTACTAGTGGGCATAACAGTAGCAGTATCCTTCTTCCTTTTGGGGCAGTTTCTCTGTTTATGTCCAATTTTGTTACACGAAAAGCACTTCACACCTGGATTAGGAGTCTGAAAAGGACGTTTGTTACCTTGGTATCTATTGTGGCTAGTCGTCAAACCTGAGCGACTCTGCACTCTAGTTTCTGTAATATCAGGCTTAATAAATGTTGAAAGGTAGTTCACCAGATCATGAGGAGAGAGGTTGGCGTTCGTTGCTGTAGCCTTAACATGTGGTTCTTGTATACCACGTAAAACTATTGCCGTGATTAGGTCATCACTTAACCCCCTAACAATGCGTAGGCGTAACAAGGACCTACGTGCATATTCCGCATAAGTTTTGAAACTGTTAGAGTTGGTAGACATAACTTCATATAAGATATTAGCTACATCTATCTTCTTGACACAAAGGCACTTAAAATCTTTTTTAAAGTTGGACCAAGTGCGGTCACTAGTAACCCAATCGTCCAACCATAACCTGGCGTCACCCTTCAAACATCTACCTATGCGGGCCAAACATTCATGATCATCCCAACGGTTAATTTGTCTAGCCCTGTCAACCTCATCGAACCACACAACAACATCGTGAACATTAGGGTCAAAATTAGATACATAGTAGCTTTGGGTATTTCCAGTTTTTAAAGAATGAATAGCTTCTACGATCTGTTCAGTGCCATTCTCATAAGTAGGTGGTGCATGATCAGGTACATGTGGGGAAAGTGAGTGTGACTCCAAAGCATGGAGGCGGGTCATAATAGAGCGCAAAGACTGATGGTTACTGTACTCACGATTTCGGCTCCTGCTCCTCTCCCTTAAGTGATCGTAGCTATGATTGCGATCATGCTCACGATCAGCACCACGTCGGCAACCACTACTCCAGTTACGACTGCGGCTACGGGTACGATACCTTGTTCTAGGCGGCGGTGAAGGGGTACGACCTACAGAAGGCCCACGTGTATCACTTGCTGATCTTTCACGATCTAACCTTCGATATCCATGAGACCTCGATCGAGAAGGCCGATCCATGTTAAAATCTAAATATAAAACGATCACAAAACAAAAAAAAACTTTACTAGACCTTGAGTTTCACTAGGATCTCTAGTACTTATAGTTTGAATCGATAAAAGTCTCCCTACACATGAAATAAGTACAACAGTGTTGAAATTTAAACAAAATTGTGGTTATAGTCGAAAATAACAAAAGAAGTTTAAATTCAAACAACCAAATACCGAGGTATAAAGGTATGAACAAGTTTACAAGGTGAGTTAGGGCTTCAAAAGAGAATAAATGTACTTAAAACAAACGCAAAATCGTAAAAATATCCAAAAAGATCGAAAATAGTTTATAACGGAACACGAGGGTAGATTAATAAAAACCAAGCAAAACTTTCCAGTTGAATCACAGCAGGGTATGTTATTTACAGTTATGGCCTGACAGGAAAAAAGACGTTAAATTTAAACGTATTTGAAAGACAAAAATAACAATTCACAAAAGATATAAACGGTGAGCAGTGTTCGAATCCCACTTCTGATTTAAGCAATCAGAAGTGGTTTAAGTTTTTAAAAAAGAATAATGCAATTACTCACGAATTATCTATTTTAAACACAAATATTCACAAGAGCCTTAATCACCAATTAACAAATTAAACAATAATTCAAAAAAAGAAACGAAAATAAAGGGGAGCTCTAAGACACGTCCGTTCCACTCAAAGTCTTGAAAAGCAATGCCGTGCGCGCCTTGCGCTTTGGTTTATATACCCTGTGGTAGGGATGCCGTTATTCGATGCTTGTAGGTTCCAATATTATTATAATGCAACTGTTGAAGTGCAAATAAATGCAACTGTTGCAATGCGGAACTCGCACTTAGCCAATTATTTAAATTAATTTTTGACTTTGTTCAAATGTGTTGTGGTATGATTTATAATTAATTCACTTGCATTTGCTAATTAAATCTGTAACTACTTATTATAGCTTTTTTGTGCTGGTAGGCTAGCTTTTGACCACTATCTCACCTGATGTTAAGTGATGCTGATGTTTAGACTAACCTAGAACTACTGGCTCTCAAGGACAGGTGCCGGAACACACCGGTGCTTGGAGACAGATTTTATACTTGAGGGTGGTAGCTAGCCATGCAGGCATTCACAAAATAATTTACAACCATGATGTACCGACTGCCATCGTAAAACCGGGATCGAAGGCTTAACGTGCCCTCCGAAGCACGGAAGTGCTCAGTAGTAATGCGACTAGCGGTCACCCATCCAACTCCTAACCGCAGCGGAAGTTGCTTAACTTAGCTGATCGATTAAGAACGGCTTAGCATACTTTGCTACGAGCGCTTCAATTCGTTACGAGCACTTCAGTACCTATGAAATATAGGTACAAGCTTGTGAGTGCAGGCTGAATGTATAAATTGTGAATATTTTAGTTTGCTTCGCTACACTGTGGCAGCTTCCTATGAGATGTCTGCAATATACACGGCAAGCTTTGTATTAACCATTTAACCCCAATTCACTCGCAAAATTTGACCCACTTTCCCGACGCCACGTTGCAACTTAATTTATTAGTAACCACCTCGTCAATTTAGATTGTTCAGATTGATTCGACTCGAGAAAGTTCGATATTATGAACTTCTCCGTGGTTATATATAAGAAGCTATAATTTTTTACTATATTTTCAAATACTTATCTAAATAATATTTTCCCAGTTAGTAGCAACTGAATATTTTCCGTAACGCTAATTCAACAATAAATTGATGTAAATTTAATTAAACTCTTTTAGTTTAAATTAATTGAATCTTTACTGACAAAAAGCTAATAGCCCTACACCAAGTACAATTAGTAAAATTTTTTACATAGACAAATTGTCTTGCTTTGAATGGGAATCGTATTCAAGTTCCCGATTTTTCGCACCGGGTGCCTTAACCATTGGGCTATCGGATTAATATTAATATCTTAGCTGTCATAAATTAAAAGTTCAAGGAAAAAATCCGACAAATTACAATATTTTTATATAAATGAGATATGTTGAAACAAATCCGAGGTTTCACTCATATAGTTTTAATATTGTTAGATTTTATTTTTCCACATAGCAATGATATTTCTTTGTTCCAGCGTCGCGACAGTCAGCATTTACTTTTACGAGTCTACAGTCATTTGGTCACTTTATAGTCCAAGATGGTGCCGATGGTGCGGTCAGCCAAATCTGTGACCCAGGGCATCGGCCTCTTAACGAGGTCAATTGAATTTGGCTTGCTTTTTGCGGAACTTCTAAGCTTACGATAGACATTATACCAACAATTGTCTGACTAGGTATATAATATAAGGTACTAATATATATACTAATACACTAAATTTAATTGTCTGGATGCAAATTTTCGGTTCGATCGGAAGCTAGAAAATTCGATTAACATTTTTGATCCGAAATGTTAAAGGAAAGAAGCAAGTTAAATGGAAGCTTTTAAAAAGGGTAACAGTTATAACCCAGTACTAATTGATATTGACTGCTACGCAGACGGTCCATGGAGCGATTCTTACCGTAGGAGTAAGCTTCACCCATGGTGTTAGGGTATTTTGCGAATACCTGCCTAAATAGCTCATCCCTCAAGTAGAAAATTTGAAAGAAAACAAAGTCGTAAAATATAGGTAGCTTCATAGCGTTTTCCCGATCTCAATATTCTATCATCGATAAAGGTATTTTCAATGGTATACACATATCATTGAAAATGCTTCTCTTTGATTACATGTATATTTTTAACAAGTATTCACTTGATACGAATCCAACGAGCAAGAGAGGGCACCTACTCTATTAATGTATCAATATTCAAGAGATAAAGGTACAGATCCTTCTATTAAATTTGAAGCAGATCAGAATTGAACTCGCTGTACATTTATAAAAATTAAACATAAACAGAACAGGAAAAAACGGATGTGACAGAGTTACGAAGCAATGTCTATCGAACCTATGAAAGAAGATTAATGACAATTATTTGTTACAAAACCAATGAAAAGTTGGTTAAAAAAAAAAAAAAGAAGTTATCCTTTATAATTTGGTACCTGTAAAATGATCGGTCGTGCTTTAATTTAAATTATAATTTATTGAGGTAAAAACGAAGTCAATCAGTTACATTTACATCACAAAAATTAATTAGAAAATTTGCATACATAGTCACATTAAAAAGTTAACTAATTATGAAAGAATAGTATATATTAGATTATGTTTGACTTTTCACACGTTCTTAACCGACTTCAAAAAGGAGGAGATTATCAAAGAGTATGTTTTTTTTGTTGTGTGTTAGTTACTTATCTCATAACTCCGTTGATTATCAATTTTGAAAATCTTTTTTTTTTTTTTATAAGGATATACTTTTAGACTTGTCCCATAGAAGATTCATCAAAATTGGTTCAGGAGTTTGGTATTTTAAATCTTAATACGAGTATAATAACTAAAATCTTAATCAGTACTTCAGTAATAATATTATAAATGCGAAAGTAACTCTGTCTGTCTGTCTGTTTGTTACGCTTTCACACCAAAACTACTGGACCTATTTGAATGAAATTTGGTATGGGAATAGTTTGAGACCCGGGAAAAAACATAGGATAGTTTTTAACCAACTGCGCAAAAAGAGGTTAATGTTTTTGCGCGATAACCGACATACGCGCGGGTGGAGCCGCGCCCGGAAAGCTAGTATAACAATAAATGAAAAAAAAATTTTTTCTTGAGAAAATAAAACCTAATTGCGTTTCATACTTTTCACGTGTGGAAATGAGATATTATTAAAGCTTTTATTAAATTTGCAATGTATTATGTAAGTATGTTTGTTAGGGTGGAATCTTTGAACTCAATTTTGAAGTAGATATATTCGACCGACTGAGCTGATTTTATTTTAAATAGTATACATATGGTATTTGGGATTAAACGGTTTAATTCAATGTAATCGTTCACATTCATATGCCTACTTGATTTGATTGGTTGTATTCATTCATTCAGGGTTTTCTTTTTTAAATTGATTACTTGCTAGACTGCGTTCAAAAATATGCTCCTATATATTTTGAACAACATATTCCCTTCTAGGAAAACTGAAATTAAAAATCCAAGCGCGGTCGAGTTACTGTGTTCATCGTAAACAGTATGTAATAAAGAAAACCATTATGATAACTTTTACGGGTGATGGTTATTGTATACTTTTTGGCTGGGTAATTGGTTGGCGTAAGAATCGTTTCAGACCAGTTGTTAAGGACATTTGCTTTGTGATAGTAGGTACAAACAATGCCGTTATGTTACCGGATTAAAAGCGACAGGACAAAAATGTGTTGAATGGAGTAGCATACAAGTCTATAAGGTATATGTTTAAGTTTTAGTGATAAGAATAAAATGATGATGAGAAGTAGAAATTGTGAAGCACATAGAACTTAGAAAATACTATTAATTTTTAGGGCTCCGTACCCAAACGTTATAAAACGGGACCCTATTACTGAAACTTCGCTGTCCGTCCGTCCGTCGATCTGTCACCAGTCTGTATCTCAAGAACGGTGATAGCTAGACAGTTGAAATTTTCACAGATGATGTATTTCTGTTGCCGCTATAAAAACAAATATAAAAAGTTGGCCAAGTGCGAGTCAGACTCGCGCACGCTAAAACAATAAAAGGTTAAAATATGAAGTCTAATGCTGTACAGCTAATGGTACGAACCCTTCGTACGCGAGTCCGACTCGCACTTGGCCGATTTTTTTTTTGAAGTTATTAATAACTACAATAACGATAAACACTTTAATTGAATTTTTGTGGATCCAAATTGTGTAGACTGCTACCATGATGGACCCTATCATAAATATGTACAATATTTATAAAGGTACGACACTATCAAGACATACCACCAGTAGTGTCGTGGACTATAGTTTTGCTTCTACGACAAAACAGCAAATATTCCTAACATCAGACTGAGCTTTACGCCTCGAGCAGAACGAGCGAGATGTCGATATTAAAAGTTAGCGTAGCCATATCGAGCAATTTCACGATAGATTGCCCAAATTTATCACTCGATTGATCGCCAAGCTCGCACTCCGCACACCCCTGCCGGCAATCTGTCAGGCAAGTAGTTACGTCACTTTGGATACAGCCACAAAGGCTGAGATTGCGTGGAAACAACATTTGAATTGAACATATTTTTCTCATGTTCAGAAAACACTATCGTTCTTGTTACAATGCATACTTATGGATTCTCAGATTTAGGTGCAAAAAAAACTGCTAGTAATTTATACTAGCGGCTCTGTGAGTTGAAAACCTCGCAGATGAAATACTATATGTTATTGTTTACGTTTTCTACTCATATAATACAGCCATTTTGAAAAAATTCTAAAACCTATCGAACCAGCTTCCAAGTATCAGTAGAATCAGTTGAACATATATAGGGGAACAGTCGGACATCTGCCGGACAGACATACAAACGCAATTTTACCCAAGCTGGAACGCAGACGCTTCGCTCGGGCTTCGCGCTCGCTCAGACAACTAAAACGTCCCTTCCCGGTGTTTTGTAATAAAATCCAAAAAGGAAAGGGCATTATTGGAATAGGTATCTGCGCCTGTTGATAGCTGTTTTTGCGAATATCCACCTGGCTGCCTAGCTACCACCCTCAAGTAGAAAATCTGTTGCCTACAATCTAAGGATGTGTTCTTGGACCTGTCCTTGAGATAAGTAAGTCTAGGTTATCCTGAAAATTTAAATCTTCAACTGCATCATCACATCAGGTGAGATAGTGTTCCAAAGTTAGCTTTAAGGAATAAAAGCTGGTGGCGCTTTAAGCAATAAAACGATCGCAAAAAATCAATTATTCGAGTATTTCCTGCAAAGTCTTCTGCAGAGCTTTTTACGCGTATACTGTAACGCGTTTCGTCAATGACGCCAAGCAAATTGGCAAAGATTTATAGGAAGGTTTATTTCATCAGTGGACTTTCCTGCTAATAGAGCACTTAGCTTATTACACACAAGCTCGCCCCTATTATACCTATGTAATTCCTTATCTGGTCTTAACCTTGCCTGAAAGCAAATATAGGATTTTTCTGATCTTAGTACCAATCGCAGATTACCCCTTCTAGATACCACATTACAAGATTTTTATTCGTATCCGAGCTCACCAAAGTTAGAGGTAGGTGTGGTTTGCGGGGACTAAAACAAAAGCGCTCTCATTGGCTATTTCAAGGTCGCGCTAGTTATTATACCAAGCGGACACTCACCGTAGGGATGGGCTGAGTCGTAGGAACATATTATACTTGCGATAATTACGTTTGACTCTTGTCGATAAAAATACTATCTATATTTTTACCTAGACTTCTCTGAACAATCAAGCTAGTCTTCGTTCTGCATATTTAAAAATAATATAATTAGTATTGTATTTTCTGCAAATACCTACTTGTTGACTTAGGTAAGTATATACCTTGGTAGATATAAAATTTAAAAATAAATTAACCAAAAAACGTAACCTACTTCAACACCCAAAAGTGTGAAATAACTTGTTGAAGTCGGAACCATGATCGAAAGTATCTATTATCACAATATTGTGCGCATGGTACCGACTTTGACATGTTATTTGACTTTTTAAGGTGTTGAAGTCGGTTTCCTTTTTTGGTTAAAAAAATATATTTCACTCTCTTTAGTGACCTTTGCTACTTACGGGATCGATTGTCTTTCATTGTCAACGACTATATCATCAAGTAAATATTATTCAGTCATCGGAGTGTAACTCAATAACGGCTTGACCATTTTTTATGAAATTTAAATGGGAGCAAATGACAATCATCAGCTTTCAAACAAAAAAGAATTCACCCATTCAATAAAATCGGTTTACACAAAAGTTCAGAGATAAGAAAAACAAAAAAATCAGCCAAGTGCGAGTCGGACTCGCGCACGAAAGGTTCCGTACCATTAGCTATACAACATTAGACTTCATATAACCTTTAATAACCTTTTTTTGTTTTAACGTGCGCAAGTCCAACTCGCACTTGGCCAACTTTTTGTATTTTTTGTTATAGCGGCAACAGAAATACATCATCTGTGAAATTTTCAACTGTCTAGCTATCACCGTTCTTGAGATACAGCCTGGTGACAGACGGACGGACGGACGGACAGCGAATTCTCAGTAATAGGGTCCCGTTTTTACCCTTTGGGTACGGAACCCTAAAACAAACATACGAAATGAGAACCTCCTCCTTTTTTGGTAGTCGGTTAAAAACGATGTAAAACTTGTTATTCACTGGTGGGTAGTTTTATATAGGAAACCGTAAAAAAAATTAGTTGTTAAGAATATATTTGCTAGGCTTATATACATACTGACTTCTGTTTTAATGTTCATATTATTTATGTTATTTCGTTGGAAAATGTCGACATCGTCTTAAATTTAGAGAATTTCACAACACTAGCGTTGCAAGTGCTTTCGCCGAAACGAGACAAAGCTTGCAACAGCTACCATGTGGAACAGAGACAAGAAACGATCTTTACCCAATTATGGTACTAATTGGGTAAAGATCGTATCGTATCAGTATACGCTGACCCCTCTTATAACCAGTAAAACAAAATTATCTGGCTTATTAATTAAGTGTTATTCCTTGTTTTTGGTAATTTGAACTCCAAGATAAATATTCATACCATTTCACTGTACATGTAGAATTTTATCTTATTTTGTTAATTCTAAACAAATTTTCACTGGCGCTAAAACACGGGAGCGTATAGGCGCTTACGGGTCTGACACTTGGTCGAAACTGAAGCTATGATACAAAGCGTTCATTTATATCTAACCATTTGTACCGATGCGTGGCGCGCGATCTCCGTCTTGTTTGCGGAATCTAGAGAGGGTAATCTGTGGTACCAATAGAACTCTTTGTGAACGAGGTCGTCCGAGGAAGTACTACGATCAGGCCTTTCTACCGCCAAGCTGTAATGTTCGCATTACTGTGTTCCGGTTTGAACAGTATGTGTGCCGACTACCGGTGAAATTACAGGCCCATGAGACAACTTTAGTCTCAGGGTGATGGGCACAGTGCAGTTTACTGTGACACAATGCATCTGTTATAGGCATAGGTTACCCCCTAACATCCGGTGGGCATCGCGCTTGTTACTTAAAATTCCATTAAAAAAAAACATGATTCCGAGGTACGAGTACCAATGATTTAGATTCCACCCGAAACTGGCTAGTGATAACGCCAATTGGCAGAAAGGAAAATAATGATAAAATTCTAGTTGTCACTAAGATAATCAATATCTCGCTTCACTTAATCCATTAATCAGACATATGTACTCAGTACGAAAACTTTTGATGGGTCCACATTACACGTAAATATCGAATACAATCCTACTGATAATAAACATTATTCATGTAAAATAAAGCAATTAATAAACGGACATGCGAGGCAGCGACGCGTCGTGAAATATTTTAGGGGTATCACTGATCCGAAACGGACGCCCGAGACGGGACATGGAGCGAATTTAAATGAACGGTCTATAATTGATTCTAAGAGAGATTGCCCGCCCGCGCGAGATAAGGTCCTTTGTTTTAAAAATAAAGACTTTATCCTGACCTCCCGGAGTCCCCAGGACCCGGTAAACAAGCAACCCTTTTTACGGCAATATACCCTTTAGTAATAGTGTGAATATTTCTAGGAGACGGATATTGCAAAAATAAATCAACTACAACCCTTTGGGCCTTGTAGTTACGATAGTTCAATAAATATTGTTGCAAACAGCTTACCCGACATGCGTACGGCAGGTTCTCGACCACAAAGTTAAGAACGTATTGAAATGATTGTTGTATGACGCGTTTGAGCGAATTTTAATTTTAACCGACTTAAAAAAAGGAGGAGGTTCTCAGTTCGTATGTATTTTGTTACATCAGAACTTTTGACTGGGTAAACCGATTTTGATATTTTTGTTATTTGAAAGCTAATATTTTTGTGTGGTTAAGCTAACGTTTTTAATTTACATTCCAATAACTGAAAAATATGGTCCTATCATGATGATATAGCCGTTGACAGTGAATGGCAATCGATCCCGTAAGTAGCAAAAAATCCACAACTTTTTTTTAACTGGTGAAACAAAAAAACGAGATACGAACTTGCCCGATATTACACTGTTACTTCACCCCACAATTAACTGACCGCTTAGAACATTGCCCTAAACTGTGCAGCAGAGTGCATTTCTGCCAATGTCTACCTTCACCACAGCTTTTACCGATGGATTGACAAAATATATTGTTGAGTGTGTTAGAATATACAGTCGAGATGTGTTTATATTTCTATAATCTTTGTTAAACTTAGAATAGATTATGTACTCGTAATTATAGAATATCCTAAAACTTATTGATTTAAATGACATTTTTAATAACCGCCACTTAAACTTAAATAAGGTACTTAATAGTATTGTTTTTACAAATTATTACATGGGATCGCCTTGTGCCAAACATCTTATAATTTGAGCCTATAGTATTCCATAAATAAATGCTCTCTATCTTGACAAATCTCACAAGTGCATATCTGCTCAGAATATTAAACAAACTAGAAGAAGGCAAGCGCTCGCAGCGAAGTTTGCTTATAGGCGTTCTTAGCCGATCAGCTAAGTTTAGCAACGTCCGGTGCGGTCATGACTTGGATGGGTGACCGCTAGTGTCATTACTACTGAGCGTGCACGTGCTTCGTAGGCCACGCTAAGCCGTCGGTTCCAGGTTGTTGTCTTACGATGACAGGTGATATAGCATGGTGGTAGGGCATTTTATGAATGCCCGCCTGGCTAGCTCCCACCCTCAAGTAGAAATTCTGTCGCCAACACAAACAGTCATCAAAAATTACGCAACCATATTGTCAGTGTGGCCTGCATTAGAACCAATTTCCCATTCACTATAGTGTTGTTGTCGAGCGATTAAGAAACAATCGAATGTTACATTGTATTAAAAAAAATATGGTCGAAATAATTGAAAAAAAAATCAGACAACAATAAATATAGTTAATTAACAGTATGTAGATATAACATCTAAATTCTATATGCGAAAATAATTTATTAGAGTGTAGTACTTTATTTAATTTAAATATTGTTAGTAAAACTCAATATGTTTTCCGAATAAAATAAAGTAATATAATTTGGTCGCCTTCGAGCTAAGATAAATTATAGTCTCGCATATGACTATAATTTTTTTCTAGTAATTTTGTGATGTTATACTTCTATCTTACTATTGTAAGTATATATTAGTCGATTAAGTGTTTTCTATTTGTTTGAAGTTTCTTTTTCACTCTGCGTTTGTCCCATATGAGATGGACAACACTAAAGTAGTTTAGACAACTGGTTCTAGCATACCATATAAGGGTATACTGGAAAATTAATATAGTTTTTAACCACACTTGAGCACCGCCAGCATGAGATAAAAGAAGTATAAAACATATAGGTAAGTACCAAATTAAAATTAACAAAAGAACAAAGGCAGGTACTTCTAAATGAGAATATCTTGATTGCCGACTTATATTCCACCCTTAGCCGCACCGATCCTTAAATCTGATCTGAAACCATATCAAACTACATATTAAGTTCCGCAGAACGAGATGCCAATCCAATCGAACCGAGAATTCACGATTAAGGGAAGCAAGATGAATACTAATCGGTATGTATTGGGAAATTGCCTCTTCAAATTCATAAGGGATTTTGCTCTTACAAATCCTCCGGTTGGCTTCACCGCAGTAAAAGGATCGAAATGAGTTCATATAACTCACGTTGTTGACGCACTTTTCCTCAATTCTTTTTGAGAAATTCGAGGGGATGGGAAAACTAGCGCAAAAATCCCTTCTCGCAAGAAAAACGTATACCTATATACGTTATTCTTCCCCATGTGGGGTGCCGGGTTAGAATTTTACCTCCCCATATCTTCCCGTGGGTGTCGTAAGAGGCGACTAAGGAAAAATACTTGACGGTGGGCAGCAGCGCCTTCTTAGGAACTGCAATCTTACACTGCGATCCGATAGGCGCCTGCCAAGCGTGAGGCAAATATCCCCTTATTAGAGGAGGCTGTGTTCAGCGGTGTATCAGCATCTGGCTATTACAGTACAGGTTATTCTTGTTTGCCGGTAACTTCACGCACACCAGCAACCGTAGGTAAATAATATGGTTATACCTTAAATGCGTTTTATTTTTAAACCAAGTTCCAAAGAAATCAGGTTGGTTCTCAGTTAGATGCGAATATTTTTTTATGTTCTTCTACAACGCATTACATTTTTCTGGTTCATCTTTTTAGTTTGGTAAAGTATAATTTAAAAAAGTATTTGTACCTAAGTCTCGTCGGTGATCAGACAGTGTGGACAAGTGACATACGATCTTTTAAGCAGAATATATATAAATAGATAGAAAGTAGAAAACACTTTATTTGCACAAGAACTGAATAAATAACATTATAATAAAAACTTATACAGAAATAATCTAGTACAAAATGGCGGCCTTATCGCTTATAGCGATTTCTTCTAGACAACCAGGAAAAAGGGATTTTGATATGGGAGGCAGTTCTCCGAAAATTATACAACTTACTGGCATTATCGTGAGCTAGGTACACAAAGAATTTAACCTAAGTATATTAAATTTACCATGTACTCGTACAAACTAACGTGTAATAATATACATATATGAATACCTATAAACATACCACATAATAAATAAACATACACCTTAATACTATAAATACCTACTAATACAAGTACAGGAAAACGAATGATAAAAGCTTACTATTACTAGATAAGTAATGTTCTAATCGAATATATTTTGCCACACGATGCGCAATGTATCGGCTCGCAACCTATACTTACTTACCTTATTCACTCCAAAAATATATAAAAAACTGTTAAGGGCAAGACCGTAGTCAAAATAATTTCTAATTCGGGCGGAGCTAATAGAAATGGGAGTTAACTTTTAACTCATAAAAATATTCAGTCGCACGGCGGCACTAGTCGCCGTACCACGGATAGCGTCGCTAAAATTGTAGAGTTTCGTGCGCTATTAGAAGCGGCAGAACAGAAGTGTAGATAACAACATTTTTATCTGCAGTTACTGCAAACCTCTAAGGTAAAAAAATATTATCACTTGTAGGTAATGATATTTTTTTAATAGACTAAGTGAAGCGAGGTCTCGGTGGAGGGCTGAGCAGTGTATATTTCCCCGTCAATGAATCTCGATTGCCTTAGTCGATTTTCTTGAAATTTGGTAGAAAGGTGCCTATTATGCATATCAACAGAATTTGCAAGTAAGAACCTGTAGGAGCTTAATTGGTTTGTGGTTTGCTGAGATTATAGGGTCCATAAAACGAGGTTATAATTTAAAATTCAAAAGTATTATCTCAATATTGTGCTCAAAAAAGTACTTTGACTTCATAAAGCGGTACAAAACACGGTAATATTATCTATACAGTATTTTAACTCGGCCCTGTCCTCGAAATAACTACCTACAGCCGCGCGGTACGTAAACATGCGATAGGGCTGCTCGCCTCCAGCATTTTAATTACATTTGCCTACTTTGTGTTTCCATTTTGTTTTGTAATTGTAAATATACTTTTTTTATATAAGCAAACTAGTGATTCGCCCCGGCTTCACACGAGTATTTAACAAAAAAATCAAAACTTATAAATTCAACATATAAAAAACCAGTTAATTTGACATAACTGTAATAGTTAGACTTATAGTACCGCGGACTTTTTTATAGATGTCTTCTATAAAATTGTAGTATATCACTTGGCTCTATTTTCAATGATTTCCGTAGCATATGCGATATACCTAACGATTTTTTTTTGGTATTTTTTTCGCACTTTATGTTACGTTATCGAAGTTTACATACGACCTAACTTTTTGAAAATCTTCTATAGCCTATGTTCATCAGGAATAATGTTGGATTCTCATGGTGAAAGAATTTTTCAAATCGGTCCATTAGTTTCAGAGCCTATTCAATGCAAACAAACAAACGCACAATCAAATTTTTCCTCTATTAGTTTAGATAAAATACTTTGTAAATTGAATAGGAAGTATGTAAAAATGCGTGTTGTTTTTCATTGGTAGTAAAAAATATTTGCACCTCGACTGAAACGTATGAAATGCTTTATTATTGAATTTTAAAGTATAAAGCTTAATCGAAAATTGTTTTGGCAAACATGGACAAGGTGGAGAACAGTGAATATCTTTTACTTGGTTATAGATACCTCCAGCTATTTTACAATTAATATGTTTAGTTTGGACGAATTCATGCAACCAAAAACAGCACAACATATCCTACTCGTCATATTAAATATGTACTTGAACTTATAGGAAGTTATCCGCACCAACCACTGGGTTACTGTCATATACTTACCAACTCTAAAACAGAAACTTGCAATTTTACTCTTGATCATATTTCGAAATATCTATAGATAAATAAATATTATGCATAGGTATAATTTCAGTTATAGAAAGTCATTTTGCAATTTTAGAGTTTATTTATGAGATAACATAATAAATAAAAATAATAATATAATAAAAGTTCAACATTTTAATAGAAGTATAATCCCAATGCAATGCTCAGTAATAAAATAAAAGATAATAAAAATAATAAAAGATAACTGTAATGAAACTGCCATATAAGATTCACCCTACCGCTACTAAAAGTGGTACAGGCAGAATCGTACCAAGTTTCTGAGTCACATTGGTTAAAGAACCCCACTCGTAGGTGCTTCAGTTATCGCGGCCATTCATCATGGAGACCTGTTGAAGATATGGAAAATACTCCCAAGTCAGACCTCAGCCTTCGGCCTCGCAAGTCACTCACACGAATTGGACTGCAGTCTCGCCTTGCACTCGCCCTTTGAACTCACACACTATCCGTGATCTAAATGTAGTATGATGGAGAAGAAGAGCTCGTAGGGCAAATCCAGAATGATGGAATTCAAGATAGCCACCATACAAAGTACTCCGATCACACTGAAGCTCAGCTTTACTTCAGGAGGATCGCACTTCAGCATTTTTTATGGCAGCCATCTTGAATTCTGCTATTTTGGATTTTTTTGCATGTCATTTGACTGCTCTCTCGATTCCCTATGTCATTTGTTCAAAACTCCTTTACTTATCTGTAACCGTTTACCAGATACGTCATATATCTTCACTTGGCAGGCGTCATTTTTATGATTTCCCATTATTATCATATCACGAAAACCACTTTGTTATTTTCAGTTTAGAATACTTTCTTTCCCCATGACTCCTTCCCATAGAACAATTTAAGTCAATGGTTTCAAAACATCTATGTATGGCGGCCATCTTAAAAAATGACGTCATCGAAAAATAATTTCTAAATTCGGAATAACGACGCCTAAAACCACCCAGATGTTGATTTTCAGACGGATCGGAGCAACTTGAATTTTACCTGCCATCTTGAATATGTCATTTTGGTTTTTGTCAAGTCTCATTCGACTGCTGCCATTAAAAGTTGTACGAGAAGAATTGTACCGGGTCACTTTTCCTAAGGAACCCCACTAATTAAAATATATAAAATAAAATTATAATAATAGTACACATTATCACTTTTGCTATGAAAATTGAAACTATCTACAGAAGTAACGGTTCAAAAGTTACGGGTACATGCTTTTAGAGGTAGTACGAAAGAACAGCGGAGTCATACAGATGTAACACACATTTCAATCCGACTAACTACATACTAAGTATTTAACTTTTAAAGTCAAAGAGATAAAGAGATATAGGTAAGTTCCCTTTATTTGAATGATTGGATATATAAATACCTAGAAAGTAGTTGGTCGTCTCGGAAAGTGTGTTAAGGGTATTGGGAATAGGTTCTCATTTAATTGTACAGTAACCTAATAATAACAAAATGAAATATTTTACCAAGGGTTAAAAGTCTAGATACCTACTAAAATAGGAATTAACAATGCCGTGTCTGAACTTTAATCAACTCGCTCAAAAAAGTTATTATAAAGATTTTATAAATCAATATAAACAAAAGTACTTCCCCAATAAATGTTTTACTTAAGTTTCAATAATTTATGACTTCCAAATTAACGTATGGTAAAAAAATATTGTAATATTTCGTAAAATAATTGCACAATAATGATGGCGTAACGAACGGCACAGATCCCACGTCCAAACGGCCCGAGCGCTGCGGGCAGACTGATTTTCGTTGCGATTTCTTCTCGCGATCAGAGAATTTTGTGGCAAAAATTCATAAAAATGTTTTCAACACAAGTTAGTAAGTAGTTCATTAGAGTATAGTATTAGCTATTTAAAAAAAAAAGAATCATTGCATTTAATTCAACTATGCCCCTTAAATTAATAAAAAACAATCTAAAAAGGGTCGCCGATTACAATTTATTACAGAAAAACTAATAAGTTTTAATAAAAACTAATCAACTAATTCACTCAATAAAGAATTAAAGAATATTATAAATTTTTTTCGCACATTTTGAACTCATAGTTTCAGTACTAGAAGATTCCAAAAGTGCGCGTTTCACTACGGTGATCGCCTTAATATTTTTTTTTTTCCGTCCGTATGCCTTTATTACAAAATACTATGAACTTTATACAACACTACAGCTACTACAATAAAAGCATTTAGACAACCTATAAGTCATAGCAGACTCATAGGCAGTCCAAATGCTCCAGCCCACTCCCCGTTGGCAGCGTGCCCAACATGCTGGCAGCATTGCCCCGTTGAATTGCAATGCTTATTCGTTGAGCCAAATATGTGCCAGCATTTCACTCGTCGCATCGACCAACATACTGTTAATATTAATAATTGTTTTGCCCCGTTATTAGTTCTTCATTCATATACTATATTTGTAATGTTTTGTTTAGTGCAATAATACAAGGTAAAAAGCCAATACGAATTTTAATGAATAACAGATAGCTACATAGTGTATAATATATACATACTGTCAATTCTCTATAATCGTAACCATTTCTAAAAAGAACAAGTAAAACAGGACACGGGAATGAAACTCGTTTTTATCGTACAAAGTAAAAAAAGTATTACCATGTACCAGGCGAACAGAATCGAGTAAGCGGTAATAACCTGAAGTAATGCTAACTTATTACGCTTCTAAAAGAAAATAATTTAAGAAAGATCTCTGAAATCTTTCTTAAATTATCTTCTTGATTTTCTGGTCGCCTGGTACTTGCAAAGAATTCAATTTGTTATTTTATTACATGAATTTTAGGAGATGTTACATTCTATGCCTTTTACTCGTTAACAATAATATTGGAAATTTATATCATGCTAACTGTATTTTGAAAAGCACATGTAATATGCGGTGAATCCAGAACCAAATTTGGGCTTAAATAGTGAATAGAGAACATGTTTTTTAATTGGCTCCTATTTATAACATTGGAAAAGTATGAAACAACCAAAGAATCGCAATATCGTTGTAGTCATCTGTCGTTTTATATCAAAAATACACTTCATAATTACTGTAGTAAAAACCTACTACCTTACTCATACTTTATTCACAGCATCCTGATTCCTGTCGTATAAAATTGAATGTTTGTTAAATGTTCCTAAAATGACATTAATTTATATAACCCCCAGGAGTTCTCATTTCAAATCCATTCGTAACGTACCGAAACTCATTAAAATATGTGTCCATTCATTCTATGAATGTGCTATGAATATCATTTGCATTAACAGAAAAACATGATCATTAAAACAACCGTTAGACTCTTTAAAAAGTAACTTTTACAAACATTGGCGATTCATATTTTCTAATCCCCCAGAAGTTTCATTTGAAAACAGCTAACGCTGACAAATTCCTTCAAGAAAATGACAGCAAAGAAAACACTTTTCACTACAAGTCATAAATTTTGCCATATTCTGAACAGAGTGTTCTTTTCGCGAAGGGAGCATATTTGGGATTGCATATAAAACCTCGAACGTACGCGTGATAGATAACGCTACGTTGTCTTTATAGCGTCATAAAGTAGTTATTGCTGGGACGCGATAACACGCGATTTATAACACTTTAGCTCGCACTGCGTGGCCCATTCGAAGCTTTCCTAAGTACCACCCATACATTTTATTTTACCACAGTTGAGAAGGTCCACTATTTTTTCACATAGCTTTTACGGAAGTATTTTAGCGTTATGTTTCGTGATAAGGTCCATATAAATCGTGTATTTTGGTTGGTTACAATGATTTTGAACTGATATGATGCAGGTAATTTACCATATATTTATTTGTTGTACGATTATTTCTTGTGTTGGATATTATTATTTTCAACCCCCATGCTCGTAAAGTAAGCTTTATTATATCGTTCTTAAGGCCATAAAGCGAACTATAACACCCTCGTGCGTATATTATACACTAGTGCGTAATAGAATTATCCCTACAAAATTAAGTTAGTACCTAACTGCAAATTATATGCGAGGAAACAGAGCATTTTCAATTTTACCAGGTATTACAGATTTGTAGCAACAAAGAGGATTTATACCCCTGAAGATCCACTTATATTTTTAGACTACATAAGGAAGTAGGTTGTAAGGTTAAGTATATATAATCAACCACCAAACATTTACCGCGCGCGAAAAAAAAACTTTTCGTATGTTGTTTGTATCGCGTTTGTGCAATTTTTTTTTTTGCAAGGGTGTTGAAAATGTGCCTATGAAACTCGTGAGCAACTAGCTCATTACACACTCGGCTGATTTACGCAACCCACAGCCTCGTGTATTATGAGCAACTTAACTCACTTGTATCATAATATACATACTATTATAACACATTTACTCGTACAGGGTCTCTTATTTTATTAAGTATATGTAATTATTAATTAACCACAAAACATTTGCCGCGCGCAATAAAAAACTTTTCGTATGTTGTTTGTATCGCATTTGTGCAATTTTCTTTTTTCCTCGCAAGGGGGTTAAAAAAGTGCGTATGAAACTCGTGAGTAACAAGCTCATTACATACTCGGCTGATTTACGCAACCCACAGCCTCGTGTATAATGAGCAACTTAACTCACTTGTATCAAAATATACTATTATAACACATTTGCTCGTACAGGGTTTCTTATTTTACCAATTTCAATATCGTAATATAATATCACATTACGCACTTGTGCGTTATTGTATTGTAATGTAAAACGCACGGTTTATCAAGATCATCCGTCTAAAACGTACGGTACTTTTTTAAAACTTAGCAAAGAGTTTTTATGTCTGAAAAGTGGTCAACATTTTATTATTAAAATTAACTTTGGCAGATAAAATATAATAAATATGTAAACATTGAATTCTGTAACTTAATTCATTTTGACCCTAAATTACGACCATATTAAACAAATAATTCAAAATTTATAAAAAATAGAATCTTAATAGTTTTATAGTAACCTAAATATTGATGACGATACTACGATTCCAGAAAATATCTTAATCGAAATTTTCAAGGTGGTAAAAGTATATTCTCTTTTGGTATGAAAATTCCAAACTTAAGCCTGCACCGAGGCAGCGATACGTAATTGTGGTTCGTTTGATCCCTTGCTGTATCTTTATTTCTTAATTTTGAGTTATGTAATTAATATATATTATATTTAGGGATTAATTTTATAAATTAATTCTACACTCCGTACACTTTGGAAACACGATTACTAGAAATTTTCTCAATAGAAAAAAAATCCAAAATTACATCTTAAAAACGAAATAAACCCTTAGCACGGCGTAAATACTTAAAGGAGAGTCATCCTTATTTGAATAATAATAAAAACAACATCTTTTCTATAACGTATACACATCACATTTTTCAAATTGGTATTGGTTTTTACTATACGAAGGAAATACTCAAATTCACACATGTTCCGCCCATTTTAGTAAGAGCCGCGATGCTTTGTCCCTATCCGCTTCAGTAATTCTTCGGCCGTCGGACGGGGACGGATGCTATTGGCGTGCCTTACTTACGCACACATACGAGGCGCGCCTAAAAAGCTCGAAGCGCCCTTAAAGGTTTTAATTTACTGCACAATCTTAATTTCAGATATTCCTCGGCGTGCTTCAACACAGCACAGAATTTTAGAGCCTTTTTCATTAGAGAGCTTCGAATAAAAAGCTTCATCGTAAAATTATATTCGCCTGTGAAATTTTCTTTTTCATTTTCTACCTTCAAAAACTAAGTAAAAGTTTCTACTTGCTCGAATAACTAAACCAGTGATGACGTTTGTTTCGAGAGAAGCTTATCTCTTGCACTTTTTCATCAGATATTGTAAGCTTTTGTATTTTTGTAGTAGGTATTCATAATTTTCTATCTATGTGTCTAATTACCGATAAAAACAAAATGTTATAGGTATATAGTAGATTTCACTACACTTAAACTGCCAACCCAAGGGACCGTATTTTACATTTTATGAATTTATTCTATGTACATACCATATCACTTGCATCCACACTAAGACGTTGAGTACAAACGAAGCCTACCCGTACAAATTCGCGTCAATAATAAACTGCAGAGGAGCGCCCCTTCATGAGGGTACAAAGTACTAAAATAAAATACACTCAAGTTGTACTTACCTCTAATAACACATGCTAATCTGTAGGAACCCATGTACAACTTGTACAATGAGAGTGAATTTCACAACCCTTCCCAAAAGTTAGGCAAAATTAGACTGGAGTAAGACCGAAATCAAGTCGAAAGGTGTAAAGTTAAATTAAATTTGTAATGTTGTCTTAGGTTTTCGCGATTGTTACACATAGTAATTAAACAACTTTAAACGGTTTAAATTTGTAAGCTTAATTTTTGTTTTAATAAAATTAACTCCACGGAATTTTGCTGTTATGAAATTACAAAGGTAGCTAAGTACCTAAGTTCATTCAACACCCTCTTCGTTCTGAAGAAATAAACCTACAATCCTTTTTAAAGCAGGCTGCCTTTTATGGACGTGTGTTACTTCACTCGCGACTTTGAAGGTGGGAAAATTATACCTAAACACTGCAGTCCTAACGTCGCGTGTAGTACAGCGTAAACGAATTGCATCCTCATTATAGACGCTTGATTTATGTAAATATCCAATTATCAGAAACCTAGTAGACAGGCATGCTCCTGACTTGAACCATAGAGCAACAACTATTCATTTCTCTATGCTTCACCGTATCGACGCTGGTTGGCTGTTGCCGCTTGTGACTATATTATTTTAATATTATTTGATCATTAATATATTTTTTGTTGTACTATGCATCCTGTGTCTGAATTAAAGAATTATTATCAATATATTTCATACTTTTCTAGTCAAGTTGCTGTTTGGTTTTTGTGTCTCGATGGGATGTACTTCCTCTTAGCGGAATTCATCACCAACGTGGCATCCACCGATGAACAAAGGCGTGGGGGTATAATGGGTGATTTATCATATTCCTCACACTAGGTAGGCATCTTGGGGATCGCTGTTCTTCAGAAGGCGCTGCTGCCCACTTTCTGGTATTTTGACAAATTTTCACGGTCGCCTGTGCTCCGCTGAGAACAAAAACTACATGTCTCCGGCTATGTCACTTTACCTTTGGCTATATAGTAATCACCCGCCAGTAACCTCATTTACACCACTTAACGAATCGCATACATATACCTAGTGTCTAGCGGTACACCCCGAAATATACATTAAAAACCTGCAAATGGTGTTAAAAGCATGAAAATTGGAACGATTGATCTTGAGGCCATACGAATCGATTTGACGCGTAGTGTACAACGAAAAAAAAAAGAGAGGAGTAATGACGTCATCTTTTTTGCATTAGAAAAAATATTTTTGTTCTGAAACATATCGTGTATGGTATTGAATGAAAGGGCTAAGCCGATTCTAAAAATATGTCACATCATTATATTTCAGTCACTTTCACTTTCAGAACACGAAATGAGAATTTTTTTTTTTTATTGCTGATAGGTAAGCCTTTGACCACAATCTCACGTGATGGTAAGTGATGATGTGGTCGAAGGTGTTAACAGGCTTAACCTAGAATGACTGGCTCTCAAGGATAGCTGCCGGAACACACCGTTAGGTGCTTGGCGACAGATTATCAACTTGAGGGTGGTCGCTAGCCAGGCGGGCATTCGCAATAATGCCCTTCCACCATGCGGTGAAGCTCAAGCCCGCGGCGGGATTCGAACCATGGACCTGCTGCGCGGCAGTCCATACTCAAAGCCACTGAGCTATCACTGCTTCAGAATATGTCAGGCTGCCTTTTATGAACGTGTGTTACTTCACTCGCGACTTTGAAGGTGGGAAAATTATACCTAAACACTGCAGTCCTAACGTCGCGTGTAGTACAGCGTAAACGAATTGCATCCTCATTATAGACTGTTGATTTATGTAAATATTCAATTATCAGGAACCTAGTAGACAGGCATGCTCCTGACTTGAACCATAGAGCAACAACTATTCATTTCTCTATGCTTCACCGTATCGACGCTGGTTGGCTGTTGCCGCTTGTGACTAAGTATATTATTTTAATATTATTTGATCATTAATATATTTTTGTTGTACTATGCATCCTGTGTCTGAATTAAAGAATTATTATCAATATTATTCATACTTTTCTAGTCAAGTTGCTGTTTGGTTTTTGTGTCTCGATGGGATGTACTTCCTCTTAGCGGAATTCATCACTAACGTGGCATCCACCGATGAACAATGGCGTGGGGTTATAATGGGTGATTTATCATATTCCCCACACTAGGTAGGCATCTTGGGGATCGCTGTTCTTCAGAAGGCGCTGCTGCCCACTTTCTGGTATTTTGACAAATTTTCACGGTCGCCTGTGCTCCGCTAAGAACAAAAACTACATGTCTCCGGCTATGTCACTTTACCTTTGGCTATATAGTAATCACCCGCCAGTAACCTCATTTACACCACTTAACGAATCGCATACATATACCTAGTGCAACAATACCTGCAAATGGTGTTAAAAGCATGAAAATTGGAACGATTGATCTTGAGGCCATACGAATCGATTTGACGCGTAGTGTACCACAAAAAAAAAGAGAGGAGACGTCATCTTTTTTGCATTAGAAAAAATATTTTTGTTCTGAAGCATATCGTGTATGGTATTGAATGAAAGGGCTAAGCCGATTCCAAAAATATATCACATCATTATATTTCAGTCACTTTCACTTTCAGAACACGAAATGAGAATATGTTATTTTTTATTTTAATATAATTAACGAAATATTTTACATCTATGGTAATTACGTATTAATTTATTACTACTACGACATTTAACTATATCAGTTCTGAAATAAATGAATATAGATATATGACTATCACAGTATAGATAGAGGGTAATTGGTAAATACTAACAACCTCTTGGGGTTCACTTCTGCTAGTCCTAACAAACATTTTGAGATGCTTCCCTTTAGGTTTGGATTTTTTTGTGTTTTAATGCCTACTCCAAGCCAAGAGCGTCCGCCGTGGCAACACGAGCGCGCCGTGGTCCCTTTGAATAGAGTTTTGAATATGTACATCTAGCAATGAAATAAAAAATATGAAATAATACATTACAGGCACAAGAGACTTTTAACATCAGGTGTTCCTCGTACTTATTCCGTCAAAAACACAAAAAAAAACTAAAAAAAATTCAATGTATAAAAACTTTTTTCTCCTAAAGAAAAAAAATCATCTCAAAATGTTTGTAAGGACTAGCAGAAGTCAACCCTAAGGCGTTGTTAGCATTTTACCAATAAACCAATTATTCTTACTGACTTTTATCACCGAAATCATGAAATACTGACGTCAGCATATTAATTATGAAGCCGGAACGGTCGTAAAATAAAATTTCATTGTGATTGTGCGCTGACGAAAACATGGATCGATATTGAAAATAATAAAGAAGCAAAGCAACTGTGAATGGGACATAAACCATACGAAACTATTTTTGTTTTACTATGGTATTAATTCAGATATTCATTCAATAGCTGTAGATAATAAATGTACATATGGTAATAATAATAATAATAATAATCAGGTATGGGCAACCTTTGGAGAGTGGCGTGCCATACTTTACAATAATTATGCAGTCGTTGGCCAAAACAATAAAATACTAATTTATCTACAGATCTACAGTCGTGTACTGTCCAAAAAAGGGGTGTTATATTATCAGGCTTCATGTATGTATATTTGTGAGTTTCTTTCTTCCACCATGCCTTCTAAACCCCACTTCTAAACCCATGGCGAAGCCGCAGGCCGAGCCGTATTAGTGCCTTGCGAGGCCGAAGGCCGAGCTCTGAATTTACATGCTCCTCTCATTCTTCATACTGTATTTGGAGTATTTCACCTTACATTTTCGACTGTATTTGGAGTTTTAGTGGGATTTTCGACTGAATTTAGACGACAAATACTGGGACATAATACCTATTTAAATAAAAAGCTTTAGAAATGATAAATATACCTTGCAGTTTCAATCTCAATTGAACAAAAAAACATTTAACGAAATATATATACACACATATATATAATTGGTTTTATTATAAGTATAGATCAAATATGTACGCCTGTGGGGTGCCAAGCTAGAATGTCACCCCCCCCCCCCCCCCAACTAAGGGTAACACACAAGAAAGGAGGGCATATATATATATATATATATATTTCAATTAAAATTCCAAAGAAACGCACAATGTACTTTGCTTCAACATTTATTGTGCGAACCGCTACGGAACTCTCCGAGTTACTTAACTACTGTCTTCTGGAAAATACAACCCCGGAGTTTCCAAACCCAAAGTGAAAAGCTCCTTTCTGAGCTATGCTTTACTAAGAGTGGTTCACCGCAGACCACAGCGTTGCTTAATATGAGATAAACAGTGCTCAAATGTGAATAATTAGTCTGCAGGTACTTCAATCGCGAACCAAGTCGCAGGTACAGTTAGTATAAAATATAATTACATTTTATATTTTTACAATAATTAAACTATACCTGATAGGCTAGCCTTTGACCACTATCTCACCTGATGGTAAGTGATGATGTTGTTCAGAATGTTTCTTTTCTCTTTGTCACGCGATTACTTCGCCAATTTTATTAATAATTTAAGGCCTCGTTTCAGGTTGTCCTAATAAAGTTTCGGGTTGCTAACCAACACATAATATAACTGAGCGACATTTAACATGCACCGCGTTTCATAGGCCGTATCGATGACTGTGAAACGCAAAGATAGTGTTTTGTTTTATAAATATGTTCTGGGTAGTATAACCGGAACTTACTCGAACATTCTGAAACAGGCACTAAGTTGAATAGTTTTTAAGGTAATGCACTGAAAAACGTATTCACATACCTGCATGATTTAATGGCAGGTAGGTAATTGCAACTCTTGCCAATTATGGTCAACAGTATTTTAAGCGAGTGAATGACCTTGTAAAAAAAGAAAAAATATTTTTAAAAACACAATACCGACTTCCACCACTTATAAGTATGAATA
Source organism: Plagodis dolabraria (assembly GCA_963854805.1). Lineage (NCBI taxonomy): Eukaryota > Metazoa > Arthropoda > Insecta > Lepidoptera > Geometridae > Plagodis > Plagodis dolabraria. Next base: position 17,558,831 of record OY978460.1, on the reverse strand, counting down.
AAGTGGAAGTCTGCAATGATGAAGTGAGATCAGTGTTTTGAATCAGCTTGGTACCAACTTCAACAAACTATTTTATACTTTTGAGTGTTGGAATTTCGATCCGATTTTATTGTACAATATTTTGCATCGATTTTATGAATGTACTTACCATGGCATTTACACCCAGTACCAACGCAACGATGTCTACCTGTACAAAGGCGCATCAATCATTTTCTGTGCATCGGGAGTGAGGAGCCAACTCTCACCTATTATATTGGTAATCTTGCTACAAAATTGTATACCTTCACGTCAATAATTAAGCAAGCTTACAAACGGTAATGGAAACGCTTCGGCGTTTTGATCACGTGACAAAAAATATTCAATCTATTCGCGTACTCTGACGTGACATTTAATACTTTTACGAAGTATTACTGTTCCAAGAACAAATCCGCCATATTTTACCATCTGAAAAATGACTCTCTCGCAGCGGATTTAAAATAGTCTTTTACTATTTTACAGTAATTCTAGATTAGCCTACATTGTTATTCACATAATCACTTACCATCGGCTAAGACAGTAGTGAAAGGCAAGCCTATCAGCTATAATTCAATTTTAAAAACCCACGCATTGGCAGGCGTCTTGAGGATCGCAATGTAAGTTTGCAGTTCCTCAAAAGGCGCTGCTGCCCATCTTCAAGTATTTTACCCACGACTCTCACGAAACGAGATGGGGAGGTAACATTCTAGCCCGACACCCCACGGGCCAGTAAGTATCTAGAAATAATATATCTATTATCTTCTACCTTTAATATTAATAATGGGTATATATAACATTATAATAATAGTCATACCTGTAGGTATTTATATCTATACATTCAGTGGTTAATTGTAGCCGTTCAGCTGTACCGTTTGCGCAGTTCCGGCGGCTGTGGCGTAATTGCATTTGTTACAGCAAGCACCGTGTGTTGTTTGTTGCGGGGAATGTCACTGTACACGTGGCTTGTTATGTGCCGTGGAAAACACTAACTGTCAGAGGAGAAATCTACTAAAGAATTCATTCGTTAACGTGACACATGCAAGTTAGCTATCCCTATTAATTTCTTAAATTTAATACATGTTTAACAACAAAAATAAGTATTTAGAACAAGTATCTAAGTATAAAATAATCAAAAAAATAAAAAAATCCACTGACAATTATTTATTTTCGTTAACCATCTTATCGTTCCATTGAAAAAAAAACTACAAGTTATATTATATTTATGGAATTATTTTTGAAAGCCCTTCAATTTGATACACCACAAAAAGAGTATGAAAAAAACCCTCACAATATAGCGTCTACCTAAAATTTACCAGTTTGTTGTTTTTATATCTTTTTAAACCACCTAGTATAACTTGTGCTATCAAGACGAATCTAACGATATCTCATACATTATAATCGGTTAAGTCGTTTAGATGTTATGGTGGAATAAAGATAAGGTGTTAAGCCTACAAAGAAACTCACAAACATACTTATACAGGGTTACTGGTAACTTACGCATAACCTCTTAAGGGTAATTTCAGTACATCACAAGGAACAAGTTTAGCTCAAAAATTTTTCTGAAAACTTAATAAAAAAAATCATCAAGATTTTCTTGTACTCTCTAACACATTTTGGATCTGTTTCGTAACGTAACAAACGATATAGCATAAACGGAGCGCGTGCCGCTACGTAACTTAGAGAGCTACGTACGTAGACACGCACACCCGTAGTCAACCAAGCCACAGCGCAGCCTACGCGGTAACTCTACGGTACCTACATACTGTCCACCGGATGTTTCTTATTACGTGTATGTACACTGGGTCCACAATTCCTTTATACTTAAACAGTTCTTTAATAAATTAAATAGCGACAAACCCATAAAATAAATATGAAGTACCTACGTTGCTGGACAAAGTCACATACATATTCACTAGGACTTGTACACGTGCACATTAGCGATGCAGTGTATGTAGTAGCCAGCAGGTAGATAAGCGCAAGGCGCATGGACAATGACGCGACACGACAACGACGGAAATGAGCGCCTCGTGGCGGGGCAGCGCGGCGGCGCGGCGCGGCACAGCGATCTCCTGCGCACGTAACCCATACAATACCTACTAGTACTCGTGGCACCCAACTTTCATTTGTTATTTGGTTCAGTCACATAAGAAGTCAGTAACTTCAATAAAGTCGGTACACACTACACACACATACGTCTTCTTGATAAGAATCCTAACGCCTAGTGATTGCGTCGCTAAACTCTAAATGGGTTCAGGGCACATAAAATGACCGTGATTTCAAATGGTGTAGTAATGTGTATGTATTGAAGCAATGATGACCGAGTGGTAATAGCCATAGCTTGCAATGTCTCAGGTCCCTGGTTCGATCACCACCGCCGCGCCACCGGCTTGAGCAACACCGCACGGTGGAAGGGCACCTTTTTTGCATTAGCCCGCCTAGCTACCAGCCTCAAGTAGAAAATCTGTCGCCAAGCACATTAGGTACTTGTGTGTGTTCCTTGAGAGCCAGTAAAAATTACAGGCACATGAGACTATGTCTCACAACTGTATGTCTCAGGGTTACGGGCGCAGTTCAGTTCGTCACTTGAGACAAATTGCGACTGTTATAGGCAGAGGTGATAGGAATCCCATCGCCTAGTGATATCGTTGTTGACCCTAAACAGATTAAAAACTGCATTATTTTAATCAAGGTGGTAGTACCCACCCAGACGTGTACCTGATGGGAATCCTACCAAGTAAGGGTTGCATTATTAAACCCTAATTATCAACTCAACTTTTATTTAATATTATAACATCTTAAGAGTACCTACAGTTTCGGCTCGTTTACGTTAACGGTTACAACCTAACTTAAAATAACGTCAATAAAGGCAGTAAGTAGTACCAACCTAGACGTCTGTCTATTAGAAATTCTACCGCATAATGATGGCGTTGTTAAACGACAGATTTCCTCACAATCAGAAAATCTGTTGCTAACGACCGAAACTGTTGTTGCCGAACACGATCTTGGATAAAAGTTGCTATGTTGCCAGCCACTTTTGCCGTGTGATAATGCCAATGCATTGTCATACGGCTTGGTGATGTAGGCATGTTCGGGAATATCCTCAGTATTCTGTCCTCTGTGGCGGCAGGTTTCAGGCACATATCATTACACCACATCTCACTGTCACTCGAACTAATACTCGAAATTAAGCACCTACTGAAATGACATCGTCTTATTATTCGCGAAATCGTGAATAACTATGCCCCGACGCATCTCAATTCGTACCTAACTCGCGAGCGCGACTGACTGATCGATTGCCGCTGTCGCGCCAGGCGCGCGGCTAAGATAAAAAACGGGTGGGATTTCCCGGAACAAAAGCCGCGCGCCGCTATTGTTTTGACTTTGATCTTCCTTTCGCATGGCGCCGCCGCCGCGCCACCAGCACGCGGGTGGCGGCACGAGCGACGTCTTTTACCACTTGACCGGCGGATTTTATTCAATAAATATCTGTAAAATTCGACTTTACCAGCAGAGTAGACTGATAAGACCTTACAACATTGTTTTTTGGAGTTTTTCTTTAAAATACAGTAAATAGTAGCAATAGGCACCGTAGAATTAATTATAATACTAACTTAGTGATACCACGGCGCGGCATGCGGCACGCAGATCAAAGTCAAAAGTTTAGGTGGCAGCCGCCACGCGCCGCCCGACTCTTGACGCCGGCGCCGCCGCGTCTGGCCTTTCTTTTGGTGAAATTAGTTGCATGATTTTGAACTCGTTTAGGGCTTAATTGGTAAAGTCATTTCGCGTTCCCTGCTTGGTAGGATCCTTATCAGGCAGACGTCTAGGTGGGCAAAATAATCATTTAATTGTAGTACCACCGCCTTTACTGACCTTTACTCACTGGAATGGATTCTTATCAGGTATACATCTGTTATCGATAGATGTCTGGCTAGGTAGGTACCTACTACACCATCTTTAGTGAAAATACTGATATTTAGTCTGTTTTTGGACCCGTTTGAGGTTCAACAACCCGATCACTAGGCGTTAGGATTCTTATCAGGCAGACGTCTTTATCCTCAGGTAGGCACTTAATTTACCTAGGCCTTTATTGAAATAACACCCTTCGATTTATGTAGATATGTGAAATGATAGTTAGCTAGTTACTTACCTACTTAGGACTTAGGTAGGTACTGATTTTTAGATTAGAGATAAACAGCGTGAACAATAGGCTGTAAGATTTAAACCAATAATAGGTAGGTAGGTACCTACCTACCTTCGTATAGTTTTGTAAAAACATAAAAGTCAAACATAATATTACGATGGATACCTACCTATGATGTTCATATCATATGTTCTAGCATAAGCAAAGAAGTAATAATTACTTTTTTAATGTAGACATTCCTAAGCCTGGTTTAGTATGAAGTTCTTATAGGTATTAGGTTCACAAGCTTTCTGTATCAGTTACCATTAAAATCTCTTTGTCAGTTACAGACACGTAACACTGGCATAATCTGTGATACCTACCTACCTACGTATAGTTTTGTAAAAACATAAAAGTCAAAAATAATATTACGATGGATACCTACCTATGTTGTTCATATCATATGTTCTAGCATAAGCGAGGAGTAATAATTACTTTTTTAATGTAGACATTCCTAAGCCTGGTTTAGTATGAAGTTCTTATAGGTATTAGGTTTACAAGCTTTCTGTATCAGTTACCATTAAAATCTCTTTGTCAGTTACAGACACGTAACACTGGCATAATCTGTGACTACCTCATAGTACCTACGAGGTACGAGAATACGAGGCAGTCACAGTTTAAGACAGAGTTCGGCACGCGGCACGTGTTTGATGTGTCGGTGTCGCTATTTAGAAGAATTAGCAGAGAAAGGGGTGGCGGCTAGGCGAAAGGGGGCGGTCACTTGTCCTTTTTTCTTTGAGCTAGTTAGGCAAGCCAAGCCGACACTCAACAGTCGCGAATTTCACCGCGCGCGCGCCGGTTGTGACGTATCGCGATCGATGCACATGGCATATCGATATACCTACCTACCAATATTGAATGCACCGAAATGGTGCGTGTTTATGCTAGGTGTAGAGACAACGTGTCTGAAGCTTGCCGTGAGTTTGTGTTTGTGTGTGTGTTTGTGTTAGTGTTACGCTACTCACGACGCAATCCTACATTTCTTCGAGGCTTACCCCGCAGCGAACACAAATGATGCAGCTCAACGCTTCGATGTGTCTCAATGGTTCGCATGGACAGTGAAGGAAAATATCCGTTCCACCTTCATCGCGTCACATTCTGCAACATGCTGCTTGCCGAGAGGCCGACTGTGTTGTGGACCGATGAGGCTACTTTGGGAGAGTGGGACTGTTTAATACTAGAAACGAACATTTGTGGTGTCACGAAAACCCCGATGAACCCGTACTCTCCTGGGTTCAAGAACAATTGTATTTCAGATGTGGACTGTGTGTGGGTTGTACCGGTGATTATTTTGAACAATTTGCACGTGATAGACTTCGTCACCCCCGGGACTTGAGTTTGAGGGGTGATCATTTGTAAAATGGTATGTAAATATTTTGTAAATAGTTCAATGATTGTAAATAAGAATGATTCCACTCTTTAAATACGCCTACATAAAAAAATAATCTACTTTTTATTTTTTGCCGGTTTTATTTATAATATTTAAATAATCTACAATTAATTTCTTCGAACTTAGGTTTAAGTTTGAAGCGTTCGTAGCGTAGGTACTAACTTAGCCGTTCTTAACCGACCAACTATGTTAAGCAACGTCCGCTGCGGTCATGAGTTGGATGGGTGACCCCTAGTGGCATTTTTATAGATTAAAAAAAACGTGGGAAGTTTTTGTGTACCTTAAAAGTATGCAATCGTGCCTGAATGCTACATACGCGACAGGTAGACAATTATACATCACATGTGCGACCGCGCGCCTCCTTTGATGCTATTTGTTGCTGAATTACTTGTACCTAATAGATTGTTTGTATTTTTATCAACTTTTATTTTTTAATCAAGCCAGTCAAGTATGAAGGGATTGTGGACTCAGTGTACATGTAATAAGAAACATCCGGTGGACGGTAAATGTAAGTATGGTGTAGGTAGGTAGGCAGAAAGATATCCATACCGCATATGGAGATACCGCGTAGATCGCGCTGTGTTACAGAATAACTAATAGTATCTACGGTGCGTCTTGGTTGACTACGCTTACGTGTGTGGGTGTAGCTACATTCGTAGCTCTCTGAGTAACGTAGCCAGAGCCACACGTGCTCCGTTGTTGCTTCAACATTAGCGACGAAATAGATTTAAAATTTATTAGAGAGTGCAAGAAAATCTTGATGATTTTTTAAACTGAGTTTTCAGAAAAAAAAAATATCAGAACTTGTTCCTTGTGATGTACTGATATTGCTCTTAAGAGGTTTTGCGTAAGTTACCAGTAACCCTGTATATATGAACCCTGAAAACATAACAGTCCTTTTTGGGCAGTCGTGTAATTAAATATGTATCAAGTTTGTTATTAAAAACACAAAGATGAATTGGGTTGACCATTCCATTAAAAAAATCCTCGATGGCACCCTGCTTGTAACGTTACCTACACATATTACCTACTATTGTTTCGTGTTCAGATGATTGCAGTTATGTCGTTAACCGCCCCTGTGGCAAATACAGGCACGTACGATACACGAAAGTAAATATTACTGTGGTTTGCTTTAAAATTAGCAGAAAGGTTGCGGACTTTTGTCGGTATCAACGTTTTGCACGTGGTGTGGCCATATTGATTTCGCTTCAATGAAAGGTTCTGGAAGTCAATTATGATTGGTTCCTATTAAGGTATTACTTTCGAGTATGTAACACCGAGGTAACCTGTAATAAAAAAATATTACCTAAAAATGGAACCGACTTCAACACTAAAAGTGTAAAATAACTTGTTGAAGTCCTATTATGACAATATTGTGTGCATGGTACCACTAATTAGACGAGTTATTTTACACTTTTGAGTGAGGCGGCCGGTCGCATTTTAAGGATAAAAAAAATCATCCTTTTTAGTATCCCTTGCTACTTACGGAATCGAATGTCATTCACTGGCAATGACTGTATTTTTTTTCAGACAGGATTTTTTTAGTTGTTTGAGTGTAACTCAAAAACGGCTTGGCCAATTTTGATGAAATGGGACCACACGGCAAGCATCAGCTTTAAAATAAAAAAGAAACATCAAAATCAGTTCTGCCAGTAATTAATGTAAAGAAGCAATAATAGCCGGGTAGTTACAGCTATGGAGTATGGACTGCGGTGCCGCAGTTCCATGGTTCAATCCCCAGCGCCGACTTCAGCTTCATCGCATGATGGAAGGGCGCTTTGTGAATGCCCGCCTGACTAGCTACCACCCTAAAGTAGAAAAGCTGTCGCCAAGCACCTAATAGAGTGTTTCAGCATCAGTACTTGAGAGTCCAGTCCAGTCATAATGTAGGTATCAAGGTACAAATATGGGAAAAATCAAAAATCATAAAAATGACGCCTGCCAAGTAGTGATGGATGACATATCTCAAAAACGGTAAGAGATAGGTAGGGGATGTTCGAACAAATGTCATAGGGAATCGGGAGAGCAGTCGAAAGACACCTGTCAAAAATCCAAAAAGGCGGATTTCAAGACGGCCACCATACAAACTGCTCCGCCCTTACTGAAGCTCGGCCTAATGAGGCCTACCTGTCAAATGCTCATCATTAATTTACTGTGGAAGGGAGAGCCTTAGTGAGCGAACATATATATGCACCATTAGATGATATCCAAAGGGTATCGTAACAGCTGCGAATAAATATGAATTCGTAGCGTTTCAGCAATAAAACCCACAGAAAAGAGATTTTTATATATCTATGATAAAACCATACTATTACAAAGTATGACCTACATCGTAAGTCTTAACATAATAGTTACCTACTGCGTAAGCTACATAATAGATACCTTTAACTGATATGAGCCCTACGCCCATTTCCGCTGCGGTTAGCAGCAGCCGCCAGTGTCGTCGATCAAATGTAACAGTGGCACACATAACGCAAACTTGTGCCTTTTGCCAAAACTACAGCCAACTCCCGTTTGCGTAAGCTCCTAAGTTCGTAATTAACGTGCTTTGCCTTGCCATAAGCGCATGTGAATGTGAATAATGATAGCATAAGTTATACACCCATTTAGACTTTATTTGTTATTCTATTGTCGTAGTTTTGTGTCTTATATAAGGAAGGTGGAAGGTTTCTAAGACATTTTGCTAAGTAGTGATATGGTTGGATGCAACACATTGGAAACAAGAAGGAAGAAGGGTTTTGACAATGGCTGAGAATCGTATATATTGTGTTAGTGCCGATATCAAGATGCAGCAGCACAGAATAAATATAAGTAGATAGCATCTGGAATTGTGACATATATTGATGAAGTTGTAGGTGCCGAACGTGAACGTGCCTCACACGAGAGAATATTCTCCCAAGTAAACCTAAATAAAACAAAATTGAGGAACAGGTTCCTAGACAATCGTGTAAGTATCCGCTAATAAAAGAAGGTAAAAAGGAAAACGGGAATTGTATACCCACCAACGAAAGAAGGATCAAAAAGATGTCGTCAAATTTGATGCATTCAAGCAAACATTGAATTTATCAGCAACTGTTGATCTGGGAATGGCTGGCAGCGTTTGGTGAAAATCTCATGTAGAATCATTGCGCCTCCGAAGAGGTTCCGAATTCTGATTGCTATACGCAAACTCTTTATGTTCCATCGAGTACCTCTAATGCTCTATTGTGTGCCATCGTAGAGTCCATCCCAAATTATTAATTTACAATTTTGTAGCACGTTCGTCATTGCTGGTGTTTTGGTTACACGTTCATCTATTGTTTGCAAAGTTAATGGCAAATTGAGCGCACACTGAGCGGTTCATCCACCTTTTAATAATGTAACAGCAATCCTAGTTGATACTACTGCTAGTATAATTTTTGAAGCGCTCGTAGCGAAGTTTGCTTAGCCATTCTGATTTCTGCAGTACAAGTACCGTAGTATGGCTCGTTAAATTATCGAATCGCTATGATCGATAACTTTAACGAATTGTATCGCCTATTGCAAGTGTGGTTTATTGTTGTCGATAACTCTTATCGACGGCTTACAATCGTGAAATTGTGGACAGTATGTGGATTATTACGAACTGGCAACTTCGAAATTAGACTGTTTTTGCACAGATTATTAAAACTGTTCATTCACTAGGGCATTGTTTTTCTGAAAATAATTACAATTAAAGCATTTTTTAGATAAAAGTTAAAACAGATAACTATGGTAGGTACGTTTTTATTGAATACAACAAATTATAGAAAATTTACACTAAATTTTAAACTTTCTCAGTATTGGGTTGAATTTAAATCAAAGATAAAAAGTGCCCGAATTATATCTAAAATTAATGAAATCAAAAACATTTTACCAGTTCCTCCTGATGTATACCATCAAGGAAAAAAATCCTCCTTTGCCGACATTAACTGCTTTCATTATCGTATCGTACTTAATCTGTTTTTTGTTGCAAATTTATAAGTGGGACTTACTTTGTACGGTTTGATCAAAGCATTTCTATCGTATAGCCGTTCTCGTTCAAGTTCACGATTGAATGCATGGGGCGATTAGGCGCAGACATAACTAATTCATGCATCATCTTTCCGGACATTGCCATCATCATGCACAAATCTCTGCTCAATAGAGGTGTGTACCGGAGGCAATATCAGCCTCCGGATATTTTGCGGAGATTTTATTGAATAATCGGTGTTTCTCCGGATAGTGAATATATTATTACTTAAGCACAGAAAATACTTGACATCCAATCGAATGTAATGTGAACAATAAAATATTTTTAAATGCAAAGCCAAGGAAAAAAAATGGTTTTGATTGTCTTCAAAATACTTACCTGCCGAGAACAAGTGTTTTTCTTGGGTAGCGTAAACGGAGGAGAGCTCAATAGGGTAGTAGTAACGATGGTTTTCCGTGTAGGTTAATAGAAACAAAACGCATTTGTAGTATGAATGAGATGAGATGAAATTAATATTATCGTTTTATGATATTCATATGATTAGTATTGAACAAAGATACATCCCTACACTAATCGCGACTGTTTCGCGCGTTCACAAATGTTTACCCATCAAATAATCGATAAACCGATAGTTAAAAGAGTAACACCGATTTGACTCCGGTACCCACCCCAATCTGATTATCCGGTTTTTTGAGAACCGGTGCACACCACTACTGCGCAAGTTTCAAGTTCGGGATTTGCCTTTGTTGAACGTACTCGATGCAAAATGTCTTCAGCCATATTGTCTTTGTATTTGTTCCACAAATTACGTGGGTTTGATGGAAAGCACCTTAAAATTAGGATGGCAAACATATTGAATAGACTTGACCGTATTGCAGTTACTCAATATCGCATTGGGCTTTAAATGTTTTTGAAAGCAACGGCGAATATTGAGAAATCCAGCTGTTGTTGACTACTACATCATTATTTTTGACTTGTAACGTTAATGTTCTCCCTTTATCTTCTACAGACCAAAGACGTTACGCTTACCGCCGACCGATATTTTCTCGCCTCGCTGCGCTGCCGCTGATTAAAATTTATCAAATAATTCTAACCTCGCAATTATTTTTTTATTGCTAATGTTATTATTTTTACGATACTTTTTAGAAAAACGACAATTTTTACTTTTCTTAAGTTCGATATGAAAAGTAGAGTGTCTACCACGGATGAAAGTCATCAATTTCTACTCGGACTATAGCCGTATTTTCTTATCAATAATACATTAATAAATAACCCAACAACAAACCTCTAATAAACACATCAAAACATACGGAACACCGTTTTGCTGTTGTGAAAGAAGCGGTAATTTTTATATTAATTATAGTAAAAAAACAGTTTATTTTCTATAGTACAAACCTTGTCCTGATAATAATAAACACCTGTCAAACACCAGCTGTCGAACGTATTCCGATAGCTGTTCTTGAGAGCCAGTTTTTGAAGCAGTAATGGCTCAGTGGCATTGGCTATGGACTGCCGCGCAGCAGGTCCATGGTTCGAATCCCGCCGCAGGCTTGAGCCTTACCGCATGCTGGAAGGGCATTTTGCGAATGCCCGCCTAGCTAACGACCACCCTCAAGTAGAAAATCTGTCGCCAAGCACCTAACGGTGTGCAGGCAGCAGTCCTTGAGAGCCTTGAGAGTGAAATAACAGGCACTTGAGACTTAACAACTATGTCTCAAGGTGATGGGCGATGTGCAATTCGTGACTTGTAACGAAATGGGTTTGTTATAGGCAGAGATAGGTCCGCTTAACATCAGGTGAACCTCGAGCTTGTTCTGTCACAATAATATAGAAAAAACAGTTCATTATTCCCACATTTGATTCCATTCTTGATTCCATTGGTCTGGCCTGACTTACTAACAACTTGTGACAACTTCATTTATTTGATTTATAAGTACATCCCTCTTTTTTTTATTTATCTATACTCACAATCTACCTATACCTACAACACTAATCAAAAAATAGTGGTCATAGAAGTGAAAATTACATGGACAAACATACAGTGATATAAAATTATACTAACCAGTTGAACATTTCTTGTCATTATGACTGCATCAAAAACTTTCTAAAAATTTTAAACATAAGACTCTTTGGATTTGCTGAATAGAAAGTTAGCATATTTTGCTATTCAGTAGCTTGCCCACTTGGTACATAAAAAAATTTCGTGAGCTACTGAAGTACCAATAGAAAGAGATGTTAATAATGTTTTCAAATTACCTATGTGTACATATATGTATGAACTACATCCATATATTTACAGCCTGTTTCAGGGTTGCATACCCAAAGGGCAAAACAGAGCCTTATAGTGCCACTGTTGTGTGTTAATTAATTCATATGTCAAGAGTATCTATTTCATAAATGTAATGATTTACAGATACAAAGTAACTTAAATAAAATAATAAAAAGTAAAATAACAAGCCTGTCTAGCTAGAGCTCATTGAGTAGATGTAGTTGGTAGGTGTATAATGCATATACCTATGTTTATATTATATTTTACAGAATCTATTTCAAACTCTAGTGTAAATTATGAAATTTCAATTTACTATGTACTATTCAGTATATCTATGTATATGATATGGCATGATTTTATAATGAACTAATTTCAAAACAAAAATTTGTTATTTCATAGATTCTTGCACCAAAGACTCAAAATATATATAAAAAAACTCAAATAGAACAGGGCAATAAGTAAAAGATTCCAGTAAATGCTCGCAAAAAATCTCAATTTATCTGGCTTGATCTAATAATTTGGTGGATTGGCTTATTTACTAAAATTCTGCCTATTGTCAATGTACTTGGAGGCTATATTTACTTATTAAATTTATATCGTACATAAATTACATTCACTGCTTTACACTTAGCTTTTCTCAACCTCTACAGACCAAGCTTGCAATATAGATGCGAAGTAGATGTATGTACAATAGGTGTGGAAATGTGCGCATCTTTAGATGTTAAACTATTTCTTTTTACATTTTCTATTTATTGGATACCTGTTAAAATAAGTACAGAATGTTTTCTCAAATTTATTAACAATGTATAAGAGTTATAAATGTAAAATCACAAATTTATAATGCCTAATATAATAAAAACATTATTATTAAAATAGATTCAATATATATCTTGAGGTGGGGGCCTGCCAAATAGGAGCTTCCATGACACAGGTTGGATGAGCATAGATAAAACATCCACATCTTTTCCAAAGAATGGCAAAACATTATTCAAACATAAAATCATTTCATATGCATCAGGAATATTATCACCCTCTGAACAATACTTGTATAACAGCAGACAAGGTAAAGATTTCTCTACACAAAGTTCATAAAGCATAGAACCAAAGCCACCTCCTGGTATTCTGACATCATTACTATTGGATTCGTGTACCTGCCACTGCAAATCTGTAATTTTACATTTGTATGGACATGCATCACCAGCTAAGTATCTGAAAGGTGACGTTAGGATGTGCTTCTTCTCATGAGCGAAACTGCTAGTCAGCACAATAACGTCTTTTATGTTCTTTTCCTTGAACTGTTCAACGAGTTCACTTAGAAAGGTTTTAGCGAATTTGTGAACTAGAGGTGCTCTTAGCTGCAACACCAGCAATTTCTTGGCCTCATTCTGGTAAAGGTCACAGCTGCCTGAGAGGCATGTAGAGTTCAGATCATATGGATCATAACCAAGCACAGGAATAAAAGCCGGGCTGTGAACTGTGGCCCTTTTCGTCATATTCAACGATGAGATGATCAAGTCGCATGCCAACTGGCCAACGTTGCCCACTGCGACACTAGGCACGATAACAGTGTATCCACTCAAATCATCAGTTTTAAAAAACTTCCAAATGTTTTGAGACATGATTGGGAATACAAATCACAAACGAAACGAATGACTCCGCTTTTTTGAAACTTATCAACTTTTGTTTGTTTATTGGTTTACGGTGAAAATGTCAATGACATAGATTATAGTGACATTGACATAAATATTCCTGAGTTCCATTACTTCCATTGCAGCCAATATCGTTATTTAGGCTAATTCGGGAAAATTTTGATTTTAGTTAAACTGGAATATACTTAAAATTATTTTCCGTAAAAATAAGCTGAATTTTAGTCATCTGTATTTTAGTCCACAAACTAGTTAGAACATGGAAATAAATAGATTCGACAAATCCTCAATGATAGATTATATTAAAGTTAGAAATTGATATCATATCCAAACATAAACCTGTATACTAAAAATAAGATTGTAATATGATAAATAAACCTGCTATTTTTCAACGAGTTATTGAGTTAATATTAGGATATATTTCAGGAGTATTGGTATTTGTATTGGTATTAGAATATTTGAAATATGTTTCGTGGACGACATTTGGATCAGCAGGTGTACGAATCATGGTAAAGCAGATTAAAAGAAGTGTTACATCGTTTAGAAAAGGTTGGGTACACGGTGCGCAAGACAAGTGCTCTCTTTTTCAAAGTGAAGTATTGTACATAGTTATCAATATAGATATAAAAGACTTGCGAAAAAATGATAACGGATAGAATTTTACATACCCCAGCTCCTAAAAACGCCAATATTCGTCGTCTGGATAAATTAAAGCAATTAATAAAAGCAAAAAAAATATTGCCCCCAGATATGATTTTTTTATTTTGATAGCAATGCGAACCTCAATCTAACGGTAGAAGAAAAAACGGATATTATATTTGGGGTAATAAAAATTCACCAATATCTGTAAAGTAGGCAGGAACTATTTTTATTACGAATAGACCACAAACCACTGACCAGCCGATATATCTCCGCGTGCAAACAGAAGGGTGGGAACTTACCCCTTAACGGCTTGCTAGTCGCCCCGTCGAAGTAGGTCTATATCTAACACCTGAAATTAGTTGATTGATCAATCAGCAGTCAATAAGGAATTATATTAGGATAAACCTGCAACCGTTGTCGAAGCACGTAGTCAGCTGAAGTAGGGATCCTCCCTGCCGCTGCCACTAGCTCACAAGTTCACACCACAACACAAAATGACGCCCGGTGTCAGAAATAACGGGTGTCCGCACCACAAATCAAAGTTCACTGATTAACCACAATCACGAACAATACAAACGAAAACATGTCGAACACCTCGGTCGAACTCTGCTGCGGAACTGACCTTTAAATTGACAAAAGGTGACCGGCGGCCGCGCCGTGCTGCACACATTGACAAGAGATCGCGTCCTCGCTCGATTACATGAATAACAAGATTCTAGTCCGCGCGAATATGAACACTATAGGGTTCAAACCCGATTGCATAGTTTACCGAACAATCGAGAATATTAAAAGTGCAGTAAATATTACCGATTTTATTACTTTTAGGGTCCGTTTCAGAATGTCCTAATAAAGTTTCGGGTTGCTATGCAACACATAAAATAACTGAATGATAAAAATGACAGTTAACATGCAGCGCTTTTCAAGCTTTAACCGATGGATAGGCTAAATCGATGACTGTGAAATGCAAAGATAGTGTTTTATTTATTAAATATTTTCTGGGTAGTACAACCGGAACTTACTCGAACATTCTGAAACAGGCCCTTAATGCAACTACCTCACTCCGTTCAGTTGATAGCAATATGCAGGATGTGGTTGCCGCTTATTTCAATTTAGCTAAAGATTTCTGTCCGATATCATGCGAGACTTCCAAAGAGAAGATGCTGTTTTAAAAAAAACTATTATTTAGCTTTTGGGTTGCCACGCAATAAGTTGGTTCAGAAATTATTTTGTGCCGTATGCAAAATTCATCAAAATGAATTTTAATGTGGGGTCTTATCGTGCGTATATATTCCAATGAAGTTATGTGATAAAATATTAAACAAATTACATAGTTCTCATTTTGGAATTGTTAAAATGAAATCGGAAGCCCAAGCTCGTTTTTGGTTTTCCAGGTATAGATGCGGCTTTAGAAGGCTGACTGGTGGGTTTAATATTTATGTACAATCGCGTTCAACACCGCCTCACTCTCAGCTTCAACCGCCTACAGTATTTGATAGAATCCATCTTGAAATTTCTGGGGCCGACATTTAACAAGATGTTTCTTGTAATATGGAACTTGGAAGTCTCCAGTCTCATAAATACAAAAAAATAGTACATATATCCAAAGATAATAGAAATATAATATATATAGTGAAAAAAATACTTTGATATCTTAAAAAAATGACGAAGCTGTGAATTTATTAATATCACCCGCATGTAAATATAAAGCCGCGTGGAGCATTGTTCATACGTCACAAGTCTTGTAGGCCGCGTTGTGGGTGGACTGGACGCACTAGATAGAACCGGTTTTCGCGGCATGCTGCACAGAGATGGGAATTTCGTGATCGCAGTATTATCTCGGACCAGGTTTATGTATGTAGTATTGCGATTTTATTTCGTACTGGTATATAGAAATAAAATATTAAATGGCGGCTTAAAATCTCAAAATATACATTTTGGTGTTTATTCCATTTATTTTCAAATTAGCTAACCTGATATAGGGAACATTAATTTAAAGAACAGGGCAGCCCTGTGAAAAATGGTGTCAATGATGTTTGATTTTAGGATAAAATTATACGGTTTTAATTTTAGTCTTTCTGTTATATAATTTTAATATAAAGTGTACTTGCCGAATTTGCCGATGTTCCGTAATTTTTTCAGTTGTTTTCACGCGACCTTTGTAATTCGCGCATACTTTTATAACGCAAATCTTCATTTATCTTTGTCAGAAAATGCGTGTTTTCCGTACGACGAGGTTACCACAAACTCGTCGACTGAGCAGGCGGAACAAGCTTATGAGCCAATTGTTGGCTGATATTTTTTTTTGCGTTTAGGAGATCAAACTCATTATCTTGACATATTTATGATCAAAGGTTGCAACCTTTTGACGACCGATTTCCTTCGACCAATCATGATAGGGCCCCCGGGGCCCTATCATGTATCTTCTGTAGCAATGAAATGCTCATTGCAACAATCAAAAATGACATTCTTGACAGATTTTGTAACAATGAAAAAGACAGATAGGTAACAGACCTTCTTGTGCCCAAACGTTAGTCGCCGACCGTTTTTTTCTTTTATACCTGAGACGATAACTAGCATATATATTGATCGAATAAAAATTTCGTAATATCCATTCTACTAAAGAGTTTGTAATAACATAGTATATATACAGGTTGTACTCCCATGGTCAGTATTTCCTTTGATTTCATATTATTATTATTCTAAAATCTTATTTGTTTTTAAATCTAATTAAATCAAAATTTAAGTTTATATTTTAACGTTTCATACGCTTGATATATCCTGTAAAATAAAACCAAACGTAATGAAGCGAAAATGATATTTTTAGTATTTTTATGTTTTGCAATAACATTAAAAAATTACGAGAGGCAAAATTTTAGTCATGAGTGGGAAAAATATAAGTTTCTCCTCTCTCCGAATACGAAAAATAATAATTATAATAAGAAATTACTACTTGTATTTTAAAAAATATGCTAATATAAACTTAAATTTTATTTATTTATTTATTATTAGGAAGACCAACAGTATAACAAATATCTTAAATATAACTAATAACAACAGATAACCAATTATAGGTCCTCACGGATAGCTATCATATAAATGACATTCAAATAATGAACACTAGGATACAACTTAGTCTAAACATTATGCTTATAATTAAATTCAAACAGTTAGTCGAAGAACTCTCTGCTCAACAACCGCCTAGCCGATGCAATGCTTGTACAAAATAAGTCTATTGTCTATTTCATTAAAATTTCTGCTCACACGTAACAGGTAAGAATTTTGCCTTTATTTGTTTTATTTAGTTTTTATAATAATAATAATATGAAAGAAAAGCAAATACTGACCATGGGAGTACAACCTGTATATATACTATATTATTACAAACTCTTTAGTAGAATGGATAGTCCTAAATTTTGTATTCAATCAAAGTATATGCCAGTTATTGTCTCAGGTATAAAAGAAAAGAAACGGTCGGCGATTAACGTTTGGGCGCATGAAGGTCTGTTACCTATCTGTCTTACAAAATTTGTCAAAACTGACAGTTTTATTGTTGCAATCAACAGTTCATAGCTACAAAAGATACATGATAGCCCTGCCGAAAGCTCTTTTTTAAGGTTGTGAATGACGTTAGTGTGAAAAGTTGCACTCCGAATGCGCACTAACTCAGGTTCTGAACGTGCCCTAGTAGATTACTATCTATATGATTAATCTGTGGTACTATCCTGTCGTCTCGTCTGTGGAATATATTTACAGATCGGATCGAATCATCAGAAGATACTTGAAAAACTTTGGTCGATGGTCTAATGTCGGATATGTTTGAAAATTATAAAAAATGGAAAAAAATGTTATATTAATATTTTTATGGCTGTAATCAGTTGAAAAGTGCCTACAAGCGTGTTGACTGTGTGTTGGTTAGTGTATCGGTCGCTAAATATTGCTCATTTTTTAAATTGGTTTAGGTTTATTTTGCCGTAAATTTTTTTATAAACAAGTGAATGCCCGTTTGAGAAAAACTCATTTTTCTTCGGCAAAATGAGCGTTAGTTCGGATTTGTGGAGTGATCCTCCGGACGAACCTCCTGAGATCCTCATGGATCTTCAATCTTCTGGGGAGTCTCGTAAAAGACCCCGAGACAATATAATAGAAGACAGTTCCATCCCAAAAAAAACAATAGTGAATCCTGCATCTTCTACACAACATGTATACACTGTACCACAATTTCAACAGCCTAAAGACTTACGATTCGACGAAACAGACTTAGGCCCGTTTGTGGTTCATGTTACGAGGTTGGTTTCTGATCCTACTTCAGGCTCATCTATGAGACTCTTAAAATTAGCCCAAATGTTATACAATAATAAGGTATGTGGTATTACTGGTGAGGGAATTAAGTCTATTGGCCGTAATAAAGCGTCAATTGAATTTAAAACCGCTAATGATGGTAATAACTTTTTAAACGGATCATTCTTGTCCAGTAACAAATTTGAGGCAAAAATTCCTACGTTTCAAGTAACTCGGATGGTCATTATAAAAGGAATTCCAACTGAATGGTCCATGGAGGAGTTGGTAAACGCCTTACATTGCCCTCCTGGATGTGGTCCAGTCCTGAAAGCGCGAAGACTTAACCGAAAAACTTATGTTGACAACAAGCCTGTTTGGGTGCCCTCCCAGACAGTCTGCATAACTATGAAAGGCAGACTTATCCCCAAAAAAATATACTGCTTTAATGCCGCAATAGCCGTAGAGTCTTATCAACTCCCATCCATACAATGTTTGGCTTGCTGCAGATTTGGACATATCCAAACTGCGTGTCGTTCCAAAGTTCGATGCTTCAAATGTTCTCAACCACATTTAGGATCCTCATGTCCAACTATAGAAGCTGAAGCAACTTGTGTTTTCTGTTCCGGCAGGCACTTCGCTATCGACAAAAAATGTCCCGAACACGGGAGACAAAAAATTATTAAGTCATTGGTTTCCGACGAAAACATTTCTTACAATGAGGCAGCTGCTCGAGTTCCAACTGTGAATCGCCGCTTATATGCTGATATAGTCAGTTCCAATCCAGCTCCATCTCCCCAAAAATCTCAGAATGTTTCTTATAGAAAAACAGTGATCACCCCTCAACGTCCTACTCCAGCACTAGGCAAATCTTATGACAAAGTTACTCATGATAACATAATTGGAACTCCATCTTCGTCCGTTGGCAACGGTTGTTGTCTGAAATCAGATAATTGTCCTCCTTCTCAATCTGAAAACCTTCTTGAGTTACTATCTTATACTCTTCTAAATATGATCTCTAAGTTTGATGATGCTTTACCGAACAATATCCTGCAGATTCTGCAAAAAATTTCTTCAGTTACAAACTCTCAACATGGATCGGTTCCTTCAATGGAATGTCAGGAGTGCCCGCCTCCGAAAGCCTGAACTAATTTATTTGATCAATAAGTATAAACCCGTCGTTGCGGCCATTTCTGAGACATGGTTTAAGCCTGACACCATTTTTCGGCTGCCTGGCTATGCCTGTTTCAGAGATGACCGTGACGACGGGTGGGCAGGTTGCGCCCTCCTCATAAAAAAAACTATTCCATACTCTCTTCTCCCTCTTCCACCTCACAGTTGTAACTTTCATGTTGTTGCTGTGAGATGTTCAGATATTTCTTTTGTTTCCATTTATATCCCTCACCCTAACGCTTCAATAATATCAGAACTGTCTCCTATATTTTCCTCTATTCCTCCTCCTGTAATCATCCTTGGTGATTTTAATTGTCATCATCCTATCTGGGGTTGTCCTGTGTCAGATTCTTTTTCATCCAATTTGATTGATTTAATGGATGATTATAATTTATGTCTTCTAAATGATGGCTCACCTACACGTTCTGTTTCTCCTCTTCAAAATCCTAGTGCTGTAGACCTATCCTTTTCTTCTCCTTCTCTGGCTTCACAATTGTTTTGGTCTGTTCTTCCAAATTCTCATGGGAGCGACCACTTTCCTATTCTCATTTCTACCTCATTTCAAAGTTCATCATCCCCTCCCTTACCACCTCTTCTAAAATACAGACTTGCCAATGCTGACTGGAACAAATTTTCATCCATTCTTGACTCCAAAGTTGCTGAACTTCCACCTGTCGATAATCATAATTATTTGCTACTTTATTCAAAATTTGTTGATGCTATTATTGAAACCGCAGATTCAATAATTCCTTTAAAAAAACCTTTCTCTGGTATTCCTTCCCCTCCTTGGTGGGATTCAGAATGTACTTCTGTTGTCAAAGAACGTAATAAGGCAGAGAAATATTTCAATGAAAATATTAGCATAGAGAATTATCTTCTTTTCAAAAAAGTTTTAGCCAGATCTATTAGGTTTTTATCGAAAAAAAAAAAAATCTTGGATAAAATTCTGTGAGAGTCTTTCACCCCGTTCCCTTTCTTCAATTGTTTGGCGGAAAATTAAAGCATTTCGTAACTTTAGAAATGATCCCCGCCCGACTCCTACTAATGATACTTCTTGGTTAGAATCATTCATAGATAAATTAGCTCCTCCATTTGTTCCTTCCCAGGAATTTATTTCTTCCACGCCTGTCAATTTTCCTTTTTCATCTATGGATGGTCCCTTTTTATTTGATGAATTTTGTACTACATTAAATCATCTCAAAGATTCTGCTCCAGGATCAGATGGGATTCCATATTCATTTATATGTCGTTCATCTACTGCTACCAAAATATATTTTCTGAGCTTAATTAACAAAATTTATGAAAATTGTAACTTTCCTGAAACCTGGAAACATCAAATAATAATTCCAATTTTAAAACCCGGTAAAGACCCATTAATTCCGTTGTCATATAGGCCAATCGCATTATCATCAGTGATGATAAAAATCTTTGAAAACCTTCTTAAAATTAGGCTGGAATGGTTATTGGAACAACGGGAAATTTTATCGAAGTCTCAATTTGGATTTAGGAAAGGTTTTGGTACAACTCATAGTCTTAGTATATTCATGTCTGATATACGTATAGCTTTTTCTAGAAAAGAAAATTTAGTTGCAGTCTTTTTAGACATTACAGGTGCTTATGACAATGTTCTTATTCATGTCCTTAAACAAAAAATGATTCAGCTTAATTTGCCAGCGAGGATGACTCATGTTATATGTAGTCTCTTAATAGGTAGACTTCTGTCAGGTTCCAAAATACACTTTCTTCACCAAGGTTGATTTGGAAGGGTTTACCTCAAGGGTCTGTTTTGAGCCCTTTATTATATAATTTATACACTTATGACCTACATCAAAGTGTAGATTCATTTTGTGAAATACTGGAATATGCTGATGATATAGCTCTATATTATGCTTCTGGCTCTATGTCAGATTTGGTATTGCGTCTTAATACAGCTCTTATGTATCTCAATGAATGGTTAAAAAATCATGGACTATCCTTAGCTTCAGATAAAAGTAAAGTGGTATTTTTTTCTAGGAAGAAATTAATTCCTGATCTTCAAATTTATATAGGTGATTTTTGTCTTGATGTTAGTAATAAAGCAAAATTTTTAGGGCTTATTTTAGACTCTAAGTTATCAGGTTCTTGCCATATTGACTATATAAGAAATAAATGTGAAAAGAATATAAATATTCCATACAGTCAAAAACTTCTTTATAATGCCATCATTAGAAGCCATTTGGATTATGCTTCATTTCTCTTAGAACCATGCAGTAAAATCTCATTAAGATCCTTTGATTCAATCCAACACAAATGTCTTCGTATAATTTCTGGTGCTATGAAATCTTCTCCTATAAATGCTCTTCAAGTTGAATGTGTTGAAGCCCCTCTTTATCTTCGTCGACAATTACTCAGTGATCGTTTCTTTTTTCAAGCTGCTCAATTTTCTCTTCATCCAATTTTGAATAGACTTCACTGTCTTTCTATTCTATTTAGGTCTTCAGACCATTGGCGTAATAAAGACTCTTCTTGTCTTTTAAATTCTTTTAATAAATTATCAAGTATGCCTTTTTCGTTATATCAATTTCCTATACATCCTCTTTTTAGTTTTCCCTACGATTGTTTAATATATAGACCAAATATTCTCTTACATTTTGGTATTGACAAAGATTCCCCTGGAGCTGATAAAATTTTTCATGATACTATGAATCGTCAATGGCCGAATTGGATGGCTATATTCACCGATGCATCTAAGTTAACAGATAATGGATCGACTGGTTCTGCGGTTTGGATTCCTAAATTCAGGATAGTTCTGAGTCATAAATGTCCTCCTTATTCATCTGTATATTCTGGTGAATCAATCGCCTTATTAGAAGCCGTCAAATATGTAGAATCCCGTAAATTAAATAAATCTATAATATTTTCAGACTCTCTAAGTTGTTTGCAAGACATTAATAAATTCCCATTTAGATCTAAAGACCTCTTACACACCAACCTAAAAATTAGAGAAATCCTTTACAGATGCCACTCTTCTGGAATCGAGGTAGCCCTTGCCTGGATTCCAGGTCACTGTGGTATTGAAGGTAATGAAAATGCAGATTATTATGCTAAGCAAGCCGTTGAAATAGGCCTGGACACGTATCCAAAAGGATTTTCCAGAGACCTACGCACTTTAGCGGAAAGAAATCTTCGAGAAAAATGGTCTGAAATTTGGAATAGGACAAGAATGATTAAAGGTAGACATTATGGGGACATTCAGCCAGATATACCTACTAAGCCATGGTTTTTTAAATATAAAAAGTCTAATAAAATGGTTACCTCTACAATAATCAGATCGCGCCTAGGACATGTTTGCTCACCAGTTTTCCTTTCCAAAATTAGGGTCAGGGACCATTCTCTTTGTGAATGTGGCCTTGAAAATGGAACATTAGATCATATTTTCTTTTGCTGTCCTAAGTTATTTAATTTATCTAAGTTAGTTAATTATTCTCTGTATGATGTTTTAAGTCCTGATATCCCTAGACCTGTTAACTTCAAATGTCTTCTCTCATATGTCTTTACACCGTTTATAAATATTTTATGTAATTTTATTAAGTCCAATAATATTCGTTTATAGATGTTATTATTAGTTTTTAAATACTTCTAAACCTTTATTTTTACTTTATTAAATACATATAATAATCCTAATTATTTTTTTATTAATTAACCGCGCATTCTTTATTTAAACCGTACATTGGCCACACTCTGACACTGGCAGAAAAACGCCAAGCTGCGTTTAAAAGCCATCTAAAGAAGAAGAAGAAGAAGAATCATCAGAAATTCTGGAGTCCTTCAATGAAATTGCTTTTTGTGAAGTTTAACGTTTCCAGAAATAATATATATAATTTCTTTTATTTTCATAAAATCTTTTGCCAGATATATTTTGTTGGATTATGACTGAAAACGAAAAAGTTGATCCACAGTTAGAAAACTTCATTCTTGCCGAAACACAAAAACAACGTTTCCAGGTATGTCCCAAAGATAAATCGTTAGTTTCTACGAAGAAATCATGTTGCAACGAGCATAATATGTAACTTCCCACTGTATCGTTTGCATGCAGATTTAAAGTGCCTGATTTAGTTGATCCTAAAACGATGGACATTACAGTTTACATCTTATCTGACCTCTGATACAATGGGTATTGATAATAAAAAGTATATAGTGGTGCGTTACATCGCGCTTATATAGATATATGCATTATAAACTTTAATATTTACTATGGTTTATATGGTACCGTATATGGCTTGCCTGTAAGTGGGGTGCTGGGCTAGAAGATCACTCTCCTATCTCTACTCGTAGGTGTTATTAAAGGTGGCTAAGGATAAAATACTGGAAGGTGGGCAGTGCTGTCTGAGGAACTGCTGTCTTACACAGTGATCCCCAAGATGCCTGTTAAGAGGGGGTATTATGGCAAACACTCCTCTTAATGGAGAG